>OY482672.1:78788539-80021039 GCA_960531455.1 Urophora cardui | reverse complement strand
GAGGGAGAATAGATATCGGCCTGCTGAGCTCGGAACTATTGTTTTTTTTTTTTTTTAATTTTTTTATGGTTAGGCTTTTTTGGTTATCACTTCATTGAAAAATTATTTTCGCGGGAGTCACAAATTCGATAATCACAAGCAGTACCTCGTTCGAAGGACAATTAAAACTGTCGATGTACAACTTATAGTAATTGGATATAACCTGGCTGAGTGACAGCTGATCGAAATAAAACTTTTGTTAATTACTTGTGATTTTTGAAAACATTTTGATTGTAAGGCTAAGTTTTTTGTAGGAAGTTGCAAAATTCAGCAAAGTTTTATTCTTTTAAAAATTAGCCTGGTTAATTGTGGTTATAGCATTTGTGATTTCCGAAAATAATTTTTGAGTGAAGTGATAACCAAAAAAACACCAACTTACCGTTCTCTCAAAAACCTAACAATACAACACATTAAAAAAAATAGTTCCAAATTCGTTTAGAATTCCTGTGGTCAAATTCATTTGATAATTTCTATTTCCTGATTTTTAGCCATTTATTTTTCAAAGGTTTTTGCAATTTCCTCCCATGAAAAGTAAATAATGGACAAATCCCGGGATACCGGGATTATAAAATACAATCTCGAAAATCCCGGGATCGTAAAAATCGGAAAATTTGGAATCCCTAGTATATACATACATAGTTCGTCGGTTTGTATGCAAACTATTCCCCGAGTTTGTGAAATATCGAGTATATTATTATGTACAATTGAGTAGTCCACTTTCAAAACTGGCTATGTGAAATTTTTTCGATATTGAGTTTTTCATGGATTATGTAACAGTATTTAAAGGTGTATAATGTCCATTAAGAAATTATTGCAAAATCCTTACGTATTCTGAACAAAATAGCATTAAATAAGAAAAGTCTCTATAGATTTTATATGTATGTATGTAGGTACACATTCAAAATTCTATTTTCGTTTTTTCTACTTTGTGGCTTATTATGAAGAATTCGCATAGGAACTTTTGAGAAATCCAACAATGCCTCGAATGAGACCACCTCTTTTTGATGACGACCATGGCAAACGTTTAAAGGACTATGATTTTAGGGTATGCACTAGGGATTCCAATCCCGGGATCCCGGGATCCCGCCCTTTTTGACACCCCGAAAATCCCGGGATCGCTAGAATTTTATCCCGGGATTTTCGGGATAAGATAAAGAGAGAATATTCCGCTATTATAGCAAAGAAAAGTTATATTTTATATAATTTTTATTGGTCTCAGATCTGTATACTAATAGCATTTCCTATTCTGAATGAAAATGTTGCATTATTACATTGCAGCATTATCAACATGTGTCATGTGCCCTATTAAAGTGTTGAATTTTTCATGTGATTAATGAAACAAAAATAATGCAACCTTTTACTTGTGCTAAGAGCAGAAAATGTTGCCCGTAGTCGGGCCAGTTTTATATTTTGTCAATAGAACAAACATCCCCAAAAAAGTGTTGTGTCTGTGTAGAAGAGAAGAAAAAAATGTGACAGCCGGAAGAAAGTGCGACATTTTTGCTAGAATAAAAAAGTGCATTAGTTAAAGTAAGGATTAAAATTTTTGATTTTTTTTTAATAATTAAATTTTTTTGTATTGAAGTACGCGTTGTAAGGAAACGTACGTTAGGTATTTTTAAAGCTTTTAGCTTGTGGCAAAATTCATTCGATAATTTCTATTTCCTGATTTTTGGTCATTTATAGGGCATGGAAATTTATGCAAATACATGTTTTTCTTAGATTTAGGTAGAGCAAAATAAATAAACAATCTTTGCGAATCGTGAAATTGTCTTAAAAATGGCATTCAAATGTTTTTGCATATTTTGCATATTTTGGTCATATATGCATATTTTTACATATTTTGCGTTGTTTGCATTTTTTTATTACATATTTCGCATTATATTGCCTATTTTTGTAATTTGCTAGTTGACAGTTTTATACAAACGAAATTCATGCATAACAGTCATCTGACGACGAATAGAGTTTCGTGTGAACACGGCTATTATTAGTATATTCGATACGGTGCATACCTGTCGACAAAGAGCCGTTTTCAAACATGCTCCTATTACCTCTGTGGATTTAGAACGTTCGTTTTCTATGTTTAAGAGCTTTTTTCGACCGAATCGGCAAATTTTTCTTTTTGAGAATATGAAAAAAATATTTCATTGTGTACGCTAATGAATCGTTAAATAAGGATTAACCTTTACAAATTATGAAATGTTCAAGACTGAATTTATGTACATATCTATAAAAACATACATACATATGTATAAACGTACAAAGTAAGAGCAAAATTGAATTAAAAAATATTTGTACCTAATTTATTTAACTATTAGCCGCTTTCGATTCACAATTTCTCTGCTGGCTATAAATTTCCCTCTGCCAAATTTATATGTGAATGATAGCGAGCAGAGGGAAATTTTTATCGACCAGTTAGCGAGTATGGCTACTACTCATTATGAGTTCAAACATTTTTGTTCGATCCGACCTCGCTTGTCTGATGGCGAATCGAAAGCGCCAATTGTAACTTCAATAAACATGAATTAATGCATTTTTTTTTTTATTTTTCATGCATATTTCTCAGTTTTTGTTGCATTTTTTATGCGCATATTTTTTATTTTTTAGTACATAAAATTCCATGCCCTAGTCATTTATTTCTCAAATGTTTTTTGGAATTTTCCCACATGGAAAGTAAATAATGGAAGAAAATGGAAACAAAATTTTAATTAGACTTGTTAGTCTTACAACACTGTACTAAAATTAAATACGCAGCTGCATACTCGGAATTCATATCAAAATTTTGCCTCCGATGTTTATCTATTCAGAAGTTGCATTAATTTTCTGAATTTTTCGGCAAGCTTGGAAATATCAATAATTTTTCTTTGCACTTTAAAGTTGTAGCGTTCCTCGAAATATATATTTCCTTTTTTCAACCCCAAATGTGGGAAAATAATACTGGTCGAAAAATTTTTGTAATAGAAATAAAATTCTACGTTTCAAAAGGATTTCGGTGTAGTTTTTGAGACATTCATGTCCAAAAAGGCGAAAAACGCAGTTTGTGGCCATATTCACTCCTCAATATTTTTAAAACTACTCACTTTCATTAAAAACTCATTACATATATTGAAAGCACGATCATTTCTTTTGAAGACAACGTAGATATCCGAATAAGATACCCGAAAAAGGAAAGCGCTGTTTTCAAGAGAAATGATCGTTCTTTCAATAGCTGCAATCATCTTTTAATGAAAGTAAATAATTTAACAGATTGAGCAGTGAATATAGCAAAAAATCGCATTTTTCATCTCTTTGGACACGAATATCTCAAAACCTACACGCATTACCGAAAATCCGACTTCAAATTCAGAATCAGCGCACCGAAATCCTTTAGAAAAGTAGAATTTTATTTGAGTTAGAAAATTTTTTGGAAATATTGTCGGCCTGTGTAATTAAAGTCCAAATCCCGGGATAAATCCCGGGATCCCGGGATTTTAAAAATAAATCCCGAAAATCCCTTGATCGTAAAAATCGGAAAAATTGGAATCCCTAGTATGCACCTAGATCGTCCGGACCCTTAATTGGGAAGGTGCCGCTGCCCAGCTGGTTAATATCCTCGAAAAAGTAAAAGCAGACATCACCGCTATTCAGGAAGTGCGATGGACGGGGCATGACTCAAAGAAAATCGGGTATTGCCTCATATACCACAGTGGCCATGCAGAGGAGCACATATTTGGTGTATTTCAATATATCGCTTATCTGTGCCCACGCCCCGACGGAAGAGAAGGACGGTGCAACCAAAGACTCCTTCTATGAGCTATTAGAACAAATCTACGACCGCTACCCCCGCCGCGATAAAAAGATCGTGCTTGGCGATTTTAATGCCAGGGTGGGCAAGAAAAGTATCTTTAAACAGAGAAATTATACCCCGACGTGTTTATATGTGAACAATGTTTCAAAATGTCTATAGGTATCTGAACAATCGATTGTATGGGAGCGATATGTTATAGAGGTCGGGTTCGGCCGATTCCGACATATGGTAAACTGTACATACATACTACTATACTCGTATACCGAGTTTCAATTTGATATCTCACAAACTGGGCAATAGTTTGGATTCAAATCGACGAACTACATATACGTACAGACGGACAGAATTACAAAGTCAAATATCTCCTAAACGACAGCTAACCTAGAAAAATGAATAGCTCCATCGTGCTCAGCGTGCCAAAATTATCTTTACTAGGTATGTCTCATCTCTGGTGAAAAAAAGTTAATTTTTCGTGCACAGTGTATTTAATTCTCTTCTTTCTGTTTCTGTCCACTTAATTCGTTTCCTTGAATTTTTTCAGTTTCTTCTTATTATCTAATTTTGTTTGCCTTTGCTCTTTAAATAGACTCAAATTCAAAGAAATCGTGTCAAGGCTGTGAATTGCCATCAGATGATATTCCCGATTCCACTTCGAATTCTCGCGGGCAGAATAACAACACACCCAGCGCAGCCAATAACAACGCGAGTGGGGAAAGTTGTAAGCAGCTAATTGTGGATAATATTAAAAATGTTCTATATTCCATCTGTATGTTTGTATGCATATTATTTCTAGTGACACCGAACTCCACGCTTGAATCGGGTATTTCATCAAACCTTCTCGGCAGCTCAACTGTGTCGGCTTCGAACTTGATCAGCGCCGATTCCAGTGTAGCTTCTAGCGTTAGCTTTGATGAGGACCCAGAGGAGAACCCTATCAAAGGGAAGAAAAGAGATGATAATCAAGTGAGATAAATAACTTTATTTATTTAAATGTATCTACGCCGCTTTCTTTTTAAAATTGAATTTTTCTTTCTTCTTATTATTACATATTATTATTAGGTAATCAAAAAAGGAGCAGTTTCCACTTCTACCAACGTGACATCCTTCCCTTATGATTCGCCAACGATATCTAGCAATACAAATAGTGGAAATGTGGGGGCTGGCGATGATGGAAGATATCGTCGGGACTCACACCACAACAAATTGAAATCGAATTTGCAGCCGACTGCGAATCAAAACTCTGGGCCTACCATTGAAAATGTTCCGCGAAGAAAACGATCCCAAATCAACCATAGCAATAATGTGGGCGAATCTAGTGGTCATACTGGCATGGCCGCCTATTTTCAAGGCGGCTACTATTCTAAACCTAGCCTACAACCAGAGTCACAACGGCCACAACTCCTTCACGCACAACAACAACAGCAGCAACAACTGACGCAGCAGGCGGCTTTAGCACAAACTCATTCACAGCATGATTTCTACGGCAAATACGATATGGAATTCGCCACGTCCGGTTCGCCTCAACCCGGTCCACAACTTGCATTCCCCATGAATAATACGCGCCACAAAATACAGCAAATCTCACACAATCCAAATTCGATGCAACAACCGAATACTGACTATCAAAGTCCTAAGCCAGATTTTGCCAACAAAATATCGCCAATTGCCCATGCTGGTAAATTTCAACATGAATTGCCAACCAACGCTTTTCACCACCAGCAAACACACCCACCAGAGCAACAGCCGACTGCAGCGTCGTTCTACAACCATGGTGGTGAACCGATGCCGCCAGGTGTCGCCGCGCCATATGTTAATCATAATCACCATATGGTGAGTAATTCCGGTGGTGGATACATGCATCCGGCAGCACAACATGGCGAATATGAGGCGGCATCTATGAACAGTGCCAGCAATTATTATAACACCAAGTCACAAACCAGTGGTTATTATGAACATTTGAATTTCCAACAACAACAGCAACATCACCACCATCAACAAAGTCATTCCGATTATCATCAAAATGCTAACGATGCTCAACAGCTTCAACAACATCAACAACTACATATGGAAAGCATAACAACTGAATACATCGGCAACGTTCCACAGCTGATAAAAATCGGTGGCGCTGCGGTGCCTCCATCGGCGACATCGACGACATCAGATGTTTATTTGCCGCCAAATGTCAGCGCTTTGGGCGTCCAGATGGAGAATTGTGATGGTAGCTATGGTAATTTTGGCAGTTACTATGAGAGCGGGCAACCACAGCCCCGCATGCCCCAACCGCCCCACGTACAACCACATCATCATGTACACCATCCACACGGCCACCATCATACTCATCCACATACGCACGTCCATCCGCATCCGCACCAGCCTTCTCTACCGACTGGCACCCATCATATGAATATTGGTGGCAATGGCTTTCCAATGAACGTCGGATCGCCAGCTAATGTGCCAGTGTAC
This sequence comes from Urophora cardui, assembly GCA_960531455.1. Classification (NCBI taxonomy): domain Eukaryota; kingdom Metazoa; phylum Arthropoda; class Insecta; order Diptera; family Tephritidae; genus Urophora; species Urophora cardui. The sequence goes on along the minus strand of OY482672.1, from coordinate 80,014,750 downwards.
CCCACGATGGCTGGTAATGATGGGCCAGTTGCCGCTGCTAGCGGAAATCTCACTGGAATGGAAAACTCCAACAGTTCATCGGATTTTAATTTCTTAAGTAATCTGGCAAATAATGAATTTGCTCCTGAATACTATCAATTAAGTTAGTTCATGTAAAATTCTGAAAGAAAATCCAATACATATGTACATATCGCACGCTAAATCATAAAGTGACACAACTCAAAATTTTTCGAAATCGATTTCCTTTCATAAATCGATACGCAAAATATATTCACATTTCCTGGGCGTTGCGGACGTTACGTTCGCACGATTTTTTGAGGCAGAAATAACGCGAAATATTGTTTCGTTTTGTTACATACGGAAAGGTTTAGGCCACAGCTGATGATAGATAAATTGAAGAGAAAAGTCAAGGGTTGCTAAGCTCCGCCACAGAAATAAGCCAAGAATAACATCTGATTAGAAAACGTTACATATATTGCGTATATATGTATATAGTACATATAGGGTTGCCAGACGTACTAATTTGATCAGTACAATACCGATTTTTCGTGCTCCGTACTGATGGTTTTAAAAACCTTAAGAAATACTGATTTTTTGGATTTTGTACTGATTTGTACTGATTTTAGCCGACACTGTTTTTAATTTTCCAACTGTTTTCATTTGACGTTTGTAATGCCGTGGTTATGCTTAGGACAATACTCGACGAGCAACGTGTAATTGCCGTTGTGCACTCCGACGAGTGAGAAAATTTTCGGACTCTCACATCGATCAAATTTGCTGGGTGAAACAAGCACCCAACACGCCCAGGTTTCGGGGTAATAATGTGTTATGTTGTATATGTGCGCTCTAATCATCGATTTCAGCGTAACCACCTCTCACCGATGACGAAAATGTGTCCGAATTTCATCGGTGTTTTGCTGGTAAGCATAACCACGGCATAACCATGAAACAATTGGGAAGGAGGAAGCAACGCGAACGTTAAAAGTCATAGAAACATGATTGACAGTTAACGATACGGAAACAAAAACAAAATGCCAGTAATAAAAATGTTTTTTTTATTTAAGACAATGTACTGATTTTTTTGGGAAAGGTATCTGGCAACCATAAGTACATATATGTAAACATTTTCTTATTCCTGATAATTCAGTAACTAATATCGTCCGAGTGATGAAATTTCATCCGTGCAATGACCTCGTTATAAAGAAATATGCGAAAATGTGAAAATGCTGCCACTCATTAAGGGACAAATTTTCAAAGTTTCATCAGTCATATCTCAGAAACCGAAGCAGATATGTCGATTAAATTTGGTACGCGCGATATATATACTTACTAATACAAATGCCTGTAAGAAAAATTGTCCAAATCGATTGACGAACACGTCCACTTTTATATATGGGTATTATAAAGGGGCCTAATAAAAACATTTTAAGTGATATCTTTGCCAAATATTAAGGTAATTCATAGAAAAATTGTGGTATGAGTCCTACTATAGACAAAACACAAAAACCACTAAAATTTTTGAAAATGGGCGTGGCACCGCCTCTTTTTAGACAAAGGAATCTACGAGACTTCGGGGCCCATAACTCGACAAACAATTCAGTAATGGTAATACATGTGCAAAAACTAATGGAAATCGGTTTAAAACCACGCCTACTTTTCAAAGAGATATTTAAAAAGCGCTCCTCAGAAATACGTAACGTGATTTCTCTGTAATTAACAGACACCGGGATAAAATTTTGCATTAATAATAATCTTTATACGGTTAATGTAATGGTAGATAAAAGTTTTTAAAATGGGCGTGACTACGCCCACAATTTTCCTATTTACAGAGCTCTGCCTAAAAGTATAATAATAATAATACAATGGCGCTAATATAACTCTGACGAGTTTTATGGCCGAGCTTCTCTCCCAATTCTAGGTGTGCTCCTTTTGTTTTTCCTATTAATTGGGTGCACCTACAGTTTTATGCCGGCTCCGAACGGCGAATGCATTTTTGGGAGAAGCTTTTTCATGGCAGAAATACACTCGGAGGGTATGCCGTCCACTGCCGAGAGGTGACCGCCGTTTCTAAAAAACCAGTAATTAATAAGAAAAATTTTTTTGGTGTTTGTCCGGACTGGGGTTTGAACCCGAGACCTCTGGTATAGCAGGTGAGCACTCTACCCACTGCACCACAGCGGCATAAAAGTAGGTATACAACCGAGTAAAAAATTGTATGTATTTTATATATTTAAGCGTATTTTCTCGAAATCTTTTTATTGTTGTCCAACCACAGAGTAAATCCCTGTTTAGGTATATATACATCTTATATTATAAATGTGAAATGGAAATTGTGTTTAAACTCAATTGGCGAGAAAACCGCTGAACGGATCCTCACGAAACTTTGCACACCTAGGTATTTTCACCCGGTAATTGCTATAGGCATATTTTTAATCTGATTAAAAGTCAGGGATGGGCACCTCCCATACAAAATTTTCCTTTTTTTCGTAATATCTCTTGAAATATTTGTACTAGAATAATGAAAATTTTTGTGAAGGAATAATACAAAAATATATACTCAACGGATAAACAATTTAGGTCTTGGTAAAGCAGGGATGGGCACTCTCCTCCCATATAAACTGAAATTTTCACATCGAATATCTCTGGAAATATTTGTAGTAGGGTACTGAAAACTGGTGTGAGGGCATGTGAGATAACTATGTATTAAACGGGTAAAACTGCTAGGTCTTGGTAAAGCAGGGATGGGCACCTCCCATACAAACTGAAACTTTCACAGCGAATATCTCTGGAAATATTTGTAGTAGGATACTGAAAACTGGTGTGAGGGCATGTGAGATAACTATATATTAAACGGGAAAAACACTAGGTCTTGGTAAAGCAGGGATGGGCACCTCGCATACAAACTGAAACTTTCACAGCGAATATCTCTGGAAATATTTGTAGTAGGGTTCTGAAAACTGGTGTGAGGGCATGTGAGATAACTATGTATTAAACGGGTAAAAACGCTAGGTCTTGGTAAAGCAGTGATGGGCACCTTGCATACAAATTGAAATTTTCACAGCGAATATCTCTGGAAATATTTGTAGTAGGGTTCTGAAAACTGGTGTGAGGGCATGTGAGATAACTATGTATTAAACGGGTAAAACTGCTAGGTCTTGGTAAAGCAGGGATGGGCACCTCCCATACAAACTGAAACTTTCACAGCGAATATCTCTGGAAATATTTGTAGTAGGATACTGAAAACTGGTGTGAGGGCATGTGAGATAACTATATATTAAACGGGAAAAACACTAGGTCTTGGTAAAGCAGGGATGGGCACCTCGCATACAAACTGAAACTTTCACAGCGAATATCTCTGGAAATATTTGTAGTAGGGTACTGAAAACTGGTGTGAGGGCATGTGAGATAACTATATATTAAACGGGAAAAACACTAGGTCTTGGTAAAGCAGTGATGGGCACCTTGCATACAAATTGAAATTTTCACAGCGAATATCTCTGGAAATATTTGTAGTAGGGTTCTGAAAACTGGTGTGAGGGCATGTGAGATAACTATGTATTAAACGGGTAAAAACGCTAGGTCTTGGTAAAGCAGGGATGGGCACCTCCCATAAAAACTGAAATTTTCACATCGAATATCTCTGGAAATATTTGTAGTAGGGTACTGAAAATTGGTGTGAGGGCATGTGAGATAACTATATATTAAACGGGAAAAACACTAGGCCTTGGTAAAGCAGGCATGGGCACCTCGCATACAAACTGAAATTTTCACAGCGAATATCTCTGGAAATATTTGTAGTAGGGTTCTGAAAACTGGTGTGAGGGCATGTGAGATAACTAAGTATTAAACGGGTAAAAACGCTAGTTCTTGGTAAAGCAGGGATGGGCACTTCCTATACAAACTGAAACTTTCACAGCGAATATCTCTGGAAATATTTGTAGTAGGGTACTGAAAAATGGTGTGAGGGCATGTGAGATAACTATATATTAAACGGGAAAAACACTAGGCCTTGGTAAAGCAGGCATGGGCACCTCGCATACAAACTGAAATTTTCACAGCGAATATCTCTGGAAATATTTGTAGTAGGGTTCTGAAAACTGGTGTGAGGGCATGTGAGATAACTAAGTATTAAACGGGTAAAAACGCTAGGTCTTGGTAAAGCAGGGATGGGCACTTCCTATACAAACTGAAACTTTCACAGCGAATATCTCTGGAAATATTTGTAGTAGGGTACTGAAAAATGGTGTGAGGGCATGTGAGATAACTATATATTAAACGGGAAAAACACTAGGTCTTGGTAAAGCAGGGATGGGCACCTCGCATACAAACTGAAATTTTCACAGCGAATATCTCTGGATGTTTGTAGTAGGGTACTGAAAACTGGTGTGAGGGCATGTGAGATAACTATGTATTAAACGGGAAAAACACTAGGTCTTGGTAAAGCAGGGATGGGCACCTCCCATACAGACTGAAATTTTTACAGCGAAAATCTCTTGAAATATTTATAGTAGGGTACTGAAAATTGGTGTTGGGCATATGAGATAATTACGTACTCAACGGACAAAAAAAAAAATAAGAAAACTATCTTTGACGTCAAGAATGATATTTTTCTATGTAACTTTTTTGGACTAACTCAATATGCTAATATTTTTAAAAGCACGTGGTGTGAAACCCGCGGGTAACCTCTAGTTTAATATAAATGCTACCGGTTTTTCTGTAATTAACACAAACCTGATTTTTGCGTTGCGCACGTTACACCTCAGGAAAGAATTCGACATTTTAGAAATTTCCGCGTAATTATAAATGCAGGCTATTTTGTAATATAGAACTCAATAGAGCATAGACAAGAGCTGCGAAAAATTAAAAATCTACAACAAAATCACTTTTCTGAGGTTAATGAGAACTTAAAGAATAATCAGATAAATAGGGAAATATTTGGATTTGAAAACATTTTGTCACTTGGCAACCCTAAAATACAATTGACACTTGGCAATACTTACTCTTCATCGATTCCCGAAGCAGTCATATTCGGATATCCAACGAAGCAACGCGCAAATAAAATAAAATCAATTAATAATTAAATCTAAACTCTTGTATTAAACTTTTAAACATTCAATTCTCATAATTAAATACTTAACTAGTATAAACCGTGTCTAAGTATTCATTTTACATAACTCGGAAGAACCTGTCGTAAGTATTGCCATCCCTTGACAATTTTTACAATAAAAATCAAGAAATATAGTAATGTTTGCTCTTTTACAAGATAGACTAAATACTAAGCTTCCTCGCTGACAAATAAATTGTACGTTTAAAGCAACATTAAATTTTTGTGCTTGGTTGACTTTTTCTTGGAAACGCCCATATCTCTAGCGACTGCCAAAAAATCTTTTCCATAAGTGTCCTTTTTAACTGAACTGAAAATAACTGTTATACGTGAACTGTTCCCATATCATTGCCTGTAAAAAATAAAATGTTTTTTGGCTCTACTGAAAATTTTTGAATTTTGAGTTGTGTCACTTTATGATTTAGGGTGCGATATGTACTATGTACATATGCATTTACTACATACCATAGATGGGCATACTGAAGTAAAATTGTAATTCAGTAAAGCAAACAGTAAGCAGTAAAAGAATATTGCTTACTTAAAATTTTTTACAGTAATAAGTAACGCGTTACTTATTACTTAAAATTTTTTACAGTATTAAGTATCGCTTTACTTATTACTTAAAATTTTCTACAGTATTAAGTACCGCGTTACTTACTACTGTAAAAATTTTACAGTAATAAGTAGTCTTTACTTACTACTGTAAAAAGTTTACAGTATTTCAGTATTATTTACTGTTTACTGTAAGACTACTGAAGTAGCGAGGATACAGTAGTCTAAGAATTGGCATACACACACACGCACATTGATGAGCACAAGCGCATGCGTTAACGAGCATATGAGGTATGATGCCCAATAAACATAATAGAAAAAAATCTCGAACGTTGAAAAAACGTTTATACGCATTTCTAATTCCAGGGCATTTTGAAATTCACAATTAAACGTACCCATTCTCAATTTTTTCTCAAATATACCAAGGTAAGTACCCAGGTATGTATAAATTAAGGATATGAAAATAAAAACTATATTTTTACCACAATGCTCGGTAAAACGTCAGGAAGCAAAAATTGACTTAATTTTTTTTTATAAAATCTTAACCTAGAATACAATTGCCACTGCTTCAAATAACATTTGGATGAAAAGCAATTTTATTTTTTCAATTTATTTTTAAGTAAATTTTTGCTTCCCGACGTTTTACCGAGCATTGTGGTCAAAATATAGTTTTTATTTTTATATCCTTAATTTATACATACCTGGGTACTTACCTTGGTATATTTGAGAAAAAATTGAGAATGGGTACGTTTAATTGTGAATTTCAAAATGCCCTGGAATTAGAAATGCGTATAAACGTTTTTTCAACGTTCGAGATTTTTTTCTATTATGTTTATTGGGCATCATACCTCATATGCTCGTTAACGCATGCGCTTGTGCTCATCAATGTGCGTGTGTGTGTATGCCAATTCTTAGACTACTGTATCCTCGCTACTTCAGTAGTCTTACAGTAAACAGTAAATAATACTGAAATACTGTAAACTTTTTACAGTAGTAAGTAAAGACTACTTATTACTGTAAAATTTTTACAGTAGTAAGTAACGCGGTATTTAATACTGTAGAAAATTTTAAGTAATAAGTAAAGCGATACTTAATACTGTAAAAAATTTTAAGTAATAAGTAACGCGTTACTTATTACTGTAAAAAATTTTAAGTAAGCAGTAAAAAGGGTAAAAATAATGAATTACTACTGGTACTTAAAAGTGCCCATCTATGCTACATACATACATAATTATTAGACAAATACGCCGACAGTGTTACCGGCGGCGGCGACGCCGGCGTGCTTTTTCGCACTTGTTTGCACCCTGTTACACTTAACAGGGTTTGACAACAACAAAAACAACAACAATTTGACGTATTGAATACGTGCTTAAAACAAAAAAACTACCGACAGTGCACATTACCATCCATAGTTTATAATACTTAGGCAAGCTAAAAATATGCAAATGCATATTATGACCTACAAAGCATATTCGTGCATATTTTGTCACTTAATTGACTAATATCGAAAAATATTAAACTAAGAACATCTTTACTACGGTTAATTCAGATAGTTGTGTTAGCTTACATATATAATATTGAGTGAATCTAGCAAGCATATGACTAGAAATACAGCGTTTCCGTATAGAAGTTCACCACGACAAACATCAAACAAGGATACTTGGCTATTGATAGAAAATAGGGGTAGGTTGAAATGTCTTATAAAACATACAACAGCTCGAAGATATAGTTAGGTGATTCACAAAGTGTCATAAAGTCATATGTCATATTAAAATATTGTACGGAAATAGTTGTAAAAGACTTTTCCGAAGCCCTGTGAAGAAGTAAACAAAAACAGCTGATCAAATACGACGGCTCAAAAACATATCGAGCAGAGTTGTATTTATTTAGTACACATATAGCCTAGAATGCAACAACAAAATATTATGACTTATGACGATATGACGCAATATGACAGGTTGTGAATCCCCTAAGTAAAAGATATGATAGCTCAATGCTACCCCTCCAAATATTAATGGAATAGTTTCATTTGCTTTGTAAAAAGACTCCATGCATTTACATATGTAAATACAAAGCTAACATTAATTGAAAGTATTGTATAGTACTTAAAACCAATTTTTGAAATATGGAAAATGTGAATTGTACGTTTCAGTCCTTATATTATTTTTATCTTTTTTAATTTTTATTTTTTGCAAGAATTCGTGAAATATAAACGTAAACTTGAAATGAAATACATACATATCGTCGTTTAAATCGCATTTTCGCACAAGAGGTATGTATTTGCATTTTCGCGTAAGGGACATTTTTACTAAAAATGAGATTTGCCAACCCTGAGTTCCTGACGCTCAGCTCTATCGATCCATACCAAAACTTTGTAATTCTAACAAAAACAAGTAAGGAAGCCTGAGTTCGAGTGGAATCGAACATTAGATACTCAGCTGTATGCTTTCTTTGTTTGTTTGCGTCTGATAGAAGCACGGTGTATTTTATATAAAGCGAGTGCTGCATAAAGTGGGCCACGCCTATTTTCAACATTTTTATCAGTCATCCAACTAAGCATATGAATATTATTCTTTGCCCAAAATTTCATTCCTTTATGACTTCTAGTTACAAAGATGTGACGCTACAAATTCCCAAAGGGTGTTCCAGAAATATCTTTGTTAAAAAGTAGGCGTGGTCATAAACCGATTTGAATAAATTTTTGAACATGTATTACCACACGTGATACAAGTTTATACACAAAGCTTCGTCATAACATCCCAATTATTTGTCGAGTTATGGACTCCGAAATCTCGTAGATTCCTTTGTCTAAAAAGAGGCGGTGCCACGCCCATTTTCCAAAATTTTTCTACTTTTTGTTTCCGGTCTATTGTGGAACTCTTGCCACAAAATTTCAATGAATTACCTTTATATTTGACAAAGATATCGTTTAAAATGTTTTTATTAGGCTACTTTATAATACCCAACCGATTTCGCTAAAATTTTGAACATGTATTACCACAAGTAATAAAAGTGTACGCACCAAGTTTCGTCATTACATATCAATTATTTGTCGAGTTATGGGCTCAGAAATCTCGTATATTCCTGCTTCTAAAAAGAGGCGGTGCCACGCCCATTTTCCAAAATTTTTGTGTTTTTCGTTTATGCCCATATTTGGATTCCTGCCATAAAATTTCAATGATATATCTTTATATTTGACAGAGATATAGCTTAAAATGTTTTTATTGTGCCACTTTATAATACCCATATATAAAAGTGGGCGTGGTCGTCAACCGATTTTGGCAATTTTTAGTCCAAACATTTGCCTAAGTAAGTATATTACGCACACCAAATTTCATCGATATATCTTCAACGGTTTTTGAGTTATGACTCATAAAACTTTCAATGTTTGCCCCTTAATAAGTGGGCGTGGCACTGTCCATTTTTCAAAATTTTTGTGTTTTCTGTTTTATGTCCATAGTTGGACTCGTGCGACAATATTTCAGTGATATATCTTTATATTTGACAGAGATATCGCTTAAAATGTTTTTATTAGGTCACTTTACAATACACATATATAAAAGTGGGCGTGGCCGTCAACCGATTTTAACTATTTTCCGTCCAAATGTTTGGCTAAGTAAGTAATAAGCATACCAAATTTCATCGGTATATCTTCAATGGTTTCTGAGTTATGACATATAAAACTTTCCATGTTTGACCCTTAATAAGTGGGCGTGGCACCGCCCATTTTCCAAAATTTCATCAAATTTCTTCATAGGGGCCTGAGCTTAACACGTGGGTAAAATTTCATCGCTCCAGCTATATTAGTGACTGAGATACCAAATTTCCGATTTTTTCTATATAGGAAAAGTGGGCGTGGTCATGGTCCGATTTCGCCTATTTTCAATACCAACCGTCCCAGTCTCGATACCAACTTGCATTTCAAATTTCATCAAAATATCTCAATTTTTGCGCGAGTTAGAGTGTTTACAGACGGACGGATGGACGGACAGACGGACAGACGGACGGACGGACGGTCATGGCTCAATCGATTTCTCTTTTCACCCTGATTATTTTGATATATGTATATAAGTCTATATCTATCTCGATTACTTCACTCTGTTACAATCCACCGTTATGTGATTAAAACTATAATACTCTGTGTACTATTACAGCTGAGTATAAAAAAAAACGCATAATATGTAACAGTAAATAATAAAAATAATCGCTTATGAAGAGTATTGTTAAAATTTGACAGCATTCCCGCGTATGATTTCAGTTCATTCATACAAGCAAAGTTATGTTATTAGACAAATAAATTAAATGGCTAATTTATATGAAAGGGAGCAAAAGTTAACTTATTTGAACAAATAATGTCAGGTATATATAAATTCAATGGCCTTTCTCATTTTTATACTCAGTTGTACTAGTACAGACAGTATTATAATTTTAATCACATAACGGTGGATTGTAATAGAATGAAATAACCGAGACAGATATAGACTTATATATATCAAAATGATCAGGGAAAGAGAAATCGATTGAGCCATGTCCGTCCGTCCGTCCGTCCGTCCGTCTGTAAACACTCTAACTCGCGCAAAAATTGAGATATTTTGATGAAATTTTAATTGCAAGTTGGTATCGAGACTGTGACGGTTGGTATTGAAAATGGGCGAAATCGGACCATGACCACGCCCACTTTTCCAATAGAGAAAAATTGGAAATTTGGTATCTCAGTCACTAATATAGCTAGAGTGATAAAATTTTACCCACGCATTGAGGCTCAGGCCCTTATGAAGAACTATAGTGAAATTTTGGAAAATGGGCGGTGCCACGCCCACTTATTAAGGGGCAAACTTTTAAAGTTGTATATGTCATAATTCAGAAACCGTAGCAGATACATATATCGATGAAATTTGATATGCGTAATTTACCTACTTACTTAGCCAAATGTTTTGACGAAAAACTGCTAAAATCGGTTAGCGACCACACCCAGTTTTATATATGGGAACTATAAACATTTTAAGCGATATCTTTGTCAAATATAAAGATAATTTATTGAAATTGTGTGGCATGCATCTCACAATAGACCGGAAACAAAAAACAGAAAAATTTTGGAAAATGGGTGTGGCACCGCCTCTTTTTAGACAAACGGATATACGAGATTTCTTAGCCCATAACTCGACAAATAATTGAGATATTATAACGAAACTTGGTTTATACACTTTTATAACTTGTGTTAATAGACACGCAAAAATTTAGCGAAATCGGTTTATGACCACGCCTACTTTTTAACAAAGATATTTCTGGAACACTATTTGCGAATTTGTAACGTGATGTCTTTGTAACTGGAAGTCATAAAGGGATGAAAGATATTTCTGGAACACCATTTGGGAATTTGTAACGTGACATCTTTGTAAGTAGAAGTCATAAAGGAATGAAATTTTGCACAAAGAATAATATTCATATCGCTAGCTTAGAGTGCAAACTGTGTAAGTCCATTTTTATGGAAAAGTGTATTTTTATGTGGAACGCTAGAAAAATCAAATACGCACCACACTAAACAAGTCTCTAATACTTGTCATATTTTTACTCGTTGTTATTCTGTGATACGCAAAAAGTCCAAAAAACGAAGAAAATTGTGTATGTCAGAAATTTTACATTAACAGAAAATTTTTTTTTTCATTTCGAAATAATTTTATTTTTTTTTTTTTGTCTCTCCTACAAAGTTTTAAAAAAGGACTTACACAATTTGCACTCTAAGCTAGCGATATGTACGGTGACCATCCGTTCTATTTTTAGCAGAACAGTTCTGTTTTTTAGGCGCTGGTTCTGCGTATTTTTTTTCTCTGAAAACCAACAAATTGTTCTGTTTTTTTTAAAATGTTCTGTTTTTTGTTCTGTTTTTATCCACTATGCAAATCAAAAATTGTTTTACAGCGGCAACCATTTTCTGATCAAAATCTAGGTTCCTATCGATATCACATAGCAATCACTATTAATCAGCTGGTTCAGAAGCATGTTCACATTGAGGTAAATTTAGTAGTTTTTGTATTTTCGGCATAAATTACAGACAAATTCAACATCAGAAATGTGGCTTCTGTTTACCCGCTGCCAAGCATCTCTTTTTCATAATTACATTACACAAATTGAATCGCAAAATATTTGTATGGTAGAAGTTGCTTTACTAATAAAAGACCTTAAATTAAAAATCGCAGAACGAAGAGATGGCATTTTTTTTTACCGCTAATGCTGAAGAAAATAGTTTCAGAGTTGGAAAAATCAGGAACTGTAGATTTAAGTTAAATAAAAGATCATGCAAAAGTTTTTTACATTAATTGCGGTGATTATTTAAATCAGTGGGGCCAAGCGTATAAAGAGGTCGAAGTGATGTAATGGGTACTTTTGCGTACAGTTCCATCTTGGCATGATGTTGAAAGAAATTTGATTTATATTTCGGAAAAGGTAACCCAGACTAAAATTAATGACAGCGAATTATTTGATGAGGTGATATGTATTAAGAATTATGTGACTCCAAACAAACTGAAGGAATGGGTGAAAGAGGGAAATCTAATCGATATGAAATGGGTTGAAATATTTCAACATTTAAAAAAAAATGCTATACCTTTTAAAAATATTTTAAAAATAGTACAATTCAGTTTATGTTTTCCGGGTTCAAATGCCCCCGCTGAAAGGATATTTTCAATTTTAAACAATATAGAACTGATGAAAAATCAAAAACTCAAATTGAGACTGTGAAATCTATTTTAATAACTAGATTTAACTATGATTTTAATTGCTTAGAATTTAAGAATTACTTACAAAATGAGGAAATGTACTTAAACAAATTTATGCCTGAGAAAAATATCAGTAATTTGATATATTTATTAATTGGTTAATTATCAAAGCCAGTGAAATGTGATTCATGTTTGTGAATACTTTTTGTTACTATTAATAAAAAAAAATGTTCTGTTTTTTTAATACAAATTTATGGTCACCGTAGCGATATGCTTAGTTTGATGACTGCTAAAAATTTTGAAAATGGACGTGGCTACGTCCACTTTATGCAGCTCTCGCTTTACAGTCCCTACACCGTGTTTCCATCAAACGCATACAAACAATGAAAGCATACATCTGAGTATCTAATGTTCGATTCCACTCGAACTTAGGCTTCCTTACTTGTTTATTTTTCTTTTTCTTTATCTTTCCTTTTTCTTTTTCTTCCTTTTTTACAGAGTTTAAGTGGATCGGAACGACGTCCACATTCGCAAATTGTGATTTCCAAAGAGTTTCCTATGTTGGTCAGAACACGTATAAGCAATATGTACCTCTTATTTTATTAGTTACTAAAATTAATATTAATATAAATGTAAAATATTAAAATAAATAAACAACTATTAAATTAAATACTAGGTACGAAAGTATTTCGTAAATAGTACGAAACCTTTCGTAAATACGCGGCTTCGAAAGTATTTCGTAAATACTACAAAAGTATTTGGTAAATAGTACGAAAGCTATTTCATAAATAGTACGAAATATCTTTCAAAATTACGAAAGTATTTCGTAATATGTACGAAAGATTTCGTAATATTTACGAAGAAATTATTTTGAGTGTAAGAAGTTAATATGAAATTTCTGTACGAAAGCAGTTTTCACTACAATTCATTCAATCGAATTTTCGCTTCCTGACTACAAAATAAATAATTCCTTTTCCCATGTGTTTAGAGTTAGTTTCACTACACTATTCAACTGCGAATTCGGTGAACGAAACGGGATTTTTTTTAAAGACTGAACAGTTTTGATATTCATGCTATTTTAGCAACACTCTCTTAGCCCATATGAAGCAATTTCTACGTGTCCCCTTAAGGGTGATCAATCTTAAATTTTCACCGCTACTGTCAGTGTTTCCATGTTGAGTTCTGTACACACAATTCAGAAAAAAAGAACGTTAATTAAAATGGTTAAGCCAATGTTGAAATTCTCGTTCAGTCTGGCTAAATTGTATAGAAGAACAGCCTGGACCGAACAGCCGGCAGTAGCCTTCAGTGAAATTCGTCGTACAAAAGGCCAATCGCACGCAGCCATACGTGCCTATACACATATATGTATTTACATTAGGGTGGTCTTAAAAAACCAAATTAGCGATTTTCTTCCATCGCACTCCCTAGGTAACAGCACAGTCAAAGATATCACATATGTATCAATTTTGGTCCCGATGGTTAAGGGGTGTCGTACAGGGGCCAAAGTTCAGAAAACTCTATGAAGATTCAAAAAATTTAATAAATTTTCTTTTATATATAATGCCTGAAATCGATAGTTCTGCACTCTAAGATATTAAATATAAATTCTGGTCCCGATCGAAGGGGGTTAACGGGTGTATAAAGGCCAACAAATTACATACTTTTTTTTTATATCTAATGCCCAAAATCGAAAGTCCTCTACTCGAGGATACGAAATATAAATTTTGTTATCGATCGGAGACGGTTAAAAGGTTTCCCACAGGCTAACGGGTGCGGCACTAAAGTTGTAAATCTTCTATGGCAATCTGAACTTGACCCCGTGAAAAACCGCTAAACCGTCATCAATCGGGACCAAAGTTTATGGTTGTTATCCTTGGGTATAGAAGTATTGATTTTGGGTATTAAATAATTAAAAAAATATTTTGATTTTTTTACACTTCATAGAGTTTTCTTAACTTTGACCTCAATGCGCTCCTTAACCGCCGCCAATCGGGACCAAAATTTATGTGTGATATCCTTGACCATGTTACTACCGATTGAGGAGGCGATATAGTAAAATATCGTTAATTTGAATTTTAAACGCAGTCTAATGTACATACATACATATGTATTATGTACATCGACTTTGCAGGGAAATAAAAACTGGTCAGGGAAAAATGTTCAGTTCAGATCTAATGCAAAGGTGCCAAGAGGAATAAGTTTAATTGAAGTAAGGATTCCGGATTGGTTCTGATATACATACATATGTACAATCAAAAAAAAATTACTCAGATGATTCTGCGCTAAAGACAATTTTCCTTGTTTTGATGTACAATTTTCTTCAAATCAAGGAATAAAAACCACGTTTTAAAGAAAATTGTACATCGAATCAATGAAAATTGTCTTTAGCGCCGAATCATTCCCACCATTCCATAATCTGAGTAATTTTTTTTTAGTGTATGTATGTATAGCAAAGGAAGTACGATGGGAGGGAATTAATACTGCTAAGAAGAGTTTTTCTAGCATTTGTAATGTGCAATAAGGAGAACAGTTCGCAACTAGGCGCTTTTTCTACAGGATAGATATGTATGTATGTATGTATATATATTTATAAAATTTGTTAGCGTAAAGTGCCTAAGTAGGTACATACATACATACACAGGAAGTCACACTCGCCGGCATTGTGAGATATGCATTCGCAGGCGTTGACAGTTAGAGTCATCCATCTTTTGGCTGTCAGTCAAAATTTTTGGCAAAATGGACTGAATTTCCTTTTTCTCTTCTATGGCATTTTCACAGTTTCCTTTATAAGATGCTTGTTCTTTAGTTTGTTATTGTTTTACATGTTGTTCTAGTGCTAGTAAAAGGTGCGATAAATACGTAAATAACTTCATAAAGTGTGACACGCAACTCGAAATTTTGTTTGTTATATTTCTTAGTTAAAGTGGTTATATGTTGCATGAACTAAGTAAGAATTTAAGGTTTTTTCATCCTGCCCCAGGATAATAGGCTATATAGATATCTGTGATTCTCTGCATTAACCGCTTAAGTCGACTTAGGAAGATTTTGAATTAAGGATGCTAGGGAAATAACTATGAAGACACTTCTTTATTGAAACGCCGACCTTTCATTTGATACCCATATCGCTCAAAAAGATCATGGGGACCTCCCGGTTCACATTTGGGGCCTGACCCGGGCAGATTTTGGAAACATTTTATAGCCTATTTTATGCCTATACATCCATTGGAGCCACGGTAAAAATTTCATAAAAATCTTTTGTGTACTTTGGGAGTTCATAGCAGAAGTATGTATACACTCGCAGGCACGCATTACCCCAGAAAAAATCTAGTCACCGCTATTACCTGTCAGGCATGATAGAAGGCCTTGCCATGGAACATCTGGCGAGTTCATCACTTCTTTCACGCATTGTCAGTAATGCAGAGTGAATGAGCTTCCATTACCCATTCCACGTAATGCAAAGTAGAATGGAGCGCGAAAAATAAACTGGAATAAATACCAGTGGAAATTTCCATCATGCCTTACATTTTTCGCCTTCTTTCTCTGCTTCCCTGTAAGATATTCTTTATTTGATTCACTAGAATCCTTGCGGTATTGCGTGATTTATTCGTTCGGCGGTAATGCAGTGGGCAAGTCCTTCCCTCCAATGACAAGCCCATGCTAATGTCAGGCATTATGTCAACGAATGTGGAAGCGATTGCCAGGGTTTTTCTGGATTACCCTCTTAATTCCACGGCCATCGAGTTTTTTGGTGGGTCATTGGAGGGAAGGACTTCCCCTCTGCATTACCGCCGAACGAATAAATCACGCAATACCGCAAGCATTCTAGTGAATCAAATAAAGAATACCTTACAGGGAAGCAGAGAAAGAAGGCGAAAAATGTAAGGCATGATGGAAATTTCCACTGGTATTTATTCCAGTTAATTTTGCGCGCTCCATTCTACTTTGCATTACATGGAATGGGTAATGGAAGCTCATTCCACTCTGCATTACTGGCAATGCGTGAAAGAAGTTATGAACTCGCCAGATGTTCCATGGCAAGGCCTTCTGTCATGCCTGACAGATTACCAGATTTTTGCTGGGTAATTTTGTATGTGTGTAATACATATATGTACATATAATCCCAGCCAGCAAAATCATCGTAAACGAGCTCGTAAACTGATGTTTTCTCGAAGAAAACTCTAATAAAATATCGTTTATGAAATCCGTTTACGATTCGCCTACGAATACTGTTTCGCTATAAAATGTTCAGTGCCTACGAGTGTCGTAAATGTATCGAAAAAGCACACGTATATGAATCTTTTTACGTCAGTTTTTTTTTTTTTATCGTAAATGTACTCAATAGAAAAGACGACCTTTTGGACTGCCTTACCGACTGATTTTCAATGCGTAAAATAATGCCCATAAACAAAGCTAAATTTTAGGTATGTATAAAGTTTTTTTATTGACTGCTGTTTTTTAATACATTAGTCATATCATCTGTAAAATTTGTAAGTCTAATAAAAATCAAAATACAATAACGAATAATAACAGGTAATATGTACCTTTAAAACTCTTTTACTGACATCTACCTGTGAACGAAATAATGAAATTGTGGTCCTAAGTTGTATGATTAAATTTCAATTACTCGCCGGAATACTATTTTGAAAAACTTGTGCACAAATCAGCAAATCCTTCACCTTGTGTTTTTAATTAGAAATTTTACAAACATACTTACTTTTAAAATATTGAGTTTGAAATTTTTCATTGATTTTCGTATTCATATGTATATTTCTACATGTATTCTTTTTGATTTTAAATTTCTTCTTAAATAAAACTTTTATTATACATATTAATAATAATAAAAAACAAGTAAGGAAGCCTAAGTTCGAGTGGAATCGAACATTAGATACTCAGCTGTATGCTTTCATTGTTTGTTTGCGTTTGACGGAAACACGGTGTACTTTATATAAAGCGAGTGCTGCATAAAGTGGGCGTAGCCACGCCCATTTTCAAAATTTTTATATGTCATACAACTAAGCATATAAATATTATTCTTTGTGCAAAATTTCATTCCTTTATGACTTCTAGTTACAAAGATGTCACGTTACAAATTCCCAAAGGGTATTCCAGAAATATCTTTGTTAAAAAGTAGGCGTGGTCATAAACCGATTTCAATAAATTTTTGCATGTCTATTAACACAAGTTATAAAAGTGTATAAACCAAGTTTCGTCATAATATCTCAATTATTTGTCGAGTTATGGGCTCCGAAATCTCGTTGATTCCTTTGACTAAAAAGAGGCGGTGCCACGCCCATTTTCCAAACTTTTTCTACTTTTTGTTTCCGGTCTATTGTGGAACTCATGCCACAAAATTTCACTGAATTACCTTTATATTTGACAAAGATATCGAAAATGTTTTTATTAGGCCACTTTATAATACCCATATATAAAAGTGGGCGTGGTCGTCAACCGATTTTGGCAATTTTTAGTCCAAACATTTGCCTAAGTAAGTATATTACGCACACCAAATTTCATCGATATATCTTCAACGGTTTCTGAGTTATTACTCATAAAACTTTCAATGTTTGCCCCTTAATAAGTGGGCGTGGCACCGCCCATTTTTCAAAATTTTTGTGTTTTCTGATTTATGTCCATAGTCGGACTCATGCGACAAAATTTCAATGATACATCTTTATATTTGACAGAGATATCGCTTAAAATGTTTTTATTAGGTCACTTTATAATATACATATATAAAAGTGGGCGTGGCCGTCAACCGATTTTAACTATTTTCTGTCCAAATGTTTGCCTAAGTAAGTAAATCACGCGTACCAAATTTCATCGATGTATCTTCAATGGTTTCTGAGTTATGACATATACAATTTTCAAGGTTTGACCCTTAATAAGTGGGCGTGGCACCGCCCATTTTCCAAAATTCCATTAAATTTCTTCCTAGGGTCCTGAGCTCAACACGTGGGTACAATTTCATCGCTCCAGCTATATTAGTGACTGAGATACCAAATTTCCGATTTTTTCTATATAGGAAAAGTGGGCGTGGTCATGGTCCGATTTCGCCTATTTTCAATACCAACCGTCCCAGTCTCGATACCAACTTGCATGTCAAATTTCATCAAAATATCTCAATTTTTGCGCGAGTTAGAGTGTTTACAGACGGACGGACAGACGGACGGACGGACAGACGGACGGACGGACGGACGGACATGGCTCAATCGATTTCTCTTTTCACCCTGATCATTTTGATATATATAAGTCTATATCTATCTCGATTATTTCATTCTGTTACAATCCACCGTTATGTGATTAAAACTATAATACTCTGTGTACTAGTACAGCTGAGTATAAATATAAACTTGGTTTTCTTCAATCCCATCACTCTCCTTTAGTTATACACCGCGTTTTATGTTTTAGTGTATTTTCAATAGGAATGGGACTATTCGAATAAAAATTATTCGAATAAAAAATCCTTTTATTCGAAAGGTATTCGTAATTCGAATAATTTTTATTCGAATAATTTATTCGTATATTCGAATAAATACTATTCGAATACCACTATTCTCGAATAGGTATTGTATGTATGTATGTATGCTTTTGCTTTTGTAAGTGCATACATATGTACATATGTACATATACATACGTACTCTGGCTTGCGCGGAGGCAAGTGAAATTCCCAAATTATGCATGTACATACATACATACTACTATTCGAATAGTACTATTCGAATTTTTCCCCTCGAATATTATTATTCGTTTTTTCGAATAATATTTATTCGAATATTATTCGAAAAAAGTCCCACTACTAATTTTCAACCATCTTTATTTTGATACAATTCGCATGTAACGTAGTACTGCCAATTTCTTTAATATCTTTGAACATCATTAAGTTAGGATTATGTATATTTTTTATATATCTCAGTTCAAACTTTTCTTAATACGCCCCATCATTAAAAGTTAGGTAGTGGCATCTACTGCAATTGTCGTATTATTTGCGAACTCTAAATCTAAAGAGAAATAATGGCATAAATGCTAAATTTTTGCCTCTGTTGTAAAGTGAGTTACCATCGAAGTGCCCATATTAAATTATTAAAATATTTTTACCATAATTTTCATTTTCCATTTGTTTTTGTCAAAATATAATAAGACCAGCTAATTTTATAAGACGCACAGACCACTCAACTGGTTTAGCTGATATTAAATAGCAAAAAAATGTAAACATGCATGTACATACATATGTATGTGTGTATGTGTATACTGCCCTGCAAAAATTGTTGGACCACTTGGTACATTTGTGCCACATTCAACTAGCTACGAACTTGTCACATGCAGCCAATCTTTGGGCCAGTTCATGAATATGTATGAAGATTCGTGTTTGATTATTTTAAATTTGATAAAAAATATATCAAAACAAAAATATAAAAATATATTAGTTTTAAACAAGTAAGGAAGCCTAAGTTCGAGTGGAATCGAACATTAGATACTCAGCTGCATGCTTTCATTGTTTGTTTGCGTTTGATGGAAACACGGTGCACTTAATATAAAGCGAGTGCTGCATAAAGTGGGCGTAGCCACGCCCATTTTCTAAATTTTTATCAGTCATCCAACTAAGCATATGAATATTATTCTTTGTGCAAAATTTCATTCCTTTATGACTTCTAGTCACAAAGATGTCATGTTACAAATTCCCAAAGAGTGTTCCAGATATATCTTTCTTAAAAAGTAGGCGTGGTCATAAACCGATTTCAATAAATTTTTGCGTGTCTGTTAACACATGTCATAAAAGTATATAAACCAAGTTTCGTCATAATATCTCAATTATTTGTCGAGTTATAGGCTAAGAAATCTCGTATATCCCTTTGTGTAAAAACAGGCGGTGCCACGCCCATTTTTCCAAAATGTTTCTATTTGTTGTTTCCGGTCTATTGTAGAAATCATACCACAAAATTTCGATGAATTACACTGGTCGACAAAATTTCAAAAAATTTTTGTTACAGAAATAAAATTCTACTTTTCTAAAGGATTTCGGTACGCTGAATCCGAATCTGAAGTCAGATTTTCTGTTATACGTACAGATTTTTAGATATTCATGCCCAAATGGGCGAAAAACACGATTTTTGCCTAAATATCTTTTAAATTACTTACTTATTTTAAAAATTGATTAAAGCTATTGAAAGCTCGGCCATTTCCCTTGAAGACAACGTTTTAATTTTTCGGATATCTAATTTAGGTATGTAGTAATATATGTTTTTGTACAACAAGGTATTTGTCGTCGAAAACTACGGCAGCATTTGTAGCATTTTTTAGGCGCAATCAAATTTTGTAGTTGCTCAGCAGAACAATTTTTTTACGAAGCCACTTACATACGTCAATAATATAATAAACTGCCTAAAAGCGTGCTTCAAAATTTTTAATTATTTTTGTATGGAGAAAATATTGCAAAACTAATGAAGCTTAATATGCAATATTGCAAGTTACAAGAAAGATATCTGAAATATTAAAACGGTTTATTCAAGAGAAATGTCCTCGTTTTCAATGTCTTTAATCAGTTTTTAAAATAAGTAAGTAATTTAAAAGATATTGAGGAGTGAATATAGCCAAAAAACGTGTTTTTCGCCTCTTTGGGAATGAATATCTAAAAAACTGTACGTATTACAGAAAATCTGACTTCAGATTCGGATTCAGCGCACCGAAATCCTTTAGAAAAGTAGAATTTTATTTCTGTAACAAAAACTTGTCGACCAGTGTTATCTTTACATTTGACAAAGATATCGCTTAAAATGTTTTTATTAGGTCACTTTATAATACCCATATATAAAAGTGGGCGTGGCCCTCAACCGATTTCGGAAATTTTTCGTCCAAATATTTCACTAAGTAAGTATATCACGCGTACCAAATTTCATCGATATATCTTCAACGGTTTCTGATTTATGACTCATAAAACTTTCAATGTTTGCCCCTTAATAAGTGGGCGTGGCACCGCCCATTTTCCAAAATTTTTGTGTTTTTTGTTTTATGTCCATAGTTGGACTCATGCGACAAAATTTCAATAATAGATCTTTATATTTGACAGAGATATGGCTTAAAATGTTTTTATTAGGTCACTTTATAATACAAATATATAAAAGTGGGCGTAAGCGTCAACCGATTTTAACTATTTTCCGTCCAAACGTTTGCCTAAGAAAGTAAATCACGCGTACCAAATTTTGTCGATATATCTTCAATGGTTTCTGAGTTATGACATATAAAACTTGCAAGGTTTAACGCTTAATAAGTGGGCGTGGCACCGCCCATTTTCCAAAATGTCATCAAATTTCTTCCTAGGGGCCTGAGCTCAACACCTGGGTAAAAGTTCATCGCTCCAGCTATATTAGTGACTGAGATACCAAATTTCCGATTTTTTCTATATAGGAAAAGTGGCCGTGGTCATGGTCCGATTTCGCCCATTTTCAATACCTACCGTCCCAGTCTCGATACCAACTTGCATTTCAAATTTCATCAAAATATCTCAATTTTTGCGCGAGTTAGAGTGTTTACAGACGGACGGACATGACTCAATCGATTTCTCTTTTCACCCTGATCATTTTGATATATATAAGTCTATATCTATCTCGATTATTTCACTCTGTTACAATCCACCGTTATGTGATTGAAACTATAATACTCTGTGTACTAGTACAGCTGAGTATAAAAAAGATTAAAAATATGGACAGAAAAGAAGTCAATTGAAGAATAGGGAAGCATCGTGATTATAAAAATATGCATATGGCTTGATTCTAATTTCATTTTTATACTCAGCTGTACTAGTACACAGAGTATTATAATTTTGATTTCATAACGGTGGATTGTAACATAATGAAATAATCGAGATAGATATGGACTTATATATATCAAAATGATCAGGGTGAAAAGAGAAATCGATTGAGCCATGTCCGTCCGTCCGTCCGTCCGTCCGTCCGTCCGTACGCAGGATAACTCGCGTAAAAATTGAGATATTTTGATGAAATTTGAAATCCAAGTTGGTATCGAGACTGGGACGGTTGGTATTGAAAATGGGCGAAATCGTACCATGACCACGCCCACTTTTCCTATATAGAAAAAATCGGAAATTTGGTATCTCAGCCACTAATATAGCTCAACTACGGACATAAAACAAAAAGTACAAAAATTTTGGAAAATGGGCGGTGCCACGCCCACTTATTAACGGGCAAACATTGAAAGTTTTATATGTCATAACTCAGAAACCGTTGAATATATATCGATGAAATTTGGTATGCGTAATTTGCTTACCTAGACAAATGTTTTGGCGAAAAATTATCAAAATCGGTTGACGGCCACGCCCACTTTTATATATGGGAACTATAAAGGGGCCTAATAAAAACATTTTAAGCGATATCTCTGTCAAATATAAAGATCTATCACTGAATTTTTGTGGAAGGAGTCCAACTACGGACATAAAACAAAAAGTACAAAAATTTTGGAAAATGGGCGGTGCCACGCCCACTTATTAACGGGCAAACATTGAAAGTTTTATATGTCATAACTCAGAAACCGTTGAAGATATATCGATGAAATTTGTTTTGCGTAATTTGCTTACTTAGAAAAATGTTTTGGCGAAAAATTTTAAAAATCGGTTGACGGCCACGCCCACTTTTATATATGGGAACTATAAAGGGGCCTAATAAAAACATTTTAAGCGATATCTCTGTCAAATATAAAGATCTATCACTGAAATTGTGGCAGGAGACCAACTAGGGAAATAAAACAAAAATTATAAAAATTTTGGAAAATGGGCGGTGCCACGCCCACTTATTAAGGGGCAAATATTGAAAGTTTTATAAGCCATAACTCAGAAACCGTTAAAGATATATCGATGAAATTTGTTTTGCGTAATTTGCTTACTTAGAAAAATGTTTTGGCGAAAAATTTTAAAAATCGGTTGACGGCCACGCCCACTTTTATATATGGGAACTATAAAGGGGCCTAATAAAAACATTTTAAGCGATATCTCTGTCAAATATAAAGATCTATCACTGAAATTGTGGCAGGAGACCAACTAGGGAAATAAAACAAAAATTATAAAAATTTTGGAAAATGGGCGGTGCCACGCCCACTTATTAAGGGGCAAATATTGAAAGTTTTATAAGCCATAACTCAGAAACCGTTAAAGATATATCGATGAAATTTGGTACGCGTGATATATTTACGTAGCCAAATGTGTGGACGAAAGATTACCAAAATCGGTTGACGACCACGCCCACTTTTATATATGGGTATTATAAAGTGACCTAATAAAAACATTTTAAGCGATATCTCTGTCAAATATAAAGATCTATCACTGAAATTTTGTGACATGAGTTCTACAATAGACCGGAAACAAAAAATAAAAAAGTTTGGAAAATGGGCGTGGCACCGCCTCTTTTTATACAAAGGAATCTACGTGCCTATTACTCGACAAATAACTGAGATATTATGACGAAACTTGGTTTATACACTTTTATAACATGTGTTAATAGACACGCAAAAATGTATTGAAATCGGTTTATGACCACGCCTACTTTTTAACAAAGATATTTCTGGAACACCCTTTTGGAATTTGTAACGTGAAGTCTTTGTAACTAAAAGTCATAGAGGGATGCAATTTTGCACTAACAATAATATTTATATGCTTATTTGGATGATTGATACAAATTTTGAAAATGGGCGTGGCTGCGCCCTGTTTATGCAGCACTCGTGTCATATAAAATACACCCTATATCGAACAAACGCAAACAAACAATGAAAGCATACAGCTGAGTATCTAATGTTCGATTCCACTCGAACTTAGGCTTCCTTACTTGTTTTTTGTTTCATTTATTTATTTATTCGTCTATGAAACGAGTTCTTACAGACTACTAAAAACCTAAGTTACAAAGAATATATCGTCGCTGCGCCAACAAATTCAGTTATATGTTTTTTTTTCGATTTTTTTTTATTACATATTTATTTAGCGCTATCCGCTAGCCACATTTCTGCATTTCCCGTTTTCTGATATCCTTCTTTGGTTAGAAGTTATCAAACACAGCTATATGCTCTCAGTAGTAGAAATTCTCTGTAAAATCAGTTATACGTCTATTTTCGTAGAATTGTTTTTTGATTTCAGGTTATTTTTGTGTAAAAAAATTGTTTAAAACAAGTAAGGAAGCCTAAGTTCGAGTGGAATCGAACATTAGATACTCAGCTGTATGCTTTCATTGTTTGTTTGCGTTTGATGGAAACACGGTGTACTTTATATAAAGCGAGTGCTGCATAAAGTGGGCGTAGCCGCGCCCATTTTCAAAATTTTTATCAGTCATCCAACTAAGCATATGAATATTATTCTTTGTGCAAAATTTCAATCCTTTATGACTTCTAGTTACAAAGATGTCACGTTACAAATTCCCAAACGGTGTTCCAGAAATATCTTTGTAAAAAGTAGGCGTGGTCATAAACCGATTTCAATAAATTTTTGCATGTATATTAACACAAGCTATAAAAGTGTATAAACCAAGTTTCGTCATAATATCTCAGTTATTTGTCGAGTTATAGGCTAAGAAATCTTGTATATTCCTTTGTCTAAAAAGAGGCGGTGCCACGCCCATTTTCCAAAATTTGTCTATTTTTTGTTTCCGGTCTATTGTGGAACTCTTGCCACAAAATTTCAATAAATTATCTTTATATTTGACAAAGATATCGCTTAAAATGTTTTTATTAGGCCACTTTATGATACCCATATATAAAAGTGGGCGTGGTCGTCAACCGATTTCGCTAAAATTTTCAACATGTATTACCACAAGTAAGAAAAGTGTACACACCAAGTTTCGTCATTATATATCAATTATTTGTCGAGTTATGGGCTCAGAAATCTCGTATATTCCAGCTTCTAAAAAGAGACGGTGCCACGCCCATTTTCCAAAATTTTTGTGTTTTTCGTTGTATGTCCGCAGATATCGCTTAAAATGTTTTTATTAGGTCACTTTATAATACCCATATATAAAAGTGGGCGTGGCCGTCAACCGCTTTTGACAATTTTTCGTCCAAACATTTTCCTAAGTAAGTATATCACGCGTACCGAATTTCATCGATATACCTTCAACAGTTTCTGAGTTATGACTCATAAAGCTTTCAATGTTTGCTCCTTAATAAGTGGGCGTGGCACCGCCCATTTTCCAAAATTCCATCAAATTTCTTCTTAGGGGCCTGAGCTCAACACGTGGGTAAAATTTCAGCACTCTAGCTATATTAGTGGCTGAGATACCAAATTCCTGATTTTTTCTATATAGGAAAAGTGGGCGTGGTCATGGTCCGATTTCGCCCATTTTCAATACCAACCGTCCCAGTTTCGATACCAACTTGCATTTCAAATTTCATCAAAATATCTCAATTTTTGCGCGAGTTAGAGTGTTTACAGACGGACGGACAGACGGACGGACGGACGGACATGGCTCAATCGATTTCTCTTTTCACCCTGATCATTTTGATATATATAAGTCTATATCTATCTCGATTATTTCATTCTGTTACAATCCACCGTTATGTGATTAAAACTATAATACTCTGTGTACTAGTACAGCTGAGTATAAAAAGCGTATGTGACCAATTTTCAAAATAGGAGGGGCACTGGTCAATTAAATAATGCATTTCCAAGCTATCGCTAATTGCATCGGACCCTAGCGAAGAATTGTATACACATCTTTCACGATTTCTTACCCCCACTAGCAAATTTAAACAATTTGTAAAAAGAGCTATGTGCTGTAAAACGGCGCAAATGCTTCATGCGAAGTGGTTGGTCAAAAAAGTAAAAAAAAATTGCATAAGTCTATTACATACATATGTGTAGTATCATTAGTCATCAATTCAAACTAGAAAAAATATTCTCTAGGATCACCACAAAACGGTTTTTTTGGTCTCCTGAAAAGTTGCTGAAAAACGTATAGCTCCATGGTATAAGTATACCAGGTAAAACAAACGTCAAGTTTTCGTCGCCATATTAACCACCTGACAATTAAGCAGATTATGACATTTCGTGCTGCCATACTCAATGATAAAAATCCTCCACTAATGTTTTAAAAATAAATTGTAACCATGGTATTCATAGTAACGAATTTTTTCAATTTGAATTGGAAGAAATTTTTTCAATTTGAAAAAATTACACATCCTGCAGTAAATTTGTTTCACTGCTGAAAGATCATTGATGATTCTTCTGAGTACAATTTTTATTATTATTATTATTTTTTTTTTGAAAAAAGCAAACCATTTATATGAAAAATTCAGCAGTCTTTATTTGAAAGTACTCACTGATGCCTCCTCAGTCATCAGTGATTCATAAAAGATTAATTTCGGATTTTTACTTCGCGGAATATCAGTTTGGCCATACTACAAAGTAGCCCCTTTCCGGTATTCTCGGTGAGTTTTTAATTTAGTTTAGTAGTTACGATCACTTTTAATTTAGGCTTTGTGATCACTCTGGTATATAGTTTGGGGAGGTTTTGTAGATTGATCTATTATAACTCCATATCGTCGCATAAAGTGTAATACCGCATATCGGCAACCACCCAAATTTTACAGGAGACAGTAAAAACTATTTTAATTCAAAACGGTTCGGAATTTTGCAAACCCACATCCAAACAAAGGTAGATTTTTGGATTATATTCTTAATCCAAATATCATTTTGGCGAAAAACAGTTAAATGTGCAGTTATTGGCTTACTTATGTATTTATAAGCGGTTTTGCGTCTTTTATTTTGTTCAATAGTGACGTATAGGCGGTTTTGTAGGCGTACGTAAAAACTTTTCTTCAATAAAGCAAAGTTATAATCCATTTCGTGTTTATGAAAGTATAATCAACTTTAGTACATTACAGTACAGTTATAAAGCAATAACACCTATTATTCGCGGTATTGGTTCGAAAAATTTCCTTAAAAAAAGCAGTTTTGAAACTGTGTCATTATTTGGAATTGCGTTGTGTGAATCTCAAAATTGTTGCATGAATGGATGGGGACGGACGCCAGGAATGTTTTTTTGGTGAAATCTCATTTTTGGCAAAAATGTCACGCGGTTTTGCACTATAAACGACGATATGTATGTACACCACCATACCAAGTGAGGATTTCAGTCTATATACATATGTATGTATGTACATATGTCCAATCCAATTACAAAAAAATATGTACCCTAGATTTTAAAAATATGAGTTGCTTATTTCCGCGGTGCAATAATACCAAATATGGCTGCAAAGACGGTGATATAAAATTTTTCCAATTTCCAACGATACCCTTTATTCGCGGAGAGTGGATGAATATTTGTGGAGTGAGCGAAGAGGAGCTACCGGAAGTTCCATAAATCTGCTCACTAGTGCCCTTTCTATTTCTGTCCTTTGATTCCTGAAATACCCAAACTTTAAAACAAAAATCTACGCATTCAAAAAATAAAAGTCTGGCATCGCTATACTCCAAAACTGACATAAGATTAAACTTCAAAAATCTGCTTTTTAATCAAAAAGACAGCGTCAAAATGACAATGCACATACCTGTATTTTTTATACCATGGTATAGCTCTTTTTGTTGGCGCAGCGACGATATGTATGTTTACAATTACATATGGGTGTTTCCGAAAATTGGTCAACCAAAGAGAAAAATTTAAAAACGCACCTAGGCCAAACTTTTTGGTACCATTATATAGGTACGTATTTCCTTTATCACGCCACAAAATTTTATGGACATTGGAGCACTGCTACTTACAAAACTTACGTCTTTCAGACTACCATATACAATTTTTTTTTTAGCTAAGTGTATATGACTTCCGAAATACATCCACGAATTCGCAACAAAAGCGCCGGTAGAAAAATGGCGTTTACGAGTACTTAGCCCAAGGTCAGACCTGGGAATATCAACATAGATACATTTACAAAATACTTCAAATCTTGTATAAAGTGTATTCTAAAGTAGTGCTTTTTTTCAAGCGTTCGGACGCAAAATATACTTTGCAGTAAAAAAAATCATACTTACCTTTGTGATATTTTTCAAATTTTTTTTGACAAAACACAGTTTTGGATGCTCTTTCGGGCAGCGTTAATTTTTTCCCAAAATCAAAAGGATTCCTGAGTGTAAGTATATTAAAAATTGGAACGTCCGAACGTATACACTTTTTTCTTCAGATAATTTTTTTTTGTTCCTTATAAAGCTATCTAGCAATGAATTCCGCTCAAAGGGATATGAGGTGGAGGTTAAACCTCATGAAAGATGGTCAGAAATGGAAGGATTTCAATAACAAAGAAAGAGAGAGAAAAAAGATTTTTAGGAAAAACATAAAAAAGCACTTTGAAGGTAAGAATGCTCCAAGCAATTTGGAAAAGATGTAGACCAATGGTAGGCAAATTTGAAATTGAGATTGTATTAGTGAGAGCGCTATGGTCGGTCGAACGAACTGTGATCGGGCAAATGCAATGCGTAAATAATACATATATACACAAGCCTCAAATTGACGCACGCCCGCAAATTTTCCATATGCGTTGAACCGAAATTGACTTACGTGCGTATATAGATAAAGAAATTGAAAAATATAGAAAATCCGAGAAAATCTTGTTATTTTGTGGAATATGTAACTAACACACACGATATCGAAAGCTAATGTCAATTTTTTTGCAAATAATCACCCACAATGCTTAGTTTCAACTGTCAGCAAAACGATAATTGGGAGTCGAGATTGCTTAATACGCACGCCCTTCAATTTCGGTTACAAAAATTATAGAAATTGTGTGGGTATGAGAAATTATTGATAGTAAATTGACCACGTGCGTCGATATTAGGTAGCATAGTAAATTGTTTTCAACGTGCAAACAAGCGACAAGCACTCTCGATGTTGCTACGCCGCTTGCTCAGTGACGACTAACTGTGTAACCTAAATCAAACGCAAGTCGTCAATTTAACGCACGCACGCAAATTTTTCATATGCGTTGAACCGAAATTGACTTGCGTGCGTGTTCAGATAAAGAAATAGAAAAATACAGAAAATCAGAGAAAATCTTGTTATTTTGTGGAATATGTACCTAACAGACACGATATCAAAAGCAAGTGTCAATTTTTTTGCAAACAATCACCCACAATGCTTAATTTCAACTGTCACGCAAAACAAAAATTGGGCGTCGAATTTGCTTTTTACGCACGCCGTTCAATTTCGGTTACTCCCATACAAGTTGTATGGGCATGAGAAATTTTTGACAGTAAATTGACGGCGTGCGTTTGATTTAGGTTACACAGTAAATCATCTAGTAAAGAAAGAGCGTAACGTGTTGGTGTGATTTGAGCGCAAACAATTGTTTGCAGAAATGCGGACCACTGATGTAGACAATAAAACATTTTTGGCCGCATAAAACTTGAAAATCTATCTATATGCGATGGCTTAATAGCCCAGTTAGTCGAGAACGTGTAGTCCGCTCGCTGACGCAAACGCCCGTATGCAATTTTTAGGATTTTTTGAGCCCGTAGCAATCAGCTGTTTTACTCACACATATTTACATATATATAGTTTGTTTACATTTTGGCAGGGTTGCCGTTTAGTCATTTTTGAGCAAACAAGATTTTTACTAATCTTCAAAGTGTTATGCGGATTACTCTTCAATACACAACTGTGCATTATTTGCCAAATGACAAGAAAATACTAATCTAATCGTTTTTAAAGTTTTCGTTGACGACTTTTTTTTTATTAATTTAGTTACTTTTTTACGGCTTAGTTGGTAATTAAAACACATTTTTCTTGTAATTTTGTTGCTGCCCAATATATTTACATCACACCTTGGTGATAGTTATCAAGGACTAAAACATAAAATAACAAAAAACACAGTCAGAACATTAAATTTACAATTGAAAATCCATAAAAAATTATATTGGGAAGCAACAAGATTCTCACAAAAATCTGTGTTTAATTAAGAAATCTGTACTGAGTTTCTGTAACTCATATCTTTTCTAGTATAAATATGTGGTGACAAAGTGTGGATCGTATTAGTGTGACATCACTTTAATTGATTTTGTTACAGAAACTCAGATTTATTGTGGCAATTTATAACTTTTTAATGTATAAAAATTGCAGAAGAAGACCACCAAGAGTTATCAATTAAGAAAATACCGCCACCATTGTGGATAAATACAATTTTTGCTTTAATTTTCAGTAATATCTTCATTTTTTTTTACATATTTTTACGAATAGTTACGAATTTATGTTCAATAACCCAAAAAATTTGCAAAAGAGAGCCAAATTGAGAGAGTAAGACCTCGAGAGAGTTGATAAACGGTGCAAGTAAAATTTTCACTTGCAACTACTAGCAGCTTTAAAAAAATAGAAGTGTCCAAAATATATGATCACAAAAATTTCAATTGGAAATATACAAACATTTTAAACGCAAATGTCTAATTGTGTACTAAATAAGTTAGCGCAAAAACGAATCTTGATGATGTTATGGAATAGCCAAAGTAGAATTTTGTTTTCCTAATTCAGTTATTTCCATTCATTTCCAATTTCAAAAATTTCAATTACAACGTATCAGCTGTTTTCTTGCGAATGTTTACGATTTTGTGTTCAATTACTTTGGTTGATAATTTTCTCTTTTTCTCGTTTTTACTCTTAATTTGACATTGACGCTCTTTTTGCAAGTACTTGTAAGAAAAGTTGTTGAACAAAGCTATTATCTTGTTATTAATTTATATATATATATATATTTACATTTTGTTTGGGATTTAAAAAAAAATTTATAAACGTTTTCTTTCCTTTCTTTTTAAAAATTAAAGTAATAATAAATGGTTCGTTTAAGTAGACATACTATTTTTTCCATGTGAACACATATATGTATATTCGATAACATTTTACAATCTTGTTGAGTTAGGGCCGGTTTCACCATCTCCGGTTAAGCACTTAACCAGAGATTTTTGCCCGGTTAAGCAATTTATTTGACAGCTTGCCATACAATTTACGTCAAACTAACCAGCGATTAAATTAACCGGAGATGGTGAAACCGGCCCTTAGTTGTATAATGCTGTGAAAATTACTGTTTAAATATTTAATAACTAAAAATGTTCAACTGGCAACCCTTCTACCTTGCAACCATGCGAGCGATCAGCTGACACATTTTTACGTAAAAAATCAAAATGATTTTGATTTCTGCGGTACGGGCTTCTGCGTCGTACGTCGTTGAATAATCGGTTACATACAAATCCCATTAAATAGGTTGGATCAGCTGACACGGTACACGGGTTTACGTTCTCAACTAACTGGGCTATAAAGCAGCGATGCGCAGCCTCTTGCCCGCGGGCAGGCCAGCTGTTTGCGATTCACACGTATACACACCGATTGTCACTACCACAGACAAATAAAGAGCGTAAAACGAGCGCTTACGATGGGACCAGGCTTAGCAAAAATAATTAATTTGCCTTCGACTGTCGTGAAAGCAAGTGGTCGCTAGTTGATTTTCGCTTGAAATCCTTTTGTTTTATTTGCAGAAGCCAGACAACAAACAAAACTATGAAGAGTTTGCATATAAAGCCGGGTATCCACATCACAAGAAATGCTAAAACTCCATATAAAAAAACGCTCAAGAAATAGCCAAGAAATTTTCTTGTGTCAAATTTCCTTAAGGCAGTATCCACTTCACAAGAAAATCTATTACAATTTTTGACGAAAAATGGCGTTGGCAATGCTGGTTTCGCCAAGAAATATATACGATTGTATATATTTCTTGAAGAAAAAATCAAACGTCAAAATTACTTAAGAAACATATGCTTATTTTTTCTTGAGCCATTTCTTATGATGTGGATACCCAGCTTAACATACGTATGTACGTGTATACGTACGTGGTTTCATAATTTCGCAAAGCGTGCGCAGCATGACCCTTATCGCTCAACATCTGCATGCAGACTGATTATTGTTTGTCGTTTTCCACTTTGGCCTACAGTAGGCGCACCAACACACACTAATTTTCGGAGATTGTTTGAATGTGTTTGTGTGCCCATCCCTGGCTTAAAGTAAAACAAATACCAGCCCTTCAATCATTACTGTGTAACCTAAATCAAACGCAAGTCGTCAATTTAACGCACGCACGCAAATTTTTCATATGCGTTGAACCGAAATTGACTTGCGTGCGTGTTCAGATAAAGAAATAGAAAAATACAGAAAATCAGAGAAAATCTTGTTATTTTGTGGAATATGTACCTAACAGACACGATATCAAAAGCAAGTGTTAATTTTTTTGCAAACAATCACCCACAATGCTTAATTTCAACTGTCACGCAAAACAAAAATTGGGCGTCGAATTTGCTTTTTACGCACGCCGTTCAATTTCGGTTACTCCCATACAAGTTGTATGGGCATGAGAAATTTTTGACAGTAAATTGACGGCGTGCGTTTGATTTAGGTTACACAGTTACACAGTTTCTCATGCGAAAATGGACATCATGTTACTACCGGACGTACAGCGACATCTAAGCCAGTGATAGGCGTTTCATAGATCAATTGATCGCGCTCAAATCACACAGACACGTTATGCTCTTTCTTTTGTAAACGATTTAGTCTAGCCATGGGTAAAGGCGCATTTTTTTTGGCGCTGATACAATAACGCCAGCGCCAACCGTGGCGCCAACTCACGGTACTGGCGCAATAACACCTTTAGCGCAATTGTCATCGAATAATCGATAAATAACATTTTTTCGCTTGTTACCGTTTACCATCCCCGTTTTATTTCTTTTGGCGCAATTCTGCTTACATATACGAGGGCACAATTAATTTTAATTTTCATAATCATTTGGAAAAATATTCCGTATATATGTGAAAATATGCTGGAAATTAGAGTCACTTAGATCACTATCAAGCATACATAATTGTGACGTTGTCATACGTATACATATACTATGATCATATATATAGTACTCCTATATTCGTAATACCTACGAGTTCCATCAGCCAACATTACAGTACAGACATATAAAAAAAGAAAGAGAAAACCGAGCAATCAAATTTAAAAAATGACATATGAATTCAAAATAAACCGCAGTGACGGTACATAAAAAAAATTATAGGGAATTTACATATTTATTAATTGATTCTCGTATTAAAAAATTAAAAAATGTCGAAGCGGTGCTATATTTGTGATAATGAAAGGGATAAAATAAATAAAATAGCTTTACATACGTATTTCGTTTTGAGTGCATTATTGGTTATATAAATATATATATACATATGTAAATAGATTTCCAAAAGACGAAACCATTTGCAAACAATGGATGCATGCGTGCGGTCTGATGCCTGACGACGTTGTTAAAAACATTCGAATCTGCAGCAACCATTTCCAAAAAAGCGATTACACTAGGAATCGCATGTACGTATCAATGCCTGAAAGATACTGCAGTAGTCCGGGACTAAAAAGGATTTTTTAAACCCAAGCTCCGGACGAAACACTGCAGCTCCCACCCGTCCACCTTTTATCCGCCTGTAAATATGTGGAACATATAGCGATTGGTTCGTAGTCCTTTCTTCCATCCGTTTTGTTATATTAGCTGAGTTCCCGTGGCAGTGATCCAGATCCGGATACGAATTTTGCAAGCAAATGCAACAACAATTTTGTGATTCTGATATTTATCTGGATCAATTTCGGATCCGTATAGATTGTAATAGATATTTTTGATCCAGATAAATATCAGGATCATAAAATTGTTGTTGAATTTGCTTGCAAAATTCGTATCCGGATCTGGATCACTGCCACGGGAACTCAGCTATTATTACCTGTGGTCCCCTGTTGAGGTCGGTTTGGAGAGTAACGTAGTCTGAACTTTGGTCCTCATATGTTGCTGTGTCCAAAAGTTCGTCGTCTAAATTGTCCTGTTATTCAGTTTAGAAATTCGCAGTACTCACCGCGTTGGCGGCATTCGAACGTACATACAAACATAACCCTCAAACGGCAGAATTCGACTTTTTCATATAATGCCCATGGATCGGACCACAGGATTTTAACATGAAACGCTTTCCGCCGCGATTCATAAAAATATGAGTGCATAGAAAATAGATTTTTCTAGAACATTTCCACTAATTTTCATTAAAAAAAATTCACAAAAGTTTGCATCTTAAAATAAATGTGTCAAAATTCTTATATTAATTATAAACAAATTAAAAAACTAAAATCAAAGGGGTATAAGTCCCCTAGAACACAATGATGCCTTTCAATTTTTTTTCAAACGCCTCTGAACTCAATTGAATGGATTTGTCACACATATTCACAGTTGACATTAAATGTAATTGAGGCGCATGCGCAGAACTTTCAGTTGCACAAAATTTTTGGATGAATTCATACACATTGCACAGATAGAATATTATCAATATAGAAGTACTATATATATGACTATGATGCTGTTATTGGCGTTGTGTTTGCGCCATTTTACACTAGCGCTATATTGGAGCTGGTGTTAGCGCACGAAATTGAGTCAGTGTTATATTGCAATAGCGCATCATTGAGCTGGCGCTACATTGAGTTGGCGCTACATTGAGTTGGCGCTACATTGAGTTGGCGCTACATTGAGTTGGCGCTATACTGAGTTGGCGCTACATTGAGTTGGTGCTATATTGAGTTGGCGCATTTCCCAAATCGGAGTTAGCGCAATAACACCAGGGTTGGTGTTAGCGCTATTGCGCCGCGCAGCGCAGTGTTACCCATGCCTAATTTAAGCCCAAATTACATCAGCGATGTGGCAGCGGGCAGCGACGGTTTTCGGAATCAGCTGATACGTCTAATATGAGCAGTCACTGCCAGACCAAACACAATAGAGCGTTCGCAGTATTTGGCAGTGACTTCTTTATATATTAGGCCTGTTTCCTTTTACCTTGGACACGTGGTGACATAAATTTACTTACCATTTTCATGTCTACTTTTTTCAATTAAAATAATCAATCTTGTTTCATTTTTTCCTCTGCTCTTTCTTCTTCTTTGCTTTTGCATCCCGCCAGCAATATTTGCTAGTGGAAATTAATTAAGTAAAAATTAAATTCTCTCCCGCTTGCTGGCATCAAAGTACGGAAACACCTAATTAGTAAAAAATATATTACATTGGATAGTACGGAAACAGACATAAGTTCACATCAACACTTTGAAGTTGGCTGCGATTCAAGGCAGCGGCTGCGAATTTAGAATTTGGGCTAAACGGAGCGGTGCTGCCAGCTGCCTCTGCTGTATTATGTGCCGCTTCATTACCAACCGTAGTTTCTAAAAATCAGCTGATTTCGAAAAACAGTCGCTGCCACAGCCACAGCGCTATTGTAATTCCGGCTTTAAAGTGCAGACATTGGTGACTTATCTGTAACCTTATAAAACAGCTGATTCAACCAACCTTACGACAAGCTGTGTTACTAGTCATTGGTGCCTTATCGTAATTCTGTAGCTGTATCCTTAACTTACAGACCAATTGGATTTTGGTTAGCAACCCTAAATCCGTAAACAGCTGACACTTGTGAAAGCAAATATAGGAAGGTAGGCGCATTAGCGACTGCAGAAACTTCTTTTTTTATTTACAAATGTAGATTATAATATCAAAGTCAAAGCGAATTCACATCATGGCCAATAGTAATGGGCAAGTCCCAAGCGAATTCAGATTTTTACAAGGAGAAATATTATTTTGACATTACAATCTACCAATTACAATAACAAAATACATGGGAAATTTCTTAATTCGGCTATGCGCCTACCTTCCAAGATCTGCCTCGACAAGTGTCAGCTGTTTACAGATTTACGGCACCACTAACAGCTCACATGAATAGCGATAAATTTACAATAAGGTTAACGATACTGAAATACTTACAAGTCACCAATGTCTGAACCTTTATAGTCCAACTCTAATGGACCGTATGCGAATGCGTGTGCGTATGCGCATCTAAACGTTTTCTTGCGTGCGGCCCTGACTGCTCCAGTGTATGCCATGGTTGCGTCTGTCAATTACACTACATATATACAATTCCCGACATTGTTATTTTTGAAAATACATATTTTACCAATTCGCGAAAGATTCAATAAAATGTACAATGGATGACGATTTAGAATTGATATTAATTATGATAGGAAGTATTATTGCCGCATATACGGAATACTTTAAAATTATTAAAAAATAAAACGTACCACTGGGGTATGTGATTTGTAATTGGAAAGGGAAGTTAGTGTTTTTTTTTAATTTGATGAAAACCCGTGAAGTGGATCAATTCCAAATTAATAATAATATAATAATAATAATAATAATACACTGGCGCTATTATAACTCTGACGAGTTTAATGACCGAGTTTCTCTCCCAATTCGAGAAGTGCTCCTTTTGTTTTTCCTAATTGTGCAGTTTTGTGCCTGCTCCGAACGGCGAATGCATTTTTTGTGAGAAGCTTTTTCATGGCAGATATATACTCGGAGGGTAAGCCGCCCACTGCCGAAAGGTAACCGCTATTTCTAAAAACCCAATAATTGGGTTTTAATTAATTAGAAAATTTTTTTTTTTGGAGTTTGTCCGGACGGGGGTTAGGACCAGAGACTGCTGGTATAGCAGGCGAGTACTCTACCCATTGCACCACAGCGGCCACATTGCAAAATTGCTATCCGTCGATTTTTATGTATTGTAAGAATTACAGTTGCTTTGCCTTAAAATATCAGACTTTGAAAATTTTGGCTTATACAAATATATGCACAACCTCTGAAATCTGAGAACTCCCTATTCAAAAGAAACTCATTTCACTTAATTATTTTTTTACAGTTGAACTTATTTAAGTTTCAATTGTGTATTTGCACACGGGTAACTACATATGTATGTATGTATTTTAAATTCATGTACTATGTACATGGGTATGCAGATAGTAATTAACATGTAATTAATAATTATTAATCATTTCTAAATATATTTAAAACCCCATTTAATTAACTTTTCTGCAGACAAACAAACTTTCATTGCTTCATTTTAAATCAATTTACCGAAATTTTTACCAGAAAATATGTATACCGACGTAGCAACCAACTTAATATTGGTTGCGAAACGCATAGAAAACGCATAGAAGTAGAAAATTTTCAACTTAGCTGCATTCGAATGCGTGTTCGAAATCATCTTCGAATTTTCTATGCGTGTGGTGCATTTACATCCGTGCCACTGGAGTTTGCCTCATTTAAACACAGGTATGCAACACGGCTGTCAGTGACACGCACACGCATACGCATCTGCATACGGTTCATTAGAGTTGCACTATTAGTCGTCGTTCAGCAAGTGGCGCAGCAACATCGTGGGTGAATGTCGGTTGTTTGCGCATATTTATATATGTAAAAGAATAATTACTTATACATATGTGCGTATGCTTGTCGTTTTTATAAACGACCGCATTCATTGAGGGCCAGCAAGCGACTAAACGAAAAGGAACCAATTGATTTGCGCTATTACGGCCAGCGTTGCCACTTTGGTTACTTTTTACCAAAATTGGTTACAATTTTCTCGTTTGGTTACGTGGTTACTTTCGGCCGATTTTGGTTACCGTCAAGGTCCATATATTCAGTACACCATGGTTGCATTAAATTTTTAGGAATACACTTTTAATTTTTCCAAACTATAAAATATTTGTTATCCAAATTGTTTTGTTGTATATTTTTTTATCAAACTCCAAATAAATTATTGTTGGGGAAAATGGAAAAAATTAAACCACTATTTCCAGCGAATGTTGAGTTTCACGAAAATGAATAAGGCAAAAGTGGGAAAAATTCAACAGCTTTCACAGAGTCTCAGTGGTTGAGCGTGCAAAAGCGTTCGCACATTGCGGCTGAATATGGAATGTAGCACGATCCCCGTGATGAGCATCCACTTCCGAAAAGGCTTCCAATGATCGAAAATGGTATTTCGTGAAATAGCTATACTCAACTTTCGCTGGTAATAGTTGTTGAAATTTTGACTTTTTAATATATTTGAAACAAAAAAAAGTTATATCCGGACTTTTATTTTTTAAGTCCAAGAATAAAAGTTAAATCCGGACTTTTATTTTTTAAGTCCGAGAATAAAAGTTAAATCCGGACTTTTATTTTTTCCGGCCAAAATAAAAGTCCTTCTTAATAAAAAACGAACGGCTTATGCGATTGGAATAAAATAGGCACCAATCGATTTGTATTGATTTCCAGAATCCAAAAATATATACTTCTTTATTATTGTAATTTACTAATACTACAAATTTAGCATAAACAGACATACATCTATTTTCTCATATACTATGAATACCAAGTGGCAAAATACATGGAACTGGTGTGCATTTTTTTTATTTATATATTCGAAATTGATATCGAATCAAAGATAATCATTTTTACTACAAAATATAAAGGTCAACTTCAACATATGTCACGTACTATATACATATGTTACGTTTTCTTAGACAAAGCTTAAGTAATTTTTATGTGCAGACAATTCAAGTAAACTTCGTATGTATACGAAGTCATAGCGATACAGATTACACTTCTTGTTATTATATTTGAAAATTTTCTTAGACAAAGCTTAAGTAATTTTTTATGTGCAGACAATTCAAGTAAACTTCGTGTTTGCACGAAGTCATAGCGATACAGATTACACTTCTTGTTATTATATTTGAAAATTTTCTTAGACAAAGCTTAAGTAATTTTTTATGTGCAGACAATTCAAGTAAACTTCGTGTTTGCACGAAGTCATAGCGATACAGATTACACTTCTTGTTATTATACTTGAAAATTTTCTTAGACAAAGCTTAAGTAATTTTTTATGTGCAGACAATTCAAGTAATCTTCGTGTTTGCACGAAGTCATAGCGATACAGATTACACTTCTTGTTATTATACTTGAAAATTTTCTTAGACAAAGCTTAAGTAATTTTTTATGTGCAGACAATTCAAGTACTTCGCTTTAACGAATATTCGCTTTTTACATGAACGATTCGTAAGAAAAAAGTACTTAATCTATGATAAAATTGTAAGAATCTAAAGCGAAAGATTTAAAAGTGATTTGCATTGTGTTATTGTTAAGTCAAATTGGTGAAAATATAAAAAGTGTAATAAAGTGATATATCAGCATCAATGTAAGTATGTATGTATGTATTTTGGAACTTTTATTCTTATAACTACTCATATTTAACAGAGGTTAAAATATTTTAAAATTTGTTTCAATCGGCATATGGTTTATTACACAGCTTAACAAAAAAATATGTTTTTAACTGTAGGCGGTAGTAATCGATACACTGATAACAACTTGCTACTAACTTTTTTTAATCCTACGTGTAGTTTTTGAGATAGGCGCCTTTAATAGGTTAAGGCATACATGTCCACACAACTTTTTTAGCTTATCCTATCAACACAGTTTTGATGTGCGCTGCTACCAGTATAATAATTGTTATTGTATCTAAATAAATTCCAGAGAAACTGGAAAAATAATGTCAAAAATTCAATTTTTTGTTAAATGTTTTCAATTTTTAGTCACAGTTTTCTCGAATAATTTTTTACCAGTGTAGTATATGTGAGCCGTTATTTTTGAAAGTGGTATAAGAATATTTTTAGTGTATCGAGATATTGAAGGGTTTAGGTTCAAAAATATTGGTAGCCCAATAAGAATTTTTAAGTCTTTTTAAGTAATTGATCTGTTTTTGCACCAAAAGTAAACTTATACACTTTTAAAAATAACTGCTCATGTCATCTTAAGAACGTGTTTCTCCTATTCTGATATTAGAGTTATGTAATTTCTTACCCTTACTTTCTGTTATTATATTTAGAAGTAATACGATGGGGCGCAAACGTGATATTTATATACGTGATTATTTTACATGGGAAGGTCGTTCAGGGAAATGTAAGGCATGTGGGAGGATTTTTCAGCAAGATTTTGTCACAAACTTAAAAAGACATTTGCAAAGAGATCACGCTGACCTATTTCAAGAATATACCAGCAAACATTTGAAAGTAGCAAGTGCTACAAATGATATAAAGGATAAAAAAATAAAATTTAGTTGCGAAATGAGCCAAAATGATGTAATTAATGCGTGCATTGACTTCATTTCCAAAGATTCTCTGCCATTATCATTTTTTGATTCCGAGTCTTTTAAGACACTTACAAATCAAATATTTGATGGCTTGAAAATGAATAAAATAACTTCAAACAATATCATGCAATATGCAGATGAGAAATGCAATAAGCTTAAGAATCAAATTAAGAATATTTTAAACACGAAATTGATATGCCTTAAAATTGATACGGCAACACGAAGCGATCGTGCGGTTCTATGCATAAATGCTCAATTTTTTGTAAAAGGAAAGATAGAAATCTTCACGCTTGCAATGGAAGAAATACGGGGCAGACATACCGCGGAGAATATAAAACAAATTATGGAAATGGTAATGAGTTCGTATGAAATAAAGAAGGAACAGGTCTACGCTATAACCAGTGACAACGGGCGTAATTTAGTTAAGGCGGTTGAGCTTCTGTCAGAGACAGTAAGCGATGACGATGACTTTCAAAGCGAAAACGAATTTGATGAATTTCCGAGCGACTATTTGAGGCCGATCCTAGGCGAACACATAATTTCCATAAAATGTGCAGCACATACGCTTCAGCTCGCTGTTAAAGATTTCTTGGAAACTCAAGGTCCAGGAATAATAAACAAAGCTCGTAGTGTTGTCAAGCTTCTAAGAGCTCCACTTTTGCGGTGTGTATACACAAACATATCGACATATGTATTTTACTAACCCACTTTTTTGAATGAAATTCGTTTACAATTTACAGGAATACAATAAAAGATTTAGGTCTTGTGAAACCCCAACTAGACGTTCCAACTCGTTGGGGATCTTTTTATAATATGATACAACGACTGTGCAGGTTGAAAGACTTTTGCTTCGCAAATTTAGCATCGTCCCAAAACTTAAGCGTTGACGAATGGACATTAGTGGAAAGTATTGCGAAAGTTTTAGAACACCCATATTTGCTAACATTGAAGCTTCAAGAAAGTCAATTGCTTTTGGGTGATTTCTACAAGAACTGGCTGGAAATGGTGCTCCAGCTGAAAAACAGCGAAGGCCCCATCTATGAGAATTTATTGAATTGCGTCGAAAACAGACAAACTTCACTTTTCGAAAACGAAACAGTGAATGCTGCTTTATTTTTGGATCCACGATTTAGGCGCATTCTTTCTAAAGAAAAGATGGAGTCTGCAAAAAATCATCTAAAAGCTCTTGTTCGTCGCTTGGATAGTATGAAAGAGGTTACTTTTTTATAATTTATTTTAACTCACGCGAGTTCCTTTTCGAATACTATTTATCATTTTAGCATCCCAACCTTTCCTCCCAACAACATCAACATAGTGATGATATCGCATTTTTTATCGACGAATCCTCAACACAAAGCTCGTCGTCCCTCTTAAGAAGCTGCATAAGAGAGCTCGAGTTAGTGAATTCTTCATCTGATGAGTAGTCCCCGGATATACAAGATGAAATCAGAAAGGCATTTTTTGAAATTGACTCCTACAAAGAAAAACGCGTGGACGTAGAAGTGGATATCGTTGAATATTGGAATAGCAAGAAGTATAGTTTACCTTGGCTCCGCAAACTTGCTTTCGCCATTCATTCGGTACCTGCTACACAGGTTAGTGTCGAACGAGCGTTTTCGGCGCTAAAACTTGTTTTAACGGACTTGCGCTATAATCTTAGTGAACTTAATTTGCAAACAATTTGCCTTTTAAAGCTTAACAGCAATGTTAGTTTAAACAATATTTAAAACAAATATATATACATATGTATATATATATATATATTTAAAACAAATATATATACATATATATATATATATATATACATATGTATATGTTTGAATTTTTCTAACTACATAAACCATAAAGTATGTATGTATAATAACTACCATGCTTACGTTACGTATACGCCATGTTGGCGCAGTTGGTAACATTA
Organism: Urophora cardui; assembly: GCA_960531455.1. Taxonomy (NCBI): domain Eukaryota; kingdom Metazoa; phylum Arthropoda; class Insecta; order Diptera; family Tephritidae; genus Urophora; species Urophora cardui. The sequence continues at coordinate 79,972,426 of OY482672.1, read as the reverse complement.
AGATAAATGTATAGCTTTTTCGTGTACTACACGGTAGATTTAAGCACTGCAAAAATAATAACAAGAAGCGTAATCCGTATCGCTATGACTTCGTATACATACGAAGTTTACTTCAGTTGTCTGCACATAAAAAAATACTTAAGCTTTGTCTAATGGCGTTTTCTTTTCTACGAAAAAATGTTGCCCTCCTATATCCCAATTATCGAATTACGTATCCTGACTTTCTATAAAATGGCTGAATTTGTAGATAAGGGTGCCCTCTTACTTAGTTAGAGGTCAGTATTTGGTGAAAGTACCAGACAAACTTACAAAATGGCTAATAAAATCAAACAGGGCAACATTATTTCGAGAAAAGAAAACGCCATAAGAAAACGAAACATATGTACATAGTACGTGACATATGTTGAAGTTGACCTTTATATTTTGTAGTAAAAATGATTATCTTTGATTCGATATCAATTTCGAATATATAAATAAAAAAATGCACACCAGTTCCATGTATTTTGCCACTTGGTATTCATAGTATATGAGAAAATAGATGTATGTCTGTTTATGCTAATTTTGTAGTATTAGTAAATTACAATAATAAAGAAGTATATATTTTTGGATTCTGGAGATCAATACAAATCGATTGGTGCCAATCTTATTCCAATCGCATAAGCCGTTCGTTTTTTATTAGAAAGGACTTTTATTCTTGGACATGGAAAATAAAAGTCCGGATTACATTTTTTGGGTATTTCAATTAAACACTTTTTGATCAACTTTGGCCACGAAGAACGAAATAAGACTTTTCTAAAGTAAATTTCGTTCCTAATTCCGAATATCATTTGCATTTTTCTGTGTCGGATCTAGTTTCCGAGTTATCCTGACATGAATATCACTTATTCATGCCCATATGAGAAAATAGATGTATGTCTGTTTATGCTAAATTCGTAGTATTAGTAATATATAATGTTGAAGAAGTATACATTTTTGGATTCTGGAAATCAATACGAATCGATTGGTACCTATTTTATTCCAATCGCATAAGCCGTTCGTTTTTTATTAAGAAGGACTTTTATTTTGGCCGGAAAAAATAAAAGTCCGGATTTAACTTTTATTCTCGGACTTAAAAAATAAAAGTCCGGATATAACAGTTATTCTTGGACTTAAAAAATAAAAGTCCGGACTTAACAGTTATGAGAGGACTTTTTCCCAAAAAGTTAGAAAAATAAAAAGGATGCATGATTGATCCTGTAAAGGTCCTGGAAGTAATTTTGGTGGCAAGGGTGTTCACTTAGCATCATTTTTTGGCCCGGACTTTTTTGACCTCCGAAAAAAAAATAACTGTTAAAATGGGTCCCTGTGTAAAACAATTGATATATTTTAGTTTTTGTTAACCGTATATATTGTTTTGCTTTCAAATATATAGCTCTAACGTTAAAGCATATACTAATTTATTTTGGTTACCTGTTTCTGGTTTTGGTTACTTTTATTTTGTATTTTGGTAAATTTTAAATTTTTTAAGTGGCAACGCTGATTACGGCGCTCTCACTAATACAGTTGCATTTCAATTTTATTATTATTATTATCGTGGCCGCTGTGGTGCAGTGGGTAGAGTGCTCGCCAGTGATGCCGTTTTGATACAATCGTATCAAATGTGATACTTTTTTAAACCGAAGATACGTAGATACTTTTTATTTTGCCGTAGAACAAATTTGATACATTTTTAATCCGTATCAAATAATTTTGATACAATTTAATCAAAATCAAGGCATAAGTAAAGGATACCGTCCGGTGAGCTACAAAAAAAACAAAAAGTGGGCGTGGTCCGCCTTTTTGTCCTGAGTTCAGTGATATACTTCTTTTTTGGCGCAAACGATTTTTTAGGGAGTTAGAGGGGGATGAAGTTAAAAAAACTTTTAGTTAGAAGTTATCAAACACAGCTATATGCTCTCAGTAGTAGAAATGCTCTGTAAAATCAGTTATACGTCTATTTTCGTAGAATTGTTTTTTGATTTCAGGTTATTTTTGTGTAAAAAAATTGTTTAAAACAAGTAAGGAAGCCTAAGTTCGAGTGGAATCGAACATTAGATACTCAGCTGTATGCTTTCATTGTTTGTTTGCGTTTGATGGAAACACGGTGTACTTTATATAAAGCGAGTGCTGCATAAAGTGGGCGTAGCCGCGCCCATTTTCAAAATTTTTATCAGTCATCCAACTAAGCATATGAATATTATTCTTTGTGCAAAATTTCAATCCTTTATGACTTCTAGTTACAAAGATGTCACGTTACAAATTCCCAAACGGTGTTCCAGAAATATCTTTGTAAAAAGTAGGCGTGGTCATAAACCGATTTCAATAAATTTTTGCATGTATATTAACACAAGCTATAAAAGTGTATAAACCAAGTTTCGTCATAATATCTCAGTTATTTGTCGAGTTATAGGCTAAGAAATCTTGTATATTCCTTTGTCTAAAAAGAGGCGGTGCCACGCCCATTTTCCAAAATTTGTCTATTTTTTGTTTCCGGTCTATTGTGGAACTCTTGCCACAAAATTTCAATAAATTATCTTTATATTTGACAAAGATATCGCTTAAAATGTTTTTATTAGGCCACTTTATGATACCCATATATAAAAGTGGGCGTGGTCGTCAACCGATTTCGCTAAAATTTTCAACATGTATTACCACAAGTAAGAAAAGTGTACACACCAAGTTTCGTCATTATATATCAATTATTTGTCGAGTTATGGGCTCAGAAATCTCGTATATTCCAGCTTCTAAAAAGAGACGGTGCCACGCCCATTTTCCAAAATTTTTGTGTTTTTCGTTGTATGTCCGCAGATATCGCTTAAAATGTTTTTATTAGGTCACTTTATAATACCCATATATAAAAGTGGGCGTGGCCGTCAACCGCTTTTGACAATTTTTCGTCCAAACATTTTCCTAAGTAAGTATATCACGCGTACCGAATTTCATCGATATACCTTCAACAGTTTCTGAGTTATGACTCATAAAGCTTTCAATGTTTGCTCCTTAATAAGTGGGCGTGGCACCGCCCATTTTCCAAAATTCCATCAAATTTCTTCTTAGGGGCCTGAGCTCAACACGTGGGTAAAATTTCAGCACTCTAGCTATATTAGTGGCTGAGATACCAAATTCCCGATTTTTTCTATATAGGAAAAGTGGGCGTGGTCATGGTCCGATTTCGCCCATTTTCAATACCAACCGTCCCAGTTTCGATACCAACTTGCATTTCAAATTTCATCAAAATATCTCAATTTTTGCGCGAGTTAGAGTGTTTACAGACGGACGGACAGACGGACGGACGGACGGACATGGCTCAATCGATTTCTCTTTTCACCCTGATCATTTTGATATATATAAGTCTATATCTATCTCGATTATTTCATTCTGTTACAATCCACCGTTATGTGATTAAAACTATAATACTCTGTGTACTAGTACAGCTGAGTATAAAAAGCGTATGTGACCAATTTTCAAAATAGGAGGGGCACTGGTCAATTAAATAATGCATTTCCAAGCTATCGCTAATTGCATCGGACCCTAGCGAAGAATTGTATACACATCTTTCACGATTTCTTACCCCCACTAGCAAATTTAAACAATTTGTAAAAAGAGCTATGTGCTGTAAAACGGCGCAAATGCTTCATGCGAAGTGGTTGGTCAAAAAAGTAAAAAAAAATTGCATAAGTCTATTACATACATATGTGTAGTATCATTAGTCATCAATTCAAACTAGAAAAAATATTCTCTAGGATCACCACAAAACGGTTTTTTTGGTCTCCTGAAAAGTTGCTGAAAAACGTATAGCTCCATGGTATAAGTATACCAGGTAAAACAAACGTCAAGTTTTCGTCGCCATATTAACCACCTGACAATTAAGCAGATTATGACATTTCGTGCTGCCATACTCAATGATAAAAATCCTCCACTAATGTTTTAAAAATAAATTGTAACCATGGTATTCATAGTAACGAATTTTTTCAATTTGAATTGGAAGAAATTTTTTCAATTTGAAAAAATTACACATCCTGCAGTAAATTTGTTTCACTGCTGAAAGATCATTGATGATTCTTCTGAGTACAATTTTTATTATTATTATTATTTTTTTTTTGAAAAAAGCAAACCATTTATATGAAAAATTCAGCAGTCTTTATTTGAAAGTACTCACTGATGCCTCCTCAGTCATCAGTGATTCATAAAAGATTAATTTCGGATTTTTACTTCGCGGAATATCAGTTTGGCCATACTACAAAGTAGCCCCTTTCCGGTATTCTCGGTGAGTTTTTAATTTAGTTTAGTAGTTACGATCACTTTTAATTTAGGCTTTGTGATCACTCTGGTATATAGTTTGGGGAGGTTTTGTAGATTGATCTATTATAACTCCATATCGTCGCATAAAGTGTAATACCGCATATCGGCAACCACCCAAATTTTACAGGAGACAGTAAAAACTATTTTAATTCAAAACGGTTCGGAATTTTGCAAACCCACATCCAAACAAAGGTAGATTTTTGGATTATATTCTTAATCCAAATATCATTTTGGCGAAAAACAGTTAAATGTGCAGTTATTGGCTTACTTATGTATTTATAAGCGGTTTTGCGTCTTTTATTTTGTTCAATAGTGACGTATAGGCGGTTTTGTAGGCGTACGTAAAAACTTTTCTTCAATAAAGCAAAGTTATAATCCATTTCGTGTTTATGAAAGTATAATCAACTTTAGTACATTACAGTACAGTTATAAAGCAATAACACCTATTATTCGCGGTATTGGTTCGAAAAATTTCCTTAAAAAAAGCAGTTTTGAAACTGTGTCATTATTTGGAATTGCGTTGTGTGAATCTCAAAATTGTTGCATGAATGGATGGGGACGGACGCCAGGAATGTTTTTTTGATGAAATCTCATTTTTGGCAAAAATGTCACGCGGTTTTGCACTATAAACGACGATATGTATGTACACCACCATACCAAGTGAGGATTTCAGTCTATATACATATGTATGTATGTACATATGTCCAATCCAATTACAAAAAAATATGTACCCTAGATTTTAAAAATATGAGTTGCTTATTTCCGCGGTGCAATAATACCAAATATGGCTGCAAAGACGGTGATATAAAATTTTTCCAATTTCCAACGATACCCTTTATTCGCGGAGAGTGGATGAATATTTGTGGAGTGAGCGAAGAGGAGCTACCGGAAGTTCCATAAATCTGCTCACTAGTGCCCTTTCTATTTCTGTCCTTTGATTCCTGAAATACCCAAACTTTAAAACAAAAATCTACGCATTCAAAAAATAAAAGTCTGGCATCGCTATACTCCAAAACTGACATAAGATTAAACTTCAAAAATCTGCTTTTTAATCAAAAAGACAGCGTCAAAATGACAATGCACATACCTGTATTTTTTATACCATGGTATAGCTCTTTTTGTTGGCGCAGCGACGATATGTATGTTTACAATTACATATGGGTGTTTCCGAAAATTGGTCAACCAAAGAGAAAAATTTAAAAACGCACCTAGGCCAAACTTTTTGGTACCATTATATAGGTACGTATTTCCTTTATCACGCCACAAAATTTTATGGACATTGGAGCACTGCTACTTACAAAACTTACGTCTTTCAGACTACCATATACAATTTTTTTTTTAGCTAAGTGTATATGACTTCCGAAATACATCCACGAATTCGCAACAAAAGCGCCGGTAGAAAAATGGCGTTTACGAGTACTTAGCCCAAGGTCAGACCTGGGAATATCAACATAGATACATTTACAAAATACTTCAAATCTTGTATAAAGTGTATTCTAAAGTAGTGCTTTTTTTCAAGCGTTCGGACGCAAAATATACTTTGCAGTAAAAAAAATCATACTTACCTTTGTGATATTTTTCAAATTTTTTTTTGACAAAACACAGTTTTGGATGCTCTTTCGGGCAGCGTTAATTTTTTCCCAAAATCAAAAGGATTCCTGAGTGTAAGTATATTAAAAATTGGAACGTCCGAACGTATACACTTTTTTCTTCAGATAATTTTTTTTTGTTCCTTATAAAGCTATCTAGCAATGAATTCCGCTCAAAGGGATATGAGGTGGAGGTTAAACCTCATGAAAGATGGTCAGAAATGGAAGGATTTCAATAACAAAGAAAGAGAGAGAAAAAAGATTTTTAGGAAAAACATAAAAAAGCACTTTGAAGGTAAGAATGCTCCAAGCAATTTGGAAAAGATGTAGACCAATGGTAGGCAAATTTGAAATTGAGATTGTATTAGTGAGAGCGCTATGGTCGGTCGAACGAACTGTGATCGGGCAAATGCAATGCGTAAATAATACATATATACACAAGCCTCAAATTGACGCACGCCCGCAAATTTTCCATATGCGTTGAACCGAAATTGACTTACGTGCGTATATAGATAAAGAAATTGAAAAATATAGAAAATCCGAGAAAATCTTGTTATTTTGTGGAATATGTAACTAACACACACGATATCGAAAGCTAATGTCAATTTTTTTGCAAATAATCACCCACAATGCTTAGTTTCAACTGTCAGCAAAACGATAATTGGGAGTCGAGATTGCTTAATACGCACGCCCTTCAATTTCGGTTACAAAAATTATAGAAATTGTGTGGGTATGAGAAATTATTGATAGTAAATTGACCACGTGCGTCGATATTAGGTAGCATAGTAAATTGTTTTCAACGTGCAAACAAGCGACAAGCACTCTCGATGTTGCTACGCCGCTTGCTCAGTGACGACTAACTGTGTAACCTAAATCAAACGCAAGTCGTCAATTTAACGCACGCACGCAAATTTTTCATATGCGTTGAACCGAAATTGACTTGCGTGCGTGTTCAGATAAAGAAATAGAAAAATACAGAAAATCAGAGAAAATCTTGTTATTTTGTGGAATATGTACCTAACAGACACGATATCAAAAGCAAGTGTCAATTTTTTTGCAAACAATCACCCACAATGCTTAATTTCAACTGTCACGCAAAACAAAAATTGGGCGTCGAATTTGCTTTTTACGCACGCCGTTCAATTTCGGTTACTCCCATACAAGTTGTATGGGCATGAGAAATTTTTGACAGTAAATTGACGGCGTGCGTTTGATTTAGGTTACACAGTAAATCATCTAGTAAAGAAAGAGCGTAACGTGTTGGTGTGATTTGAGCGCAAACAATTGTTTGCAGAAATGCGGACCACTGATGTAGACAATAAAACATTTTTGGCCGCATAAAACTTGAAAATCTATCTATATGCGATGGCTTAATAGCCCAGTTAGTCGAGAACGTGTAGTCCGCTCGCTGACGCAAACGCCCGTATGCAATTTTTAGGATTTTTTGAGCCCGTAGCAATCAGCTGTTTTACTCACACATATTTACATATATATAGTTTGTTTACATTTTGGCAGGGTTGCCGTTTAGTCATTTTTGAGCAAACAAGATTTTTACTAATCTTCAAACTGTTATGCGGATTACTCTTCAATACACAACTGTGCATTATTTGCCAAATGACAAGAAAATACTAATCTAATCGTTTTTAAAGTTTTCGTTGACGACTTTTTTTTTATTAATTTAGTTACTTTTTTACGGCTTAGTTGGTAATTAAAACACATTTTTCTTGTAATTTTGTTGCTGCCCAATATATTTACATCACACCTTGGTGATAGTTATCAAGGACTAAAACATAAAATAACAAAAAACACAGTCAGAACATTAAATTTACAATTGAAAATCCATAAAAAATTATATTGGGAAGCAACAAGATTCTCACAAAAATCTGTGTTTAATTAAGAAATCTGTACTGAGTTTCTGTAACTCATATCTTTTCTAGTATAAATATGTGGTGACAAAGTGTGGATCGTATTAGTGTGACATCACTTTAATTGATTTTGTTACAGAAACTCAGATTTATTGTGGCAATTTATAACTTTTTAATGTATAAAAATTGCAGAAGAAGACCACCAAGAGTTATCAATTAAGAAAATACCGCCACCATTGTGGATAAATACAATTTTTGCTTTAATTTTCAGTAATATCTTCATTTTTTTTTACATATTTTTACGAATAGTTACGAATTTATGTTCAATAACCCAAAAAATTTGCAAAAGAGAGCCAAATTGAGAGAGTAAGACCTCGAGAGAGTTGATAAACGGTGCAAGTAAAATTTTCACTTGCAACTACTAGCAGCTTTAAAAAAATAGAAGTGTCCAAAATATATGATCACAAAAATTTCAATTGGAAATATACAAACATTTTAAACGCAAATGTCTAATTGTGTACTAAATAAGTTAGCGCAAAAACGAATCTTGATGATGTTATGGAATAGCCAAAGTAGAATTTTGTTTTCCTAATTCAGTTATTTCCATTCATTTCCAATTTCAAAAATTTCAATTACAACGTATCAGCTGTTTTCTTGCGAATGTTTACGATTTTGTGTTCAATTACTTTGGTTGATAATTTTCTCTTTTTCTCGTTTTTACTCTTAATTTGACATTGACGCTCTTTTTGCAAGTACTTGTAAGAAAAGTTGTTGAACAAAGCTATTATCTTGTTATTAATTTATATATATATATATATATTTACATTTTGTTTGGGATTTAAAAAAAAATTTATAAACGTTTTCTTTCCTTTCTTTTTAAAAATTAAAGTAATAATAAATGGTTCGTTTAAGTAGACATACTATTTTTTCCATGTGAACACATATATGTATATTCGATAACATTTTACAATCTTGTTGAGTTAGGGCCGGTTTCACCATCTCCGGTTAAGCACTTAACCAGAGATTTTTGCCCGGTTAAGCAATTTATTTGACAGCTTGCCATACAATTTACGTCAAACTAACCAGCGATTAAATTAACCGGAGATGGTGAAACCGGCCCTTAGTTGTATAATGCTGTGAAAATTACTGTTTAAATATTTAATAACTAAAAATGTTCAACTGGCAACCCTTCTACCTTGCAACCATGCGAGCGATCAGCTGACACATTTTTACGTAAAAAATCAAAATGATTTTGATTTCTGCGGTACGGGCTTCTGCGTCGTACTTCTTCTTGATTGGCGCTTAACCGTCTAGACGATTCTGGCCGAGTCCAACAGAGCGCGCCAATTGCTTCTGTTTCGTGCAGCATGGCGCCACTTGGGAACACCTAGGGAGGCAGCATCGCTGTCCACCTGATTTTCCCAACGCAGTGGAGGTCTCCCTTTTCTTTTGCGTTCAGCGGGTTTCGATAGAAATGCTTTCTTAGCCGGAGCGCCTTCGTCCATTCTCACGACATGACCTGCCCAACGCAGCCGCTGGATCTTTATTCGCGTCGTACGTCGTTGAATAATCGGTTACATACAAATCCCATTAAATAGGTTGGATCAGCTGACACGGTACACGGGTTTACGTTCTCAACTAACTGGGCTATAAAGCAGCGATGCGCAGCCTCTTGCCCGCGGGCAGGCCAGCTGTTTGCGATTCACACGTATACACACCGATTGTCACTACCACAGACAAATAAAGAGCGTAAAACGAGCGCTTACGATGGGACCAGGCTTAGCAAAAATAATTAATTTGCCTTCGACTGTCGTGAAAGCAAGTGGTCGCTAGTTGATTTTCGCTTGAAATCCTTTTGTTTTATTTGCAGAAGCCAGACAACAAACAAAACTATGAAGAGTTTGCATATAAAGCCGGGTATCCACATCACAAGAAATGCTAAAACTCCATATAAAAAAACGCTCAAGAAATAGCCAAGAAATTTTCTTGTGTCAAATTTCCTTAAGGCAGTATCCACTTCACAAGAAAATCTATTACAATTTTTGACGAAAAATGGCGTTGGCAATGCTGGTTTCGCCAAGAAATATATACGATTGTATATATTTCTTGAAGAAAAAATCAAACGTCAAAATTACTTAAGAAACATATGCTTATTTTTTCTTGAGCCATTTCTTATGATGTGGATACCCAGCTTAACATACGTATGTACGTGTATACGTACGTGGTTTCATCATTTCGCAAAGCGTGCGCAGCATGACCCTTATCGCTCAACATCTGCATGCAGACTGATTATTGTTTGTCGTTTTCCACTTTGGCCTACAGTAGGCGCACCAACACACACTAATTTTCGGAGATTGTTTGAATGTGTTTGTGTGCCCATCCCTGGCTTAAAGTAAAACAAATACCAGCCCTTCAATCATTACACAGTTTCTCATGCGAAAATGGACATCATGTTACTACCGGACGTACAGCGACATCTAAGCCAGTGATAGGCGTTTCATAGATCAATTGATCGCGCTCAAATCACACAGACACGTTATGCTCTTTCTTTTGTAAACGATTTAGTCTAGCCATGGGTAAAGGCGCATTTTTTTTGGCGCTGATACAATAACGCCAGCGCCAACCGTGGCGCCAACTCACGGTACTGGCGCAATAACACCTTTAGCGCAATTGTCATCGAATAATCGATAAATAACATTTTTTCGCTTGTTACCGTTTACCATCCCCGTTTTATTTCTTTTGGCGCAATTCTGCTTACATATACGAGGGCACAATTAATTTTAATTTTCATAATCATTTGGAAAAATATTCCGTATATATGTGAAAATATGCTGGAAATTAGAGTCACTTAGATCACTATCAAGCATACATAATTGTGACGTTGTCATACGTATACATATACTATGATCATATATATAGTACTCCTATATTCGTAATACCTACGAGTTCCATCAGCCAACATTACAGTACAGACATATAAAAAAAGAAAGAGAAAACCGAGCAATCAAATTTAAAAAATGACATATGAATTCAAAATAAACCGCAGTGACGGTACATAAAAAAAATTATAGGGAATTTACATATTTATTAATTGATTCTCGTATTAAAAAATTAAAAAATGTCGAAGCGGTGCTATATTTGTGATAATGAAAGGGATAAAATAAATAAAATAGCTTTACATACGTATTTCGTTTTGAGTGCATTATTGGTTATATAAATATATATATACATATGTAAATAGATTTCCAAAAGACGAAACCATTTGCAAACAATGGATGCATGCGTGCGGTCTGATGCCTGACGACGTTGTTAAAAACATTCGAATCTGCAGCAACCATTTCCAAAAAAGCGATTACACTAGGAATCGCATGTACGTATCAATGCCTGAAAGATACTGCAGTAGTCCGGGACTAAAAAGGATTTTTTAAACCCAAGCTCCGGACGAAACACTGCAGCTCCCACCCGTCCACCTTTTATCCGCCTGTAAATATGTGGAACATATAGCGATTGGTTCGTAGTCCTTTCTTCCATCCGTTTTGTTATATTAGCTGAGTTCCCGTGGCAGTGATCCAGATCCGGATAGGAATTTTTCAAGCAAATGCAACAACAATTTTGTGATTCTGATATTTATCTGGATCAATTTCGGATCCGTATAGATTGTAATAGATATTTTTGATCCAGATAAATATCAGGATCATAAAATTGTTGTTGAATTTGCTTGCAAAATTCGTATCCGGATCTGGATCACTGCCACGGGAACTCAGCTATTATTACCTGTGGTCCCCTGTTGAGGTCGGTTTGGAGAGTAACGTAGTCTGAACTTTGGTCCTCATATGTTGCTGTGTCCAAAAGTTCGTCGTCTAAATTGTCCTGTTATTCAGTTTAGAAATTCGCAGTACTCACCGCGTTGGCGGCATTCGAACGTACATACAAACATAACCCTCAAACGGCAGAATTCGACTTTTTCATATAATGCCCATGGATCGGACCACAGGATTTTAACATGAAACGCTTTCCGCCGCGATTCATAAAAATATGAGTGCATAGAAAATAGATTTTTCTAGAACATTTCCACTAATTTTCATTAAAAAAAATTCACAAAAGTTTGCATCTTAAAATAAATGTGTCAAAATTCTTATATTAATTATAAACAAATTAAAAAACTAAAATCAAAGGGGTATAAGTCCCCTAGAACACAATGATGCCTTTCAATTTTTTTTCAAACGCCTCTGAACTCAATTGAATGGATTTGTCACACATATTCACAGTTGACATTAAATGTAATTGAGGCGCATGCGCAGAACTTCCAGTTGCACAAAATTTTTGGATGAATTCATACACATTGCACAGATAGAATATTATCAATATAGAAGTACTATATATATGACTATGATGCTGTTATTGGCGTTGTGTTTGCGCCATTTTACACTAGCGCTATATTGGAGCTGGTGTTAGCGCACGAAATTGAGTCAGTGTTATATTGCAATAGCGCATCATTGAGCTGGCGCTACATTGAGTTGGCGCTACATTGAGTTGGCGCTATACTGAGTTGGCGCTACATTGAGTTGGTGCTATATTGAGTTGGCGCATTTCCCAAATCGGAGTTAGCGCAATAACACCAGGGTTGGTGTTAGCGCTATTGCGCCGCGCAGCGCAGTGTTACCCATGCCTAATTTAAGCCCAAATTACATCAGCGATGTGGCAGCGGGCAGCGACGGTTTTCGGAATCAGCTGATACGTCTAATATGAGCAGTCACTGCCAGACCAAACACAATAGAGCGTTCGCAGTATTTGGCAGTGACTTCTTTATATATTAGGCCTGTTTCCTTTTACCTTGGACACGTGGTGACATAAATTTACTTACCATTTTCATGTCTACTTTTTTCAATTAAAATAATCAATCTTGTTTCATTTTTTCCTCTGCTCTTTCTTCTTCTTTGCTTTTGCCAATGATCGAAAATGGTATTTCGTGAAATAGCTATACTCAACTTTCGCTGGTAATAGTTGTTGAAATTTTTTTCATTTACCCCCAACAATAAAAAGTTACACTTTCATAGCCTATGTACGAAAATCATACACTAAGAAAGGTTAGATTGAATAGAACAATGGCATATATACTTAATGGAAAAATCCAACAGCTCAGCAGGACCATGGGTATCCGCGGTGCTTAGCGTTTCGCTAATATTCGACTACTGATGGCTGGAGCGTAGGTTCAATGCCTGGTGTGCTCCCGAGAAGATGTCTGATGATGAAGAAAGCGGTTTTCTTCGAAATAGCTATCACATCTACCATCGCTGTATGAGCTAATTGGATTTTTCCGCTTATCCCAAAGTATAAAAATTAAAATAAAAAAATAATAATTTCGTGCTAGACACTAACATACATAACAATGAAAAATTAAATTAAATAATTTTCGTGCTAAGCACTAAAAAGCTTTGAAGTCCAAATAATTTATTTGACAGGAGCCAGCGACCACATTAGAAATAAATCTGTTCTGGCGAATTTTCGTCAGGCGATTTTCGTCAGCTTTTTGGTTCTGTTCATTCTCATCTGTGGCCGTGGTTTTAAATGTTAATAAAAACTACGACGGGGCGATATTTCGCCCGATGTTGGATCTGTTTAAAGCTTAAAGATGTAAAACAATTGATATATTTTAGTTTTTGTTAACCGTATATATTGTTTTGCTTTCAAATATATAGCTCTAACGTTAAAGCATATACTAATTTATTTTGGTTACCTGTTTCTGGTTTTGGTTACTTTTATTTTGTATTTTGGTAAATTTTAAATTTTTTAAGTGGCAACGCTGATTACGGCGCTCTCACTAATACAGTTGCATTTCAATTTTATTATTATTATTATCGTGGCCGCTGTGGTGCAGTGGGTAGAGTGCTCGCCAGTGATGCCGTTTTGATACAATCGTATCAAATGTGATACTTTTTTAAACCGAAGATACGTAGATACTTTTTATTTTGCCGTAGAACAAATTTGATACATTTTTAATCCGTATCAAATAATTTTGATTCAATTTAATCAAAATCAAGGCATAAGTAAAGGATACCGTCCGGTGAGCTACAAAAAAAACAAAAAGTGGGCGTGGTCCGCCTTTTTGTCCTGAGTTCAGTGATATACTTCTTTTTTGGCGCAAACGATTTTTTAGGGAGTTAGAGGGGGATGAAGTTAAAAAAACTTTTTTTTAAAAAGCCTATATCTTCCAAAATATTCACTCAATTTTTAAAATTAAGGTATCGTTGGAAAGCTTATTTAAAGGCCTTTCATATGACGTATCAAAATTTTCGTAAATTCCTTACAAATTTTGTTACAAAACAAAAAACTCAAATTTTGGTATTTTTTTAGGGAAAAACTGTGATATTTTTTTTTTGTGTTATTAAGTATATTAAAAATTATATTCATTTAAAAGAGCATAAAAATACCTTTCATTTCATATACTATTCCCTATAGCAAGACTTCTATATAATTAGCTATCGTGAAATGAAAAGATGTTTTAGTATTTTAAGTATACAGAGAACCATGAAAAAAGTTGTACAGTAGGCTTTTCTGACACACCAAGGGTGTACACCGCAGAAGGACATCACCGTGGCGGTAGCCACGGTTAGGGCACACGTCCGGACGGATGGCGTAGCCCAGGGTTATTTTTTATAAGCGCGGCCGAAGGCCGCCAATGCAGAAAAGTGTTCTGCGCAAAAGCCCTGTGGACCGGGCCATAGATATTACTCCGGAAAGAGAATTCTGGTGGCTGAGGGTTATTTTTTTATAAGCGCGGCCGAAGGCCCCACCGCAAAATCTGTTCTCCGCAAAAGCTTTTTCTTTATCTATCGTATTTATATGGAGAGTTATTAAACTTTAACCATAAATTCCTCGAAAACGAGGTACGTCCGGCGCCTAAATTTTACGGATTCAGAACACCCTTCCCCTCCCCTACTCCCGGTAGCAGTCGTTTTTTTGGGGGCGTGTGACATTATTGGAAAGTATCCTAATAGATGCTATTGCGGAAGTAGAATTCTGCCTGCTGAGGGTTATTTTTTTAAAGCGCGGCCGAAGGCCGCCAACGCTATTCGGGGTTCTGTATAAAAGTACTGTTGTCCGCGCTATAGATGCTTTATTGATATTATACATAACTAACAAGAATTGTTTTGCACGTTTTTAACAAAATTTTCGTAACAAATTATATATCAAATGAAAGGTAATTTAACGTTCTTTTTAATGTAAATAACTTTGTATAGTGTTAATAAGGTCATTTCAACAAAAAAAAAGAAAAAACAAAAAAAAAAATAACCAAAATTAAAGTTTTTTGCTTTTTTAAAAAAATTTTGTGTGGAATTTGGGGAAATATTTATGTATCATATGAACGGCATTTAAGTAAGCTTTCCAACGATGCCTTAATTTTAAAAATTGAGTGAATATTTTGGAAGATATTGGCTTTTTAAAAAAAGGGTTTTTTAAACTTCATCCCCCTCTAGCTCCACCAAAAATCGTTTGCGCCAAAAAAGAAGTATATCACTGAAATCAGGCCAAAAAGGCGGACCACGCCCACTTTTGTTTTTTTTTTTAGCTCACCGGACGGTATTCTTTACTTGTTCCAAAATCAAAGAATATTAACCGATTCTTTTTCATTTTTAAGATTTTCTTAAAAATTTTAACAACCTGTGAATGCCACGAAAAACATGTATTGCGAAGGTCTTTGAATATACAAAAAAGGCCAATATTTTATCAAACTTTATAGTAGGCATCCCTGCCCATGGAAGGAATGAACACGGCTCACTAAAGCTAGCCACACATGACGGCAGAAAACGCGCGTCTTCATGTATGCACATTGCCCGAAATACAAGGAAATAGAGGGTTTTTGTAAAAAATTTTTGGTGATACGAAAAAAAAAATGGACGTATCAAATTGTTATACGGGTTAAAAGCTCGAAAACAGCTTTCTTGATTAACTGAAGTGTTTTTTCCAAAAAATTTTCGGTGATACGAAAAAAACCATGAAGGTATCAATTTTTGATACCAAATTTTTTGAGGCTGCGGCAACACTGGTGCTCGCCTGCTATGCCAGAGGTCTCGGGTTCAAACCACGGTCCGAGCCAAACACCAAAAACAATTTTTCTAATTAGTAAAAATCCAATTATTGGATTTTTTAAGAGCAGCGGTCACCTCTCGGCAGTGGGCGGCATACCCTCCGAGAGTATTTCTGCCATGAAAAAGCTTCTCACAAAAAATGCATTCGCCGTTCGGGGCCGGCATAAAACTGTAGGTCCACCCAATTAGTAGGAAAAACAAAAAGGAGCACACCTCGAATTGGGAGAGAAGCTCGGCCATAAAACTCGTCAGAGTTATAATAGCGCCATTGTATTATTATTATATTATCCAACGCTATCAAACTTTTTTTCTATAGATGACACATTACCACTGTAGAAGGATTTAAAGTTGCCGTTCGGACGTTCCTCAAAAGTACCTCGTATTTGAGGTTACATCTGATTTCGTTAAAATTCTGCGAATTGGTTGATGCTACAAAAAAATGATGTATATACGACTAACAGAAGAATGTACAAGGACTGTCACTGCATTAAATTTATATTTCTGTAGACGTTCTTTATTGGAGAAATATCAGTTTTAATTTTGTTCGGACGTTCCCGTTCGGACGTTCCAAATTTTTCTATGAAGGAAAACATAACTTTTTCATAACAAAACAAGTGTTGAGCACATATTTTATTGCAATTAACTCATTAATTCAAAATTTATATTACTTGCACATTCTGAGCACTAAAACGTTACTTAATAATGTATAATAATATATAATACAATGACGCTATTATAAATCTGACAAGTTTTATGGCCGAGCTTCTCTCTCAATTCGATGCCGCCCACTGCCGAGAGGTGACCGCTGCTCTTAAAAAACCCAATAATTGGATTTTTACTAATTAGAAAAATTGTTTTTGGTGTTTGGCTCGGACCGTGGTTTGAACCCGAGACCTCTGGCATAGCAGGCGAGCACTCTACCCACTGCACCACAGCGGCCACGATAATGTATAGTGGCGATGAATATAAAAAACTGATGTAAGTTCTAGCAAAATTTAATAGGAATAAACAAAGGTATTTTAAATATCGCGTTGCTTAGATGTCGCTGTACGTCCGGCAGTAATATGATGTCCATTTTCGCATGAGAAACTGTGTAATGATGAAGGGCTGGTATTTGTTTTACTTTAAGCCATCGCATATAGATAGATTTTCAAGTTTTATGCGGCCAAAAATGTTTTATTGTCTACATCTATTCCAAATTGCTTGGAGCATTCTTACCTTCAAAGTGCTTTTTTATGTTTTTCCTAAAAATCTTTTTTCTCTCTCTTTCTTTGTTATTGAAATCCTTCCATTTCTGACCATCTTTCATGAGGTTTAACCTCCACCTCATATCCCTTTGAGCGGAATTCATTGCTAGATAGCTTTATAAGGAACAAAAAAAAATTATCTGAAGAAAAAAGTGTATACGTTCGGACGTTCCAATGTTTAATATACTTACACTCAGGAATCCTTTTGATTTTGGGAAAAAATTAACGCTGCCCGAAAGAGCATCCAAAACTGTGTTTTGTCAAAAAAAATTTGAAAAATATCACAAAGGTAAGTATGATTTTTTTTACTGCAAAGTATATTTTGCGTCCGAACGCTTGAAAAAAAGCACTACTTTAGAATACACTTTATACAAGATTTGAAGTATTTTGTAAATGTATCTATGTTGATATTCCCAGGTCTGACCTTGGGCTAAGTACTCGTAAACGCCATTTTTCTACCGGCGCTTTTGTTGCGAATTCGTGGATGTATTTCGGAAGTCATATACACTTAGCTAAAAAAAAAATTGTATATGGTAGTCTGAAAGACGTAAGTTTTGTAAGTAGCAGTGCTCCAATGTCCATAAAATTTTGTGGCGTGATAAACAAAAATTGTATTTGTTTTTATTCATGTAAAATTTCTTTTCTTCATAGAAAACGAAATTATTGAAAAGTCAATTTTTTCGTTTAAATTTGAAATTTTGTTAATTTTTTTTGATAACAGTTGAAACGAAATGGATTTTGTTATGCCTTTTACGTTTATAAAATCGAATATTTCAACAGAAACATTTTTTTTGTTAATTGTTAAAAATAACGTTATTTTGCAGCCTTGGTTCAAACCACGGTCCGAGCAAAACACCAAACAATTTTTCTAATTAGTAAAAATCCAATTATTGGGTTTTTTAAGAGCAGCGGTCACCTCTCGGCAGTGGGCGGCATACCCTCCGAGTGTATTTCTGCCATGAAAAAGCTTCTCACAAAAAATGCATTCGCCGTTCGGCATAAAACTGTAGGTCCACCCAATTAGTAGGAAAAACAAAAAGGAGCACACTTCGAATTGGGAGAGAAGCTCGGCCATAAAACTCGTCAGAGTTATAATAGCGCCATTGTATTATTATTATTATCTTAACAACTGAGGAACTAGCTCATGATTCTGATAATATCGGTATATATTTTGATGGGTTTAATTTTTCTCCTTCTGGAACTTTCGAAAAACCTGTTTTGGCTCAATGTTATAATACCATTTCATGTTCATGAAAGGTATACAATTGCTTATTTTTTTCCTGGCTAACTTCTTACTTTAATGGGGTTATGAAATTTGCTTGTACATGTTCGACCAGCCGGCAATTCAAGATTAAATAAATGCTGCAAAAACCCATGCACACTTTCACACAATGCGAATGTAATAGAAACTCATGAAAATAATTAATTTTTTTATAGGTATTATTATTCATATAAAACTATTAAAAGGCGAATTCCCCAAAATTCCCCAAATCATAGCAGTCCCCAAAAATTACCCAAATATTAAAAAATTCCCCAAATTTGGGGAATTACCCACAAAACGGCAATGCTGGTGTATAGGCTCTTACTTTGGTAAAATGTTCGACCCAGCAACCTCGAATGTATGCTTTTAGCTTTAAACAGAACCAATCGCCGGACGTGTTTTCGCGTGGTGCGGCGATGACATTTGTTTGCGAATATCTCCCAGTAAAACAGAATCAAGGCAAAATTGTTATATGCATATTTTTATAATTACGATGTTTCCTTTGACTATTCTCTTCTGTAAATATTTTAAATTTTTTCCACATCAAAAAACGTATATTTTTGTTTTATTACATGTTTTTATCAAATTCCAAATAATTTATTTGACAGGCGATAGCGTCCAAATTAGAAATAAGCCTAATTAAGAAAAAATGCGCAAAAAAATACGAATAAAGAAAAAAATTATATATTTACATATGTATGTAAATTGTATGGCTTTGTGATGTGTGCATGAGCAAAAATGTGTTTCTTGTAATTCCGGCTTTATTCTCCCGTAAGTACTTTCGAAAGTAATTTGGCATACATAGATGTTCTATAAAGTAATCCTTCGGGGTAGTTTTACAAGCAGTTTTCCTTATCTGGTTTATGGACTAACTTCTTAGAGTAACTTGCCGTAGCTAGTTTAAAAAGTAACCTCTTGTAGGTGGTTTGCAATGTAGCTACGGCAAGTTAGTTTTCAAACTAGTTTTATGCGATCGAGCGATGGACCAAGTGGTCCTGTGCTAGGACATTGCAATGTTAATTGGACCAATATTTGTATATGAAATGTGGCAGGTTTTGGGCTAGTTGATAGCCACAAGCGGCTGGTTTGTACATGCATGTATGGACTAGTTCCGTTTTCTGCAGGGAACAAGCCCTGCAAAAAATGCGATCACTCCGGGATACATCCGGGAGCACTTGCAAGGGAGCATGCGATTACTACCCACTTGTATCTCTTTATATGGGTTGAAGTGTTCTCTTTTGTTTGAGCATGTCCTATGAAGAGACTAATTGTACCTATTTTGTACCCGAACGGGTAGCAAAAGCGAACAATTGTATCCGTTTTGTACCCGAACGGGTAGCAAATGCGACACATCCATTTTGCGACTAATTGTACCCGTTTGATACCCTTTCGGGTACAATTCGTCTACAATTAGTAGACATATGTACCCGTTCGGGTACAATTGGGGAAAAATTGTAGACCAATTATACCCGAAAGAGAGCGCTCCCGGACAAATCTTTTTAGAGACTCGTCGCACACTTTTTTGCAGGGAGCCGACAACTTGGCGTTCACGAACGAAGTAACGCATACATGCACAACTCACACCGACGCTACTGCTTCGTCGTTTTTGCTCTAGTGAAAATCATATTTCGTTTATGCACTGGCATTTAATATAAGTCATTTTTGCTCTGTGTACATATGTACATATAAATATGATGCGCAAGTGCACTGCAAAAATTCATGGATTGACGATTCGATATACACACTTAACCACCAGAGTTGCCACTAACTAACTTTTTTCCTACCAATATAGCTTCCAACCTACCAATTTTTAAAAACCGCTATATTTAACCTATTCGTTTCGTTTCTGTTAATATCACGATGTATCCATATGGGTATGGTGATCTTCATCAGGCATCAGGTTTTAAACTGCCAAACGTGTTGTTGCTGCTGAAATATCCTGTGTTAAAATGAAGAAAACTGACTAGGAGGAAGACAAAATTCATGGCAGCTCATCATCTCATAAGATGACAGTGAATAGTTTATTGTTATCGCGTTTATTTGAACAATAATTTGAATAAACCTATTTTTGAATTTCCATTACAACATGAAAATTTCACTTTATATGGTGGGTACTAAGTCCACTCACAATTTTTATACATTTAGTATATACTTACTTCCTGGTATAGATAAAAAGAAACCCACATACGGCATCCCAGATCACCACAACAAAAAAAATGGGATCGAGAGCGGATCTCGAAGCAAAAAAAAATTGGGAGTTAGGAGCAGAGCCAGAGCCAGAGCAAAAAAAATGTTTGAGAATGGAGCAAGAACGTAGCTAAAGAAAAAACAAACTTTTTCTCCGATGCCCTGGTTGTGAATATTAAATGAAATATATATGGGGGGTTAGATGTGCAGTAAAATTTTGTTGAAATTACCCGTAGTCTATACATGCCATATCTGGAGCAATTCACTTGACAAATTGAAGCGATTAGCCAATCAGAGATCAGAAAATCCGTAAGATATTTTTTCCGATTTTTTTGTAATTTTTATTTAATAGTGAAATTAGCATAAATTAGCATTTATTATGAATTTGAAAATGTTTAGCTCTCTCAAAA
This sequence comes from Urophora cardui, assembly GCA_960531455.1. Classification (NCBI taxonomy): domain Eukaryota; kingdom Metazoa; phylum Arthropoda; class Insecta; order Diptera; family Tephritidae; genus Urophora; species Urophora cardui. The sequence continues at coordinate 79,951,457 of OY482672.1, read as the reverse complement.
GTTGGTCAGAATTTATAACTTTTTTTAAAAATTGCCCTAAATTAAGCATTATGTGATAGCCACCCTAGAAAAAAACTTGCTGGTACCAATTTTTGGTTGCCCTAGTAATTACCAGTGTGGCCAGGTTAGCCTTTTCGAGGCTAGATCTAGCCTTTTTTTGTCCTTTCGCCTCATAATTTTCGGTTTAGCTTCGTGGCGTTTGTCTATCGTTTTTTTTTTACTAAAATGTGAATTTTACTAATTTGTACAACAAGAACTTTCAGTAATTCATATGAACGTACATCCCTCATGAGATAGATTATTTAATTTCTGAGACTTACAACTGGTTTGAAAAGTCTGCGTCCAGGCGAAATAGTTACAAGCAAATTTTTTCTTTGATTAACGACGGCAATGAGCCGTACAAGTTCGAGCATGCGACACGCGCTGATTGTCGATTGAAACAGCAGTCAAACGTATAGCCGATCAGTGGATTGAATTGAAAACACATTTTGGTAATACTTCATTAAAATAGAAGTCAGCTTATATTTTTAAAGCCAGTCCTGCATGAGGTCCAACAATTAAATAACACATTCGAAAGTAATACTGCTGACGCTACAAAGATGTTTTCTGACTAAAAACATTGCTCTCTACTTGTTGTAATCAAGTATTCTGTCGAATTTGACTCTTTGTCAATGCCCCTTGAACCTTTTCTGGTTCTAACACCACATTTTTCATATAACTTCGAAGAATATATAAAATTAAAATTGAACGAAGGTAGTATTGACGACAAAATGCAAAAAATTATTCGTAAGAATTGTAATCTATTTGTAATTGTTTTGGTAAATCAGCTACGACAACGCCTAAGTAGCTGATAATATGAACTCTCTACAGAAGATAGATTTTTTCTCTGTTGAAAATTCTTTGAAAGTAAGAAAGCGAGATGTATTTGGTCATTGTGAAAAACAGAAGTCTCGTTATATTCCAAGTCAAATATCATTTTTCCAATCTAGCCTCACTTTTTATCATCACCTGGCCACACTGGTAATTACTTCGAACCGATTTTAGGAAACAAAAAGGTTAAAAATATTGAGCTGTTAAAATGGAGAAGTTATACCCTAAAATGTCCATATCTAAACAATCGGTTGTATGGAAGCTATATGTTATAGAGGTTCGATCTTGACAATTTCGAAAACCTTATTTGGGTCCATATGGGTACAAATACTCCAAAGTTGCACGTCCCAAGCTGTTAAAATGGAGAAGTTGTACCCCAAAATGTATATATCTGAACAATCGGTTGTATGGAAGCTATATGTTATAGAGTTTCGATTCGGCCTATTCCGACAAATGATCAATTCTACATAATAATTAGGGCAACAGAAGATATGCAAATGCATATTTTTCTGTGGCAGTCCCATTTACGTATGATAAATATATATCGGCGTTTAAGCTCAAGACGAAGAGAATAAGCCTAACTTGTTAGGGCATATTTTCGCATATTTAGGTCAAAAGGCTTATTTTTGCATATCTTGACTTATTTGCATATTTTTGGCATATTTTGCTACAAATTCATATTTTAGCATAGTATTTCGTCGTATTTTTCCATCTCGCTCGTAAAATTGTTTTTATTTAAATTTTGTACTCTGGCAATTTTTTTTTTGTATATGCGCATACTATTTGCCAGTCCTCTTTGTCTGACAAGTTCAAGGCGAATTTAATATTTTCGCAATGTTTCATTCAAATGTGCTACACGAATCAGCTGGGTATCTACATCGGCGATCGGCAGCTGGGCCATTTAGGGCAATGGTGGGCATTTTGACTCATATGAGCGTTACTCTCAGCACACGTATTCTTACGCTCTTATTTCAGTTGCTGTTGAGAGCGAAAAATCAATTGAGTCACAGTGGTGTTAGAACAGAATTTTCATGTCAGTTGTGTTTCAGCAAGCAAAGGGGTGACACGTATCGTCGCTTTGCTTTTATTTTTTATGCAATAGTAAATTATGCGCTATTTAATGAATGAAAGCATTTAACAAGCAGTGAACAAACACATATACATATGTAGGTACGCACATAAATAGTATCATAAAACAATCAAGCGGTGCACGATGTTGCTTCGCTGTTGTTTGTTAATCAACTGACTGCAAATGTTCTTTGTCCCATGGTAGCCACTTTACGCTCGCGGTTACCAATACATGCTTACATTTCATTTGCCCACCAATGATTTAGGGCCACTCGTTTCTCATGTATAGATCGTGTGTGCGCTGCTAGCAAGCTATCGCTGAGCTGGCCGCGAACCAGTTTGCACTTGTACGTTGAAAGGTGCGGATGGTATGCGGATAAATGATTTTTCAGTTCTCTGCTTTTGCACGCAAACTACCACAAATATTTTGCGAGTGTGTTGGTTGCTCTGCCAGCAGTGCCGATCGCTGATCTACATACATAGGCATACGTCAGACTGTCAATATATATTGATGCAATCCGTGGATCGTGATTCATATTGATAGTGTAGCATCGAGTATTGATGGCTCGCGATTCTGGATCGCAAAATTTTGAAACCCGTGATCCGGATCGCAATATTGGCAATAAACGAATTGAAAGTGAAAGTGCGAAAAGGACGCAAGTAAAATATCTTGAACCTCAGAGCGAGAAAAATATCGCAATATTCATATTGAACGTGTAGCACTACACGCTACACAGTGACTGAAATTCTTGCTTTTAAATACGCCCCGATATCTTCAGTTGACGTGGAAAGACCTTTTTCTACGTTTAAGAACTTACCGCGACAATCTACATAGTTTTCTATTTGAAAATTTATCGCAAAATTTTGTAATTTACAGCAATAGCAATTTGAATAAATAAGTATGCAATTTGATTATTTTTTAGGGAAATACATTAAATTTCCAAACACCTTCTTTAGAATTTCTCCCAATAATTTTATGTTACAACAGGTATATCTTAAAAGTTTGAAATATCTAAGTGAATATCCGTAATAAATTTTGATTTCGAGATATTTAGGAAAGAAGTTTAAGATCTCTGATAGTGAATTCTTCGTCGTTTGTAAAATAGGTTTTATTCCATCAGTACAAATTGACCCGCCCTAATATATATATGTAGATTTTCGTATATAAAAATACTTGTTTTCTTTTGGTAACGAAGATGTGTTTCGCAAATCTGAATTTTTTTTATTTCTCTTGCATGAGAGGGGAGCGCACAACCTACCATGCCGTATATCTTTTTATTAAGTACTAGCAAATACCCGTCCCGCTTCGCAGCGACAAACAAAAGCTTTTATGTTATAATGGGTTTCTCCCTTTACCTTTACCTTTACTTTTACTTTTACTTTTACCTTTACCTTTACCTTTACCTTTACCTTTACCTTTACCTTTACCTTTACCTTTACCTTTACCTTTACCTTTACCTTTACCTTTACCTTTACCTTTACCTTTACCTTTACCTTTACCTTTACCTTTACCTTTACCTTTACCTTTACCTTTACCTTTACCTTTACCTTTACCTTTACCTTTACATTTACCTTTACCTTTATCGGGACCACCCATCACCATCCGAGCTCACTACTTGAACCATTTCTGGGAAACCGACTCAAAAAATAACAATGAAAATATCTGTATGTTGAAGCCCTGCTCGACACCTTTCATTTGATACCAATTCGCCTAGAAGCATTCGAGGGTCATCCGGGTCCACGTTTTGACCCATATTTGGGGACCCGGCCTAGGCATCGCAATGAAAATAACTCTATGTTGAAGGCCTGCTCAGCACCTTTCGTTTGATACCCATATTGCTCAAACACTTGCTGGGTCACTCTGGGTCCACATTTGGGCCTATATTCCGGGAAGTTCCCACTTTTTCGAAATTATATATACCCTATTATGTGCGCTAGTACCACGTGAATCTACTGTGAAAATTTCAAAAAGATCGGTTTATTACTTTGGGAGTCCATAAAGGACACACACACACACGCACACACACATATTCATTTTTAAATAATAGATATAAAAAAAATTTAAGGGCATATTTTCAGTGCTTAAACTAAGTTTTAAGGGCATATTTTTAGCGCTTAAGCCCTATTTTTAAGGACATATTTTTAGCGCTAAAAACGAATTTTTTAGGGCATATTTTCTGTTGCCCTAATAATAATATACTCGTATACCGAGTTTCAATTTGATATCTGACAAACTGAGGGAATAGTTTGCATTCAAACCGACGAACGATACGTACCTACAGACAGACAGAATTTCGAAGTCAAATATCTCTTAAACGAGAGCTAATCTAGAAAAATGAATACAACCATCGTGCTCAGCGTGTCCGAATTATCTTTAACAAATAAATCTGTGGCCACAAGCAATGACCGCATAAGTCGACTTAAGAAAAAATTATATATATCACATTTTTTTACACGAAAAACTTTATATTTATTTCAGTAAAACCTTACTTATAACTTATTTCAATCAGAAGATATTAATAAAAACATTTTGGCTTAACTCACAATATAGGTATACTAGCTGGACCCGTGCGCATCTTGCGCAAAAAATAATAAAACATACGGCGCCAGTCGATATATTTTCTGCTCTCACGCCCATTTTAAAAAATTTTCAATGAATTACTTATGGATATGTTTGACAAACATATCGCATAAAATGTTCTATTATACCTACATATATATATGTATGTGTATTATATTTGTACTCAGCTGTACTAGTACACAGAGTATTATAGTTTTGATTTCCTAACGGTGGATCGTAACAGAATGAAATAATAGAGATAGATATAGACTTATATATATAAAAATTATCAGGGTGAAAAGAGAAATCGATTGAGCCATGTCCGTCCGTCTGTCCGTCTGTGCGCACGATAACTCGCGCAAAAATTGAGATATTTTGATGAAATTTGAAATGTAAGTTGGTATCAAGACAGGAACGGATGGTATTGAGAATGGGCGAAATCGGACCATGACCACGCCCACCTCCCCTATATAGTAAAAATCGGAAATTTTGTATCTCAGTCACTAATAAAGCTAGAGTGATAAAATTTCACACACGTATTGAGCTCAGGCCCTTATGAAGAAATATGGTGAAATTTTGGAAAATGGGCGGTGCCACGCCAACTTATTAAGGGGCAAACATTGAAAGTTTTATGAGTCATAACTCAGAAACCGTTGAAGATATATCGATGAAATTTGGTAGGCGTGATATACTTACTTAGGCAAATCTTTGGACGGAAAATTGCCAAAATCGGTTGAAGACCACGCCCACTTTTATATATGGGAACTATAAAGCGGCCTAATGAAAACATTTTAAGCGATATCTCTGTCAAATATAAAGATATATCATTGAAATTTTATGGAAGGTGTCCAACTATGGACATAACACAAAAAATATAAAAATTTTGGAAAATGGGCGTGGCACCGCCTCCTTTTAGAAGCAGGAATATACGAGATTTCTGAGCCTATAACTCGACAAATAATCGATATATTATGACGAAGCTTGGTGTATACACTTTCACTACTTGTAGTAATACATGTTCAAAATTTTAGCGAAATCGGTGAACGACCACGCCCACTTTTATATATGGGTATCATAAAGTGGCCTAATAAAAACATTTTAAGCGAGATCTTTGTCAAATATAAAGATAATTCATAGAAATTTTGTGGCATGAGTTCCACAATAGATCGGAAACAAAAAATATAAAAATTTCGGAAAATGGGCGTGGCACCGCCTCTTTTCAGACAAAGGAATCAACGAGATTTCGGAGCCCATAACTCGACAAATAATTGAGATATTATGACGAAACTTGGCTTATACACTTTTAAAACTTGTGTTAATAGACACGCAAAAATTTATTGAAATCGGTTTATGACCACGCCTACTTTTTAACAAAGATATTTCAGGAACACCCTTTGGGAATTTTTAATGTGACATCTTTGTAACTCATAAAGGGATGAAATTTTGCACAAAGAATAATATTCATAAGCTTAGTTGGATGACTGATAAAAATTTAGAAAATGGGCGTGGCTACGCCCACTTTATGCAGCACTCGCTTTATATAAAGTACACCGTGTTTCCATCAAACGCAAACAAACAATGAAAGCATACAGCTGAGTATCTAATGTTCGATTCCACCCGAACTTAGGCTTCCTTACTTGTTTTATATATTTTACATATATTTTTATATATACAGATGTACATACGTCAGTGGCGTAGCTAGAGAATTTTTCGGGGGGGGGGGGGGGGGGGATTGATAAACAGCCTAAGTTGAGCATTAAAGTGAATTTTTTTTTTGGAAACAACAACAACAAAAGTTATTAAAGGTCAAAATTTATATTATGCATTTTTTAAATTGCAATTACTTAAAAACTACTTAACCGATTTCGAATGTATACCATTGGATAGGTATTTTGATTCCCTTTAATTTGATATACATTTTATGTGGGTTCCATAACACTCCCCACTGCGGGGGTCAACCCCCCTTTTACCCCTCTTACTTTTCATATAAAGTACCACGCCCAATAAAACACCGTTTCGCATGCATAGCTAATTAATACCTTTAAAACGATGCCTTCAGTGTTGCCGCAGCCTCAAAAAATTTGGTATCAAAAATTGATACTTTCATGGTTTTTTCCGTATCACCGAAAATTTTTTGGAAAAAAAACATAAATTAATCAAAAAAGCTGTTTTTGGGCTTTTAACTCGTATAACAAATTGATACGGCAATTTTTTTTTTTCGTATCACTGAAAAATTTTTGAAAAAATTAAAATTAATAAGATAAGCTGTTTTCGTGTTTTTAACGTGACGTCGTTTTATTATTACATTTACCAATATAAAAATATAAAGATAAAGCTTAAATTAGTTATGCATTAACTTTATTTCCATAATAGTAACAGTATCGGTATTAATTTGGTCGATTATTGGTGCAGTAACAGTAAACAGCTGAACAGTGATCATAGCCCAATAAAGGTGACCATAGCAATAGAGTCGCTCTTCTTCTTTTGGTTTTTTAGGTTGCGAAATTATCATATTTTGTATTAATGCTAATTGCGTGTTCTCTTTTGATTGCTACGACCATATTATTATTGGGTCATGACAGTGAACAATTGAAACAAACAATCAATCAGCTGGTTAGCGTTACGGCTGAAAACCAAAATTCATTTGGTTGTTACCGATAACGTTACCGACTAGCGAATCACTAATCAAATACATTGTTTCCCATAAGGTTGGTTGATCAGCTGTTTTATAACGATACTGTTACTGCATAACTAATTTGAGCTTAATGAATATTTAGGTATCATTTTAGATTTTTCGAATTCAATTTAATTCAAGAAAATCATAAAGGATATTACAATAATGGTTAACATAAAACATAACGCTCTTTGCTCATGCCTGTCATGGGCAGTGATGCCTACTATACAGTTTGATAAAATGTTGCCCCTTTTTAGTATTTTCAAGACTTTATTTTTCTCGGCAAACACAGGTTGTTACAATTTTTAGAAAATCTTAAAAATGAAAAAGAATAGGTTAATATTCTTTGATTTTGATTAAATCGTATCAAAATTATTTGATGCTGATTAAAAAGGTATCAAATTTGTTCTACGTCAAAATAAAAAGTATCTACGTATCTTGGGCTTAAAAAAGTATCACATTTGATACGATTGTATCAAAACGGCATCACTGGATGCCTTACTTATAAATTTTGGTAAATTATGTGAGCAGAAAAAGTGATATTTATAAAACACCAATTAGAAATAATTATTTAATTAATTGATTAAATTTGCTATAACAGCCAAAGTATATGTACATACATATATACTTAATAGAATTTCTTCATAACATTTGGTTTTATATACAGAATTTAATCGTAACATTGTGGCTGGCTCATGGATTTCGAATTCATAGTTTTTAATCGACTTTTATGATTTTTTAAGAAACGCCTTCCAATATAAAAAGCAACTTATCTCGAAATCACATTTTACGACTTAAGTGATTATTGCTTGTGGCCACAGAAATATACATATATGTACATATGTACATATGTACATATATACATTTGTAGGTATGTATTTGGCCTTAAAAATCAACATTTTAAAATCACCAGACAATTATGCGTCGGTGGCATTGGCCGAAACTAACGCTATCATTGATATTGCATCGGTCTTCAAATGGTCTGTGGAATACCAGTGACAGTTAATGCTCATTGAATAGTGCAAATCACGCACGCAATTATTGAATTCACTTTTGTTCGGATTAAAACGAATGAAATTCAAAAGAAGAATAGAAGACAACATTGTGTGAAACCGATACCCACCTGTTGTAAACAAATAGCACACGACGAATAAAATTGTATGTTAACCTTAACAATTGTATGTCATTTATTTGTCTGGCCGATTTGCATCTTGGCGTGATTCAATACAAATCAATTTTTCGATAACTTAGGGTTATCCTATTCCGCGAATCTTAACTATCCATCTGTGCAACAAATTCAATCTCAATAATTTTGAGGCGGGTGCATAGAAATATGTACTTATTCAGTACCCGGACGATCCCAAGCGATTTAATCCAATTTTATAATTTTTATATCATTCATGAGAATTCAATGGTATTATAACTTTTCATCGAAACACGAATGGTGAAAGTACCAGAAGAAGGCGTGACAGACCCACCAAAATACATATGTACGAATATGATCAGAATCATGAGCTGAATAAGATAAGCCATGTCCGTCTGTCCGTTCGTCTGTGTGAACGCAAACTAGTCCCTCAGTTTTTGAGATATCTGAATGAAATTCGGCATAAGGGTTTGTTTTTATGTGCAATTGATCATTTGTCGGAATCGGCCGAATCGGACCACTATAACATATAGCAAACAACCGATTGTTCAGATGTACACATTCTGGGGTACAACTTCTCCATTTTAACAGCTAAGGACGTGAAACTTTGGAGTGTTTGTACCCATATAAACCTAAATTATGTCACCGAAATTTGTCAGCATCGGACCACTATTTTATATAGCTCCCACACAACCGATTGTTCAGATATGAACTTTCTGGGGTGAAATTATCTATTTAAATAAGATACATATTATTTTTTCTAATAAAACTTTCCATAAATAACCCACCGAATTGAAATTATAAATTAAACCAATTCAGACCATGCAGATAACTTTTTATTTCTCCATTAATGAAAGGTACACTGTTATAAATATTGGAATATTTTTTAAACTTTGATTTGGTTTGAAGGAAATTTAAAACTACTTTTGGATTAAATTTTGAACTTTTGTAAGTTTAAAAGTTTCTTATTCCTTTTTGGTTTAAAATTCAAACTTACAAAAGTTCAAATATTTCAAACCTTTTTTCATTTAAACTTTTAAGGTTTAAATTTTAAACTTTCATTGGTCGTAAAATTTGGTTTCATTAAAAAAATTTAATTTTTGATTTGAAATTCCAACTTGCTTTTTTGAGCTCATTTATAGTTATTAGACAATATGAATGAATGACTGTGTGGAGTTGTTTGAATGGAGAAACAAACAACCACAAAATAATTATGGAAACAGATAAAATGAAGAAGGAAGAAAAGGAGAAGAAGAGGATAAGAAAAAGCCACAATAAGGAAAAGGATTAAGGGTATGTTGGGGGGAGAACAATATGGAAGAAAAGGAGCAAAAAAGGATAGGAAAGAAGATACAATAGAGAAAAGCATGAAGAGGATTTGGGAGCAAATATATTTTTTTAATTTAAACCAAAAAAAGGTTTAAACTTTAAACTTTTGAAAGTCTTAAAATAAATTTTAATTTGGAATAAAATCTAAACCTTAAAAGTTTAAAAATCTTTTAAACTTTTCAAAGTTTAACTTTTAATAATTTTTCGGTCGTGTCCTATATATCGACCAAAAAAGTTTAAGATTTATACCAAAATTTATTTGAGTGTATGAAGTATTCGGTGCGGCCGAAAACAGCCGCGCTCTTACTTGTTTTAATTTACATTATGCAAAGCTTTCTGCCGTAGAGAAACAAGTGAATAATATGGACCGTTTTTTGGAAAGTTACATGAGTAATTTGCGATTGTTGTTCCATTAAATTTGGATTTATGCCACTTTGGTGTTATGTCACGGCATTACATATTCGTAAAGCTTTTTTGATTTAATTTCTATTAATAATTTTGAAATCTACAAGATAAGTGTGTTGTTATAATTTTTGTTATGATTTTATATACAACCGTTGCATTTGTCCTCTACACGGTATAATAAATTACAGTACATAGAAATGAGCTTAGACAGAAAACAAAAGAAATGATTATTAAGATTGTACGTAGTAGCAAAATTATAAAAAATCGCATTCACATTATGACCACAGTTTGTGGCAGCAAATTTTTATATAAAAGCATAAGCACCATTCACTAATTCATTAGTATTCAAGACACTTACTTGAGAGTGGGAGTATACCAAAAGTTAAGTAATTTTTAAGATTTGCGGGAAAAAACGAAATGGCTTTCAAGGTGAGGTTCACCACCAAATCCAATAACGAATGACAAGAACATCGATTATTGTGTACATGTTTGGAAAGAAACTTGCGAATTAATTTATTTTTTATTTCCCCATCAGTATATTACAGTCACATTCCTTATAGCTGCCGTCCAGGCGGGCACTATTTCACTGCAGGAACATCATGGAGATCTTTTGGAACCCCAAAAACATCATGACCCAGTGACTTATTCTTATCCTGCAACTCAAGTGGCTCATGTACTCCATGTGCCCGACATTCATGCTTCGCATGGTGGTTATAACGCACACATCCATGGCGCACATGCTGTTAATCACTTGCAGAAGCAACATTCCACTCACGAACAGTATGCCGATGATCTCCATCCTCAATACAATTTCTCTTACGATGTTCAGGATGCTGTTTCAGGAGATTCCAAGAGCCAAAGCGAAAGTCGTGACGGCGATGTTGTCCATGGTCAATACTCATTGAATGATGCCGATGGTTTTCGTCGTATTGTGAAATATACTGCCGATTCCGTCAATGGTTTTAATGCTGTAGTAGAACGTGAGCCCCTTAGTCATAAAGTAGCTGTTGCCGCTGCACCACTACATAATCATCACCATCATGCCTCTCACGGCTATGCTCCTGCCGATACCACCTACGAACATCCCCATCATGAGCACACACACTACTACCATCACTAATTGAATCTTCAATTTCGAAAAGGGCACCTCTCGGATTTTTTACGAATTTTTTTTTTTTATGCGAATGAGTTAATAATGTTCTCCGGCGAACATTTCGTTCAATAACACCAAAAATTTGTCATTCCATTGTAAAAGTTATGGCGTGTAGCAAAATTATTTCGAAAAGGGCACATCTCTAGAGAGATCTCTAAGAGATGTGTCCTTTTCGAACTTCTTGCTTTCACATCAGGGATAGCTTAATACAGGCAACAATAAGCAACGAGAGCTTCCAAAAGAAGATTTAAAAACTGTTACGATTCAATTTTATTTAATAAATAATAAAATAAAGTATTTAAATTTGTTTTTACATGGCCGTTTAATTCCAATAATTATTTTTATGTGAATTTTATAGAGCTATTGGCCAGTTTTTAATTAAGAAAAATTGAAAAAATGTTTTTGGTAGAAGTTATGAATCCATTTCGGAGACCACCACATCCCCTCATCAGACAACTGAATAACGATCAGCCACGTGGAGACGGGTTATTTAGCGAGATGTTTCGCTGGCGAATCAAGTTATGTGGAGACGGGCTTTTAGCTACTGTCGTTGGTATGTAGATTGTAATAAAAGGAAAATTGAGATTTAAGCGAAACAAAGCTGACGACTGTGGTAGCTCAATGGGATGTCATTGGACTACCAATCGAAAAGACTTAAGTTCGATTCTCGGTTGAGGCCGCCTGAAGAAGTCTGATGAGGGGATGTGGTGGTCTCCGAAATGGATTCATAACTTCTACCAAAAAATTTTTTTCAATTTTTCTTAATTAAAAACTGGCCAATAGCTCTATAAAATTCACATAATATAAAGATTTCGCCAAATTTATGTTTTTTTTTTTAAATTAGGCGCACTCAATTTGTGAATTTCGAAAATGGCACATCTCTGAAACCTTAAACATCAAATAATACATAAATACAAAGTACAACATAATAATATTTTTATACCTTTCGATAGTGATGGGCGAGTCCGAGATGTTTAGACAATCGAGAGAATCGCCATCGTTGCAAAATCACAATCGAGTCAAAAGTTGACTCGCTCCGCGACTACACAATCGAGATGTTTTTGCGATTGTTCCGAGTCGGCGGGCCGGCTGTTGTTTAGATGATATGTTTTAGTTGATAATATAAACTGAATGAGTGTTGTTGATAAAGAAAGTAGGATTTTTAATGGAAGTGAGGCAAATATGTACATAAATAAATGACCCAAATTGAAAAATATGCTATACATAGGCGCTGCATTTTTGCAATCACAACTAAAGAGTGTCGAGCATAATAGTAATAATTAATTATTTAAACATTAACAAATTAATTAAATTTCTGAAATAAGACACTTACGAAATAAATGAATTTTACGAGCAGCAACAAAGGCAATAGATTTGTAGGTACCACTCTGTATATTTTTATACTCAGCTGTACTAGTACACAGAGTATTATAATTTTGATTTCATAACGGTGGATTGTAACATAATGAAATAATCGAGATAGATATGGACTTATATATATCAAAATGATCAGGGTGAAAAGAGAAATCGATTGAGCCATGTCCGTCCGTCCGTCCGTCCGTCCGTCCGTCCGTCCGTCCGTCCGTCCGTCCGTACGCACGATAACTCGCGTAAAAATTGAGATATTTTGATGAAATTTGAAATGCAAGTTGGTATCGAGACTGGGACGGTTGGTATTGAAAATGGGCGAAATCGGACCATGACCACGCCCACTTTTCCTATATAGAAAAAATCGGATATTTGGTATCTCAGCCACTACTATAGCTAGAGTGATAAAATTTTACCCACGTATTGAGCTCAGGGCCTTATGAAGAAATTTGATGAAGTTTTGGAAAATGGGCGGTGCCACGCCCACTTATTAAGGGGCAAACATTGAAAGTTTTATATGTCATTACTCAGCAACCGTTGAAGATATATCGATGAAATTTGGTATCCGTAATTTGCTTACTTAGACAAATGTTTTGACGAAAAATTATCAAAATCGGTGGACGGCCACGCCCACTTTTATATATGGGAACTATAAAGGGGCCTAATAAAAACATTTTAAGCGATATCTCTGTCAAATATAAAGATCTATCACTGAAATTTTGTGGTAGGAGTCCAACTACGGACATAAAACAAAAAATACAAAAATTTTTGAAAATGGGCGGTGCCACGCCCACTTATTAAGGGTCAAACATTGAAAGTTTTATATGTCATAACTCAGAAACCGTTAAAGATATATCGATGAAATTTGGTACGCGTAATATATTTACTTAGCCAAATGTGTGGACGAAAAATTATCAAAATCGGTGGACGGCCACGCCCACTTTTATATATGGGAACTATAAAGGGGCCTAATAAAAACATTTTAAGCGATATCTCTGTCAAATATAAAGATCTATCACTAAAATTTTGTGGCAGGAGTCCAAAGACGGACATAAAACAAAAAGTACAAAAATTTTGGAAAATGGGCGGTGCCACGCCCACTTATTAAGGGTCAAACATTGAAAGTTTTATATGTCATAACTCAGAAACCGTTGAAGATATATCGATGAAATTTGATATGCGTAATTTTCTTACTTAGGCAAATGTTTTTGCGAAAAATTATCAAAATCGGTTGACGGCCACGCCCACTTTTATATATGGGAACTATAAAGGGGCCTAATAAAAACATTTTAAGCGATATCTCTGTCAAATATAAAGATCTATCACTGAAATTTTGTGGCAGGAGTCCAACTAGGGACATAAAACAAAAAATATAAAAATTTTGGAAAATGGGCGGTGCCACGCCCACTTATTAAGGGGCAAATATTGAAAGTTTTATAAGCCATAACTCAGAACCGTTAAAGATATATCGATGAAATTTGGTACGCGTGATATATTTGCTTAGCCAAATGTGTGGACGAAAGATTACCAAAATCGGTTGACGACCACGCCCACTTTTATATATGGGTATTATAAAGTGACCTTATAAAAACATTTTAAGCGATATCTCTGTCAAATATAAAGATCTATCACTGAAATTTTGTGACATGAGTTCTACAATAGACCGGAAACAAAAAATAAAAAAAGTTTATAAAATGGGCGTGGCACCGCCTCTTTTTATACAAAGAAATCTACGAGCCTATTACTCGACAAATAACTGAGATATTATGACGAAACTTGGTTTATACACTTTTATAACTTGTGTTAATAGACACGCAAAAATGTATTGAAATCGGTTTATGACCACGCCTACTTTTTAACAAAGATATTTCTGGAACACCCTTTTGGAATTTGTAACGTGAAGCCTTTGTAACTAAAAGTCATAGAGGGATGCAATTTTGCACTAACAATAATATTTATATGCTTATTTGGATGATTGATACAAAGTTTGAAAATGGGCGTGGCTGCGCCCTGTTTATGCAGCACTCGTTTCATATAAAATACACCCTATATCGAACAAACGCAAACAAACAATGAAAGCATACAGCTGAGTATCTAATGTTCGATTCCACTCGAACTTAGGCTTCCTTACTTGTTTAAATAATTTTTGATATTCAAGCGACAACAACAAATGTTATGTATTTTTTTGCAGCGAGTCCGATATACTGTAGGGTTGCTTTGAAAACGAGAGGGATCGTTTGCGAGTCCGAGATGTTTTAGCGATGGTTTCGACTGACGACCATTTACGACTTGATTCGAATATGAATGAAAACTAGTGATGGGCGAGTCCGAGATGTTTTATTCGATTCTCTCGATTGTTGAAACATCTCGAATGCTCTCGATGGTTTTCATTCGTATTCGAGTCAAGTCGTAAATCCGTCCGGCCGTCAGTCGAAACAATCGCTAAAACATCTCAGACTCGCCAATGTTTCCTCTCGTTTTCAAAGCAACCCTACATTTCGGACTCGCTGCAAAAATTCATAACATTTATTGTTGCCGCTTGAATATCAAAATTGCTTAAAAAAAGTATACAGTGGTACAAATCTATTGCCGTTGTTACTACTCGTAAAATTAATTTGTTTCGTAAGCGTCTCACTTCAGAAAATTTATTAATGTATTAATGTTTAAATAATTAATTGTATTTATTAAGCACGACACTCTTTAATTGTGATTGCAAAAATGCAGCGTCTATATATAGCATATTTTTCAATTTGGTTCATTTATTTACATATGTATTTGCCTCACTTCAACAACACTCATTCAGTTTATTTTATCAACTAAAACAAATCATCAAAACAACAGCCGGCCCGCCGACTCCGAACAGTCGCAAAAACATCTCGCTTGTGTAGTCGAGATGTCATCGAAACAATCTCCGACTCGCCGACTCGGAACAATCGCAAAAACATCTCGGTTGTGTAGTCGAGATGTCATCGAAACAACCTCCGACTCGCTGACTCGGAACAATCTCAAAAACATCTCGATTGTGTAGTCGAGGAGCGAGTCAACTTTTGACTCGATTGTGAATTTGCAACGATGGCGATTCTCTCGATTGTCTAAACATCTCGGACTCGCCCATCACTAATGGAAACCATCGAGAGCATTCGAGATGTTTCAACAATCGAGAGAATCGA
Organism: Urophora cardui; assembly: GCA_960531455.1. Taxonomy (NCBI): domain Eukaryota; kingdom Metazoa; phylum Arthropoda; class Insecta; order Diptera; family Tephritidae; genus Urophora; species Urophora cardui. The sequence goes on along the minus strand of OY482672.1, from coordinate 79,935,716 downwards.
ATAAAACATCTCGGACTCGCCCATCACTACCTTTCGATTGCTAATAGGCTCCAAATGTAACTCATTAATAGTTTTTTGCATTGGTATATTACTTAGTTTGAAAATAATAAGTTCTTTTTTCATTTCCTGTTAAGTTTCAATGTTCAGAGATGTGTTTATACAGAATATTGATGATGATCTTTCAGTGATTGATCGCATGTGCGAGATGCTGGCGGGTGGGAATGATGTTCGAAAATTTTATCAAAAAGTCAGGCGGATGACTGAAGGTTTCAAGACCGGGACAAACACCTGGCGGAATGATAACGGCGATCTGATAACTGATGCCCAGAGTGTACTTAAGTTGTGGAGGGATCACTTCTCCTCCCTGCTAGATAACAGCAACAGTGAAATTGCGGAAGGAGAAGATGTTCGACCCGAATCCCCAATAGCAGATGATGGTAGGAATGTTCCACCACCCGACCATGACGAAGTGCGAATAGCAATGTCTCGGCTTAAAAATAACAAAGCCCCGGGCGCTGACGACTTGCCAGCCGAGCTATTCAAACATGGCGGCGAAGAGTTGATAAGGAGCATGCCTATGCAGAATATGGTCTCGGACAAGCGCATGCCCGACGATTGGAATTTAAGTGTGCTCTGCCCAAGCCACAAAAAGAGAGATTTCGCACCAATTAATATAATATTAATATAATACAATGGCGCTATTATAACTCTGACGAGTTTTATGGCCGAGCTTCTCTCCCAATTCGAGGTGTGCTCCTTTTTGTTTTTCCTACTAATTGGGTGGACCTACAGTTTTATGCCGGCTCCGAACGGCGAATGCATTTTTTTGTGAGAAGCTTTTTCATGGCAGAAATACTCTCGGAGGGTATGCCGCCCACTGCCGAGAGGTGACCGCTGCTCTTAAAAAACCCAATAATTGGATTTTTACTAATTGAAAAATTGTTTTGGTGTTTGGCTCGGACCGTGGTTTGAACCCGAGACCTCTGACACAGCAGGCGAGCACTCTACCCACTGCACCACAGCGGCCCATTTCGCACCAATTATCGTGGGATAAGCCTTCTGAGTATCGCATATAAGGTCTTAGCAAGTGTATTGTGCGAAAGACTGAAGCCCACCCTCAATAATCTGATTGGACCTTATCAGTGTGGCTTCAGACCTGGTAAATCTACCATCGACCAGATTTTCACAATATGCCAAATCCTGGAAAACCCCCTTAAAAAAGGAACCGACACACCATCTCTTTGTCGATTTTAAAGTCGCTTTTGATAGCACGAATAGAAATTGCCTATATGCCGCAATGTCTGAATTTGGTTTCCCTGCAAAACATATACATACATATGTAGGGCTATGTCAAATGGAGTTGACTAACACCACCAGCTCCGAAAGAACTGGGAAGGACCTCTCCGAGTCGTTCGAAACCAAACGAGGATACGAGCTGCAGACCTTCACCGTACAGGAATCATCTTGTAAAACAAAATTGTGCAACTGCTGGCGTACGCTGATGATATCGATATCATTGACACTAATACCCGCGCCGTATGTTCTGCCTTCTCCAAGCTGGATACAGAGGCTGAGAAAATGGGTTTGGCGGTCAACGGGGACAACACGAAGTACCTTCTGTCATCACACAAAGAAACAGCACGACTTGGCAGCCACGTCACTGTTTACAGCTACAAATTCGAAATTGTTAAGGACTTTGTCTATTTGGGAACCAGCATTAACACCAAAATAATGTCAGCAGGGAAATTCCACGAAGAGTCACTCTTGCTACTTTGGACTAAGTAGGAAATTAAACAGTAGGGACATTCCAGCCAAAAGAGGAAAACAACATAAAATTTAAAATGCTACTAATCATTCCTATTTATTCAGTTATAATAATATAATACAATGGCGCTATTATAACTCTGACGAGTTTTATGGCCGAGCTTCTCTCCCAATTCGAGGTGTGCTCCTTTTTGTTTTTCCTACTAATTGGGTGGACCTACAGTTTTATGCCGGCTCCGAACGGCGAATGCATTTTTTGTGAGAAGCTTTTTTCATGGCAGAAATACTCTCGGAGGGTATGCCGCCCACTGCCGAGAGGTGACCGCTGCTCTTAAAAAACCCAATAATTGGATTTTTACTAATTAGAAAATTTTGTTTGGCTCGGACCGTGGTTTGAACCCGAGACCTCTGGCATAGCAGGCGAGCACTCTACCCACTGCACCACAGCGGCCAACATTCAGTTACCTGTAACTAAATATGTATATTTTCCTAATCTGGTAACAGAAATAATGAAAAATATGTAAAAACCCAAAATTTTTGTCCATAGAACTTTGCCTTCACACCTAACTATTTTGCGGAAAAAGTTTGCTCAGCTATATTTTCATTTGTAAAAAAAAAATTGCATGCCATTCAAGTAAAGCAGAGAAAAATTTAAATAATTGCATCACAAAAAATTAAAAAAGGATATGTGATTTTTGCGTATATCTTCATATAATTTATTCATATGGGGTGTCCCAGGAGTCACACTAATATAATATAATACAATGGCGCTATTATAACTCTGACGAGTTTTATGGCCGAGCTTCTCTCCCAATTCGAGGTGTGCTCCTTTTTGTTTTTCCTACACTCAGAGAAAAAGCAAGCTAAATTTAAGTATAGCGGGCTTGAATCAAGCCGAAAACGTTGTGAAAGTCTGTTAAGCTCGAAAATGCTAAAATCAAGAATATATTATTATTTTTAGAACGGCATTTTTTAGAAGAAACAAACTTGAATAAATTTATTTTAAGCATTGCTCATGATTGATTTGAGAAAGTGCATTCTTATTTTCAGAATGTTCAACTTTATTTTAAGAATACTTATACTTGCTTTCCACTTTTTCGAAATTCAAAATTCGAAAAAATTTAACCCACCTAACAAAAATAAGAAAGAATATTTTTTATTTATTTGCATGTTATTTTAATGTTTTTTTAATGAATGAGTCATATGTACATGTATATGGACATGCAATTCTTATTATCACTATATATAATCCAGTATTTACATACATACTTATAAATAAGAAAGATCTACATATGTACATATACATATCTTATGCCGAACTCATTTTAGAAAAGTGTATACATCCTTCCAACATCTTACCAACACCGATGGTCTGGAATCCAACAATTTTGGCCACGATTTAAAAAAGTCAAAGGCTTTCGCAGTTCATGTGTACATGCCATCCTCCACATTTGATGTAATTCTTCATCTATTTCAAACTATTAAAAGCCATATTAAAACATAAGCTAAATTCTCATCAATGCGATAACTCTTACCTGTTCCTTTTCCAAGAAAACAATTTTACGCCAAGCTCCATTCGCAATCCCAGCGGGGGAAAATATAAGTTTTTTTTTATTTTTTAATGTTTTTCACATAAAAATCAACAACTATTGAAAATTATATATTTTCTGGTAAACATTTGGATATGGTGGTCTTAAATTGAGAATTTCATTCTTAAACCAAGATTTTTTCAGTTTTTTATCTTGTTTCAAAAATACCATTCTTGATTCAAAATTGGTGAAACTTAAATTTCATTTATTTTTCATTAATTTTTGTAATTCTTAATTCAAGTACGACACAGCTTGTTTTTAGCCCGCACCTTTTCTCTGAGTGTACTAATTGGGTGGACCTACAGTTTTATGCCGGCACGAAAAGGCATAAAAATTGGTCTGGTAACCTCAGGTATGACCCTATGAAACCAGATATTTATCAAAGTAAGGATTAAAAGGCTGTTCACCGTCTAAATACATTTTTTAAGTTAATAGGGTCATACTGTGGTTTCTAGACTATTTTGAAATATGTCCCAGGAGTCACACGATTCTGAACTCTAATGTATTAGGGCAAACCTGTACTTAAAATAGAAGATTCTGAAACGAAATTTTGAAATGTTTTTAGTTTTTATTATATAGTTTTAAATAATTGTTTCTAGAGATGATGAATTCGACTTGTTTTAAATAAATATCACTGCTCTACAGCCAAAAAATACTCTAAACGCAACCATCCTATCTATATGTAAAATCGGTCGCTGATTGCGAAAATAGGGATCATTTTTAATTCTATGGGAAGGTTTTTGAGATATCGGCAATTTACCGCTATTTGGCCAATGGCTCCACTTAATCCTGTATATCTCTTTGACGCAGTGAGCTATCTTCCTTGAGGTGGAAAAGAAAATTAAATTTACTTTTCGTGGCTTCTATAACATTTTTCTCTATCTCTTATAGTTTCTGACATTTTGACGATTCAATTTAAATTTTATTCGATATTTTAAGATTTTTTTAAGAAAAAATTGATTTTGTCAGGCAATATCTTTAAAACCAATGTTTTTACCTTTATGTGAAGCTCCATTCCATTAGCAAAAAAATAAGCTATCAACGAAGAAAATCCATGGTAAAATGGAAAAGTTATAGGCGATCAAGTAAATACAGCCAAGTCGCGCATGATATTTTCTTTCATTGGCCAAATAACGGTAAATTGCCGATATCTCAAAAACCTTCCCATAGAATTAAAGCGACCGATTTTACATATAGATAGGATAGTCGCGTCCAAAGTACAGACAAAAAATTTCATTTTGTGATCCAGTGTATTTAATCAGAACTTTGAAGTAAATATAAGTATTATTTTGTATTCACTTTATTTTTTTCATTTACTTGGCTTGGTTTCAATTCTGCTGGGAGAGATTTATGAGTAACTTGGTCTAAAAGGGCTAAAACAATAATAAAACTGATTTCAATAATCTAGTATATTACATATTTCGCACTTGTCCCAGGAGTCACAAAAACTTGTCCCAGAAGTCACAATTTTAAATATTGAAAATAGTTAATTGAATTTGAATATATAAAATATTTTTATAGAATATGGTACTATGCAGTATGTTTTTTCGACCATATGCAAATTGTAGGTGAAAGTTGAATAGTTGATCTAAAATTCGTATTCGTGCTCATAAAGGTGCAACAAAGGGATTTTTCGGTGTCCCAGGAGTCACACTCATTTACTGAGTAGTTACAAAGCTATTTGTTATTATTTAGCCAATTCTTTTAATGCATTTGTTGTATTGGATATTTATCCATGTCGATAAATATATTTCATAGCAATTTAAGTCCCGATGTCAGTTTTATAATCCAAAGTTGACTAAGCTCTGGAGTCAAATGTCCCAGGAGTCACGATGGAATGTCCCAGTAAAGTCCTCTCTCGACGAACAAAAATTAGACTCTACAGGACCAGGGCCGTAGCCAGGAATTTTTTTTCGTGGGGGGTTTTCAACGTAGATTTTTTTTTTGTGAGAAAAATATGTATATAACCTATTTTTTGCACTAAATAAAAATAATAAAAAAAATCTGGTTTCTAAAGTGCTATTTAGAAGAAAATTTTTTTTACAAAACATAATTTCAGGGACCGTAACGATTATCATTTTTATAAAAAAAATCATGTTTAATCGTTATAATTTGATTTTTATTTTTTCGATGAAATTTGATCGATATTTTATGATTTTTATTTTTTCGATCAAAAATAATTGTTATTACTGGATTTAAATTTTTCCGATGAAACTTGATCGATATTTTATGATTTTTATTTTTTCGATCAAAAATAATTTTTATTATTGGATTTAAATTTTTTCCGATCATAATTAACTCTAAAAACTTGTTTTTATACTCAGCTGTACTAGTACACAGAGTATTATAGTTTTAATCACATAACGGTGGATTGTAACAGAATGAAATAATCGAGATAGATATAGACTTATATATATCAAAATTATCAGGGTGAAAAGAGAAATCGATTGAGCCATGTCCGTCCGTCCGTCTGTCCGTCCGTCTGTCCGTCTGTCCGTCCGTCTGTCCGTCTGTAAATACTCTAACTCGCGCAAAAATTTAGATATTTTGATGAAATTTGAAATACAAGTTGGTATCGAGACTGGGACGGTTGGTATTGAAAATGGGCGAAATCGGACCATGACCACGCCCACTTTTCCTATATAGAAAAAATCGGGAATTTGGTATCTCAGTCACTAATATAGCTTGAGCGATGAAATTTTACCCACGTGTTGAGCTCAGGCCCCTAGGAAGAAATTTGATGAAATTTTGGAAAATGGGCGGTGCCACGCCCACTTATTAAGGGTCAAACATGGAAAGTTTTACATGCCATAACTCAGAAACCATTGAAGATATATCGATGAAATTTGGTGCGCGTGATTTGCTTACTTAGGCAAACGTTTGGACGAAAAATAGTTAAAATCGGTTAACGGCCACGCCCACTTTTATATATGTGTATTATAAAGTGGCCTAATAAAAACATTTTAAGCGATATCTCTGTCAAATATAAAGATATATCATTGAAATTTTATAGCAGGAGTCCAACTGCGGACATAAAACGAAAAACACAAAAATTTTGGAAAATGGGCGTGGCACCGCCTCTTTTTAGAAACAGGAATATACGAGATTTCTGAGCCCATAACTCGACAAATAATTTATATATAATCATGAAACTTGGTGTGTACACTTTTATTACTTGTGGTAATACATGTTCAAAATTTTAGCGAAATCGGTTGACGACCACGCCCACTTTTATACATGGGAACTATAAAGTGGCCTAATAAAAACATTTTAAGCGATATCTCCGTGAAATATAAAGATAATTCATTGAAATTTTGTGACATGAGTTCTACAATAGACCGTAAACAAAAAATATAAAAATTTTGGAAAATGGGCGTGGCACCGCCTCTTTTTATACAAAGGAATATACCAGATTTCTTAGCCTATAACTCGACAAATAACTGAGATATTATAACGAAACTTGGTTTATATACTTTTACAACTTGTGTTAATAGACACGTAAAAATTTATTGAAATCGGTTTATGACCACGCCTACTTTTTAACAAAGATATTTCTGGAACACCCTTTGGGAATTTGTAACGTGACATCTTTGTAACTAGAAATCAAAAAGGAATGAAATTTTGCACAAATAATAATATTCATATGCTTAGTTGGATTACTGATAAAAATTTTGAAAATGGGCGTGGCTACGCCCACTTTATGCGGCACTCGCTTTATGTAAAATACGCCGTGTTTCCATCAAACGCAAACAAACAATGAAAGCATACAGCTGAGTATCTAATGGTCGATTCCACTCGAACTTAGGCTTCCTTACTTGTTTTTGCAAATTTTGTTCTCAAATAGAACTGCGCCAATGTTGGCACAATCGTCAACTTCAAGCCATCAAATATAGGATTCACTAACGTTTGAAAAAGTTTACTACGATCGGAGAAAAAATAAAAAAATATTGATTAAAGTTGATCGGAAAAATTTAAATCCAATTATAACAATTATTTTTGATCGAAAAAATAAAAATCATAAAATATCGATCAAGTTTCATCGGAAAAATTTAAATCCAATAATAAAAATTATTTTTGATCGAAAAAATAAAAATAGTAGATAATGGTTATTTAAAAATTTAAAAAATAAAAATTTTTAGAATAAAGATGATCTCATATTTGGATAGAATGTGCTAAAATCATTGTATCGGCATACTTGCATTTTATTGTTAACGAAGTTTTCATAATGATTTTTTCATCCGAAGAAATGAAAATAACGATTAAAATCGGTCCCTGCTTAATTTTCAAATTACGGGTTTTATAAGAAGTTTTAAAAATCAGGAAACTTTTATTCATTTCAAAATTAGACTGTTCTATTGCAAACATGATTAATACTTTATTTTTGAAGATTTTATCCAAGTGAAAAAAACAATATTTTATGGGCGAAAAACTCGGTTAGATTACCCAACCATGTGGAAACGAAAACAGCTGTAAAAGTCCGCCCCAAGATTTGTAGCTTATGTTGAGACTCTAACTTGTTTTTTTTGCAACTTTGTTATTTGACATCCGATTTTTAAAATTGATAGATATGTCATTATTTTAGTCTTTTGAGCAGGGTTTGAAATTATTTTCAACTTTTTTTTTCATTTCCATTGAATTTCATTTTCATTTGAAAATTAAAAAATAAACAGCGCAGCGGTAGTATAAAAAATAAAAAGTTCTACTGTACTGCAACTGCGCAGCCTTAAGTTTCAAAAAATTACAGTCAGTCGACTGTTGCTGTATTGTGGAAATTTTTACAGCACAGCAAAGGGCAAACATAATTTCTAGTTTTTACAGCACTGTTGTTATTGTTTTTTTTTTTTTGAAAGTACACAGTAAAGCAACAGCACAAATAAACAAACAAATACATATCGAGCCGTATGCGCCGGAAAGATGTAAAGGCCAAATTCAAAAATGTTCAGGAGAAGGTTTTTATTAAACGGTTTTATTTAGCTCACCCCGTTCGTTTTATTTATTCTTGGGTCAAATTTAGTAATTCAAATTTCACCCTCTTCCTGTCAACCGATTAATCTGAAATCTTGTATGCATGTATAACCCCGATGACAATGCAATATTATGAAAAAAAAATTCCGATAGGTGGCGCGTGGGTCGCTATATTTACAAAAATCGCATTTATGGTCCGATTTGGCTGAAATTCGGAACATGTATTACAAGCTTGAAAAGAAATATTTTCTTTAAAAAAAAATTCCGCTAGGTGGCGCGTGGGTCGGAATATTTACAAAAATCGCATTTATGGTCCGATTTGGCTGAAATTCGGAACATGTATTACTAACATGAAAAGAAATATTTTCTTAAAAAAAAAAATTCCGCTAGGTGGCGCGTGGGTCGCTATATTTACAAAAATCGCATTTATGGTCCGATTTGGCTGAAATTCGGAACATGTATTACTACCTTGAAAGGAGATATTTTCCTAAAAAAAACTTCCGATAGGTGGCGCGTGGGTCGCTATATTTACAAAAATCGCATTTATGGTCCGGTTTGGCTGAAATTCGGAACATGTATTACTACCTTGAAAAGAAATATTTTCTTAAAAAAAAATTCCGCTAGGTGGAGCTGAGATCGGGGTAATTAAAACTGAAAATCCTATTTGCAGGGACTACGTATAGAGGCGTTGGACTGCAATAAACTAACGGGCAAGAAACCTTGCAATAATGAAGCACTAAATGAATTAAACAGAATGCGAAATAAAAACTAAAAACTAGAAAATAAAAATAGGTAAAAAAAACTTTTTAAGTTAAACGGTTTTATGTTATACATACATTGCAATGTTTAAGATAAATGTACTAAAAACCAAAAAATAATAAAATAGATACAGTCGTGGGAATTATAAACATTTGCATAGACTAGACTAAAATAAAACTGTGGGGCACGTCAATAGTCTACAATCGTTGATTAAAATGTTTGTTTTGTAATGTTACACTATAATTAGGCAGTTGTTCAACCGACAACGATGGACGTGTGATAAGTAGGGCTAGAATGTGGAAAAAAGCTAGCAAGCTCGATTATAAGCGAGTTTTAGGGTTTCATAGTGGTGAGCGAGTAGTACTTTTATCATATGTTTTGTCGATTAAAGACAAACTACGAGCAGTGAAACGATTCCTCGTGTGAATGTCCAACGATAAACTAGTTGAAACATCTCTTTTATTAACATGGAGTGTATAACTATTGGAATTTCCATGAGCAAGAAAATAGTAAGTAATTTCCTCACCCTCTGCGGGCCAACTGCCTAACGACGAATTAAACGATTCTTCTATCGCACATTAGGTCGATAATTTGTAGACAATTGACGTGCCCCCCGGTTTTATTTTAGTCTAGTCTATGCAAATGTTTATAATTCCCACGACTGTATCTATTTTATTATTTTTTGGTTTTTAGTACATTTATCTTAAACATTGCAATGTATGTACTATAACATAAAACCGTTTAACTTAAAAAGTTTTTCTACCTATTTTTATTTAAAAATTTTTTTTACTTTCATTTCTTTATTTCGATTTCTTTTTTATACTCAGCTGTACTAGTACACAGAGTATTATAGTTTTAATCACATAACGGTGGATTGTAACAGAATGAAATAATCGAGATAGATATAGACTTATATATATCAAAATGATCAGGGTGAAAAGAGAAATCGATTGAGCCATGTCCGTCCGTCCGTCCGTCCGTCCGTCCGTCTGTCCGTCTGTCCGTCCGTCCGTCTGTAAACACTCTAACTCGCGCAAAAATTTAGATATTTTGATGAAATTTGAAATGCAAGTTGGTATCGACACTGGGACGGTTGGTATTGAAAATGGGCGAAATCGGACCATGACCACGCCCACTTTTCCTATATAGAAAAAATCGGAAATTTGGTATCTCAGCCACTAATATAGCTAGAGTGATGAAATTTTACCCACGTGTTGAGCTCAGGCCCCTAAGAAGAAATTTGATGGAATTTTGGAAAATGGGCGGTGCCACGCCCACTTATTAAGGAGCAAACATTGAAAGCTTTATGAGTCATAACTCAGAAACTGTTGAAGATTTATCGATGAAATTTGGTACGCGTGATATACTTACTTAGGCAAATGTTTGGAGGAAAAATTGTCAAAATCGGTTGACGGCCACGCCCACTTTTATATATGTGTATTATAAAGTGGCCTAATAAAAACATTTTAAGCGATATCTCTGTCAAATATAAAGATATATCATTGAAATTTTATAGCAGGAGTCCAACTGCGGACATACAACGAAAAACACAAAAATTTTGGAAAATGGGCGTGGCATCGCCTCTTTTTAGAAACTGGAATATACGAGATTTCTGAGCCCATAACTCGACAAATAAATGATATATAATGACGAAACTTGGTGTGTACACTTTTATTACCTGTGGTAATACATGTTGAAAATTTTAGCGAAATCGGTTGACGACCACGCCCACTTTTATATATGGGTATCATAAAGTGGCCTAATAAAAACATTTTAAGCGATATCTTTGTCAAATATAAAGATAATTCATTGAAATTTTGTGGCAAGAGTTCCACAATAGACCGGAAACAAAAAGTAGACAAATTTTTGAAAATGGGCGTGCCACCGCCTCTTTTTAGACAAAGGAATATACGAGATTTCTGAGCCCATAACTCGACAAATGATTTATATATAATGACTAAACTTGGTGTGTACACTTTTATTACTTGTGGTAATACATGTTGAAAATTTTAACGAAATCGGTTGACGACCACGCCCACTTTTATATATGGGTATTATAAAGTGACCTAATAAAAACATTTTAAGCGATATCTTTGCCAAATGTAAAGATAATTCATTGAAATTTTGTGGTATGATTTCTACAATAGACCAGAAACAACAAATAGAAAAATTTTGGAAAATGGGCGTGGCACCGCCTCTTTTTACACAAAGGGATATACGTGATTTCTTAGCCTATAACTCGACAAATAATTGAGATATTATGACGAAACTTGGTTTATACACTTTTATAGCTTGTGTTAATAGACACGCAAAAATTTATTGAAATCGGTTTATAACCACGCCTACTTATTAACAAAGATATTTCTGGAACACCCTTTGGGAATTTGTAACGTGACATCTTTGTAACTAGAAGTCATAAAGGAATGAAATTTTGCACAAAGAATAATATTCATATGCTTAGTTGGATGATTGATAAAAATTTTGAAAATGGGCGCGGCTACGCCCACTTTATGCAGCACTTGCTTTATATAAAGTACCTACACCGTGTTTCCATCAAACGCAAACAAACAATGAAAGCATACAGCTGAGTATCTAATGTTCGATTCCACTCGAACTTAGGCTTCCTTACTTGTTTTTTTTGCTTTTCGACAATTTTTAATCAACTTTAACCACTAAAAATATAAAACTATACTTTTCTAAAACGAAATTTAACGCTGATCCCGAATAGCATATCCATTTTTTTGTGGCAGATCCTGTTTCTGAGATATCGGTAAAAATGTAGAAAAAGCCGTATATACAAGACATTGCATGACATACATAAGTGCATAAAAAAATTATATTAGCCACCGTAGCGATTTGGCATCTAATAAGAACTGGTAAAGAGAATCCCAACAAACATTTTTTGCCTTTGCACTTAAAAATTGGTCAAGTAGTTTGGTTACAATGGCAAAAAGTATGAAAAAATCTAAGTTTGTATAAGGAATTTCAGATCCGACTCCTATCTATCCCATAATGAATTTAAATGTTTTGAGAATACTTTTGCAATAATGGAATGTATCAGTATTTATATTTACCTATTTTTATTGAGAGTTCTTAACCTAGCATTTTTCGTTTTTTTATACAACTTTATTAAGGAGTAACATTTAACATTATTTCTTTCCATTTATTATGAGTTTTGAAGTGCACAATGTCTCTCAAAATAGCGATGAATAGGATAAAGAATTAATTGAATAAAAAAATTAATGCATTTCGCGATTTTAAGGGGAGGATAAATAATGAGGGATGTAAGTACTTTTGGCTATTCTTTTGTAATTTTCTGGATTTGTCTCCCATCATACCCTTTGGAGGGAAATTATCGAGATTCAAGAAATTAATTTTGGAGAAATTGTAGAAATACACAACCAATTTGTTTAAAACTGCCCTAAGCAGTAACAAAAGGGACCCTAACTATCGTGAAATCGTTAGAACTTTATTTCAAAATTATGAAGCAATAAAGTGCAATATGCCGCACAAGAAAACCATATTGGTCATCGATATGTAATAAAATACAAAGTAGAAGTCTTCAAACTGATAAAATCCTTGGTTAAATTCCAACAAAACCCCGTTAAATTTGTTTATTTGTCAATAGTCTTCAATAATTTGAAAAGCAAAAAATATGTAAAAGCCACTTGGTACTCACAAAAAAAGTAAACAAACTGAACTTATGTACTTACATCAAAATTGCTTTTCATAACGGTACATTTTTCAGACATAAAATTTCTGGAGAAGGTGTGGGTGATGACAAGTAAGCCATTTCTACAAAAAAGTGAAAATCGGAAATCATGGCCTTTACATCTTTCCGGCGCATACGGCTCGATATATTCGAATGTTCTGTGCTTCGACTACAGATATTTTCAAAGGAAACCGAAATTCAAAAGTTCTCAAAAAATTATGATAACTTTCGCAGAACAGCAACAGCTTATTTTTTGAGACTGTTGGTGTTATGCTGGCAAACACTGCTTGGGAAGCTATGTATATATTTCCCTCTAATGTCCTTTGATCTGTGAAGTCGTTTTCATATAGTTGGGTCACCTAGTCGAGTTTTTCGACCATAAAACATCCTTTTTGTTTCACTTGGAAAAAATCGCCAAAAATAAAGTATCCATCGAATCTTTTTAATATTACGCTTAAAATGTTTGCCATAAAACAGAATAATTTTAAAAAGAATAAAACTTTCCTGATTTTTACAACTTCTTATAAAACCCCCAATAAAAACCAAATTTTTTCAAAAAAATCAATAAAATGTTGACTGAAAAGTTGGTATTGAAAATAGGTGAAATCGGACTATAACAACGTACACATCCCATATATGGGATCTTTCGAAAAACGCACAAAATGTTATAATTCAGACACTAATATAACCCGAGTAATGAATTTTCAGCTATGCAATGACTTTATGCAGTTATAAGGAAATATGCTAAAATTTTAGAAAATGTATGTAACATAATTTAATTTATAAGTGGTATGTCGTTAGAAGCGTAGATACTTTAATTATCTTTCGAACGGAGTAGATACGGTTTGCGGGTATTTGTAACTTCAGCGAAAAGAATTTTTTATTGAAGTTGTAACCAAAAAAAAACACAAAATTACGTTATCTCAAAACCCTAACCATAAAACAATGGTTTTGACCACAGCAGGTTCATGCCAGCCCTCCCCTATACCTGAAATTCTTGGTATTTTCTCAAATCAATTATTTTTAAACTAGTGTTTTCAACATATAGCTTTGAATATGATAGAAGTAAAATGTATATACCAGAATTTCGTGGGGGGTTCAAACACCCAAACCCTCCCCCCCTAAATACGGCCTTGTACAGGACGCAAATCATTCCAGTCCTCATGTACGACGCATGGACAATGTTAAAATAAGATGAGATAGCACTTCGAGTATTCGAGAGAAAAGTTCTTCGGAAGGTTTATGGAACTTTGCGCATTAGCTAGGGCGAGTGTCGACGGCGATTTGATGATGAGCTGTACGCAGATATCGACATTATTCATGTCGTGAGAATGGATGAAGGCGCTCCGGCCCAGAAAGTATTCGAGTCTAAACCCGATAAAGACAGAAGAAAAGGGAGACATCCACTACGTTGGGAAGATCAGGTGGACAGCGTCGCTGCCTCTCCTGGTATTTCCAAGTGGTGCCATGCTGTCGAATCAGAAACAACTGGACACGGCCAAAATTGTCTAGACGGTTACGCAACAATTAAAAAGAAGAGAGGATGGCCCCAAAATATTTTTGGACAATATTCGTATTAAAATAAAAGTCTTTACTAGAGTTTGAATATAGAGCTCATTTTATGCCAATTTCCTTTATACTGGCCAATAAGTGGCCCAGCATAACTCCAGAATATTTTAAAGAATAGCGGCGACATTTGAGTCTAATTTTTGGCTTAAATATGTCGAAACGGTTGACACAACAAAATGGAATAGCTTCACATTGAAGTTCTATGTAAAATACTTCATTTGATAACTACCTATATTGCCCCAGTCCACATTTTTCCGTTATCCAGTGACCCGTTTTTTTTTTTATTTTTTCTTTTATATTTGTGGAGTTATCCATCCCCATAAAACTGTCACTAACCCAAGAAACCGCCTTCAAGAGCAAAATTATTAAAAATATTTTAGAAATATTAAAAGACATATGTCAGCCCTAATATAACCGACCTTACTTCACGTAAACTTGATGAGCTCATCCAAATATTAGATTTGTAATCAGAATATGTTTTCGAAAACTGCATTAAATTACGCGGCCGCCTGTATGGTTGAATTTTAAAAAAATGTCCGTTATCAGAAAGAATATAGGGCCAGCATTTGAAGATTCGTGGGAACAAGAAAACAACAAATTCAATTTAGGCTACGATATTACCTTCCCTGGGGAGTGTACCAAAAACACCCTACACTAAAAAAATTACTCAGATTATGGAAAAATGGGAATGAATGGGTGCTAAAGACATATTTTCATTGTTTTAGATACATTTTTCTTTAAAACGTGGATTTTTATTCCTTCATTTGAAGAAAATTATACATCAAAACATTGAAAATATGTCTTTAGCGCCGAATCATTCCCACTTTTCCATAAACTGAGTAAATTTTTTTTTCAGTGTATTTTCATATTCCAATGCCGGAGGGAGGCATTGGAATATGAAACGCATCTAGTGTACATTAGAGTTGGTAAATATTTGAGTACCTGTGAGTTTGTCACCATTCTTATAACTTGTCACTGCAGTGACTGATTTCATAAAAGCACGGAGACAAAATCACGTATTCTGAAAGCATGAAAATTTCAGCTTGCAAAAATTAATAGTATTTTTTTTTATACTCAGCTGTACTAGTACACAGAGTATTATAGTTTTAATCACATAACGGTGGATTGTAACAGAGTGAAATACTCGAGATAGATATAGACTTATATATATCAAAATGATCAGGGTGAAAAGAGAAATCGATTGAGCCATGTCCGTCCGTCCGTCCGTCCGTCCGTCCGTCTGTCCGTCCGTCCGTCTGTCCGTCCGTCTGTAAACACTCTAACTCGCGCAAAAATTGAGATATTTTGATGAAATTTGAAATGCAGGTTGGTATCGAGACTGGGACGGTTGGTATTGAAAATGGGCGAAATCGGACCATGACCACGCCCACTTTTCCTATATAGAAAAAATCGGAAATTTGGTATCTCAGTCACTAATACAGCTGGAGCGATGAAATTTTATCCACGTGTTGAGCTCAGGCCCCTAGGAAGAAATTTGATGACGTTTTCGAAAATGGGCGGTGCCACGCCCACTTATTATTGCAAGTTTTATATGTCATAACTCAGAAACCGTTGAAGATATATCGATGAAATTTGGTACGCGTGATATACTTACTTAGTCAAATATTTGGACAAAAAATTTCCGAAATCGGTTGAGGGCCACGCCCACTTTTATATATGGGTCTTATAAAGTGACCTAATAAAAACATTTTAAGCGATATCTCTGTCAAATATAAAGATATATCATTGAAATTTTATAGCAGGAGTCCAACTGCGGACATAAAACGAAAAACACAAAAATTGTGGCAAATGGGCGTGGCACCGCCTCTTTTTATAAACAGGAATATACGAGATTTCTGAGCCCATAACTCGACAAATGATTTATATATAATGACTAAACTTGGTGTGTACACTTTTATTACTTGTGGTAATACATGTTGAAAATTTTAACGAAATCGGTTGACGACCACGCCCACTTTTATATATGGGTATTATAAAGTGACCTAATAAAAACATTTTAAGCGATATCTTTGCCAAATGTAAAGATAATTCATTGAAATTTTGTGGTATGATTTCTACAATAGACCAGAAACAACAAATAGAAAAATTTTGGAAAATGGGCGTGGCACCGCCTCTTTTTACACAAAGGGATATTAGCCTATAACTCGACAAATAATTGAGATATTATGACGAAACTTGGTTTATACACTTTTATAACATGTGTTAATAGCCACGCAAAAATTTATTGAAATCGGTTTAGGACCACGCCTACTTTTTAAGAAAGATATATCTGGAACACTCTTTGGGAATTTGTAACGTGACATCTTTATAACTAGAAGTCAAAAAGGAATGAAATTTTGCACAAAGAATAATATTCATATGCTTAGTTGGATGACTGATAAAAATGTTGAAAATGGGCGTGGCTACGCCCACTTTGTGCAGCACTCGCTTTATATAAAGTACACCGTGTTTCCATCAAACGCAAACAAACTATGAAAACATACAGCTGAGTATCTAATGTTCGATTCCACTCGAACTTAGGCTTCCTTACTTGTTTTTGTTGGTTTTGTTGTTGCAGATGTTGCTGGTATTTACATTTGCATATCTATGCACGCAAGCATTTGTAAGTACATATCTACCTACCACTGACAATATCAAGCGGTTCCCATGGACACAGCAGCACACTAACCCTGATAGGCAAGGTTAGCCGCAGCTCCAGAAGCTGCTGCAAAAAAGATCGCCGCAGAATCAACAGCGGCCCAAACCACTGCTCCAACAGCAACAGTAGGTGCAAAAACCGTCGTGGCCCCTAAATCAACCGCAACCGCCTCCATGGCAGCAGCGAGCTCAGCAATCGCAGAAAACTCCGGTACCACAACAGCTACAGCAGATGCTGCAACAACACCAGCAGGAGCTGATATAGCCACTACAACAGCAATAGTGGGCGCAACAAGCGGAACAGCAATACAAGCATCATCGACAGCAAATCCAGAAACGGCAATCCAACAAACTCGCCGTTACGCAGCAGCAGCAGAGATGCAGGCGTCAAGAAATGCTACAATCGCAAGCAGGGAGCCCAGATCCAACCAAGGGTAAGGACGATGACCAGCCAGCAACCAGTGCTGCTGCCATGTGCAAAGCGGCGCTTAAACAACAGGGCACGATTCTTCCTGAATATCGTGGGCATATCATATATATTATTTCTATTTGGTGTTTTATAAATATCCCTTTTTCTGCTCACATAATTTACAAAAATTAATAAGTAAGGCATCGTTTTAAAGGTATTAATTAGCTATGCATGCGAAACGGTGTTTTATTGGGCGTGGTACTTTTTTTAAATAGTATTTTGCAAAAATAAAATGTTTAAATTTAAACTAAAAGATTTGCGCCTAAAACTATGCCTTCAGAATTATTTTATTATATCAATTCAAATCTCAAATGCAGATGTCGTTCCATTTTAACAATCGTGTATATTTTAAAACACAAGCTTCAGCTGTATGTTTGTATGTAAACATTATATTATTTTAGGCGAACACGTGTGTATTCATGCCTACGCTGAATGGGGGCTTTTCAGTATAGGATATGCTGTACGTAGTACATACAATATATGTATGTATACTTTTGATCACATAACCGTTGTACGTAAGACCATAAAATAATTGAGATAGATATGGACTTACATATATGTATATATCAAAACGATCAGGATGAAAAAAATGATTGAACCATGTCCGTCCGTCCGGCCGTACACACTCTAACTTGCGCAAAAATAGAAATATTTAAATGACATTGGGTACACAGATTCTAATAATAATAATAATACAATGGCGCTATTATAACTCTGACGAGTTTTATGGCCGAGCTTCTCTCCCAATTCGAGGTGTGCTCCTTTTTGTTTTTCCTACTAATTGGGTGGACCTACAGTTTTATGCCGGCTCCGAACGGCGAATGCATTTTTTGTGAGAAGCTTTTTCATGGCAGAAATACTCTCGGAGGGTATGCCGCCCACTGCCGAGAGGTGACCGCTGCTCTTAAAAAATCCAATAATCGGATTTTTACTAATTAGAAAAATTTTTTTGGTGTTTGGCTCGGACCGTGGTTTGAACCCGAGACCTCTGGCATAGCAGGCGAGCACTCTACCCATTGCACCACAGCGGCCACACAGATTCTAATGGGAACAGAAAAAGTTGGGGTTGAAAATAAGGCATATGGATGTATTTCGAAAAACACGTAAAACATGATAATTCAGTCACTAATAAAGCCCGAGTGATGAAATGACGTTATGCCGTTATGAGGAAACATGCTGAAATTTTGAAAAAATGGGCCAAGAGGGGTAAATTTTCAAAGATTTATAAGTAAAAACTCAGGAACTGTAGCAGATGAATCGATTAAGTTTGGACCACTGATTTGCTAGCCAAGGCAAACGTGTGGAAAAAAATTACCCAAGTCGGCAGAGACCACATATATGTACATAAAAATATATGTAAAATATACATATAAACAAATTTAATACACATAACTACTTATAAATAAATATAAGTTTTTTTAAAATGGGCGTGACAGCACAAACTATATCGACTGGCGCCACGTATGTTTTATTATTTTTTGCGCAAGATGCGCACGGGTCCAGCTAGTACATATATAATACTAATAATAATAACTACGTGTAAAAAAACTATACACTCAGAGAAAAGTTGCTGGTTAAAATCAATCTGTATCGTACTTGATTTAAGAATTACTGAAATTAAGGAAAAATATATAAAATTTAAGTTTCTCCAATCTTGAAACAGGAATGTCATTCTTGAAACAAGATAAAAATCTGAAAAAAATCTTGTTTTAAGAATGAAATCCCGAATTTAAAGCACCGTTCTCGAATTAAGAATGAATTTCTTAATTTAAGAATACTAGGGTTAAGTGTTCTCTGAAAATACATATACCCTGCAGGAAGAAAAAATCAACTGCTGAAAGTAGTTGACTTTTAACTGGCTATTTTGAGACAATTGAAAAAAAAATCAATTTGTATCAAACAGCAAGAAACCCCTTTTTAGTTAGTTGCTTTGTCATGCAGGAATATCCAAAAAAACAACGCAGTGTGCATTGACAAAAGCTTTCAAATGTCTAATGAAAATATTTTTATTCAAAAATATTTATTCTGATAGAATTTTGCCGTGAAAATTCCTCTTTCTGGATTTGGGAAGCGAAGCAATGGAAGAATATCGAAATTTTTGCGAATTCCATGAATGTAAACATATGTATATGTACATTGTACATACATATATAAGAGCTACATATGTATATCTGCAACCATTTCCCTTGTATTTTTTGTATAATTTTCTAAAAATGAATGATGTTACATAGTACATATGTATGTATATTTTGGGATCAATTATTTTTAACCCAAGAAAAGGTAGTTTATAGTTACCCTCCAAGTAATGAAGAAGTACACAGGACTGACTTTTTTATCGCCATTTCCAAACAAGAGTAGTTAGCCTTTTTCAAAGAAAATATACAATTAAAAGTGACCACTAGTGTCTTTGTAAACAATTTAAAGTCAGTTTATATATGCATACATACATGCCCAGTCGGAAATTTGATAGCGTTTCTTAAACAACACGAATATGATGCGCTTTCCTTTCATCGCAATGACATTGCAATGTTAAATTAAGTGATATTTGTAGTAAGAGAGATGTCATTCACTACTTTTTTCTAACGCTTTATCATCTAAGAAGCACATCCAAATTTCCGATTGGGTACATATCTGTGTTCATATCGAATAATAGCTTATGTCAAAAGGCAAATTTTCATGGTATTCGTAAATTTTTGTAATTTCTTTTACTTATCTAAGTAAACATCAGCTACTTTTCCATATGAACACAGATTTATAAATATGTACATACATATATACATACATACATACTATGTAAGTAAACAAACAATATTAACATTTTTAAACGGTTTTATTTAGCTCACCCCGTTTGTTTTATTATTTATTCTTTATTCTTGGGTCAAATTTAGTAATTCAAATTTCACCCTCTTCCTGTCAACCGATTAATCTGAAATTTTGCACGCATGTATAACCCCGATGACAATGCAATATTATGAAAAAAAAATTCCGATAGGTGGCGCGTGGGTCGCTATATTTACAAAAATCGCATTTATGGTCCTATTTGGCTGAAATTCGGAACATGTATTACTACCTTGAAAAGAAATATTTTCAAAAAAAAAAAATTCCGCTAGGTGGCGCGTGGGTCGCTATATTTACAAAAATCGCATTTATGGTCCGATTTGGCTGAAATTCGGAACATGTATTACTACCTTGAAATGAAATATTTTCTTAAAAAAAAATTCCGCTAGGTGGCGCGTGGGTCGCTATATTTACAAAAATCGCATTTATGGTCCGATTTGGCTGAAATTCGGAACATGTATTACTACCTTGAAAAGAAATATTTTCTTAAAAAAAAAATTCCGCTAGGTGGCGCGTGGGTCGCTATATTTACAAAAATCGCATTTATGGTCCGATTTGGCTGAAATTCGGAACATGTATTACTACCTTGAAAGGAAATATTTTCCTAAAAAAAACTTCCGATAGGTGGCGCGTGGGTCGCTATATTTACAAAAATCGCATTTATGGTCCGATTTGGCTGAAATTCGGAACATGTATTACTACCTTGAAAAGAAATATTTTCTTAAAAAAAAAATTCCGCTAGGTGGCGCGTGGGTCGCTATATTTACAAAAATGGCATTTATGGTCCGATTTGGCTGAAATTCGGAACATGTATTACTACCTTGAAAAGAAATATTTTCTTAAAAAAAATTCCGCTAGGTGGAGCTGAGATCGGGGTAATTAAAACTGAAAATCCTAATTATGGACCGATTTGGCTGATATTTAGCATGTGCATTACTTAAATAATTTACAAATGTTTAAAAAAAAATAAAAACTAAAAACTAGAAAATAAAAATAGGTAAAAAAACTTTTTAAGTTAAACGGTTTTATGTTATACATACATTGCAATGTTTAAGATAAATGTACTAAAAACCAAAAAATAATAAAATAGATACAGTCGTGGGAATTATAAACATTTGCATAGACTAGACTAAAATAAAACCGTGGGGCACGCCAATTGTCTACAAATTATCGACTTAATGTGCGATAGAAGAATCGTTTAATTCGTCGTTAGGCAGTTGGCCCGCAGACGGTGAGGAAAATACTTACTATTTTCTTGCTCATGGAAATTCCAATAGTTATACACTCCATGTTAATAAAAGAGATGTTTCAACTAGTTTATCGTTGGACATTCACACGAGGAATCGTTTCACTGCTCGTAGTTTGTCTTTAATCGACAAAACATATGATAAAAGTACTACTCGCTCACCACTATGAAACCCTAAAACTCGCTTATAATCGAGCTTGCTAGCTTTTTTCCACATTCTAGCCCTACTTATCACACGTCCATCGTTGTCGGTTGAACAACTGCCTAATTATAGTGTAACATTACAAAACAAACATTTTAATCAACTATTGTAGACAATTGACGTGCCCCACGGTTTTATTTTAGTCTAGTCTATGCAAATGTTTATAATTCCCACGACTGTATCTATTTTATTATTTTTTGGTTTTTAGTACATTTATCTTAAACATTGCAATGTATGTATAACATAAAACC
Source organism: Urophora cardui (assembly GCA_960531455.1). Taxonomy (NCBI): domain Eukaryota; kingdom Metazoa; phylum Arthropoda; class Insecta; order Diptera; family Tephritidae; genus Urophora; species Urophora cardui. The sequence goes on along the minus strand of OY482672.1, from coordinate 79,913,694 downwards.
GTTTAACTTAAAAAGTTTTTTTACCTATTTTTATTATACATATTATATTATTTGAGATGCACAAGTCACGATAAGAAGTTTAAAATATATGCAAAACGAGGATTTAAGAGAAGCCATTCCCCCGCTAGGATTGAGAGTGGAGTTTCGTGCGAAATTGTTTGCATGGAAGAAAGAACAGGTAAGAATCCTTGCGTTGATAGGAGATTTGCTTATATTTTAATATCACTTCAAATAGTTCGGAATTGATGACGAATGTGGGGAAATACCATCAAATACGGAAGAATGATCAAAAAATATTGTAGCATCAACCCTTCATCGACAAATTTGTCAATTTGTAAAAAATGGTTGAACAAAATATAAACACAATCTTAATTGACAAAAGGAAAAAATACATATATTTGAATTTACAAAGATAAGCAAAAATTAACCAACGAATACCGGAATGATTGAATAAATATCTTGGTGGAAGACGCAATCAGCAGTAATATTTGTCTGCGAGCACATGATTGTCCCGAATTAATTAATGAGATGGTTGCTCTTTTTGCAAATTAAAAACTATTAAGGTTAGTTATATTCTTATTTTATTTAAAATTTTGGACACATATGCATACATACATATGTACATATGTATACATAAACGACCGATTTCGGAGCGCTCCATACTTGGTTAGTTGGGTACAAAATGTTTTTTTGTCTCCCTCAGGAACATTATTTCATTCCAAGGACTGGGCGCAAAACCCCTAGTGGTAAGTTCTACTCAAAATATGTATAAGAATAGAAAAGCAAAGAAAATTAAACAAACCATCGCCGAGGCAGAAAACAATAACTCCGCTGAAGTGTCTCCTACGAGAAATTAACGAACGAACAAACAACTTGTTTATGAAATTGAATATTTATAGCGTATTAAACGTAATTGAACAGGGATAGCTCGAATTGGGAAGAAATACGTGATAAATGGGAATGAATGTATGAACTTAGGCAGGAGGACTTAAACAATTTGAAAGCCGTAGACTTTTTCAAATCCTGGCCAAAACTTTCTGATTCTAGAGCACCAGAGTTGGTAAGAACGGTTCAAAAGGGCTGGGTATGAGTGAAATACCACGAAAATTGAGTGGATGAAATCCAGGTTGAATTTTGTTTGTATTTACTTGATTTCTTTACTTTATATTCTTCTATTTATTATATTCTTCTTTTATCACATATTTTACTTAATCATATCCTTTCTACTAATATCTCTTTTTAGATTAAAATTGATTTTGGTATGAGTTGTCCGCAAAAGGAAATCATTAAGATAAGTTTCATCTAATTCTTTTGATTCTTAGTTATCTTATATATAAAAACTAAATCTGTGTAAATGGAAAGGCAAATGAAAAGTGATGCAAAAAGGAAATATTAAAAGTCAAAATTATAAAAAAATTAGTTGGCAGAGACTTATCCTAATAATTTTTTACTTTTTCTCTATATCCGACCACTGCAGAAACACCTACGTCATCGACCTGAGTGCTTAGACCTATTTTTTATATTAATTTAGGTTTTTTATCTACTAGGTTACCGAAGCGAGTATTTTTAATTAATTTAAAAAAATGCATTTTATAGGAATTTTTTCGCTTATTTGATTGTAAGTCCGAAAATGTTACTCACACACCACCGCATACCAATGTTTTGTATGTATTTTTTATGGAAATGTAACAAATGTAAAAACAAGAAATGCAATTGCGCTTCGGCAACCTAGTAGATAAATAACCTAAATTGAATATTTTCCCGATGCCACGGCACTTGGGAAAATATAAAAGGATTATTGCCGAGAAAAATAAGAATTAAAACAAAAGAAAGAATTAGATTTTTTCTAATAAGGATGTATGTAATTAAGGATTTATTGTATTGGAAAATATGAATTCGGATTTTGTATGATACATATGTATACAATATGGAAAAGTTGTAATGTATGGAAATGGATGTATAAGAACTTAGCGCTGTGGCTGCTGTATTAATCGCAAGTGATTTCTGCATTTCAAAAGGAAAGCGCGCCGACTCTCAGAAAACTTACAGCCTCATTCCCTTTGACGATATCGTGTCCAAAACGTTGTCGTTCGTGTGTTGATATTATGAATGACTATACGACACACAAAACGAAAGCCAAGACGATAACAGCTGATGGTTACGTTAAAAACGGTACTTTGGTGAGTTTTTCCAACTTAATAGTCCGGTTAGCTGAGAACGTAAACCCGTATACTAGAGCTGCAAAACCATCGATAGTCGGACCACTCGATAGTTTCGATAGTCGAAAAAAAACTATCGATACTATCGATAGTTTTTTATGAATATTTCACTAAAATGAAAAGAGGAATGGTTTTGTTTACAGTTTTCTTTCCAAAAAGTCTTTAATTTTTTACGCAAAACAATAATTAAATAAAAGATCAAATAAGAATTAGATACTTCACTTACACTGAGAGAAAAATCAACCAAAAGTTGGTTAATAGTACTAATTTCACACTTGTTTAATATTACTATTACCATTGTTGATATATTAGACAGTGTTTTTGGTTATATTAACCATGATATTTGTTGATATAACAAAATGTTCGTTCAAATCTTCAACCAATTTCTTGTTACTATTAAACAATTTGTTGGTTATATTTTTATGCCAGTAGCAGCACTGCTATGTATGATCTATAAGAGAGTGTTAATATGTTAACTGAATAAAAAAAAAATTCCAAATACTCTCTCGCTCTCTACAACTCGGGTCAAGCCATTCAACTTCGTCAAGCACAAACGGTGTTGAAGGCGATGGTAACAACAGAGCCGAAGCCATAAAGCTTCGTAAATATTTTTACTTTTTTTTAGATATGAATTAACCAATATTTTCGTTAATATAACAAATATACACGTTGGGGAAACCAACTTTCTGTTTGATATTGATTGTTATCAAAATATTGGTTAATGGTACATATTACATTTTTTCCTTTTGACATGAATAAATCCACCAATAAAACATTAACCAAAAAGTTGGTTGAAAAAACCATTTTACTTTTTTTCTCTGTGTACGTATATAGCATTTTCTGGTTAAATTAAACCTTAAAAGGAGGGATGGTTTTGTTTACATTTTTCTTTTCAAGTCTTTAATTTTTTTTAACGCATAACATTAATTATTTAACAAAAGAACAACAAATAGGAATTAAATACTTCACTTATATATTTAGCATTTTTTGGTTAAATTAAACCTTTTTCAATTTAAAATTTGCACTTGATTTGAAAAAGGTTTCATTTGACTCGAAAACGCTATAGTAATAAAACTAAAAGTAGTACATTTGTTTTTTAGCATTTTTGGCGCTGACTAGTACATAAGGCACACTGTTTAAACATTTCATTAATGTAGAATACACTATGCTTTAAATAAATCAAAAAACAAAAAAATACGAAGAATTTCAGTTATGGGGGAGGATAAGTATGGGCCTGCTGAGCACAGAACAATTTTTGTTTTAATTTTAAATTTTTTGTATGGTTACGTTTTTGAGATAAAGGTAATTTTGTGTTTTTATACTCAGCTGTACTAGTACACAGAGTATTATAGTTTTAATCACATAACGGTGGATTGTAACAGAATGAAATAATCGAGATAGATATAGACTTATATATATCAAAATGATCAGGGTGAAAAGAGAAATCGATTGAGCCATGTCCGTCCGTCCGTCCGTCCGTCCGTCTGTCCGTCTGTCCGTCCGTCCGTCTGTAAACACTCTAACTCGCGCAAAAATTTAGATATTTTGATGAAATTTGAAATGCAAGTTGGTATCGACACTGGGACGGTTGGTATTGAAAATGGGCGAAATCGGACCATGACCACGCCCACTTTTCCTATATAGAAAAAATCGGAAATTTGGTATCTCAGCCACTAATATAGCTAGAGTGATGAAATTTTACCCACGTGTTGAGCTCAGGCCCCTAAGAAGAAATTTGATGGAATTTTGGAAAATGGGCGGTGCCACGCCCACTTATTAAGGAGCAAACATTGAAAGCTTTATGAGCCATAACTCAGAAACTGTTGAAGATTTATCGATGAAATTTGGTACGCGTGATATACTTACTTAGGCAAATGTTTGGAGGAAAAATTGTCAAAATCGGTTGACGGCCACGCCCACTTTTATATATGTGTATTATAAAGTGGCCTAATAAAAACATTTTAAGCGATATCTCTGTCAAATATAAAGATATATCATTGAAATTTTATAGCAGGAGTCCAACTGCGGACATACAACGAAAAACACAAAAATTTTGGAAAATGGGCGTGGCATCGCCTCTTTTTAGACAAAGGAATATACGAGATTTCTGAGCCCATAACTCGACAAATGATTTATATATAATGACGAAACTTGGTGTGTACACTTTTATTACCTGTGGTAATACATGTTGAAAATTTTAGCGAAATCGGTTGACGACCACGCCCACTTTTATATATGGGTATCATAAAGTGGCCTAATAAAAACATTTTAAGCGATATCTTTGTCAAATATAAAGATAATTCATTGAAATTTTGTGGCAAGAGTTCCACAATAGACCGGAAACAAAAAGTAGACAAATTTTTGAAAATGGGCGTGGCACCGCCTCTTTTTAGACAAAGGAATATAAGAAATTTCTTAGCCTATAACTCGACAAATAATTGAGATATTATGACGAAACTTGGTTTATACACTTTTATAGCTTGTGTTAATAGACACGCAAAAATTTATTGAAATCGGTTTATAACCACGCCTACTTATTAACAAAGATATTTCTGGAACACCCTTTGGGAATTTGTAACGTGACATCTTTGTAACTAGAAGTCATAAAGGAATGAAATTTTGCACAAAGAATAATATTCATATGCTTAGTTGGATGATTGATAAAAATTTTGAAAATGGGCGCGGCTACGCCCACTTTATGCAGCACTTGCTTTATATAAAGTACCTACACCGTGTTTCCATCAAACGCAAACAAACAATGAAAGCATACAGCTGAGTATCTAATGTTCGATTCCACTCGAACTTAGGCTTCCTTACTTGTTTGTTATCACTTTATTCAAAAATTATGTTCGCTGGAGTTACGCTTCTAACAATATAAAACTTGTAGTAATTGAACCACACCTCGCTAAATGACATCTGGCCAATGTCAAAATTTTTAATTTTTTGCGATTTTTGAAAAAGTTTTGATTTTCAAATTAAGTTTTTTATAAAAACTTGTAAAAATCAGAAAAGTTTTATTTTTTTAAAATTAGCCCGTTTAATTGTTAACGTAACATCAAGGATATCTGATAAAAACATTATTTTTAGCGATTTCTTTCATGTGAAACAAAAAGGATATTTTATGGACGAAAAACTCGGTTAGATGACTCATCCGTGTATAGACAAAAGATAAAATTTGTTTGTGACTTCACCCTCTCATAGAGTTAGCGTTAATCTGAGGTTGAGTAAACGGCCCTTAAGCTAAAGATATAGATACTTATGTATTGTGGAACGATTTTTCGTCATCCCTTGTGAAAAAATCGTTCCACAATACATCATATTCCTACCCCGTCGGAAAACCAAGCAAAGAAAAGGAATAATGAAAATTACTTAACTATTGCTTGTCATTTTATATCAGATTTCAAATTGCGAGTAGCTGTACTGTAGACACAAAAGCTGCTGTCAGATACAAATCATTCCGCAGCTAATATATTGGAAACCTTGCACCATGTTCAATGCGAGTTTCCGTGTTTTGCACCTTCATTGAATTTAGCTGTGCGAGCAAATTGTTTCTTAGTTTAAAGGCAGTACTATTGAATATGAGAAGTTTAAGGTCGCGCAAGAAGTCTATAGTGGTTTGCAAAAAAAAAGTTGTAAAACGACGCTCTATACACGGATGAGTCATATAACCGAGTTTTTAGTTCATAAAATATCCTTTTTGTTTCACATGAAAGAAATCGCTAAAAATAATGTTTTTATCAGATATCTTTGATATTACGTTAACAATTAAACGGGCTAATTTAAAAAAAAAATAATTTTTTTCTGATTTTTACAAGTTTTTATAAAAAACTTAATTTGAAAATCAAAACTTTCAAAAATCGGAAAAAATTAAAAATTTTGACATTGACCAGATGTCATTTAGCGAGGTGTGGTTCAATTACTACAAGTTATATATCGTTAGAAGCGTGGATTTTAGTCGCCTCTTACGACAGACATTCCTTACCACGGGTATATTCTAAGCCCCCTAACCCGCTGGGGTATTAATTTGACCAATTTGATATCGAAATCCAACTCCTCCTTAACATTCAGTATTCTTCTCTTGGGACAAAACTACAAGAATTAATAGAGATAACCATCGATAGTGGAAAAAAACTATCGATAGTGACACGAAAAAAAAACTATCGATACTATCGATAGTGCCATCGATAGTTTTGCAGCTCTACCGTATACCGTGTCAGCTGATCCAACCTATCCAATGGGATTTGTGTGTAAACGATTATTCAACCACGGACGACGTTGATGCCCGTACTGCTTTTCATTGGCAACTCTCCGCTGCGAAGGAAAATCTCGAAAGAGTTATTTAGGAGTATACCTTGTGGCCGCTGTGGTGGAGTGGATAGAGTGATCGCCTGCTATGCCAGAGGTCTCGGGTTCAAACCGCGGCAAAACACCAGAACAATTTTTCTAATTAGTAAAAATCCAATTATTGGATTTTTTAAGAGCAGCGGTCACCTCTCGGCAGTGGGCGGCATACCCTACGATTGTATTTCTGCCATGAAAAAGCATCTCACAAAAAATGTATTCGCTGTTCGTAGCCGGCATAAAACTGTAGGTCCACCCAATTAGTAGGAAAAAACAAAAGGAGCACACCTCGAATTGGGAGAGAAGCTCGGCCATAAAACTCGTCAGAGTTATAATAGCGCTATTGTATTATTATATTATTTCACTTTGCGCAACACAGTTTGTTTGACAGTTGTTGTCATTTTTATATTAGCAGAGTTGCTGTAGTCGCACACACAAATTAGTATTATTTTTGACATCTAAGTGTGGAACAGCAACACTTGATTTTAGTCGCAAATAGATTGATGTTTGACTACTTCAAATATTTGAAGTCTGTACTGTACTGTAGACACAAAATGGATTATCGTTCCGCGTGATAAATCAGTTTTTGTATCTAGATTTCATAAAGATACAACCGTTGAAGACCTGAAGGCTTTCATATCATCTAAAATTGTTCCTGAAAAACTTTTCGTTAAAAAATTCAATTTTAATTATGAAAGAAATGTAGCTTCTTTCAAAATTGACGTCTCGCCTAAAGATTATGACACCGTTTTAAAGAAAACATTTTGGCCAGCCGGGACCTTTGTCCGCGAATTTGAAGAAAGGCCTAGATCCGTTAATAACAACTTACCAAAACTCGTCCTGCCTAGCAATAGCTCAAAAAACTAATAAATAAATCTGCCCTAAACATTTACTATCAAAATGTTCGGGGCTTAAATACTAAACTTACAGACTTTTATCTAAAAACTTTTAATTGTAACTTTCAAATAATTTCTTTTACCGAAACATGGCTTAAACCTCATATTTTTAATTCGGAAATCTTTAGTAAAGAATACCAAGTGTACAGAAATGATCGCTTGAACAGGGTCGGTGGAGGGGTACTAATTGCGGTTCATTCCTCAATTCCATCTGAAGAAATTAATGTAGCTGCAGGGGAATCCATTGAGTTCTTGTGCATTCGGATAAAAGCTGGCAAAGGGCATATTTACCTGGCAGTTATTTACATTCCTCCTTCTTCCGAACAGTCAGTTTACTTTCAAAGTGTTTCCTTGCTGAAACGTGTCGAGTCAAAAAAGACGCCCTTGGATTCTTTTATAGTCTTGGGCGACTTTAATCTTCCGCACGTTTCATGGAGCGAGGAAAACAATGAAATCATGCCGATTACATCTAAGGCTAATTGTACTGACTTTTTAGAAGAAATGTCGGATTTCTGTCTTCATCAGGTAAACGTCATTATAACCAAATTCGGAAAGGTACTTGATTTGATATTTGTAGATGACGTTTCTAATTACTATGTGAATAGAACTGACCCTCTTATTTTCCCTGAAGATCCTTACCATCCTTCATTGGAGTTAATACACGAAATTATAAGCGATGATGATCATTGTAGCTCAAAAACGTCTGATTCGTGTTTTCGTTTTAACTTTGCTAAGGCTAATTATAAAAAACTTAATAGTGAACTATCTAAACTAGTCTGGCCAAACTATGATGGCAACGTTGAACAAAATGTTTTGCATTTTATTAACACGATCCACTGTCTGTTTGATAAATTTGTACCCAAACAGAAATACATATATGTTGAGCCCCTGCATCTGTGGGAAACTAAAGACTTGAGAGCCTTAAAAAATAAGAAATCTCGCATTTTTAAATTATATAAGAAGACAGGCTTGCGGAAAGTCTACCTTCAATACTCAACTTTACGACATAAATATTTTGCATTGAACAAAAAGTGCTACAATGATTATCTGAGAAAAATGAAAATGAACATTTTTCGTAACCCTAAATCGTTTTATGGTTTTGTGAATTCAAAACGCAGAGTGAGCGGATTTCCCTCATCTATGAGTTTTCAGGATTGTGTGTCTAGTGATAATCAAAGCATTGCCAATCTCTTTGCACACTTTTTCGAATCTAATTATTCCAAAGATAATTTAAATTTCAGCATATACCCGTCCGGTCCGGATATGATCCCCGCATGTTTCCTTAAAAAATGTGCGGATCATATTCATCTACCTTTGTCTCTTTATCTACCTATTCAACTTGTCATTGAAATTTGGTATTTTTCCTACTGCTTGGAAAGAATCCTTCATTATTCCTTTACATAAAAGCGGTATTAGATCTTCGATTGAAAATTATCGAGGCATAGCAAAATTGTCTGTTATCCCAAAACTGTTTGAGTTGATTATAAGCAACCAGATAAAAAACTCGATTGAGTCATTGATTGTGAACTCTCAGCATGGTTTCTGTAGGGGTAAATCAACCATCACTAACCTTCTGGAATTTACAACAAGTGTTTCTAATGGGTTCAGGGAAAATGCTAAAACGGATGTTATTTATACTGACTTTAGTAAAGCCTTTGACAAGGTTAATCACAATTTACTTATCCACAAGCTTCAACTACTGGGTTTTCAACCTATCCTCCTAAACTGGATTTCTTCTTACATTTCTAACAGAACACAAAGAGTTGTTTATAAGAATGCATATTCATTTAGTATTTATGTGTCCTCTGGGGTTCCGCAGGGCAGCCATCTCGGACCGACTCTGTTCGTGTTGTTCATTAACGACATCTCATGTGCTATAAATTATTCTAAAGTTTTAATGTACGCAGATGATGTGAAACTTTTCAGGTCCTACACCACACCGGAGGAAAGATCGCTCCTTCAAAATGATTTAAACGGTATGGTTACGTGGTGCAATATAAATCTTATGCCACTAAATCTAAATAAATGTAAATTTATGTGCTTTTCGCGGAGTAATGTCGAACCCATAGCTTACGCCATTAATAATCATGATCTGGAGCGAGTTTATGAGTTTGTCGACTTAGGTGTAAGATTCGATTATAAACTTAATTTCAACCTTCACATCAACGTCATGATAAATAAAGCTAAAAGTGTTCTAGCGTTTGTAAAACGTTGGTCTAAGGAATTTAGTGACCCCTACGTAACTAAAGCCCTTTTCACAACCTTAGTAAGACCGACACTAGAATACGCATCTATAATCTGGAATCCGAGTTACAAAATTCATTCTGATCGACTTGAATCGATTCAAAAACAATTTTTACTTTTTGCATTAAGAAATTTGAATTGGAACCCTCATTGCAATCTTCCTTCGTACACTAGTCGCTTAAAGCTTATTAACCTTCCAACTTTAGCTAGTCGTAGGGAAACTCTGGGTGTAATATTCGTAACGAAACTGCTGAAGGGATCAATAAATAGACCATTTCTTCTTTCTGAAATAAGTTTAAACATTCCTGCCCGTCCATCAAGACATTACCAGCTCATATTTTTAAAACAATGTAAAACTAATTTTGAATTATATGAGCCATTCCGATATCTATGCAAAAGTTTTAACACATACTCTACCTACTTTGACATCTCTGACTCTCTATCCATTATAAGGAAAACTCTTCTTTCAATTCTTAACAAATAACAATTTGTCTACTAGATATAGTTTCCTTCTACTAATTTAGGATAATATGTATTTTATTGTTAACTAAGTAATTGCTTCTAATAGCGTTTTCTTTTCTACACAAAAGGGTTGTCATGGCGAAGCGCAATAATAGCTCAGATTTGCACTACACCCTGTCGAATTGCCGTCCTCTTCGTATTCAGTGCAGCCCTTCACATATGTATGTACAATAGAATACACTCTAAATGTCACAATTGTGTATACTTTAGCTTTTCTGGTATGACGCAATCTATATAATACATATTATGTGTGCTAGAAAGAGACATAAAAGGTATACTTTTTATTCGTTATTGTTATTGATCAGCTGTTTGACAGGGTCATTGTATGCCCCGTCGATAGCACAGAGGGCAAGAAATCTTGCCCTTTCGAATTTTTTTAGGATTGCCCTTTGAGAAAAGATAGCGATGTGGACTGCGATGATTGCACTCATTTAACAAAAGAACACAACTTTTTGAAGGCACTACATGAGTGCGACATTTTTGTGTAGAAAAGAAAACGCTATAAGTGTATATATAAACTTAAGTATGTGTAATCAGCTGATGAATTTATATTCTGTAGCTGAGCAGCATAAGAACTCGACGTTTAACAAACTCCAGCCACTCAACACCTTGGCAAAATTAAAAATATATATCCGTGCGTCATGCGGATTGCGCCCCTCGCGGCGGTCGGGCGGGATATGGAGGGTAAACCGTTGGGAATTATTAATTGTTACGGTCGTAATGAAATCATACATTAGTACCTACATATGTATGTATGTATGTGTGTATATACATATTGATTTAGAAAAAACAATTTTTAACGGAGAAACCAAAACTTTCCTCAACTTTTTAAATAAAAAAAAAAACCTCAATTTTTTTATATGTACGTTTTGAAATGATATACATACATACCGTCGCATGTCAGTAATTTGTCGACGAAAAAAGGCGCATTAAAAATATGTCGGGGAAGAAAGACGCTTTACAAAACATGTCGACCAAGATAGACACATTAAAAAATATTTCGACGAAGAAGGACGCATTAGCACTAATATTGACAAAGAAAAATAAAAAATCGAATACGTCTTTCTTTCCTAAAAAAATATTTAAATGCGTCTTTCTTTATAGTAAAAAAAAAATAAAGCGCCTTTCTTCGTTATCAAAAAAAAAATAAAGTCTTTCTTTCGAAAAATATTTTTAATGCGTCTTTCTTTGACAGAAAAAAAGTTTGCGTCTTTCTTCCTCAACAAAACAGTTTGCGTCTTTTTTCTTCTATAGCGCCGATACATATCTGTGTTCATATCGAACAGTAGGTTATGTCGAAAGGCAAATTTTCAAGATACTCGTAAGTTGGTGTAATTTTTTAGCAGTTCCCCGCACATGATTTCTAAGTGAAATCATTGAGACTAAAGCTGGTTGAAAGCCTGAGAAATATTTTAAACAAAAACTGCAGAATGTATTCTCTGAGATCAATTATTTCAATTTTTGGGAAAGTAACTCACACAGTAAAAAATGATGGTTTATTTCTAATATCATTTGGTACTTAATTTAATCATTCTTGGAATTAAATATGAATTTTAATGCCAAAAATTCTTATTTTAAAACTATGAGAAGTTTTACAATTTTATTTAATCCAAAATAGTTTAAAAATAAAGTCTTGAAAAGTATTAAAATTCTCTCTTTCTCACTTTTGGTTTGAAATCAAAACCAAAAAATATTAGAAAAAATTTGTCAAAATATGTACAGCTGTGTTCAAAATAATAATAGTGCTATGAAGTCAATGTGCAACTTTCCCATAAAAAGTTTATTTTAATTTCTTTTTGGTTAAAATTGGGTACAAAAGTAGCTTAGAGATTCATTTCACGCGTCACAAAAGTTTTACTGTGTTAAGTTGCAAGTTAACCGATTTAGAAAGACAAAGGTAAAACAACTCGAAAATTCCTTGTTCAAAAAAATAATAGTATTTTTATTCTAGTTTAGATAAATATTTAAAAAAGGGCAAAATCAAAAAATTTAGAATATACAAAATAAAGTAGTCTTTAATATTAGTTCGTGAAACCATCATTGTCCAAAAACACCTTACAGCGACGCGGCATAAAATCGACTAATCCTTCACAGCGTTTCTTGGGTTTTTTTTTCTTAACAATTCTTTCCCAAATCCCAAAGTTCACGATTATTGGCTGGTTTCCCATTTCTTTATGTCGCCCCACAAGTTTTCTATAGCATTGAGTTCGGTTGATTGTGCAGGACAGGAAATTATCTCAATTCCTTTGAACTCCTTGCCTATCCGACTCGTATGTTTTGGGTCATTATCCTGATGGAAGGTTCATTCCAGAGAAATTTTGTGTTCCGCATAAGGCAGCATAGTGTTCTCCAAAATACCCACGCAGGCACGTTGACACATGATTGTGTCAATACGATCTATGGGCCCAACACCATAAGAAGTAAAACAACTCAAACTAATATTTTCGACCCACAACGTTTAGCTAATTTCTTGCTTTCGTCCGTCCTTTTCTCGAGGCACAGGTTCTCAACAGTATGCCCGTGGTCCACCGAATACTGAATACAAGCCTATATACACAACCAGAAAGGTTAAACATGGTGGGCTAAAAATATCAGTTTGAGCATGTTTTATTTTTTATGGTCTTGGGCCCATAGATCGTATTGACACCACCATGCATCAACGCGCCTATGTGAATATGTTGCAGAATACTCTGCTGCCTTATACGGAATACAGAATTTCTCTGGAATGAACCTTATATCAGGATAATGGCCCAAAAAATACGAATTGGCTAGGAAAGGAGTTCAAAGGAATTGAGATAATTTCCTGTCCTGCACAATCAACCGAACTCAATGCTATAGAAAACTTGTGGGGCGACATAAAGAAATGGGAAACCACCCAATAATCGTGAACTTTGGGATTTGGGAAAGAATTGTTGAGAAAAAAAACCCAAGAAACGCTGTGAAGGATTAGTCGATTTTATGCCGCGTCGCTGTAAGGTGTTTTTAGACAATGATGGTTTCACGAACTAATATTAAAGACTACTTTATTTTGTATATTCTAAATTTTTTTGATTTTGCCCTTTTTTAAATATTTATCTAAACTAGAATAAAAATACTATTATTTTTTTGAACAAGGAATTTTCGAGTTGTTTTACCTTTGTCTTTCTAAATCGGTTATCTTGCAACTTAACACCGTAAAACTCTTGTTATACGTGAAATGAATCTCTATGCTACTTTTGTACTCAATTTTAACCAAAAAGAAGTTAAAATAAACTTTTTATGTGTAAGTTGCACATTGACTTCATAGCACTATTATTATTTTGAACACAACTGAAATATGTAAATAAAAAATGTTTTTAAAGGGAAATAAGTAGGATGGAGAAATTAAATTTATTAAAATCTGCAAAGCGAATTTTTCATGCCTGATGGAACAATTGTATCAAGTAAGTAATACAGGAGATTAAGTGAATATTTTGAGGGTAAATTTTGTTTTTATTATACTCAGCTGTACTAGTACACAGAGTATTATAGTTTTAATCACATAACGGTGGATTGTAACAGAGTGAAATAATCGAGATAGATATAGACTTATATATATCAAAATGATCAGGGTGAAAAGAGAAATCGATTGAGCCATGTCCGTCCGTCCGTCCGTCTGTCCGTCCGTCCGTCTGTAAACACTCTAACTCGCGCAAAAATTGAGATATTTTGATGAAATTTGAAATGCAGGTTGGTATCGAGACTGGGACGGTTGGTATTGAAAATGGGCGAAATCGGACCATGACCACGCCCACTTTTCCTATATAGAAAAAATCGGAAATTTGGTATCTCAGTCACTAATACAGCTGGAGCGATGAAATTTTATCCACGTGTTGAGCTCAGGCCCCTAGGAAGAAATTTGATGACGTTTTCGAAAATGGGCGGTGCCACGCCCACTTATTAAGGGTCAAACCTTGCAAGTTTTATATGTCATAACTCAGAAACCGTTGAAGATATATCGATGAAATTTGGTACGCGTGATATACTTACTTAGTCAAATATTTGGACGAAAAATTTCCGAAATCGGTTGAGGGCCACGCCCACTTTTATATATGGGTCTTATAAAGTGACCTAATAAAAACATTTTAAGCGATATCTCTGTCAAATATAAAGATATATCATTGAAATTTTATAGCAGGAGTCCAACTGCGGACATAAAACGAAAAACACAAAAATTTTGGCAAATGGGCGTGGCACCGCCTCTTTTTATAAACAGGAATATACGAGATTTCTGAGCCCATAACTCGACAAATGATTTATATATAATGACTAAACTTGGTGTGTACACTTTTATTACTTGTGGTAATACATGTTGAAAATTTTAACGAAATCGGTTGACGACCACGCCCACTTTTATATATGGGTATTATAAAGTGACCTAATAAAAACATTTTAAGCGATATCTTTGCCAAATGTAAAGATAATTCATTGAAATTTTGTGGTATGATTTCTACAATAGACCAGAAACAACAAATAGAAAAATTTTGGAAAATGGGCGTGGCACCGCCTCTTTTTACACAAAGGGATATACGTGATTTCTTAGCCTATAACTCGACAAATAATTGAGATATTATGACGAAACTTGGTTTATACACTTTTATAACATGTGTTAATAGCCACGCAAAAATTTATTGAAATCGGTTTAGGACCACGCCTACTTTTTAAGAAAGATATATCTGGAACACTCTTTGGGAATTTGTAACGTGACATCTTTATAACTAGAAGTCAAAAAGGAATGAAATTTTGCACAAAGAATAATATTCATATGCTTAGTTGGATGACTGATAAAAATGTTGAAAATGGGCGTGGCTGCGCCCACTTTATGCAGCACTCGCTTTATATAAAGTACACCGTGTTTCCATCAAACGCAAAAAAACTATGAAAACATACAGCTGAGTATCTAATGTTCGATTCCACTCGAACTTAGGCTTCCTTACTTGTTTTTTTATTAAATTTATTAAAATCTGCAAAGCGAATTTTTCATGCCTGATGGAACAATTGTATCAAGTAAGTAATACAGGAGATTAAGTGAATATTTTGAGGGTAAATTTTGTTTTTATTTTTTTTCAGTCTTGAGGCAGCTGAGGGTCTCTCTTGATACCACAATATCCCTGCACGACCGCGACGGTGAAGAAATTTCTCTCGCAAAGGTCAGTACCTGTAGCAGTTTTTTTTACTGACGGTGGTACAATTCGACAAGGGAGCAGCCCAACCTATTATCAAAGAATGCAAACAACAAAGACTACATATGTGATAATTCCTATCTTTGTAATATTACATACATATATTATTTATATAAAATAAAATGAGAATTTCTAAATATTTTTGGTTTTGATTTAATACCAAAAAAGTATAGTATTTATTCCAATTTTCGGATAGATCTTATACCATTTCAACTATTTTTAATACCAAAAAAATTCTAAAAATAATTAAAATTTGGTTTTGATTTAATTCCAAAAAAGTATTAATTTGACACCAAAAAGTAATTTTTGTCTCTCATATTCTCTACTTTTTTTAAACCAGAATGGTTTTAATTTTATACTTTTTGGCATTGTTATATATAAATACCAAAATGGTATTAAAATTAAACTAAAATTTTTACTGTGCATTTTTTCCTTAGGTACACTTAAGCTACTGTTCCATATGAACACAGATATGTATTCTCATATATGTATAAAATCCCTGAAGGAACGATGGGGACAATTGTAGAATTATAGCCCGAGGTGTAGTTGCATTGTAAGTAGACCAAAGAGAGTTCAATCAAGTAAGGAAGGCTAAGTTCGAGTGGAAGCAAACATTACAAACTCAGCTGCGTGATTTAATTGTTTGTTTGCGTTTGATGGAAACGCGGCGCATTTTATATAAAACGAGTACCACATAAAATGGACGGAGCCACGCCCATTTTCAAAATTTCTCTTAATGATCCGACTAAGCTTATAAATACTATTTTTTAGTGCAAAATAGCACCCCTTTATGACTTTAGTTACATAGATGTCACGGTGTAGGTATTTTATATAATTTTATTATGTTTTATTAAATTTTTTAGTCAACGATTGATATTCAGATACAACGGGTTACATGTAAATGTTAAATTTTAATAGGTATATGTAACGTGTGGTGCTGAAAAAGATGTTGACACCACTGATGGACTCGCATTTGTATGGATGGCCGAGTGTGTAAAAACAGAGGGAGATGCGGCTGGTGCTGCATGTACGTAATGAGCCGTTGGGGCTAAATGAACGGACGTAGCAGGGGAATGGTGTATAACGGTATGTCCGCCGACGGGAGCATGATGCAACAACGTAGGAGCAGAATAAGTACGGATATAGGCTGGTGCTACAGCAGAAGTCAGACGCGATGGCTTTTCTGATGACTCAGACTTGGTAGTAAGGTTTTCTGATGGGGCTGGTGAAACTTCATTTTTGGTGTTTTGTAAACTGTCACCTAACACACTTACACGTTGTTCACCAACTTGTTCCCGGCGCACAGTAGCTTTAAAACCATTCACAGAGTCTGCGGTGTATTCAACTGTGCGAAGGTAGCCATCGGGTTCCTGAAGCGAATATTGTCCACTGACCACATCCCCATCGCGCTGCTCTCTTTGAGACTTATTGTCACCAGTTACATCGTCCTGCACGTTATAGTTAAAATTGTAGTTTGGGTAAGCGTTATAGTCTTCACTCCTTTTCTTGATTGCGGTCACAGTAGACGTAATAGCCACGAAAGCAATTAAATAGCACAATTTTACCATTGTTGACTGCAAAAAATTTGATTAATTAAATAAAATGTACATATATGTATATTCTTGTACTCCAGAGAAACTTTACTCTTATTGACTGTTGTTGCAGAATTCGAGACGTAATTGTAACTCATGCACAGTTGAAACTGAACTGATGAGCTTGCAAATTGTATCGTCCAATTTATATTCATTTTACTTAGCACTCATCACAGCCTTTCTACTCTTGACCCAATGCCACAATTAATGGCCCAATATCCGCCAATATGCGCCAAGGTCAATGCATCGGCAAAGAAAAGAACATCGCTTTAATATAAATATATGTACTCTTGTTTTATTTTTGTTTATTCTGTATCATTATTGTGCACACTTAAAATTGTGCTTATCACGACGGATTTGCACATGCAATCACAATCGCCGTCTGCATCTGCAACAAACTTTCGAATGCCACGGTATTTAGGTATCTGCGGTCATGGCACCTTCAGTGCCCTTTCAACGAAGCAACCTGCTCTTTCCACCTTCGTCATTGATGCTGATGAATGTGCAGGGCTTACATATGTACATACATACATACATATGTACCCTGCAGAGAAATCAATAACTACACGGAGAAAACTATATGGATGTCACATCCATATACATATATGGATAATCCTGTCTGATCCATAAACTATGGATATCCATAAACTATGGATATCGTGGTCGCTAACCGCTTTTCGTCCAAACATTTGTCCAAGTAAGTACATTACACGTACCAAATTTTATCGATATATCTGCTACGGTTTCTGAGTTATGACAAATAAAACTTTCAAAGTTTGCCTCTTAATAACAGGCCCGCAGAGAGCCGAGCCGGGCCCCTGGGACAGTTCGCGTTTACGGGCCCCCCTAAAAAATAAACTCAATCTAATAAAAAAATAACATTCATTTAAGAAAATACCTGTTTCAATAACAAAAAATTTTTACGAATTTTTCATAAAAACTGTTATTTTCATATAGAGAGCTGTCATTTTTTACGAAAAATTCGTAAAAATTTTTTGTTACTGAACAGAGCTATTATGATGACCGAAAAAAATGTTTTTTTTCGCCTACTTTAGTTTTTTATAAACATATTGGAGATGATCAGCGTCACTTACGTTTCATCAAGGCGTTACTTACGTTGCAAACACCGTAAATTTGTTACAGAAATGAGGTTTTATTAGGTCTACAATGAGCCACATGGTATTTCAGTTAAAATTTCCAACAAATATCCATTAATATAATTACATATATTGAAAAATTCAGCATCTTCATACGCAAACACTTATATTTTTGAATATTGTATGAAAAGGTACATGCTTCTATAACAATTTATAAATACACACTTTTGTTTTTGTTTTCATACACACATTTCTTCATTTTGCTTAAACACATACTAACATATATATTATCTGTATTTACTATACCTTCCTTTTAAGCTAAGTATTTATAAATATGATTTTATACAAATTAATTTTAGTTTAATTTTTAATCTTTTTAAACGGTTTTATTTAGCTCACCCCGTTTGTTTTATTATTTATTCTTTATTCTTGGGTCAAATTTAGTAATTCAAATTTCACCCTCTTCCTGTCAACCGATTAATCTGAAATTTTGCACGCATGTATAACCCCGATGACAATGCAATATTATGAAAAAAAAAATTCCGATAGGTGGCGCGTGGGTCGCTATATTTACAAAAATCGCATTTATGGTCCTATTTGGCTGAAATTCGGAACATGTATTACTACCTTGAAAAGAAATATTTTCTTAAAAAAAAAAATTCCGCTAGGTGGCGCGTGGGTCGCTATATTTACAAAAATCGCATTTATGGTCCGATTTGGCTGAAATTCGGAACATGTATTACTACCTTGAAAAGAAATATTTTCTTAAAAAAAAAATTCCGCTAGGTGGCGCGTGGGTCGCTATATTTACAAAAATCGCATTTATGGTCCGATTTGGCTGAAATTCGGAACATGTATTACTACCTTGAAAGGAAATATTTTCCTAAAAAAACTTCCGATAGGTGGCGCGTGGGTCGCTATAGAGGCGTTGGACTGCAATAAACTAACGGGCAAGAAACCTTGCAATAATGAAGCACTAAATGAATTAAACAGAATGCGAAATAAAAACTAAAAACTAGAAAATAAAAATAGGTAAAAAAACTTTTTAAGTTAAACGGTTTTATGTTATACATACATTGCAATGTTTAAGATAAATGTACTAAAAACCAAAAAATAATAAAATAGATACAGTCGTGGGAATTATAAACATTTGCATAGACTAGACTAAAATAAAACCGGGGGGCACGTCAATTGTCTACAAATTATCGACTTAATGTGCGATAGAAGAATCGTTTAATTCGTCGTTAGGCAGTTGGCCCGCAGTCGGTGAGGAAAATACTTACTATTTTCTTGCTCATGGAAATTCCAATAGTTATACACTCCATGTTAATAAAAGAGATGTTTCAACTAGTTTATCGTTGGACATTCACACGAGGAATCGTTTCACTGCTCGTAGTTTGTCTTTAATCGACAAAACATATGATAAAAGTACTACTCGCTCACCACTATGAAACCCTAAAACTCGCTTATAATCGAGCTTGCTAGCTTTTTTCCACATTCTAGCCCTACTTATCACACGTCCATCGTTGTCGGTTGAACAACTGCCTAATTATAGTGTAACATTACAAAACAAACATTTTAATCAACGATTGTAGACAATTGACGTGCCCCACGGTTTTATTTTAGTCTAGTCTATGCAAATGTTTATAATTCCCACGACTGTATCTATTTTATTATTTTTTGGTTTTTAGTACATTTATCTTAAACATTGCAATGTATGTATAACATAAAACCGTTTAACTTAAAAAGTTTTTTTACCTATTTTTTTTATTATTTTTTTTTCCTAACAGTTTGATTTAATTTAATTTAATTCATTGTTAACATATTATATTTCTTATTTTATATTTTTATATGTATGTAGATCTAATTCATTTTGTTACCGTGACTAGCACTGTAAAATAATCTTCCTGATTGTTGTGCTAGGATAAGAACTACAATAAATACAAATACAAATACAAATATCTTTTTAGCTCTTCCTCTTTTCAAGCACAAATATAATACGTATTTCACTTTTGCCACCTCTTAACCCAGAGAGGGCTTATTCTTTATACTGCTTCTGTGTTACATTGGGGTTTTGTGTGTTTTTGCCTTGAAGATCCTCTCACGTTCGGTGTTATTATGCTTTCCCTTTATGTGGCTACTCGATCGTCAAAAAAATTAACACTATTTTTACCTGGCGTCACTTACGTTTCACTTTTTAAATGGCAATAATTAAAAAAATGGCTTAAGTATAAAGTTTTAAATGATGCAGATTTGTTTGACAGGTAAAGATCGGTTTTGAAATTAAGGTAACTTTTCTAGGTTTTTGCGTCACTTACGCTTCATTTTCCTATTTAGATTTTTAGCAAGAAATTATATGTATTACAGCTAAGCAGCAACTAAATCTTAGGTACAGTTTATTTAATACTTCTTGCACTTGTTCCTGGTAATAACTCCAGTATCTAACCTTAACTTTTTGAAATCAATTTAAACAGGGTTACCAACATTTTTCATTTAAAGTGTAAATATTTCTGAGAAGCTTGGTTCAGCACCTTACCAATCGCGGTACTTTGGAAACTCTAAATCAAAGTCGATTAGCCTCAATTTCAACTCACTTTTCTAGGATTTGCCCATGTATAAACAAGGTAAATATTTGATTGGATGCTTATAATTTTAGTTTGGTGATTTGGTTAAGTTAAACACTTCAATTTTAAAACAATTTCTTGTAGCAACAAAATACCTATGTATGTATCTATGAAATCCTAGTTCGAGTACTGTCAATACTGCTTTGGCTTCCCGGGCCCCCAAAAACCTTCCGGGCCCCAGGGCGATTGCCCTGGCTGCCCCCCCCCCTCTCCGCGGCCCTGCGTAATAAGTGGGTTGGGCACCACCTATTTTCTAAAATTTCACCATAGTTCTTCATAAGGGCCTGAGCTCAATACGTGGGTAAAATTTTATCACTCTAGCTCTATTAGTGACTGAGATACCAAATTTCTGATTTTTTCTATATAGGCCATAGTCCGATTTCGCCTATTTTCAATACCAATCGTCCCAGTCTGGGTACCAACTTGCATTCCAAATTTCATCAAAATATCTCAATTTGTGCGCGAGTTAAGCTGGGGTTATAGATACTTAACGTAGCATGGAACAAGTTGAGAAACGGACCGCTTTATGCGCGCTCCGTAAAAATCTAAATTGATCAGACTTCTATGTTACACTAAGTGTGCGTAATCAAATGTACTCAAACCCCATTGAACAGAAATTTTGAGTGAGTTTGTTCATGCTACGTTAAGTACCTATAACTCCAGCTTTAGAGTGTTTACGACGGGCGGACGGACGAACGGACATGGCTCAATCGATTTCTCTTTTCACCCTGATCATTTTGATATATATAAGTCCATATCTATATCGATTATTTCATTCTGTTACAATCCACCGTTATGAAGTCAAAATTATAATATTCTATGTACTAGTACAGCTGAGATAAAAAAAATGAAATAAAATGATCATCCGCCACTAACATGATTCCAATCCATGCGGGCTCGCAAGATTGAAAGTCTCACGCGCTAACCACTCTGCCATCGCGCTACTTGCTTCAAGTGTGTCAAATGCTGCACTTAAGTGGCAGATGTAAAACTGTAGAATTTGTAGGAATTTTTAACTAGTTCATAACTATCGAATAGGTAATGCAGGATAAATGACATCGCCAGTTTCTAACGTGCAAAAAAAATTAAGCTCGCGCTAGTAGTGTCGAAAAATGCACTAGCTGCGCACCAGTTATGAACTAGAGATTTTCCTCACAGGGTATGTATGTACATATGTACATACACAAATGGACTTACATGTCTGAAGTGAAGCGTGCGTAAGCAAAAATATTTGCGGTATGAAGTTTCAATCAAAAATACGCACATGTTCATGGATTTACCAAACGTAAAAGTAGATATTGAGGTACGCTTTTCTTTCTTCTTGTACTCTTCTTTTTGCTTGATTCTAGTTTTTGCGAACTGGAAAAATGCTTTCGTTTCTTTTATATAGTCATCTTCCCCAAAACTAAGTTTTATATCTGCATCTAAAGTTAAAGGAAAGACAAAATTATAAATTAGTTTATACTCTGAAAAAAAAACGTTGTAAATCTAAAGACTTTCGCTGTTAAATCAACTACTTTCCGCAGTTGAAATGTGCCCAACAACGATCCGTTGTTGTTTCAAAGGTGCGAGCGTTGTTGATTTAAGTCAATAACGGAGATTGTTGGAAAAAATTTTCACCTAAAAATAAATTTTTGTTTGCATTTTACTCTTCATCTTCTCTCCGCCCGGGTCCCAACTGCAAATATGTAGCCTCCGCTTGTTCTCCTATTCTTCTCTCCTTCTTATCATTCACTGGTTGCTATCTTTATTTCTTATTCTGATTTTTCTTCTTTATTTTACATTCTCCTCCACATGGAATCCATGAATTATTTGAATCATTGTAAAAAAAAAATTTTTTTTAATTTGTTCTCATTAGTTTTGTTTACAACGGAAACTGTTGGGTCAAATACTTTTGCCTTTAAATCAGAGATCCCAAAACTCTAACTGCAGCAGTGTTAGTAACTGCAGCAGTATTAGTGAAAAACGACTAGTTGAGTGCCCACCCTGCAAAAAATGCGATCACTCCGGGATACATCCGGGACAACTCGCAAGGGAGCATGCGATTACTACCCATTTGTATCTCTTTATATGGGTTGAAGTGTTCTCTTTTGTTTGAGCATGTCCTATGAAGAGAAGTGTGCTTAAAATTGCACAGTGAGGCAAAATTCAAAAATTTTTCGTAACTTCGTGTGTTGATGAAAATTTCATTATATCAGATTTTATAGCATGAAAATAGAGGTTATATTAAAAATAGGTATGTTTGTAGATACAAATTTAATAAAAAAATAAATCGTCCCCTCAATATAACAATAGCGTATGTGCTCATACGCCATTATTTTTTTATTGCATATTTAGAATCTCTATCATTGATTCTATGTCTGGTCAAAATTTCGTCAAATTCTACTTCCACAAAGTGGGTCAAAATGTCATTGGAAAAAATGTTGTATAACTTCTTGTTCAAAAATTTAATAGATATCTGATTTGACAAAAACTTTAAACTCGATTTTCTCAAAACCCAAAAAAAATTATACGCTATTGTTATATTGAGGGGACGAAATGTTGATTGATTTCGATTCACATTCGAATTAATTGCAATTTCAATATAATAGCATACAAAATTAACCCATTTTCAATTTTAAAGAGTTGAAAATGGCATAAAAAATTTTACTTCATTTGATTTCAAATGGCTACATTTAACACTATTGAGAATATTTAAAATAAAAAAATAATAAAAATTTCCCAACCAATCTTAAACATTTTAAAAAAATTTCATACATCAGTCGCCCACTGTTTTTACGGACAAAAAAAGGCATCAACCTGCTTCCATCACTGTTGAAGGCGAACTGAATCGTTTTCTCGCTGAAATAATTATGCTCTGAATTTGTGTACGTATACATTTTTTTCGCTCGCAGCACAAAGAGCTCTCTTTGCCCATGTCCGCTAATCAGCGTTGCCACTTTGGTTATTTTTAACCAAAATTGGTAATTTTTTTTCTCTAAAACCGATTTTGGTAATTTGGTAAAATTTTTTCCGGTTTGGTAATTTTTTCATACCTTGGGCTAATACACCATTATATGAGAGGTATCAATCCTCTTTGTCCGATATCGACATTTTTTACACATTTAGTATATAATTATACCCTATATTTCAATGCTCTAACACAAATAATTCAAGACATATACAACACGAAAATCTCAGTTTTCGACGGAAGAATCACCCCCACTTCACTGGCATCTCCATCATCGCATCGGCATGAAAAAAGTTTCTGCATATCAATGGAAGGGTTCCTTTCATATGATATATATATATATTTTATTCCGACACGACGACTTTAAGACCTTCGTTTTGGTACGACAAAAAAATATGTTTGTGTATCTACTTATATATATAAAAGAAAGTGACGTTAGTACAAACGCGTATAACTCAGAAACGCCTGCACCGATTTGGATGATTAACACCAATTCAGATTGTTCTCTGGTCAGAATAGGAGAATATCCAATAAAATTCCCGAAAAATTCAAAAAAAAATATAATTTTATTAATTAAATAGGTACTTCAATTTTGGCCTTTTTTACAACCATATAAGAAAAATTTTGGTGTTAAACATTTAATTTTTTTCTTTGGGAGGTGTTATGCCTAAACATATTTCGGAGATCACCACATCTCTTCCTCAGACTACTTTTTTACTGGACGCCCGCCGAGATTCGAACCTCAGATTTTTCGGTTGGTAAGCTAATGACATACTTGGATTAATTTTTCCTTTATTTTTTCTTTTTAAAACCTACCATCCAGCACAGTGAATTTGTCGACGTTTCTTACCAGTATGTTGTGGGATTGTGTGCTTTTGTAACCGTAGCTTTCCAGAAGAAAATGTGTAACTTTTGAAGTAAGTTAGTTAGTGGCCGCTGTTGTGTAGTGGGTAGAGTGATCGCCTACTATACCAGAGGTCTCGGGTTCTAACCCCAGTCCGGACAAACACGAAAAAAAAAATTTTATAATTAATTAAAACTCTATTAGTGGGTCCAAAAAAAGGACAAAAAAAATTTTTCTCATGATAATATGACTTTTATCCAATTTCTCTTTAAACCGTTACGTCCCTGGTAAAAACCAAATTATTGGGGTTTTTAAGAGCAGCGGTCACAGTGGCCGCTGTGGTGCAGTGGGTAGAGTGCTCGCCTGCTATACCAGAGGTCTCGGGTTCAAATCACGGTCCGAGCAAAACACCAAAACAATTTTTCTAATTAGTAAAAATCCAATTATTGGGTTTTTTAAGAGCAGCGGTCACCTCTCGGCGGTGGGCGGCATACCCTCCGAGTGTATTTCTGCCATGAAAAAGCTTCTCACAAAAAATGTATTCGCCGCTCGGAGCCGGCATCAAACTGTAGGTCCACCCAATTTGTAGGAAAAACAAAAGTTAAGGAGCACACCTCGAATTGGCAGAGAAGCTCGGCCATAAAGCTCGCAAGAGTTATAAACGCACCAGTGTATTATCATTATAAGTTAGTTAAATAGTTTGATATATAATATGCGATATTTGTGTACTAAAATGAAAACTTATAGTCAGAGATGTGATCTTTATTATTTATAAACAAAATGGTAATTTTTTGGTAATTTTTTTTTTAAATTTTGGTAAATTTTTTATTTCGGCTGTGGCAACGCTGCCGCTAATGCTACATTTAAGTAGTGCACGCTCTTTTTTTCTGCTGTTCCATTCCACGAATATTGTGCGGACAACGTATCGGTTAATATTTTACGCCAGCAATTTTTTACAAATAGTACAGCGAATCGGCGCCAACTTAATTTTTGAATTTTTCGTAGTTTAAACGAGTAACAAGTTTCCGATAATGGTTCCTCATACGCCAAGTCATGCGATCGATTTGTAAGAACATTGAAATGGATTTGTATGACGCCGTTTCGCTGTGGTATTTTTGTCTGTTGTGTAATTACGTAGGTAATTTATGCCAAACAAAATATTAGGTTGAATGACATCCTTTTGATCTTTGTCTTTTCCAAAATTTTTTATATTTATCAAAATTTTCATGTCCTCTATGTTTTCTTGAAGATGAGACTCAAAACTCTCGAATTCATCTTTACTACTAAAAGGATGTTGTGAGAGTACTTCCTTGGTAGATGATGCATCTTTTTTTTCAATTGCTTAACCTCATTTTGTAAAGTAAATATGTATTTCAGATGTAAGTTTTAAAAATAATGGCTCTAACGGCCCGAAATTGTTTGCTTCAGAAGCCTATAGAGATCTTTTGTATCCTTTACGAATTCGCAAAGTAATTCGTTTGCCAAATCATTGTGAACATTATATATGTAGTTCTGGATCCAATAATATACGCATACCCATACTCAATTTTAGGAAATGATTGTAAAGATTTTCATTCAAAATATCTTTTAAAACGAATGGCCTAGTGTACAAGAGAATTTGACGAAACTCCGTTGCTTTAAAACGTTCGACTTCTTTTAAATCCCTTGGTTTCCTACAAAATTCAAGAAGTTTTGATTTAAGACGCTAATTTTTGTCCAGCTCAAAGAAAAAGATTCTCCTTTGACTTTCAGCCATTACGAAAAACATAACTTATTGCGGAAGTCAGCATCACAAGGATATATATATATCATAAGGATATATCACTTTATTATGTTTGTACTGTCCTTTTTGGGTACATTTTATACAGCTGTGAACTATGCCCTTTGGTTACAAGAATAAACGCCCTAGCTGGCGTATCACACACAAAAGTGCGACATTGTGCGTAAAACTTTTTTCCTCTAAAAATGAATCCATTTACACTTAATCATGCAACTCAGATACAAATCTTTCCAAAAACACATTTGGATCTTGCGGCTTTGACTTGCCTGAAAAGAGTCCCACGGTATAAACGGGGAGAGTATTGCTAATATTTACTAAAATAGGCCACACTTGTTCCGAAGAACTTTTTGACACTGGCAAACGATCAACGTTCACATTTAGAGATATTGTGGGTTCATGATCCTCTCTCATTAAAAAATCCGTTAGACAATCCTTTAAAGTTTAAACCATAATGAAAATACTCCCCAACTGGCATATCAACCATTTCAATTGAAGTTGATGTCTTTTTTATAGTCCTTGCATCACTTGGCAAACCTTTGACAAACTTTCCAAATATTTTTAAAATATCATTTGCAGCGGTATTAGATATTTGCGGTGTCTCACAAAGCATTGTGCCAATTTGCTTTTTATTTCGTCAGCGGAATTGCCTTCAAAAGAAGATACCTCATCACTTTCTTCACTCGAAAGCTCTGAAGAGCTCCCCCACCAACTCAGAGGAATGAGACAATATATTTTTATGTGAAGAATGTGCCGCGTTTTCACAATTATCACTTTTCGCATTCTTTGTTAAATAGTGTAACATAATTCTACTTTGCCGCCGAACACTCTTTTTATATTTAAAAGGCATTTTACTTACTAAATTTAATAGGTATATGTAGGTATGTACTTATTCTTCAATTTTTTTCGCTAGCTTAGAGTGCAAACTGTGTAAGTCCATTTTTATGAAAAAGAGTATTTTTATGTAGAAGGCTAGAAAAATCAAATACGCACCGCGCTAAACAAGTCTGTGACTCTTGTCATATTTTTACTCGTTGTTATTCGGTGATACGCAAATTGTGTAAGTCCTTACGTAAACTTACGTAAAATGATATTCTAATCTACTTCATAAACACACAGCAAGCGTGAATAACATCTCAAAAATTTTTTTTTAAAACTAAAATTAGAACACAGCACACAGTTAGGCATATATTCGTTGGGCCAATGTTTTTTCAATATTTCCATGCAACCTATTGTTGCTTCCCGCCCACCGTGAACAGCTAGCGCGTATCTCAGCTCTAACTTTTTTTTTAGTATTAACGTATAGATATGTAGGAATGAGATTTGGATCATTAGATTAAAATATTTAGATAAACTAGCAAAATATTGGAACTTAAAATAGCACCATAAAAAACGTACTTTTCTTTTGAAATTTTCACTTTAGATTAGAGCTCTAGATACCCGGGTATCGAACAAATCGAATTGATCGTTTTTGTTTGAAGCCCCCCAGCAGTATTTATCAGCTGGAAAACAGCACATATTTCCTACTGAATATTCAGTAGAGATGTAGTTCTAATATCTGAACTTTCCCTTTCGTTTTTATATAGAGGTGGCGTCGAAAATCAACTACCTAAAAACTGCCGAACGAGAAGGGAGAGTTTCTGTAGGAAAAAAGGCCTGAATACGCAGGGAGAACTTCCATAGCATGTATTTCAGTACACCTGATGTCTTCACTGCGTGTTCAGTTATTTTTTCAGCAATGAATTTTGAACTTACTTTCAGGCTAGTTTTCATAATGAATATTCTATTGAATATGCACCTCCTTACCTCAAATACTGCTGGGCCGTTTGTTGTTCAAATGCCCGTACAAACATTACAAACAAAAAAAATGTGTATCGAAAAAACAAAAATAAAAACAACTACATATGAAGAAGAAATAAATAATAGCTTAAAAAACTAAAAAACACGCTTTAATCTTAAAAATCGTACTAAAAATTGAGAAATAATTTAATTAGAAACAAAATGATGAACGAAAATATAAGTATTTAAGGAAAAGCGTGGGGTGCTCAGTATGTCAAAAAATATTTAAAATCGGTGTTTTTTTACTAATAATTTTATTTTGACTTTTTTGAGATTTCATATATCGTACTCTTTAATTTCGCAACTAGGTATATTTTTGTACTAGTTGTACGAATCGAATATTTTCATGTTCAAATATTATTGAGCACCCCCACGCTTTTCCTTAAATACTTATATTTTCGTTCATCATTTTGTTTCTAATTAAATTATTTCTCAATTTTTAGTACGATTTTTAAGATTAAAGCGTGTTTTTTAGTTTTTTAAGCTATTATTTATTTTTGACTTTTTAGTGAAATTTTTCATTAAAGGATGTTTTATGCGGACGCAAGAATAAAAGTAACAAGTAAGGAAGCCTAAGTTCGAGTGGAATCGAACATTAGATACTCAGCTGTATGTTTTCATAGTTTGTTTGCGTTTGATGGAAACACGGTGTACTTTATATAAAGCGAGTGCTGCATAAAGTGGGCGTAGCCACGCCCATTTTCAACATTTTTATCAGTCATCCAACTAAGCATATGAATATTATTCTTTGTGCAAAATTTCATTCCTTTTTGACTTCTAGTTATAAAGATGTCACGTTACAAATTCCCAAAGAGTGTTCCAGATATATCTTTCTTAAAAAGTAGGCGTGGTCCTAAACCGATTTCAATAAATTTTTGCGTGGCTATTAACACATGTTATAAAAGTGTATAAACCAAGTTTCGTCATAATATCTCAATTATTTGTCGAGTTATAGGCTAATATCCCTTTGTGTAAAAAGAGGCGGTGCCACGCCCATTTTCCAAAATTTTTCTATTTGTTGTTTCTGGTCTATTGTAGAAATCATACCACAAAATTTCAATGAATTATCTTTACATTTGGCAAAGATATCGCTTAAAATGTTTAATTAGGTCACTTTATAATACCCATATATAAAAGTGGGCGTGGTCGTCAACCGATTTCGCTAAAATTTTCAACATGTATTACCACAAGTAATAAAAGTGTACACACCAAGTTTAGTCATTATATATAAATCATTTGTCGAGTTATGGGCTCAGAAATCTCGTATATTCCTGTTTATAAAAAGAGGCGGTGCCACGCCCATTTGCCAAAATTTTTGTGTTTTTCGTTTTATGTCCGCAGTTGGACTCCTGCTATAAAATTTCAATGATATATCTTTATATTTGACAGAGATATCGCTTAAAATGTTTTTATTAGGTCACTTTATAAGACCCATATATAAAAGTGGGCGTGGCCCTCAACCGATTTCGGAAATTTTTCGTCCAAATATTTGACTAAGTAAGTATATCACGCGTACCAAATTTCATCGATATATCTTCAACGGTTTCTGAGTTATGACATATAAAACTTGCAAGGTTTGACCCTTAATAAGTGGGCGTGGCACCGCCCATTTTCGAAAACGTCATCAAATTTCTTCCTAGGGGCCTGAGCTCAACACGTGGATAAAATTTCATCGCTCCAGCTGTATTAGTGACTGAGATACCAAATTTCCGATTTTTTCTATATAGGAAAAGTGGGCGTGGTCATGGTCCGATTTCGCCCATTTTCAATACCAACCGTCCCAGTCTCGATACCAACCTGCATTTCAAATTTCATCAAAATATCTCAATTTTTGCGCGAGTTAGAGTGTTTACAGACGGACGGACAGACGGACAGACGGACGGACGGACGGACGGACATGGCTCAATCGATTTCTCTTTTCACCCTGATCATTTTGATATATATAAGTCTATATCTATCTCGATTATTTCACTCTGTTACAATCCACCGTTATGTGATTAAAACTATAATACTCTGTGTACTAGTACAGCTGAGTATAAAAAGAAGTCTGATGGGATGTGGTGTTCTCCGAAATAGATCTACATACATATGTATTTATAACTTCTACCAAAAATCCCAATATGCAGCGAAGTAAACTGGCTTATTATGCAATATTTTCCAAACCCTTTTATTCAAGGTTTTCCAAACTAGTTTGGAAATACAAAATTTCCCAAACGTTTTGTTATATTTTACAATCAGAAAGTGAAGAGAAGTTGAGGTGAAGCATTTGAAAAGAACAAAAAAAAAGAAACCTGATTGAATAAATTCGAATTTAGACAATAAAGCTGCGAATACGTTTGTAGCGTAATGGTGAGGTATGATGCCTACGGACCAAGGGGCTCAGGTTCGAGTCCCGAGTGTCGCATTTTTTTTTTTTTTTTTATTTTTATTTTTTTATTTTTAGAGAAATTTTTTTCACCTCACGTTTACAAAACATTGTATAAAAATGTAATTAGGCTTCCTTTTCGTTGATTCAGAACTTACTCTTAAATGAATTACAAACAAAACCAGTTCTTGCTTTGCATACATATGTATGTACATGCGATTGTTTTTATTGCAAACACAACAATGACAAAACAGAATGTTGTTACACAAAACACAAAACCAGTTCTTGCTCTGCATACGTATGTATGTATGTACATTGTACATGCGGCTGATTTCATTGCAAATACAACAAACCCAAAACATAAAGCTACAAGCTTCATTTTTTTTGAGTGAATTTATGCATTGAGTTTATCGACATTACCCATGGGTAATGGCGCAATTTTTTTGGCGCTGATACAATAACTCCAGCGCCAACCGTGGCGCCAACTCACGGTACTGGCGCAATAACACCTTTAGCGCAATTGTCATCGAATAATCGATAAATAAAATTTTTCGCTTGTTACTGTTTACCATCCCCGTTTTATTTCTTTTGGCGCAATTCTGCTTACATATACGAGGGCACACTTAATTTTAATTTTCATAATCATTTGGAAAAATATTCCGTATATATGTGAAAATATGGTGGAAATTAGAGTCACTTAGATCACTATCAAGCACACATAATTGTGACGTTGTCATACGTATACATATACTATGATGCTGTTATTGGCGTTGTGGTTGCGCCATTTTACACTAGCGCTATATTGGAGCTGGTGTTAGCGCACGAAATTGATTCAGTGTTATATTGCAATAGCGCATCATTGAGTTGGCGCTATACTGAGTTGGCGCTACATTGAGTTGGCGCTATACTGAGTTGGCTCTACATTGAGTTGGCGCTATATTGAGTTGGCGCATTTCCCAAATCGGAGTTAGCGCAATAACACCAGGGTTGGTGTCAGCGCAATTGCGCCGCGCAGCGCAGTGTTACCCATGCCTAATCGCCATCGCTATGAGCGATCGCTGGCTGTTGTGCGTTAGTTCGCTCGCTATTTGAGTGGTTATACGTTTTTCTTTGAACATTTGTTTGTGATTTGAGTAGAATGTATTTTTGAGCGTTCGTGAGTGAGTTTTTCCGTACCCTGCAAGCTTGTTACTTATTGGCTTGTATACGGGAGTGAATGGAAATTCATAGAGGCTATTTTGAAGAAAGGTAACATAAAAGCCGCAATGTAGCATAAAATATATTGTTGAATGTCCTACTATATGATGCCGTTGGGCTGTTGATGTCATGTTTCGAATCCGGAGGAGAATAGAAATAATAAAGAGAACACAAAAAAGTGAATGTTTGAAAGATATAATAATTAATGGCGTTTTCGATTCTGGCAAAAATGTCGCATTTATTCTGCATTTTTATCGGGCTGTCAAATTTGTTTGTTCTATTCCACATAGATTCCACACATTTTTTCAGGGTTGCTTGTTCTATTGACAAAAATGTCGCCCTCTGCCAGACCACAGGGCAGCATTTTCTGCCCTTAATATGACCAAGGGGTTGCATTATTTTTGTTTCATACATCACATGAAAAGTGCAACATTTTCTTAGGGCTCAGGGCGCATGTTGATAATGTTGCATTGTAATAATGCAGCATTTTGGTTCAGAATCGAAAACGCTATTAGTTAGGCTGTGTGCCAATCGGTAACATTTTTCTCTATGGTAAAATGTGGTAGAAAATTTTACCATGTTGAGAAGAAAAAACACAATTTTGCTGTGCCAAACGGAATAGAAAATTTTGACAGTTAAAAAGATAATTTTTGGGCGAAAACGGACAACGATACAATTTTAAAACGTAAAATTAATATAATTGTTAATGGCAATATTGATGGAAACAGAAGAAATGTATTCATGTAATGATCTGATGTTATTTTGTTTTTAAATATTTGTGTTACTTGTATATGTATGTAATTACAAAATGTCAAAATTTTACCTAGCCCATTGAGCTAGGTAAAATTATGACACTAGAATTCACCACGAATACTGCCAAAATTTTACTCCCTTATGTCAAAATTTAATTTTTTCTACCAATTGGCACACAGCCTTAATTTAGTTTAAATGTTTACAACTTTTAGGATGGGATGAAGTTACATACATACATACATACATACATACATACATACATACATGTGAAACTAATAAAAGCGTGTTAAAAACATCGGTATTGCTAATTTGCAGCAAGCAAATTCAAACCCTGCGTGAAACGCACTGCTAACGTTACATCATTTGGAAGTGAGATCAAGATACAGATCATGTTTGGTTTAATTTCTGCGAACTTGCTGAGACAATCATCCCAATTTTTCTTCATGTTGTATAGCAAGGATGTCACAAGGTCATGGCATACCGCTTTACCAAAATCTTTAGGATTTTTTAACGTAATTTAACATAAAATAAGGTACTGCCTATGTTACACAAAGCACTGCTAACATTACACGTGCGAAAACTGAGTATCTCTACATATAATAAAATTGTAACCGTTGATCTCTGTACATTGCAGATATACAGAAAATAAAAAAAGGAGCCAGAAGAATCCAAATTAACTGTTTTTAAGATTTCTGTCGGTCTGACTGTCTGTCTGTCCTTATGTTTGTTCGCGGGTCACTAAAAATTGCAATGATGGAATTGAATGAAACTAGTCAGAGTTATAATAGCGCCATTGTATTATTATTATTATTATAGATGTCTACTTTAAGATTTAAGATATCCCTTATTTCTATAGCTCAACTAGTTTTGGAGTTATCGATCAATATGTGGACCAAGGGTGATCCAAAATTTGTTAGTACAATATGGGTATCAAATAAAAGGTGCTGATGAGTGCTGCAATAAGTAATTCTATTAAATTTAATATCCCGATTGGTTTCGGAGATATCTCCCTATCCCTATCTCTCCAAGTTTTGATATCCTACGGAAAACACTTCCAGAGATATTCAGCATGAAATGTTAAGTTTGTATGGGTTGTGCCACGCCCCTTTTCCAATAGCTCTCATTTTTTCATCCAGAAAATGATTATTGAAAGTTTCATTCATTTCTATGCAGTCGTTTTTGTGTGACGCGGGCGTTATGGTAAAAAACACATTTTTCCCACATTTAGTTCAATAACTCGGGAACTGGATGAGATATCCAAATGAAAGTTGTCCTGAATTTTAAGTTAGGCGTTAAGTGATAGAATGGTGAAAGTTTCATGCAATTCTATTCAGTAGTTTTTGCGTGATGCGCGCACAATCATACAGACGGACAGACAGACAGACAGACAGATAGACTTCTAAAAATTGTAGATTTGGGTTCCGCTGGTTCAATAATGACCTCTCCTATCAGTTTTTCTTGAATATCTTCAATGTACAGACATCGACCTGTTACAATTTTATTATATGTATTATATAGATAAAAAATCACTGCTAACGTTACATATTATTTAAGCTAACAATGTCTTCAAATCTTTGGAAGTTTAATTTTTTTAATTGGAACGTGAGATATACGTATAGTATTAAGAAAATATATAAACAAATTAAATTAAAACGTATTTTAACATGTCTTAAAAAAACTTTTTTAGTTTTGCACTGCTAACGTTACATAAGATTTTTGCGGCACATTTACTTTTCACATAACTCCTAGTTGGAACATAACTTTTTTAAAAACTACGTGTTATGATATTATAACTAATTTTCTAATAGATAAAACTTGAACGGCTAAATTTAGTCCAGACCTGTCAAATTCCGATTAAAATTAATAATGATTAATTTTTTTGGATTTTTTAATTTTAATGATTATTTTAATTGTCTTACATTAAGCGGACAATTAATAATCGATTAAATTAAAAAAATTGTAAAAAAATCATGATTACTAACCATTAAAAAAATAATCGGAAATAATCATATAATCACATAATTTTTTTTAATCGCATGATTATTTTTAATTGCCCAATTATTTTTAATTGTTTGATTATTTTTAATTGCCAAAATTTTTTTAATTGTATGATTATTTTTAATTGCTCGATTATTTTCAATTGTGCGATTATTTTCTTTAATATGATTATTTTAAATTATTTTTGAAAATAGGTATGTGTAGGTATGTACATATATACATGTATGTATGTATGCATGTGCACATGCATGCATGTGTGCACATGTATGTATGTGTATACATCAAAGAACGTAAATCTTTAAGAAGGGAGAATTCGCAAGTGGAACTTAGTCGAGCGAGTGATTGTGCATGACCGGCAATCCAGGAGTTGCCTCGCACTATTTTTCGTCTCCGCGAAATAGAAAGAAGTATATGGAGGAATAAATGGAGGCAGAAAGAAATGAAATGAAAGAAACACGATGCCTATGACCCCTGTTGGGAAAATCTCTAGATCTTTTTTCGACACTACTAGTGCGAGAACAATCTCTTTTGCGTCATGTCATGTTTGCATGTTAGCAACTGGTGAATATAACACGGGGGTGTAAATTATCCACCGCTGGATTACCTATTTGATAGTTCAGAACTGGTTAACAATTTTTGCAAATTCTACAGTTTTACATCTGTTCACTATTTATTGATTTCCCTACAAGGACGCTACAGGTTTTCATACACATCTATATGTACATACATCCATACATATCCATATGTATACCCCATACACATTTTCTTAATTCTCAACTTGTGATGCATTTGAGAACTAACATTGTTTGACATATTTTGATCTGATGTTTATTGAGTATGTACATGCAAACTACTGCATATGAAGACAGCGGTAGACTTACAGCATTTGGCATACCCAGGTGCACGAAGGTGATATTTTGCTTACCTTGGAAAAAGTTATAATTTTTAGGTTACCCAAAATATGTACCTACATAATTTTGTTATCTTAAAATTTTCTCAAAGCTTGACAAGGGTGGAAGAAAATTTCAAATAATTAAAACCATTTTTTGAAACAGTAGGTAATTCATAATTGAATTTATATTAACATCAGAGGATTTCTTAACTGGAAAACAAAGATGATGATCATATAGAAAATATGCACTTGTTTTCGAATGGATTTCTGCCCCAATTAAGGTACAATAAATATTGGAAAAAATATATATTCACATTAATTTCAAAGATAAATGTTTCCTGGGTATATTTTAATACCATCGTCGTTTGAAAGCAAAACCGCATATGCACGCATACGTACAGTAGACTGATATGCTGTTTTGCACTTTAAGCGACAACTTGTGACACAAATACAGATGAAATAAAGATTTCTTCGTACATGAACAAGAAACTACCACATTGATGGATGGCTGAAAATGAAACAATTAGGAAGGAGAACGCAAGTCAAATATGAAATGTCATGGAAGCATGAGTGCAAAGGAATTTGACAGCTATCGATACGAAAACAAAAACAAAAGGCTAGTGTGCGTGTGTATTTTGAAGAAGAGGAAGAAGTCAGCTCATCGGATGAAGTCTCCATTATATACCCATGAGCCCGACTTAAAATTTTAGAATTTTATAAAAATCTTGATCTGTCCAAAGGCTCTGTTGCCACTTTTATGCTTTGTTGCGACATTTCTATTTTTATGAATGAACCGCTTGTAGTATTTTACACTTGTTTGTCCTTTTCATTATGTTTTTGGTGGTTGATTTGAATGTGCATATATGTATGTATGTATGTATATATATTTTTGCGTTGGTACATATATGTACATACATACATATATTTATATATATATACATATATACATATATATATTTACGTTCTTTGGTACAATGTACGTTGTTTGGTTAGAACGTAAAAAAAAATTGACTTATTTACGATCTCTACTTATGCAATATCTGTTTGCGCCTAAAAATATGCAATACATTACTCATGACTATACAAACGTATTTAAAGGTGGAATGTGTAGTGTGTAATGGCGTTTTCTTTTCTGGAAATAATGTTGCCCTGTTCGATTTTCTTAGCCATTTTGTAAGTTTGTCTGGTCCTTTCACCAAATATTGACCTCTAACTAAGTAAGAGGGCACCCTTATCTACAAATTCAGCCATTTTATAGAAAGTCGGGATATGTAATTCGATAATTGGGATATAGGAGGGCAACATTTTTTCGTAGAAAAGAAAACGCCATAATATTGGGTAAGTACATTCCCTGCAGAGAAATCAACAACTGAAGGCGAGCCGGGAATAACGTTGTGTGTTACAAAATATAAATTTTTCAGGAGAGCAAAAAAACGAGAAAATCAGTATTTTTGGTAATTTTTGTTTGGAATTTCAAAAATAATGACAATACAAGTTTTATTCGAAAAATTCATCAATTTACTTTTTATGGTTTTGTTTGCAACTTATAACGCTTTTCCACTGACTGACACTTTCTAATTGCATTTTTCGTGGGAAAAGGTTAATAATTTTAGCTGATTTGGTGTTGGAGTAATGAAAAAGAGTAAATTAAACCGTATTATGCAAAAAACGGGTTTCGTAAATTTTGCGTTTAAAACGTTATTCCCGTCTCGTCTACAACTATTGAGCAAAACTCAGAAGCAGTGGCGTAGGCAGGCAGGGACGGGGGCATTCGCCGCCTCCCCTGGCTACTGCTTAATATTATAATGGCATCACAGAATAGTACAGAAATTTACATGTCAAAATACAACAGTGAGATTTTTTCGATTCGTGTCTACAGTTCACTAAATATTTTGGCATTAGCATTGATAAGTAGAATCTAAGGCCCGGTTTCACCAGCGTGACTAAAGCTAAAACTAGTTTTGGCTTAAGTTAGCCCAGATTTGGGGCTAACTTACTTTTGGGTTTCCCCAAATGAGCGACTTGAATAATTTTGTACACAACAACCCGATCAGCTGTTTTACACAAAGTAGTATTTTAGTATTTTTTTCCTACCTTTTGACTTTGCGCAACCCAGTTTCTTTGACAGATGTTGTTTCCTGCGTTTAGAGTTGGCTTTGCATACCCCTGCACTTCTTACTGCGCTACCTAATATCTAGGGCAACAGGATATATGCCCTAAAAAATTCGTTTTTAGCGCCAAAAATATGCTTTTAAAACTTGGTTTAAGCACTAAAAATATGCCCTGGGACCTTTCCGCAATATAGGCCCCAATGTGGACGCAGAAAATCTGAGCAATATTGGTATCAAAGGACAGGTGTTAAGCATGCCTTCGACACAAGGCCGTATTTAAGGGGCGGTTGGGTGTTTGAACCCCCCACGAAATTCTGGAAGATACATTTTACTTCTATTATACTCAAAACTATATGTTGAAAACACTAGTTTACAAATAATTAATTTGAGAAAATACCAAAAATTTCAGGTATAGGGGAGGGGCTGGCATGAATCTGCTGAGGTCAAAACCATTTTTTTATGATTAGGATTTTGAGATAACGTAATTTTGGTTACAACTTCAATAAAAAATTCTTTTCGCTGAAGTTACAAATACCCGCAAACCGTATCTACTCCATTCGAGAGATAATTAAAGTACGCTTCTAACGACATACCATTTATAAATTAAATTATGTTACATACATTTTCTAAAATTTTAGCATATTTCCTTATAACTGCATAAAATCAATGCATAGCTGAAAATTCATGTAGGATCCGAGTATAAATAAAACACAACTCGATAGTTTATGTTGGTACATTTAAAATACAGTATTATTTATTAAAACATTCAAACACATTAATTAGCTTTACACGGGTAAACGTCGTCGCTTGATGGCGGTTAACACAATAATTAGAGATGACAAAATAATAAAACTAGTGATAACAATATAATCTCAGTCGTTCATCGACCGTCTTGTCAAAGTCTATCGTTAGGTCCGTTCCATGATCGTACGTCAGGGTTGCATATTATTGCATCCATTGGCGCACACAAGGGGGGGTTTGGGGTTAACCCCCCCCAAAATTTGACAGCACACCATAAAAAAAAATAATTTTATAAAAGATGGTACATGCATAAATATTTGTGGAAATACGTGTTGTAAAATCTATGAATATTCGTGGATGTACATTGCTAATGTTTGTCAACATCTACTGATTATGTTTATAAACAAGCAGTGTGGAGACATTTCCCTAAAAGTATGCTGTGGATATTAGCTGAGGTTTGTTTTAATTTAAAATAATTCACCAACGCACACTGGTCTCATTTCTATTGAGAGTGGGACAAAACTCAATTTCTTGGAAACGGATGGGCCTACCGAAATCAAATTTGGCACATTGGTGTCCCACTATACGACTCATCTTTCAGAAAAATTAAAAGCATATATATTGTAATCCACGCCCACCACTAACGCTAGTTTACAGCCGAAAAAAAAACAAGAAAACTAGGAATGGGGGAGGATAGAAATTGACCTGCTGAGCTTGGAACTATTTTTTTTTTTAATTTTTTGTATGGTTATGTTTTCGAGATAACGGTAATTTTGTGTTCTATGTTATCACTTCATTCAAAAATTATTTTCGCTGGAGTTACAAATGCGATATACACAAGCAGTATCTCGTTTGAAAGGCAATTAAAATACGCTTCAAATGACATACAACTTGTAGTGGTCTAATAAAA
The DNA here is from genome assembly GCA_960531455.1 of Urophora cardui. Taxonomy (NCBI): domain Eukaryota; kingdom Metazoa; phylum Arthropoda; class Insecta; order Diptera; family Tephritidae; genus Urophora; species Urophora cardui. The sequence continues at coordinate 79,874,581 of OY482672.1, read as the reverse complement.
TCTCGCTGAGCGATAGCTGTGCATTTTTTTGCGATTTTTGAAAAAATTTCGATTTTCAAAGTAAGTTTTTTACAAAAAGTTGTAAAAATCAGGAAAGTTTTATTCTTTTAAAAATTTGCCCATTTAATTGCAAATACTTTAAGCGTAATATCAGGGAGATCCGATACTTTATTTTTGGCGATTTTTTTCTTGTGAAACAAAAAGGATATTTTGGATGGAAAACTTGGTTAGGTGACTTAACTATGTGAAAATGACTTCATAGGTCAAAAGGACATTAGAAGGATATACAGAGCTTCCAAATACTAAACTAATGACATTTGAATTTTAAAAATCCGATGTCAAATAACAAAGTTACAATTAAAAAAAAATATTTCCGCGATATTTCGCGGGATAAAAAGAAATTGTATGGAGAGTGGGACAAAACTCAATTACTCAGATTTTATCGAAAATAAAGATTTATCGAAAACAGTCGACGTACATTTGTACAAAAATACGTAAAATGAGCATCTTGGGCAACAATATTTTTTATAGACTAGTTATGTACATTTAATATGATATTTTAAGAAAAAGGGAAAAATGTATAAACAGGCTTCTCAAGAGAAGACTTAAAACAACTCAAATCTTCTTATGAGACCTGGTCCAGATTGGTCCTTAGTTGTTAAAAGTTTAAATGAAAATGCTAATGCTTGAAAATTACGCACATAGAAAAACTAAGATTTCTTCATCTTGTATTTTGCTAAAAATAAACTGTTCTCACTGTTTTCTTAAGCTAAATCATGAAACATATATTTTTCTTGCGTTTCCATAGTTATCCGCATTTTGTTAGCACTCAAAATTGAAATCTCGCAAGAATCATAATACACTTATTTACACAAACTTTTTCCAGAAATTTTTTTTTTTTCAATGTGTTGATTTGAAATGAGCCAAAGTAACGTTTAATGGTGTCTATTGCGTATAGAAGGAGGTTTTCCATAAAATTCAATATATTTCCGTGGGACATGACAGAAATTTCTTTTTGGAACACCAACATTTTTTAAATTTTCCGTTGGATATTGAAAACCCCCCCAAAATATTTTTCTGTGTGCGCCACTGATTGCATCAAATGTATCAGTCCGACTCCACTACTGGCTGTCATGTAATTTCACGTCAGTCAAATCCCACATTCGGCCATCCTGCGCTATCATTCGGCCTCGAATGATGAATTCCACCTCTAGATAAATTCGGCCACGGTGGTTGTTCGGTTTGAATCTTCGTGGTCTTCAGCCCTTTAGACAAGTACTTCGGCTTCAGCTTCGGGCCCGCTTTGAATTGCGTTCGCTTGATGGCTACTAGCTCGTTCACGGCGTATTCGGTCTCAGCTCGGCGGTGGTGTTTGCATAATTTTCCATTCTCGTAAAATGTTCGCTTCCGAATTTCATGTACCTGCACACCACTTGTCAATATGATATTTTTCTTCGCTGGTAATGCTTTGTTCTTAGCTGGCTTGTATGCTGATATAGCATTGCTCACCACTTCTGCTCGCTTCTTATTTAAACGTTGGAGATCTGTATCACCCTTTACAATTCGATCGTTTTCTGCTGCCACACATAAATTAACATCAGCTGCTTGCAATTCGCCGATACGACTTGTAGGTCTTTTATCGCGAAGCTTTAACTCTGCACATCGCTTGTGCTCATCCACCTTTTGCATTTTCGCATGCTTTTGTACCGATCCCATGATCTCACCACGATTTCTCGCAATCGCATTATGCCCATTGTCACCATCTTCCATCTCATCGTGCCGCGACTGTTTTCCAACCGCATTCGTCTCCATCTTACTCTCTTTGAGCTGTTCAGTTATGTCCTTGATCACCTTACATAAAAGTTCTAGGTTATCGGCTATCGAGTTCCACGTACCTTCACTCACGCTCTTACTGGCCACTGCCATATGCGCCGCTGCGCCCTCTGTTTGACCTACTCGAACTCGATCCGCACTAGCATAATTACAGGCCACCGCCTTACGCTCGAGTGCGTCCTTGCAAACTCTGGACTCAGTCACCTTCTCCTTGAACACTGCACCGCTTTCGGAAACGACTAGGTCAACATGTTTGAAGACATCGTTGCCTATTACCAGCGAGTAGCTCAAGTCTCGCTCGCATGCCACATGAAACGTAATATCAACTAAAATTCCATCGATACGCACTGGTATGGCAAAGCTTCCCATTGTTGTAACCGTTCCATCACCAATTCCCACAAGCCTCCGTCTATGCTTCCTCAGCTTAACACCCAACTGTAGCATCGATAGAGTATCATGCCGCATTAAACACAAGGCCGACCCTGTATCGACAAGCGCCGAAACTGTTTTATTTGACTTGCCGAAAAATACGTCTTTAAATATCAGGCCGCTTTGTCTTACCGCCATCATGTTTGCTGGTGCCTTTTCCGACTTCACCTCCTTCCCAGCACTCTTACATTCATTTGCTCGATGTCCTTCATTTCCGCATTCATAACATTTCAAGCGTCTTCTTGGACAGTTCCGAGCGATATGAGATTCGTCGCCACAACTAAAACATGATTTACTAGACGAAGCGGTGTTATGTGGATCCATGCTTGGAGGCGTTGGTCTCACATAACTCCCACTAGTGGACTGTGGATTGTTCGACCGGATCTTCTCGTACACTTTTATTTGTTCTTTCAGTTCGTCGATATTTTTCGCCTGGTATAAGTTACTCTTATTGATCCGAGAATCTTGTATACCCTCGACAAAGTATTCGATAAGGCTAGAGTCATCCAGGCGGATGGGTTTTCCGATTTCCATTAAAACGTACAAATATTCTCGTAAGTTTTCGCCAGGGTGGTTCTGACGGCTTCTCAGGGCGCGATGTACCTCAAGTGATGACATGGTTACGCCAAACTCCCGACGCAATGCGAGCTTTAGTGAGCTCCAGTTACGTACACCGACTTGGCTTCGAATAAAAATTTTGGCTCCGCCCTTCAAGAGTTTTTTGGCATAAATGAACTTCTGCAGCTCGTTCCATTTCACTGCTTCGGCGTTGGATTCAAAATCCTCAAGCCATTGCTCGAAACTGGGCTGCCCTGTACCGCTGAATGACTCCAATGAGTCTTCAATGTCCCGGAGCGTGAACATCGATCGCTCCACCACCACTTCGCGCACACTTACAATATTTGCGGCATCATTGTCGGAATATTCGTCATCGCTCACATTCAGGCCGAAGTGTTCCAGTAATCTGTCCTGGAGAGTGGCCTTCCGTCCATTAGTCGACAAACCTAAACCACCCAACTTTTCCCTCAGACCGTCAACAGTCAAACCTAAAATTTCGTCACGATCCATGTCTTACAATGTTTACAAAGTTATTAAAATTTTTATAAACGTTTTATCAATTTCTTAAAATATGAAATGATACAAGAAATATTTTCCGCACTCTACTGTGCCATACGAATAGGTAAGTTACGTTACGATTCACAAAAGGTCACAAAAAATATCAATATTTATTACAATTCACTCCAAATTATTTCACGGTACTGTATGGCCGTTCTTATATTTTCATATGGTTGTATATCCAACAATCAAAAGAAATATTAAAGTTCGTTTTTAATTTACGATAAATTATTTCACACTACTGTAGATCAATAGCAACTCATCTCAACTCAAAAGCCATACATAAATACGAGTTATGCTCTCACTGCTGCTGTTGTCTTCTACTGTGGTTGTTCGCCTCTGCCCGCTGTCGGCGTCGAACTTCGCTGCCGTCGTCTAACTTCGCTGGTGGCGCTGTCCAGCGCTGCCGTGATTGCCAAACAGTGTATCGCTATGTATGTTGGTATATACGTATGCACTTGTCGTGTACATATGTACATACATTTATGTATATAAGTGCCGTTTGAAATACCGCTTTTTCCGGATCACGCCACGGATTTTGCCGTTTATTTTCCACGTACAGTATTTTTATGAAATGCAGTTTTTTCTAATGTACATAGACATTTGTGCATGCGCAAATTTGTATTTCGCCGCGCTTCCACATTTCAATGTTCTTATTTCTGCGTAAAACGTTTATTTATTTGTACTTAAATTCGCGCACTTACAATGTACATATGTATGCATGTACAGAAGTATACGGGTTTTTACACAGTTTTTTTTTTTGACATTTGCTATAGTGGATTCATTCCACTTCTTGACACCAATTTGTAGGATCCGAGTATAAATAAAACACAACTCGATAGTTTATGTTGGTACATTTAAAATACAGTATCTATATATTAATAGGCTAACATGTTTCCCATACAAACAATTGCCAGGCTGTTTAGCACATTTAACATACTCATATCCACATAAAATTGATATGGATGTGTTCGTATGAGTCAGGAGCAGTGCATAGGCATATAATTTTTTCTATAAATTATTTAATTTCTTTATAATTAATAAATACAATTTTTAGTTAAGATAAATAGATATCGTAAACGTGTTTACAAATATCGTAAACACAGTTGAAGAGTCGCTTTAATTTAAAAGCGCTCACCACCGGGCCTACCTTCCTAGATCTGCCTTGATTTTGACCATGATTTCGCGTCGGACCGTGATCAAAAGGGCAAATCAGTGTTGCGGTACAACTGGAATTTGGAAAGTGTTGCGAGGAATAATTTTTGTACCAATACAAAGTTGAAAAAATAAATTGCATGGTCGAATTTCGACCACCGGCGATACTAGTTATTTATTAAAACATTCAAACACATTAATTAGCTTTACACGGGTAAACGTCGTCGCTTGATGGCGGTTAAAACAAAAATTAGAGATGACAAAATAATAAAACTAGTGACAATATAATCTCAGTCGTTCATCGACCGTCTTGTCAAAGTCTATCGTTAGGTCCGTTCCATGATCGTACGTCAGGGTTACATATTATTGCATCAAATGTATCAGTCCGACTCCACTACTGGCTGTCATGTAATTTCACGTCAGTCAAATCCCACATTCATTACTCGGGTTATATTAGTGTCTGAATTATAACATTTTGTGCGTTTTTCGAAAGATCCCATATATGGGATATGTGCGTTGTTATAGTCCGATTTCACCTATTTTCAGTCAACATTTTATTGATTTTTTTGCGATTATTGAAAAAATTTAGTTTTCATTGGGGTTTTTATAAGAAGTTGTAAAAATCAGGAAAGTTTTATTCTTTTATTTAAAAAAAAAAACAACAACAACACTGGTGTAAAAACTCGAAATTATGTTTGCCCTATGCTGTGCTGTAAAAATTTCCACAATACAGCAACAGTCGACTATAATTTTTTGAAACTTAATAGTCCAACCATTGACCGACGGCGTCATATCTCTCAGTTACCTCACGCAATAGTTGAAAATCGACACCATTCACGCACGTAACATATTTAAGCCGCCTGTTAAGCACGTAAATCCAATCTCCAATTATGTACATAGATATGCCGGAATTTTTTGAGCCCACTTATGCCACCAAATTTTCAACGCATTCCATTTTTTCAGTGATGCCGATATTTAAAAAATCACACGCCGTCGTCTCATTAATGACAGTTGACAATTCATCAAACTTTGTTAAAAAATGTGTAGATACTCGTACAGTTACATACATACCCTGCAGGGAACTCAATAACTAGTGAGCAAAATTTCTAGTTCCGAACTAGCGAAAAGGTGTCAAAAGGGAACTAGATCAATTGTATTTAGACCCTCAACAGTTCACAAGGAGTGAATTGAGTGACCATTATAAGACACACTTTGGTTTGTATGCAATTTGCAATTGACAAAAATTCTATGAAAATTTTTCGTTCGTTCAATTGCCGTCGGCTTTGTATATTTCTGCAATTTTCAGATGTTTAGTGAAGCATTTTATATAAAGAGTTTTCTATTTGAATCTTGTATGAAATGAAATGTTCCCCTAATTATGCTTTTCCGATCCCTCAGGATTATTTTTAATTTTTTTTATTTTATTACTTCTTAAATATTATTGTAAATTTTTATTAAATAAATAAATAAAAAAAAAAATAATTAGTTAAAAAAAAAAATTATCATCCACCTTGACACAGACAGGATTCGAACCCGCGCCCCTCAGATTGAAAGGCACATGCGTTAGCCAGTCGGCCATCGCGCCACTTGCATGAAGTGTGTCAAAGGCTACACTTAAGCGGCAGATGTAAAACTATAGAATTTGTAGGTACTTTTAGCTAGTTCAGAACTATCGAAATTGTGCCAATAAACGAACTAGTGTAAACTGTAGAATTTAGTACTAGTTCGGAACTATCGAAAATGTAGTGCAGAGAGTGACAATTGACACCGCCTAGGACATCGCCGTGTTAAATTCGCCAGTTGATAACATGCAAAAGAGATTAAGCTCGCACTAGTAGTGTCGAAAAATGCACTAGAAGCGACCTAGTTCGGAACTAGAGATTTTCCCTACAGGGTATGTTTAGCGCTGGACCGTGTACCGATCCCTGTAAAAATCATAGGATTATATGATCCATTTTGTGGTAGGTAGGAGTACTTTCAAAGTGATCATAAACATAGACCCAAGCAAGCGACTCGTTTATCTGCATCCGCTCGTAGTTAGCCGAACATTGCTACAAAAACCGAATGTATGTATATTGCGATAACGACGAAGCAAGTGCGTACATTTGTATGTATGTATGTATGTATGTACACAGTGGCGCACACAGAAAAAAAATTTGGGGGGGTTTTCAATATCCAACGGAAAATTAAAAAAAAATACTTAAAACTCGTCCAGACAATTTTTACTTAAATTTATGTTTGGGGAGTGGACCTACGTATGCACACATTAAATAAAGGCACCTTTTAAATCTCAATTCATTGCATTTTATCTGTATTTAAACTAAAACTAACAAGTAAGGAAGCCTAAGTTCGAGTGGATTCGAACATTAGATATTCAGCTGTATTCTTTCATTGTTTGTTTGTATTCCCATCTGTATGTATTTGATGTGTTGTACTTTATAAAAAGCGAGTGCTGCATAAAGTGGACGTAGCCACGCCCATTTTCAACATTTTTATCAGTCATTTAACTAAGCATATGAATATTATTCTTTGTGCAAAATTTCATTCCTTTATGATTTCTAGTTGCAAAGATATCACGTTACAAATTTCCAAAGGGTGTTCCAGAAATATCTTTGCTAAAAAGTAGGCGTGGTCATAAACCGACTTCGCTAAATTTTTGAGCATGTATTACCACAATTTATTAAAGTGTACAAACTGATTTTCGTCATAACATCTTAATTATTTGTAGAGTTATGGGTTCCGAAATCTCCTAGATTCCTTCGTCTGAAAAGAGGCGGTGCCACACCCATTTTCCAACATTTTTCTATTTTTCGTTTTATGTCTATAGTTGGATTCATGAAACAAAATTTCAATGACATCTTTATATTTGACATATGTAGATATCGCTTAAAATATTTTTATTATGCCCCTTAATAGTTCCCATATACAAATTTGGGCGTGGTTGTCAATCGATTTTGGAAATTTTTCGTCCAAACATTTTCCTAAGTAAGTAAATTACGCGTACCAAATTTCGTCGATATATCTGCTACGGTTTCTGAGTTATGACCTATAAAACTTTCAATGTTTGCCCCTTAATAAGTGGGTGTGGCACCGCCCATTTTCCAAAATTTCACCATATTTCTTCATAAGGGCTTGAGCTGAATACGTAGGTTAAATTTTGTCACTCCAGCTCTATTAGTGACAGAGATACAAAATATCCGATTTTTACTATATGTGGAAAGTGGGCGTGGTCACGGTCCGATTTCGCCGATTTTCAATACCAACCGTCCCAGTCTCGATACCAACTTGTATTCGAAATTTCATTATGTGATTAAAACTATAATACTCTGTGTACTAGTACAGCTGAGTATAACAAACCTTAGCTAATATCCACAGCATACTTTTAGGGAAATGTCTCCACACTGCTTGTTTATAAACATAATCAGTAGTTCTTGACAAACATTGGCAATGTATATCCACGAATATTCATAGATTTTACAACATGCATTTACACAAATATTTGCGCATGTACCATCTTTTATAAAATTATTTTTTGTATGGTGTTGTCAAATTTTGGGGGGGGGGAGGGGTTTAACCCCAAAACCCCCCCCCCTTGAGTGCGCCAATGTATGTACATATGTATGCATGCTCGTTTGAACGTGCACGATCTAGTAATAAATAGACATTGAACGCAACACAACATGTTGGCGATTGCGCTAGAAAAATTTTATTATTTTATTTTTATTAAAGAAAAGCTTACTTATATATGTATGTAATCCTAATAATCAAATTGAATTGGCAGTCGTTCAAATCTGTTCAGCGATTATTAAATTTCATTAATTTTAGTACCTACTCCATGGATTAATCCCATGTAGGTACTCCATGGATTAATCCCATGTAGTTACTCCTTGGATTACTCGGGTGTCATGCGGAAATCGGAGTATGTGATCCCTGCCTAGGACATCGCCATGTTAAATGGACCATATTTTTTATATGAAATGTGACAGGTTGAGGAGTACTCGGTTGGTCCACAGCGAGTACTCTATACACGCGTGCATGGAGTACTCGGCTTTTTTGCAGGGATGTATATGCATACATATGTACATCCATTCGTATGTATTAGTGCCCTGCGTAAACACTACCCTCACGGAAAAAAAAAGTTAGTTGCAAAAATAAATATATTAAAAAGTGATTTATATTCAACTAATTTTAAAGTAGCTTTAAACAAATGCAGCGCGGGACAGTTTCTTGTATATGTACATATTTATATGTAAACACATGTTTTCAGATCTAAGTATGCCAAGATTGTTTTTTCCATTTTTTGGTTACCGTTTTTCAGCTTCACTTCCCATTAAACACTGAAAAAGAAATTCTCAAACGGAGAAAATATTGTTTCATATTTATCATTTGAAAATTAACATAAATTCAATTGTTTCTCAAATATTGTTTATCAACTTGAGAACGATTTGCGAAATTTGAGGAAAATTTGTTTCGCATTTTTACCATTTCTTGAATTTCGACATCAAATGCTGGATTAAGTTATTTATATTAAACTACAAATAAAGTAGTTGAAAAGAAACTCAAGATAAAGTTATTTATTTTAAACTACTACAAAAGTAGTTGAAAACAAATGCAGGATAGGGCAATTGACTGCTTGCTATGACATCGCCGTGTTAAAAAAGTCAGTTGATTGCAAAGGAAAAAGTCACATTTTCAATTAGTTGTTATTGAAAATAAAGTAGTTTATAAAGTAATTTAAAATTAATTAAATTTCCTACAGGGTACCGTTCACAGTTCGAACACGTATGCACTAACATTAAACACTGTCGAACACATGCAAGTCCGACTTCAACATTAAACATTTCCGATAACTAGCAACAGGCAAGCAGAGACGTTCTCGTTCTTGAAACGATCGCTGCCCGCAAGTTTCGGTCTTTTCGGTCCACTGCTAAGTATTCGAATACTAAAAGCCCGTCTCCACAAAACTTGATTCACCAGAGAAACATGTAGCAAAACATCTCGCTCAATAGCCCGTCTCCACGTGGCTAATCGTGATTCAGTTTGACATTTCTCTTTCTTGTTCTTCTTAAATGTTTGTATGTTTGCTTATTTTTGCGTCTTTGTTTTGGTTTGTGTGAGATTTCGATAGATTTTCGATACAAAATTAGAGGTGACATCGATATCATCGAGGTTGGCAAGATGATTCAGAATGAAACAGTGTTTCAATCTTCACTCGCTCTCAGAAATTTGTATGGAAATTGGCGAGTTTCGGCACTGGTTTCCGTGTCGAAACAAGATTGAGAGAGAAAATGCAGAAAAAAAGAGCGAAACACGTTATGTGGAGACATAATAATTAAGTTAGATACTAAATGTTTCATTTTTAGTTTCAAAGCATTGATTTTATATCTACTATTTTAACATAACATAATTATAAATCTTATACTTAATAATAGCCCTGTTTCTATTTAAGCGCATATACATCTGCGCTTAAATTTTGTATGGACTGCTAAGCGCGGAAAGAGATGTGTGGCCGCTGTGGTGCAGTGGGTAGAGTGCTCGCCTGCTATGCCAGGGGTCTCGGGTTCAAATCACGGTCCGAGCCAAACACCAAAACAATTTTTCTAATTAGTAAAAACCAATTATTGGGTTTTTTAAGAGCAGCGGTCACCTCTCGGCAGTGGGCGGCATACCCTCCGAATGTATTTCTGCCATGAAAAAGCTTCTCACAAAAAATGCTTTCGCCGTTCGGAGCCGGCATAAAACTGTAGGTCCACCCAATTAGTAGGAAAAACAAAAAGGAGCACACCTCACATTGGGAGAGAAGCTCGGCCATAAAACTCGTCAGAGTTATAATAGCGCCATTGTATTATATTATATTACATATGTTTAGTTTTAAGGTTAAGATTGTACCGCCTCCCACTTAATGAAATAAAGGATAAAATAGCTCCAGCATAGCTAAGAATAAAATTTTGAAGCTATTATGTTCAAGGTTTTTTAATTTTGGAAGCCTTCTTAGATATTTGCATGATGATATTTTTTTTACTACCTATTCTGAGTACAAGAAAATATTTAAATACTGCCTGCTCTATGAACTCGTTAAATATGTATACGCAAAATATTAATATGCTTATAATAAAAAACGAAAATTACATTTATACCTGGGATGTCCATACATACATACATATGTATGTAAGTATGTTCATATATACATATTTACATATGTGTATTAGCTATACAAAATTATACAAAACCATAATGATATGTACCTACCCAATAGACCAAAGGGCTTGAGAATAATATTATAACAAGCTTACAAATATAAGCGTTAAGCTTGAAGAAAGCTTGTGTAAAGTATTGAAAAAGTCTTAAGAACAATTGTAGAAAAATCAAAACGGCACCCTTTTTATAAGCTTACAAATGTAATTGTAGAAAAATATTACTTGTGAAAGCTTTTTGTAAGCTTATAAATATAATTGTATGTATAAATAGTAGAAAAAAGAAAAAAATAAATTTTTATTTGCATTTTTTTTCTTTTTCTTTCCTTCTTCACCTTTACTGCAATGTTCTTTATTTTATATTCTCCTCCTGTTTCGGACCATAACACCAACCTGAAATTCAATCCAACGGTATCATACAGTGGTACATTCAACATTATATCGAACATTATTGAGGCTTTTATATTTCCCTTTTCGAAGAAGGAATCAATGAATTATATGAATTATTGTAAAACCAAAATTTAAAAAAATTTTACAGCAAGCTTATACAATATTATTATTAATATTTTTTCAAGCATTCATTGCAAGTGTAAAGTAAGCTTATTGTAATATTGTTTTCAAGCTTGTGTTCCTCAATTATTACAATCATGCTTGTGAATAAGCTTACAATTAAGCTTATAAAAACTGTATTGCAATAAGCTTATTATGGACAATTGTTATAAGCTTGTTCTCAAGTCCTATTACATTTCGCTTACATCCTGGTCTGTTGGGTAGATACGTACATACAAATGTACAAATACATCAGTGGCGGACCTAGCATAAATTGTCTGGGCAAGCCTATGTGTGAAGCATAACCATTAGTCATTTATGTAATTTTCTTTGCTGTATTATCTAGAAGTCTGATTGCGTTCCGTTATTGAATTTGATTTAGAGCTCTCGCTTTTTTTAACATTTTCGAGTAGCCCGAATAAATGCTTTTCAAATTCTCGAACACTCCTTTGTTTGCTTATTACCCGTATGTTTGTACGGGCATTCGAACAATTCGGGTATTTGAAGTTTGTGTTTTCTCGTTTATTTTTTTTTTTTTTTGTTGTCTTCATATGTATTTTTTTATCTTTGTTTTCCTGATACAAATTTTTTTGTTTGTACACTCAGAGAAAAGGAATTAAAAATAAAATTTTTATTTTTATAATACCCGATTTAAACCAAGTCATTTTTATTTTAAAAATGAAAAATTTTTAAATTACAAATTGAATTTTTGAAATTAAAATATATTTAGGATTTAAAAAGAAACATGTTTAAATTAATGTTTAAAATGTGAAAATTAATGGAATAAAAACGAAAGTTTTTGATTCAAAATCTCATAGCGCTTAAAATAAAAATAAATATTTTTAAACTTAAGATATTTTTTCTTGATAGATATAAAAACGTGTTTAAAAATAATGTAAATACAATACATTTTTAAATTTAAAAATCTTTATTTTTATTTTAAGCACTATGAGATTTTGAACCAAAAACTTTTGCTTTTATTCCATTAATTTTAATTTTTAATTTAAAAATTTTTCTTTTTAAATCCTACACATTTAATTTAAAAAAATTTATTTTTTAAATAAAAATGACAGTTTAAAACGTGCATTATAAAAATAAAAATTTTATTTTTGATTCCTTTTCTCTGAGTATAAGCTCGAATGTTGGTACGGGAATTTGAACAACGGGCTTCAAACAAACACGATCTGTTCGAATTGCTCGATACCCGGGTATCTAGAGCTCTACTTTGATTATATTCAGTTTGCATATTTGGTTTGTTGTTTATATTCATAACATATGAAACTGAATGTATTGCATTAAATCGAGAAAATGAGGATGATAAAGAATTTTTAAGTTTTTATAGGTATACAATGAATATTATGAAGATATGTAGGTACATATGTTTTTGACTTTTGGTATTTTAGCTGTAGCTACTTTTGGTCAGCATATCAACAAGCCTGGCTAAGTCGAAAGTAAATTCAAGTTTTTTACCATCAGAATTATCTACAAAAGCAGAGAATAAATTATTAGAATAAATTGGGAAGAACTCAATTGAATTGATTGATGACGCCAAACTTATAGGGAAATCTCACACGAAAGCGCAGAGGTATTTTTAGTTTCCTTACACCGACGGAAATTTTAGTAGTAGCAAGTGTATTTACTTATTATCTAATATCTAAAAAAAATTGGTGCTTTAGTGTTTGAAAAACTGAGGTCCAATTACCAAAAGTCGTGAAATTTTATTTGATTTCCGTCGCTTTTTAAAATTATCTTGATATTTTGACAATAGTCGCCAAATATCACAATCAACGCTTTTATAATCTGGTATTTGATACATGCACATTAGGGATTCCAATCCCGGGATCCCGGGATTGACTCCCCGAAAATCCCGGGATAGCTAGAATTTTATCCCGGGATTTTCGGGATAAGATAAAGAGAGAATATTCCGCTATTATAGCAAAGAAAAGTTATATTTTATATAATTTTTATTGGTCTCAGATCTGTATACTAACAGCATTTCCTATTCTGAATGAAAATGTTGCATTATTACATTGCAGCATTATCAACATGTGTCCTGTGTCGTATCAAAGTGTTGCATTTTTCATGTGATGAATGAAACAAAAATAATGCAACCTTTTACTTGTGCTAAGAGCAGAAAATGTTGCCCGTAGTCGGGCCAGTTTTATATTTCGTCAATAGAACAAACATCCCTAAAAAAGTGTTGAGTCTGTGTGGAAGAGAACAAAAAAATGTGACAGCCGGAAGAAAGTGCGACATTTTTGCTAGAATAAAAAAGTCGATTAGTCAAAATAAGGATTACAATTTTTGATTTTTTTTTAATAATTAAATTTTTTGTGTTGAAGTACGCGTTGTAGGGAAACGTACGTTAGGTATTTTTTAAAGCTTTTAGCTTGTGGCAAAATTCATTTGATAATTTCTATTTCCTGATTTTTGGTCATTTATTTCTCAAATGTTTTTTGGAATTTTCCCACACGGAAAGTACATAATGGAAGAAAATGGAAACAAAATTTTAATTAGACTTGATAGTCTTACAACACTCTACTAAAATTAAATACGCAGCTGCATACTCGGAATTCATATCAAAATTTTGCCTCCGATATTTATCTATTCAGAAGTTGCATTAATTTTCTGAATTTTTCGGCAAGCTTGGAAATATTCGCTTAAACAAAGTTCGTCGTTAAATTCTAAAAAAATTTCTATTGGAAATTATCAAATGATTGCAAGCCTTTTTATTAATATCCTAAAAGTATCTACCAACTGCAAAGGCAAATGTTTTGTTCACCAAATGTTTGTAATTTTCGTTGTTGGTTGTGCTTTTTAAAGTAACTCTTAGGTATTATTAAATAATACGAATGATTTTACATTCCTATTTTATTTTGTTACTAATGAAATAATAAAAAATGGCAATAAAAATCTATTTTTTCTTTGCATTTTAAAGTTGTAGCGCTTCTCTAAAAATGTATTTCGCTAGCTTAGAATGCAAATTGTGTAAGTCCTTTTTTCAAACTTTGTAGGAGAGACAAAAAACAAAAAATAAAAAAATTTCTAAATGAAAAAAAAAATTTGTGTTCATGTAAATATTTTGGACTTACACAATTTTCTTCGCTTTTTGGACTTATACAATTTGCGTATCACTGAATAAAAACGAGTAGAAATAAGACAAGTATCGCAGACTTGTTTAGCATGGTGTTTTTTATTTTTCTAGCATTCTACATAAAAATACACTTTTTCATATTTACTTTTACTTTTATTTACTTTTTTCAACCCCAAATGTTGGAAAATAATACTGGTCGAAAAATTTTTGTAACAGAAATAAAATTCTACGTTTCAAAAGGATTTCGGTGTAGTTTTTGAGATATTCATGTCCGAAGAGGCGAAAAACGCAGTTTGTGGCCATATTCACACCTCAATATTTTTAAAATTACTGACATTCATTAAAAACTGATTACATCTATTGGAAGCACGATCATTTCTTTTGAAGACAACGTAGATATCTGAATAAGATACCCGAAAAAGCAAAGCGCTGTTTTCAAGAGAAATGATCGTTCTTTCAATAGCTGCAATCATCTTTTAATGAAAGTAAGTAATTTAACAGATTGAGCAGTGAATATAGCAAAAAATCGCATTTTTCGCCTCTTTGGACATGAATATCTCAAAACCTATACATATTACCGAAAATCCGACTTCAGATTCAGAATCAGCGCACCGAAATCCTTTAGAAAAGTAGAATTTTATTTGAGTTAGAAAATTTGTTGAAAATTTTTTCGGCCTGTGTAATTAAAGTCCAAATCCCGGGATAAATCCCGGGATCCCGGGATTATAAAATAAAATACCGAAAATCCCGGGATCGTAAAAATCGGAAAAATTGGAATCCCTAATGCACATGTAAGAAATTACGTGCACATGTACATGCACATGCAAGAAATTACGTGCATAAGTATGTATGTACATGCAAACGAAAATCAAATCAAATATGCATATGGCTGTGAATACTGAATGCCGAAGCCAGCTTCACATTCGCATACAAATTTAATGTGAAAAATAAAAAAGTGCTTTGCTAGTTTTTTTTTCAATTTAAGTCTGAAAATAAGCAATTGATTTCTCCTTAGAGAAAGCGAGAAAACAAGCTATGTTATTCTGTTTTGAAAGCCAGGTAAAAGCCAATGTGTGGAAACGTTAAAGCATGCTCACTGTGTCGTGATTGGCTGTACAAACAAAATACACATTGTGAGGTGGATTGGTGGTGTATTTGCGCTATTTTCTTAGCATGCTTTTAGGCACCGGATGTACAGTGGGGGCTATATTATTGAGAACTTAAATAGTAAACGCATTTAAAACGTAAAATAACCAGATTTTAAAGAAATTTGTAAAATGAAATGAACGAAAATATGTACGCAAGCCGGGCTTCTCAGCTTGTATGAAGCGCCCGCCTCTGATATACATACATATGTATTTATATATACATACATACCTACATACATATGTATATCTATGCATATCTCACTACAATTTAATTTTGTCAATAAATCAAAAAAACCTACCTAAAAACATATTCTATGAATGTTAATGTAGCCCAAATAACACCATCTGCATGCGTATGAAATTTTTACATTCTCATTTACATTTACAAAGCATGTTCTGCCTGCACATCAATAAATTTTCGGAAACTTGCTTATGCTGTGGTTATGTTACCAATCAACATTGCCAATCAAAATCGGAAACATTTCGTGACTGGTGAGAGGTGGTTATGCTTACATTGATGATTGTTAAGTACAGGGTTGCTTTTTAAGTAGCTTCCTTTCCAATTTCATACGATTTCGCAAAAAAAGTACCTATCTGCTACTATGTATCTACTGCAATTGAAAATAATTTCATAATTTTGGTATTTTAAATAGGCTGTTGAACAAAATAAAGAAAAAAATTTGTTTCAATAAATATAAGGTCGTTTCTTATTAGCTAGTTATGAATAGTTAGCCAAGTTTCCCCTAGAAAATCGTTTATTGAATCAAAAAATTAGCAGAATAGTGCCAAATAGTGAGATTAAGAACCTAGAGAGCTCCAAATTTCAGCGAGTAAAATTTTCACTAGCTCCAATTATTTTCTGTGAAAGTAAGAACCAGCTGTGAAAAAATAAACTAGCAAATATATTTACACCCCTATTGCGAGTGTCGACTGTGATAGATAATCGACTGTTGATCGATCAAGGAGCATTATATTAACATGGTCTTTGGTCGATCAATAGTCGATTATCTATCACATTTGAAGTATCATTATAGAATGATAAACCCTCTGGCACGTGGGCTACAATGAATGTAACAATTAATTAATTGTGAAATACAGGTCTGTCATAGAAAAAAGCATGCACTTGATGGAGGATTTGTTGGCGTTGGAAAATTGCAGGAAGAAGCGGTCCTGCCAAAGAAAAAAATGGCGCTTCAATAAAACGACAACTGGATCGTTCGCATTATTCAAAACGTTGCAAGTTGTGGATGAGTGGTCCTATAAAAATTATATAAGAATGACTGAGGATCAATTCAACCAAATACATGTGCTAATTCGTAGGGACATTGAAAAAAATAACACGCGATTCGGGAATACCATTCCAACAGAAGAACAGTTGGCGGTGACGCTGCGGTTTTTGGCAACAGGCGAATCTTATAGAAGTTTGGCCTTCCAGACGCACATCTCGCATTCATACCTTGTGTATTGCATTCCAAAAGTATGCAAAGCAATTTGGACGAACTTAAAAGGCATTTATTTAAAGGTACATAACAACTTAAACATTTTATTCAATCCATTAAAAAGTACTTCATCACATAAAATATTTGTACATATTGCGAATTTTAAGAAACAAGTTATATATATATATATATATGTATGGCTTTGTTCAAAAAACCCAGTTTGAAGCGCAACCTGCTTTTGTAGTACAAGCAGAGTGTTAATAAACGTAAATTTTCCATGAAGCGTCGCTCATCACAATCATCCAAAAAATAATTATTGCCGCTGTTGCATTTCATGCAGCGTTTCTGAACATACCCTATATATATATATGGTTATGTACATACACATCCATACATATTATGTTTGTATGTTTACACAAGCAAATGTCCAAAAATATATACTATTAAATTAATATATATCAAATAAAAATCATACATCTAGACCATAAACTTAAAAAACGTTCACATTCGTGCTTCTAGGGGTCTTCAAAATATCTATTTGCCACCGATTTTTATAGCAAAACAAACTAAAATTTATATTTCAAGTAATGTAGTTTTATAATTCACAACAGTTTAAAAAATAAATAAAATGGGCCGATTCAGAAGTCACAACCGTTGCGCAACAGTTGTGTTTTTATCTTCTGAATGCAAAGTTGAGCATTTCTGATCAACACAACAGTTGTGAGTTTGGAGACTTTCTTCCGGCCATTTACACAACAGTTGTGGTCAACCGTTGCGGCTTCTGAACCAAAATACAAATTATTTTTAAGTAAAAATCGGTTGCAACCCCCTATTTTCAGTCTCGACATATGTTTACGATCACAGTTATAATAAAACAAAAATTTATAGTAAATCGTCATCAGAGAGCACATCTTCCAAAGCCAATTGCAAAATGTCCTGGCGTTCTGTAGTATTTCTTATAGTTGTGGTTTGTTGTTTGCTCAACTCCTGATACCGTTTTTTAGCTGAAAATATGAGGGAATTTATGCCGTTGATCGTGCTAAAAACTATATCATCGTCATCAATTTCTTCCAATGCACTAACTACAGCTTCCCCCATCCACTCGTAACGACGTCGCTTGTTGTTATTAATAATACTGGTGAGGTCCTTCAGTCCTTGCGAGATATTTTCCTGTAAATCTCTCTTGCGACGTTTTGATGTTGACGTGGGTGAGGGTGAGGGTGACGGTGAAGATGTCTAGAAAAAATTAAAATAATAATTTAATTAATATAATAATTATTATATATTTAGTTTCCAGAATCTCCGACCGAATGGCTAAAGATTGCTGAAGAGTATGAGCGATTGTGGAATTTTCCTCAATGTTTAGGTGCTTTAGACGGAAAGCATATAAATTTCTATGCACCACAAAATGAAGGTTCTTACTACCATAATTACAAAGGGACGGACAGCATTGTATTACTCGCTCTGGTAGATGCAAACTGCAAATTTATTTATATTGCCGTTGGAGCAAATGGCCGAACAAACGACGGCGCTGTACTAAGGCATTCGTCATTACAACGAGTGCTTGACCAGGGTAATGAGCATTTTCCAACCAACAGAATAGTTGGAAATGATAGACTCTTGCCATATGTGATTGTTGCTGATAATGCGTTCGCACTGTCTACGCATGTTATGAAACCGTACTCGCACCTAACGAATTCAGAGGAGAAACTTGTTTTCAACAAAAGATTATCCAGAGCTCGACAAACTGTGGAACGTGCATTCGGTATATTGTCGCAGAAATTTTTGATCTTCAAAAAGCCAATTGCCTTAAGAAGTTTCGACAATATTGAAACCATTGTACAGAGTTGTTGCGTCCTTCACAACTTTTTAAGACCGAATGAAGATACAAATACTAATGATCGTGTCTCCCCGGAAGTCGCTGTGGAATCTTCTTTAACACCGGAAGAGATCAGGACATCTTTTTTAGATTATTTTAATGGAGAGGGTAGATTAGATTGGCTGGAAACATAAATTTATTTATGTATATATGTACATGAATTATATATGTTTATATATGTACATATTAAATATATACAAACATATACATATGTATCGACACTTTCAAACAATACTGTACTAAGTCGACTTAGTACGTTTTCTCGTTTTTGGTGTTTTCAAGTAGTATGTGTCTTAATTTAAATGCTGTCAAATTTTGGTATCAATCGGACTATCCAATCAAAAGTTATAAGCAAAAGTGTACGTATAATACAACTCGAAATTTTTACAGAATAAAAACATTGAAAGCTTGCCTGCAACTGAAGTTTCATATCGAGTTTAAACTTGCGAGGTTCCCCTGGAAAACACACTGTTCAGACATAGTACAGTATTGTTTGGAAGCGTCGATATGTGCATATGTACATACATATTAATTAATACATACATACATATATGAAAAGCATACATATGTACATACATACATATCAATTATTACATACATACATGTATGAAAAGCATACATATCGTCGTACCATACGATAACTAACATAAGATTTTTTGTGGCTGACGAAATGTAACAAGTTCGACTTTTGGCCGACGAAAAGTAATAAGTTCGACTTTTGGCTGACGAAAACTATCAATTTCATTTAAACAACAACAATTTTAATGTAAAAACAGTATATAATTACTGATGTACATACATATTAATTAATACATACATACATATGTATATGCAGCGTTGCGTGATTCGAATCAATTTTGATTTAAAATCAACTTTCAAATAAAGAATCAACTTGATTCGTGATTCAAATTATTTTCAAATCAAAGATAATTTTTATTTGTGATTCATTTCTCAAAAGAATCAAAAATACCCTCTGATTGGTGATTCAAACTGTTTTCAAATCAAAGATAAATTTGATTTGTGATTCTTTTCTCAAAAGAATCAAAAATACCCTTTGATTCGTGATTCAAACCATTTTCAAATCAAAGATAAATTTGATTTGTGATTCATTTCTCAAAAGAATCAAAAATCTTTTTTGATTCTTGATTCAAAAAATATCTTTGATTCGAATCAAATTTTTGATTCGAATCAAAAATTTTATTCGAATCAAAAATTTTATTCGAATCAAAAATTTGATTCGAATCAAAAATTTTATTCGAATCAATAATTTGATTCGAATCAAAAATTTATTTAGAATCAAAAATACTGTAGCATATCAGAAATATTCAAGTACATTCTCGGTAACTTAAAACACAAAAATGTATAAAATGCACCAAAAGTGCAACAACAGCCAAATTGTATGCTGACGCCAAATATGTAGATATGTATGTACATATATACATATGTATTTCTGATTGTCGTATTTACGTTTGTGCTACGCCGTACGTACATGCATACATACATATGTATGTATGTGCATAGGCACTTGGGTGCATACCCTGCAAAAATCATTGGATTATATGCTCCATTTGTGGTAAGTTGGAGTACTTTCAAAGTGACCACTAACATAGCCCAAGCGACCGATTCGTGTATCTGCATCGGTTCGTAGTTAGCCGAACATAACAAAAACCAAATTTTTATCGCGACGAAGACGATATGTGTATCCATACATAGCTACATACATACATATGTTTGAATGTATACACGTCATTCGTCGTCGTCGCGATAAACATTTGGTTTTTGTTGTTATGTTCGGCTAACTGTTAGGTACTCCATCAATTAATCCAATGTAGGTACTCCATGGATTAATATGATTGTTAAGCGGGACTGGAGTATATACTCCATTGCAATGACATGCAATGTTAAATGGACCATATTTTTTGTATGAAATGTGGCAAGTTCTGGAGTAAGCGGTTGGTCCATAGCGAGCACTCCATGGATTAGCGAATGGAGTACTCGGAATTTTTGCAGGGTATGCATACATACATATGTATTATATGTACATATGCCCTGCAAAAATCATTGGATTATATGCCCAATTTGTGGTAGGTTGGAGTACTTTCAAAGTGACCACTAACATAGCCCAAGCGACCGATTCGTGTATCTGCATCGGTTCGTAGTTAGCCGAACATATACATATATGTACATATCTACATAGATTCTATGTCATAGAAGTAAGAATTAGAGTAGATATACATGTATTATAGTAAATAAGTAGTATGTACATAAGAAATTTTGTGTATAGGTAAATAAGAATCAATTTTACCAATAAATTCCCTGATTGAATTGCTGTTCGTAAAGAAATACAACAAACCACTTTCGTTTAATTTGAACGGGTTTAAAATATACATATGTATGTATGTACCTATAGTGAATCCTAAATATATTTCAATTAAAAGATACTTTTAGTACGAGATCATTTTGGGTAAATGCATTATTATTATTTATTTTTAAATTCTGTTATTTTATTCTTTTATTGGGTTCATTCAATGTATGTAAAATATATAAATTATAAGTACATAAGTACCCAGCCAGCAAAATCATCGTAAACGAGCTCGTAAACGGATGTTTTCTCGCAGAAAACTCTAATAAAATATCGTTTATGATAGCCGTTTACGATTCGCCTACGAATACTGTTTCGCTTTAAAATGTTCAGTGCCTACGAGTGTCGTAAATGTATCGAAAAAGCGCTCGTATATGAATCTTTTTACGTCCGTTTTTTTTATCGTAAATGTAGAAATTTTACAAACATACATACTTTTAAAATATTGAGTTTGAAATTTTTCGTTTTCTTTTTTTTTTGACATGATAGAAAAAAGTTTATTTTGTTATTGTTTTCTTATTCGAGAACAGCTCGTAAATCGCAATGTTCGTTAAATGTACGGTACCTTGCTGGCTGGGTGGGTGGATATGTATGTGTGGATATGTATAAGAGAAATTTACATATGTATGTATATACATTTACATATTAATTGGTAAGTACATATGTACATGCATCTTACATAAGTATGTATATATGTGTTAGATTACATCTGTATTTTATATGGAAATGAAGGAGGTGAGAATTTTCACTAATATTTTTTCGTTCTTTTATCACGAGAGAGAAATGCAAAAAAATATGCTCCTCTCTCGCAAGAAGCGATCAAAAAAAAAATCCAGTTTTTCCACTTGTGCGCGAAAAATAACAAAACAATATTTCTCCTTCCTTCCTTCCTTAATTGGCACGTAACCGTCTAGACGATTCTGGCGGAATACAATAGAGTGCGGCAATTGTTTCTGTTTCGTGCAGCATGGCGCCACTCACATGTGAGACAAACTGATCGCGAAAACTAACAAAGCATTCGCGAAAACAGTTTATCACGAACATTTTTCAGCTACGTTGTAGGGAAGGATATACATACATACAAGCAGATTTTCGCAGTTGCCTTAGCCAGCCATTTGCGCGTACATATGTATGTATATTCCCACCAAAAAATCTAAGCCTTTTTAAGAATTAAAACCGCAGATTTTAAGGCTTCCGAAATCAGGCCTGAAAATTATAAAGGTAGCAAATTTGTATGGCGTAAGGCTTAAAATAAGGCTGATTTTCCTGTGTTGATGTCATCACGCCATAAGGAGTACTCTCTCTCTGAGAGCACACCTTATTCCTAATGCTTATCCGCCATGCGAAATAAGGCCTAGATAATAAATAATGCCATGTTAAATGGACCATATTTTTTATATGATATGTGGCAGGTTGAGGAGTACTCGGTTGGTCCATAGCGAGTACTCTATACACGCGTGCATGGAGTACTCGGCTTTTTTGCAGGGATTCTTTTGTATGCATACACCCAACCATAATTCATTCATCCTTTCATTCATTTATTCGTTATATATATGTATGTAAGTATATACATACATATGTATGCGCAAGTGCTTGGCTAAAGCAACTGCGAAAATCTGCTTGCATTTCCTCCCATACAACGCAGACGTTTGTTGAAATTTTAAATTTTTTGCATTTCAACTCGCGGGGGTGGTGGGATCACGTACTAAAGTATTTTTTATATGAAATAAAGTTTTGATTCAAAATAATTTTTGATTCGAATCAAAAGTTTGATTCGAATCAAAAATTTTATTCGAATCAAAAATTTGATTCGAATCAAAAATTTTATTCGAATCAAAAATTTTATTCGAATCAAAAATTTGATTCGAATCAAAAATTTATTAAGAATCTTGATTCGAAATCAAGTTTGAATCAAGAATCAAAAAAGATTTTTGATTCTTTTGAGAAATGAATCACAAATCAATTTTATCTTTGATTTGAAAATAGTTTGAATCACGAATCAAAGGGTATTTCTGATTCTTTTGTGAAACGAATCACAAATAAAATTTATCTTTGATTTGAAAATAGTTTGAATCACGAATCAAAGGGTATTTCTGATTTTTTTTTGAAACGAATCACAAATAAAAATTATCTTTTATTTGAAAATATTTTAAATCAAGAATCAGAAAATATTTTTGATTAGTGATTCAGTCAAATCAAAATCACGCAACCCTGTGTATATGAAATGCATACATATGTACATGTATACATATTAAATACATATACATAAGTAAATATTTATAAAACCCATATAAATGAATTGTATTTAAATAAATGCTATTGAGAGCTTTGTGGCCGGCGAAGTTTAAAGCTAAAACAAATTTTGTTTTGAATTGTATTTAAACCAATGATGCCGAAACATTTCTTACGGGCGAGCAATGTCATAATTTAAAGAAAAAAATATATGTTTCCATATATTTGTTTTTGTAGTTTTCTACAACTTCATTGACATGTGGAGAACCCAGTAAAAAAATTAGGACAGAAACCAGACTGATGATCGAAATTAACTAAAATTCCCCGTTTGTATTTATATTTATGTTATGCAAACAAAGCTATCGAATATGCATTGGAATATATGTATATATTTTTAATTAATAAAATTAATATTAATATTTATAAATAAATAATTAATTAATATTGAAAAGTGGATTGATTTTAGAAAGCTTAAAAAATATCTTTAATACGAGACTACTATTGGCTACTATTACTGAAATTATTAATTAATTTCCAATGCTCTCCTCTAAATTTTTCAAAATATATAAATAAATAATTAATTAATTATTAGTGTGACAAAATTAAATATCTTTGCCTCCGAGCGTTTATTTTAAAACTTTCGTCAATGTTTTTAGTACGTATAAATGTGAGTGTATTTTAAAAATTAAAAATTGTAAAATCAAAACACAGAAATCGGATCTCAGACAAACACCTCGAGTCAGTTTTGCAACTATCAACCACAAATGTTGAAATAGACATAGATAACATTATCGAAAATATGAACGAATCAAATTAGTTGCCATATGTATGTATATACATACATATATGTTCCACATTTCATTCTTTTCATTGCTGGGTTGGACCTGCTCGAATCAAAACAAAAAATTGTTTTCCTATTTCCATAGAAACGGTATCATTCGTTGATGAATTCGTACTTGAAAAAGGTAATGCATTACGCACTTTCCAACTGGGTTTACATCGTATTTTAAATACATATACACACACACAGTTTGCACTCTAAGCTATCGATAAATGAATTATATTTAAACATATGTACATACATATAAATACATACATATTATGTAAACATATGTAAACATATATGTATATTAAATACATGTTAATACATATATATATATATATACATATATGAAAAGCATCCATACACATACAAACCAGGCCCGTAGCTAGGGGGGGGCATTGTGGGGCAATGCCCTACCTTAAAATTAGAATGCCCTACCTTAAAAAGGCCAACAAGTGAGATCAATTACACTGTAGGTAAATTTTTAACTTTTGAAATATCACAGAGAAACGCCGAAACACGTAAACTTAATTTTTGGCTGTAGAATACGATGGCGTTTTCAGAAAGTCAAAGTTAGCTCTTGTTTTCGAGAAATATAGGAAAGAACTTTCAGAGCTCTGAAGGTAATTTTTTTCCGTCTATAAACTTTACTTAGGTTTTGAACCCTTTTCCCGCGTAAGGATTTTGACGGTTGTTCTTACTTAATTGGGGCATTCTAAATTCAATTCCATTACTAGTTTTTCGAAACTGGCTCGGGTTTATGAGATAACGGTATTTAAAAATTACAATCAATTTGAACTTTTTTGTTAATAACTCAGTCAGTTTATGAGTTAAATTGCCCAAACTTTGCACATGACCATATTTTAGCATTACCTTAACTTTTTCTGAAAATAATTGAAATCGGGTCACTATAACATATAGCTGTCATATAACCGATTGTTCAGATGTGGACATTTTGGGGCATAGCTTCGCTATTTAAACAGCTAATGACATGCAACTTTGTAGAATTTGTACTTGTATTGACCTTAATCTATTCCCTGAAAATTGTCAAGATCGGGCCTCTATAACATATAGCGACCATACAACTGATTGTTCAGATATATGGTTTTGCACTTTTATTTTTTTATAACTCCGAAAATAGTCATTCTGCGTGAAAAAGTAACATAAAGACTTTTATTCAAAATGGTGAAAAATTTTCTCATATACGATTTCCACGTATCTGCATCAGTTATTGCACTTTTGTGCAACCAAATTCGCAATTTCACCATAGGCATTTTTTTCAAGCCCAATAACTCATATGTGATTAATTTCATATCAAACCCAATATGCGTTGAACCCGACCCCCTCAGAATTTGATGAAATTTTGCATTGAGGTACATCTTACCTACACAAACACAACCTCATTTTTAGAAATTACATTTTCGAAAAATTGTGGGCGTGGCAAGGTATCGAAATATTCGAAAATACTCGAAAAATGACGATAATAGGTACTTTTAAAGTGTGATTACTAGGAATGGCTTTACCGATTTCAAAGCTCTTCATTCCATTAGAAAGGTATTGAAATTAGCTTTCAAAAAATACACTGTAAAATTTTTTTTTTATTTTAGTACACTGAAAAAAAATGTTTTTCAAAATAAAATTTGAAACTGAAAAAACACTTCAAAGATCAAGCGATTTTGAAAAATAAGAACTTTTTTTAGAAAGGTCTATTTAATATACATACATATATAACATATCTGAAAACTAAAATGGCCTTTTTCTTTATTTTTTTTTAATTTATTTAAGTAAATGCATCTCTTGGCTTTCTTATATTTGGATATCACGCGTAAATTAATCAACCGATTTCAAAAATTTTTATACCGTTAGAAAGGTATTAAAATCATCTTTTGAAAACACACACTGTAAAAATTCTATATTACACTAAAAAAAATTTCAAATTTGAGAAATTTTTGAGGGGGTCGGGTTCAAAATGTTCGTTTTTTCAGCCTTTGATATGAAATTCATCATATCGTATTAAATGAATTAGATGATCTGTATATCGTCTTACAGAAAATTAAAAGAACTATTACACAGTTTTTAAATGAAGAAAATATATGCATGTTTGAGGATTTTATACGCATTTGAATAATTTTTTTGTTAATTTTTCATAAAATTTTTCTCGAAATAATACCTAAAAGTATGCTTCAATTGTTTTCAAACAATAGTTTTATCACGTGCAAAGTTTGGGCAATTTAGCTCATAAACTGACTGAGTTATTAACAAAAAAGTCCATATTAATGGTACTTTTTAAATACCGCTATCTCATAAACCGGAGCCAGCTTGGAAAAACTAATGATGGCATTGAATTAATTAAGTAAGAACAACCGTCAAAATCCTTACGCGAGAAAAGGGTTCAAAACCTAAGTAAAGTTTATAAACGTGAAAAAAATTACCTTCGGAGCTCTGAAACTTCTTTCCTAAATTTCTCGAAAACGAGAGCTAACTTTGACTTTCTGAAAACGCCATCGTATTCTACAGCCAAAAATTAAGTGCGGGTGTCTCGGCGTTTCGCTGTGATATTTTGACCTCCCTACAGTGTTATTGTAATTAAATTTTTGTTTCTTTGAGATAAAAAATTATTGCGGTTGCAATGTATGATATGGAGAATCCACCCTGCATCACAGATAAAATTAAATAAGACCATCAAATTTTTGTAGTTTGGTTAAAGGAATGGTTCATTCCGGCAGTTTTCTGACAAAAACTAATCTCACTGTGAGCGAACAACACCAAAATCGCGGAAATGATTTCTAAGGCTGTGTGCTAATCTAAAACATTATACTCGTTGGAAAAATGAGGTGTCTAAATTTTCTATGGTTATCGTTTAATCATTTTCGAGAGTTTTTTTCTCACCTTGACTTGCGTGCATACCTACAGGCGACCCACATACCAAATTTAAAGATCATAGCTCTCTTCGGTATGGAATAATCGAAGGAAATTAAATTAAAATTAAAAATTTAAAATATTAAATTTTTTGTTGCATTACATTTTTTATAATATTTTCGGCTTAAATTTTGTCTCTCGCTTATTTGCGTATGGCGGTTGGTCGCTATCTTCCATTAATTATATTTCTATTCACATGCATGTCAATTGCCAAAACTGACCTAGCGCTCAATGGTTGTAGTGCCAAGACTGACTTCCGCCCTACCTTAAACCAACGCTGCCCTACCTTAAATTTAAGTCTAGCTACGGCCCTGATACAAACATACATATAGACATGGAACCACAAACTATATTGAACATTTCTAAAATGTAAAATATACATACATATATAAATATTTTGAAAAAATTTATGGAACTTACACTGTTATTTGCATAGCTGTCTTGCGTATCCCTAATCTCTAGCGATGGTTTTAAAAAACTTAGTATATCAAAACACCAAAGCGCGGGCTTTCTTACGTCTGCAACGCCACTTCCACTCCTCTTGCTATCTGTTATTGCTCGTGCCTCCTTTCTAAATTGTGTGCGAAGTATTTGGATCTTGTCACGAATATTTTTTTGTGTGATAGCTTCTAATCCTGGATGAGTCGAAATTTCAATTTGCATTTTATTTATAGCATCATTGCGTTGGTCGCGATTGCTGTATCCTGCACATTTGACGTCCCACAAGCAATTGTTTGCTTGTAACAAATTGATAAGATGCTCAGTAGCGCTTCTTGTCCATACAACAGCCATTTCGAATATATGTAAATATGTATCTACTGCGATTGAAAAGAATTTAAAATAATTAAAAACACATACATATATATTTGTATGAATGAAGAATTTTATTATACATACTTATAGTCCGAGATACGGCAGAACAAATGTATCCCCTCATCTGTTATTTACCAATGGACAGTGGTAACTGACAGTTCCTAAGCATATTAACACATCGCACATGGGTTGCCTAGCTAAAACGCGTACGAAAGGTACTAAATATTTAAAACAAAAACTAAAATTTTTAGGTATACTCCCCTTTTCTGTTATTTAAAAAAACGATACACCAGACGATAGAGGGCAATTAGGAGAGTCCAAAAAACATGGGTTGCCTATCAAAATCTGGGGCAAACTGGAGGGTTGCCACTCTGAAAAAAATACCCGTAGTTAAACCAACAACTTTCGGCTGTTGAATCTCCGTCTTTGATTCAACAGCAAAAGTATTTGTTTTTACAGCAAAGTTTTTGATCCAACAATTTATTCAAAAACGGGCGTTGTTGTTTCAAAAACTTGCTTGCCCTTAAAAAATTTTTTGTGGGAAAATATTTTTTGTGAGAAGACCAAAAAAAAAAAATAATGATGGAGAGAAGATGAAGAGAAAATCCAAACAAAAGTTTATTTTTAGCAACAATTTTCTCCCCGTTGTTGATTTAAAGGCAAAAGTATTTGACCCAACAGTTTTCGTTGTAAACAAAACTAATGAGAAAAAATTTTTTTAAATTCTGTTTTTACAATGATTCAAATAATTCATGGATTCTAGCCATGGGTAATGGCGCAATTTTTTTGGCGCTGATACAATAACACCAGCGCCAACCGTGGCGCCGCGCACGGTTCTGGCGCAATAACACCTTTAGCGCAATTGCCATGGAATAATCGATAAATAACACTTGTTTGCTTCTTACTGTCTACTATACCCGTTTTATTTCTTTTGGTGCAATTCTGGTTACCTACACGCTGGCAGAATAATTGTGCCACAATTAAATTTAATTTTAAAAATAATTTGCCTATATTTGTGAAAATATGCCGGAATCTCGTTTTTCGGCATCTTCATTATGAAATACGAGGGTCGGCTCCACCCTATTAAAAAAAAAGATTCCGGGTCCGGGCGCATTATATCGAAATTTCCCCTTACCATTTACCATGCGTAACAAAAATATACTATATGCTAATAAATATTTTATTTAATTTATTTTGTATTATATTTTTCTCTCCTATTCACAGATAATGTCAATTTTGTCTTCTTTATTTGTGAAAGTAAAATATCAATACCCTTTCTTATTAGCGATGGTTCGGTATTGGCGTTAGCATACATAATTGTGACGGTGTCATATACGCTGTGCTGTTATTGGCTTTGTGGTGGTGCCAATTTACACTAGCGCTATATTGGTGCTGGTGTTAGCGCACGAAATTGAGTCAGTGTTATATTGCAATAGCGCATCATTGAGTTGGCGCTACATTGAGTTGGCGCTATACTGAGTTGGCGCTATACTGTGTTGGCGCTACATTGAGTTGGCGCTACATTGAGTTGGCGCTACATTGAGTTGGCGCTATATTGAGTTGGCGCATTTTCCAAATCGGAGTTAGCGCAATAACACCAGGGTTGGCGCCAGCGCAATTGCGCGGCGCAGCGCAGTGTTACCCATGCCTAATGGATTCCTTTTTTAGGAAATGGAAGTATAAATAGGTTACTACAATTCAATATAATGTTGGATGTTCCACTAGGTGATGATTGGATAGAAATTCTATCATAGAATTTCAGGTTGATGTCATGGTTCGAATCCGGAGGAGAATATAAAATAAAGAAGAAAAATCAGAATAAGAAAAAAAGATAGCAACCAGTGAATTATAAGAAGGAGAGAAGAATAGGAGAATAAGCGGAGGCTACATATTTGCAGTTGGGACCCGGGCGGAGAGAAGATGAAGAGTAAAATGCAAGCAAAAATTTATTTTTAGGTGAACAATTTTTCCAACAATCTCTGACTTAAATCAACAACGCTCGCACCTTTGAAACAACAACGGAGCGTTGTTGGGCACATTTCAACTGCGGAAAGTAGTTGATTTAACAACGAAAGTCTTTAGATTTACAACGTTTTTTTTTCAGAGCAGCTTTGAAAAGTGCAAAAAAATAGGTTATCTCCCCTTTTCTGTTATTTAAAAAAACGATACACCAGACGATAGAGGGCAATTAGGAGAGTCCAAAAAACATGGGTTGCCTATCAAAATCTGGGGCAAACTGGAGGGTTGCCAGCTTTGAAAAGTGCAAAAAAATAGGTTATCTCCCCTTTTCTGTTATTTAAAAAAACGATACACCAGACGAAAGAGGGCAATGAGGAGAGTCCAAAAAACATGGGTTGCCTATCAAAATCTGGGGCAAACTGGAGGGTTGCCAGCTTTGAAAAGTGCAAAAAAATAGGTTATCTCCCCTTTTCTGTTATTTAAAAAAACGATACACCAGACGAAAGAGGGCCATGAGGAGAGTCCAAAAAACATGGGTTGCCTATCAAAATCTGGGGCAAACTGGAGGGTTGCCAGCTTTGAAAAGTGCAAAAAAATAGGTTATCTCCCCTTTTCTGTTATTTAAAAAAACGATACACCAGACGAAAGAGGGCAATGAGGAGAGTCCAAAAAACATGGGTTGCCTATCAAAATCTGGGGCAAACTGGAGGGTTGCCAGCTTTGAAAAGTGCGTGAGTGATTTCTAAATAAAGGAAAAAAACGGTTAAATACATGTCCTATAGAAATATGTTGTTTGGAAACATATAGTAAAATTTCACGAACTTTAATTTTGTGGAATACTTTAACCCGCTAACACCTCCACTAAAGGGTCGTTTTGACCCCCCTTTTTTTAAAGTCCGAAAAAATAGTATTTTGAAGGTCGATAGAGGGTTGAAATATTCTAGAAAATTATTCGCCATAAAATTTCACTAGGGGTCCCCTCAGACAAAATCTTTGTATAAATAACCCAAAAGACCACAGAAAGCAAAAAACATATTCCTTTGTATTATTTGTAAGTATTGTTCACATACAGAACCAATTTTTCTAACAGAAATAAATTCACGCCATGAAATATGCAACAACTTTTATATGACTTTATATGACCTACATTAGATAGGGTCGAAAAAAAGTTGTAAAAGTCCGCACCTAAATTTGAAGCTTATGTTGAGAGGGTTAATTCACACAAAAAAAAATTTGTTTACCCCGCGAAATACCGCCGAAGTCGCTTTTTT
This sequence comes from Urophora cardui, assembly GCA_960531455.1. NCBI lineage: Eukaryota > Metazoa > Arthropoda > Insecta > Diptera > Tephritidae > Urophora > Urophora cardui. The sequence goes on along the minus strand of OY482672.1, from coordinate 79,843,366 downwards.
ATTGTAGCATTGTTATTTGACATCTGATTTTTTAAGTTTATATGTTATCATTTTGGTATTTTAAGAGCTATATATTTTCTTTCTAATTCAATTCCATACAATTAATATATGTATTTACTCTTTAATAAATTCATACTTTATTTAATCAATGAAATGTGTACATACATATTAAAATACAAAGTTTATTCTGAATCTGACTCATCAGATGATGCTAGGTCGTAATTTAATTTTTCTTCTTCGTCGCTCTCTTTGTGAAAACGACTTCAGAGTTTAAAAGGACATCAGAAGAAAATATATAGCTCTTAAAATACCAAAATGATAACATATAAACTTAAAAAATCAGATGTCAAATAACAAAGCAACAATAAAAAAGCGACTTCGGCGGTATTTCGCGGGGTAAACAAATTTTTTTTTGTGTGAATTAACCCTCTCAACATAAGCTTCAAATTTAGGTGCGGACTTTTACAACTTTTTTTCGACCCTATCTAATGTAGGTAAAGTCATATAAAAGTTGTTGCATATTTCATGGCGTGAATTTATTTCTGTTAGAAAAATTGGTTCTGTATGTGAACAATACTTACAAATAATACAAAGGAATATGTTTTTTGCTTTCTGTGGTCTTTTGGGTTATTTATACAAAGATTTTGTCTGAGGGGACCCCTAGTAAAATTTTATGGCGAATAATTTTCTAGAATATTTCAACCCTCTATCGACCTTCAAAATACTATTTTTTCGGACTTTAAAAAAAGGGGGGTCAAAACGACCCTTTCGTGGAGGTGTTAGCGGGTTAAAGTATTCCACAAAATTAAAGTTCGTGAAATTTTACTATATGTTTCCAAACAACATATTTCTATAGGACATGTATTTAACAGTTTTTTTCCTTTATTTAGAAATCACTCACGCACTTTTCAAAGCTGGCAACCCTCCAGTTTGCCCCAGATTTTGATAGGCAACCCATGTTTTTTGGACTCTCCTCATTGCCCTCTTTCGTCTGGTGTATCGTTTTTTTAAATAACAGAAAAGGGGAGATAACCTATTTTTTTGCACTTTTCAAAGCTGGCAACCCTCCAGTTTGCCCCAGATTTTGATAGGCAACCCATGTTTTTTGGACTCTCCTAATTGCCCTCTATCGTCTGGTGTATCGTTTTTTTAAATAACAGAAAAGGGGAGATAACCTATTTTTTTGCACTTTTCAAAGCTGGCAACCCTCCAGTTTGCCCCAGATTTTGATAGGCAACCCATGTTTTTTGGACTCTCCTCATTGCCCTCTTTCGTCTGGTGTATCGTTTTTTTAAATAACAGAAAAGGGGAGATAACCTATTTTTTTGCACTTTTCAAAGGTGGCAACCCTCTAGTTTGCCCCAGATTTTGATAGGCAACCCATGTTTTTTGAACTCTCCTAATTGCCCTCTATCGTCTGGTGTATCGTTTTTTTAAATAACAGAAAAGGGGAGTATACCTAAAAATTTTAGTTTTTGTTTTAAATATTTAGTACCTTTCGTACGCGCTTTAGCTAGGCAACCCATGTGCGATGTGTTAATATGCTTAGGAACTGTCAGTTACCACTGTCCATTGGTAAATAACAGATGAGGGGATACATTTGTTCTGTCGTATCTTAGACTATTACAATGATTAAACGATGAAATGCTTCAAATGGCATCAACAAATGCTTCCAGCGCAAATGCACGATGAACGATGAAATGCTTCAAATGGAATCAACAAATGCGTCCAGCGCAAATGCACGATGAACGATGAAATGCTTCAAATGGAATCAACAAATGCTTCCAGCGCAAATGCACGATGAACGATGAAATGCTTCAAATGGAATCAACAAATGCGTCCAGCTAAAATACACGAAAAACGATGGAATAGTTCAAAGGCAATCACCAAATGCACAATCAAATGCTTGAAATAGCAAATAGTTAAAAACACATATATATGTTTGTATGTATGTATGTATGTATGAGGAATTTTATTATACATACTTACAATAGTTAAACAATGGAATGCTTCAAATGGCATCAACAAATGCGTCCAGCTAAAATGCACGATAAACGATGAAATGCTTCAAATGGCATCAACAAATACACGATGAATGATGAAATGCTTGAAATTGAATCAGCAAATGTTCCCATGGAAATGCTTCAAATGGCATCAACAAATGCGTCCAGATAAAATACACGAAAAACGATGAAATGGCACCAACAAATGCTTCCAGCGCAAATGCACGATGAACGATGAAATGCTTCAAATGGAATCAACAAATGCGTCCAGCTGAAATACACGAAAAACGATGGAATAATTCAAAGGCAATCACAAAATGCACAATAAAATGCTTGAAATAGCAAATAGTTAAAAACACATATATATGTTTGTCTGTATGTATGAGGAAATTTATTATTATGCACTTACAATATTTAATTGGAAATGTTATTTTAAATAACAAATGGCGGCAAACACACACACGTAGAAAAAGAAGCGGATTGCCTGGTTTCATTTTTAATACCTTTTTTTTACTACATATCTTTATTTTTCACAAAATAGCGCATTGCAACCCCGAAAATACTGGCTTGATGTGTGCCTATTTCACACAGCAAATGTGCTGGATGTGAGAGTCCGAAAATTCTCTCACCGTCGGAGTGCACAACAACAATTTCACGGTGCTCGACCAGCTTGATTGGTAGCATAACCAGGCCATTAAAGGCGGATTCATCGTTCTAGTTCAGAACTAAAGTTGAATTTGAGTTAACTAATAAAAACAGTTCAGAACTTTTCGGAATTCCTCTCACACTCCGAAAACACAACAACAACCACATGGCAAAAAAGTTCTGAACTTGAACGATGAATCCGCCTTAAGTATCCGAGAACTTCTTCTGGTATCCGAACATTTGTGCTAACAACATCGAACATGAACGGGCAGCATTGAGATTGAAATGCTTCATTCTCGGTGCTGAAGCAAAATTTCACGCCACTGAAGTACTTCACTGATCGAACACTTCGAAATCCATACATGTGCTACAGCGAGTGCAACACAGCATGTTCGATATCGAGATGTCTTGCGCAGCTCTTTAGTATGTATGTACCCTGAAATAAATTCGACTAATCCGGGATCACTCGCAAAGGGCCATGCGACTACTACCTTTGTATATCTATTTAGATGGGTTGAAGTGTTCCCTTTTGTTTTAGCATATCTTATGAGGAGACTAATTGTACCAATCTGCCTGTATACTAACACAATGATTTACGCGAAAAGCACTAATAAATAACAAACATGGACTTCTGCAATTAACCACAATTTTTTTTTTTTTTTTTTTTTTTAATTTTTGCAATTAATAAAATGCAGCAATATACACAGATACTATTTTTGTTTTAATTTTTAGTAATAATATTCGCTGCGGTTATTTTTTAATTTATGTATTGCATATGTACTTATTTCGGTCTTTTTGTTGTTTATGCTTGTTGTCAAATTCACGAGTTTTGCCGGCTCACCAAATATTATTCACCTGCCAGCTTTTAAAAATTTGCTATCCGGGGTAATTTTGCTTAATTGAACAGCCAAAAATATCCACAATAGTCAAATTTAGTAAAGAAAACACAGCAGAAAAAACTTAATTTTTTTCTATTTAAATTTTTATCTCCATATAAAAACAAATACAAACGATTGATACAATATGTAGTACAATTTAGTAAAAAAAAAACGCCAGAAAACCTTCATTTTCTCTATTTACATTTTTATTTCCGTGTAAAAAAACGATTGCGGCAATAGCCAAATTTAGTAAAAAAAAAACGCAAGAAAAAACTTAAATTTTTTTATTAAATTTTTATCTCCATATTTAAAAAAAAATACACTTATGTTAACATAATTTTATAATCGGCAACATTCGGAATAGTTATTGAGGTACTTTGGGAGCATATTGAAAGATTGGTACAAATTTACTACAAAATAATCGCTCCGGCAACCCTGTTGCAAAGAAAGCAATCATGAGAGCATCAGCTGACACGTTATTACGTGAAAAATCAAATTGAGCTAGGTTTCTACGATACGTGCGTCAAGAGAGCCGTCGTCATGCGTTGGTGAATGGGCATTTACACTACAATTCCATAAGACAGGTTGTGTCAGCTGACACGGGCTACGTGCGTGCGTCGTTGACTGGTTGGACTATAAGCTGTCATGGTGCGCCAATGGCGAGGGTATGTTTGCATCATATCTTATTGGTTAAAGCGTATTTATATTTTACGCATACACAATCACACATACTTACATACGTCCATATATGTACATACATATGTTTGTCTCGCTCTATCTCACGTGGGAACAAACGGGTTAGACGGCCCAGTTTTAGAAAGTTCCATTTCTGCATACGTATGAATCAGAGTTGTTAAGGAATGCTTTCCTTTCGGAATGCATTCCATGCAATTCCCATTCCAGTAATTGCGGTTTTGGAATGCAGCCCTTAATTCCTTTTTCGGAATAGTAAATTAAAATATCAATTCCTATTAGAGCTGTAGATTTTTTTTTTACATTTTCGAGTAGCCCGAACAAATGTTGTTCAAATGCTCGAGCAGTCGTTGTATTGTTTATTACCCGCATGATACAAGAAAGAAGGTAGTGTAAACGTCAAATTTTTGTCGCCATATTAACCACCTGACAATTATATAGATTATGACATTTCGTGCTGCCATACTCAGTGCTAAAAACACTGGTCGACAAGTTTTTGTTACAGAAATAAAATTCTACTTTTCTAAAGGATTTCGGTGCGCTGAATCCGAATCTGAAGTCCGATTTTCTGTAATACGTACAGTTTTTTAGATATTCATGCCCAAAGAGGCGAAAAACACGCTTTTTGGCTATATTCACTCCTCAATATCTTTTAAATTACTTACTTATTTTAAAAATTTATTAAAGCTATTGAAAACGCTGACATTTCTCTTGAAGAAACCGGACTTCAGATTCGGATTCAGCGCACCGAAATCTTTTAGAAAAGTAGAATTTTATTTCTGTAACAAAAATTTGTTGAAATTTTGTCGACCAGTGAAATCCTCCATTTATGTTATTTTTTATTTCCATGGTAACCATGGTATCGATTGCAGCAAAACGAATTTTTTTAATTTGAATATTGATATATATATATGTATAAATACGTATATTTACGTATTAAATTCTTCATAATATCAGATCACAAATCTATATACATATATAAAAATGATTTGGTATTTAATTGAAACGCTAAAACTTGAAAACGGCTGAACCAAATCAAATACTTCCTTAGGGGGGTTTGTTTGTTGTTACCTCGCGAAGGTTTATTCGAAGAAAAAATTTAAAAATGTTAGGGGGGCGTGGCACCTCCCATACAACCTTAATTTTTAAAGCTGATTATCTCTAAAAGAGTTCAAGGTAGGGAGCTGAAAATTGGTATAGAGGTAGGTGATATCAAAACCCTTCTCACTCAGAAAAGTGGGGGTTATCAGAAAAGGGGGCGTGCACCTCCCATACAAACTTAATTTTTAAAGCTGATTATCTCTAAAAGAGTTCAAGGTAGGGAGCTGAAAATTGGTATAGAGGTAGGTGATATCAAAACCATTCCCACGCATAAAAGTGGGGGTTATCGGAAAAAGGGGCGTGGCACCTCCCATACAAACTTAATTTTTAAAGCTGATTACACTGGTCGACAAGTTTTACTTGAAAGAGTTTTTAGTGCTTAGCACGAAATTTTTATTTTTAATTCAATTTTTAATTGTTGGGGTTGTTTGGTATATACATAAAATAAATACCAACAACAATGTTCATTGCGAATTGCCTACAACAAAAATTCAGCACGTTTGTGGAGAATATATGCAAAAGCATATACACACTAACGTTAATGTTGAAAATGAAAAAGGCAAAAGTGGGGAAAATCCAACAGCTTGCACAGAGTCTCAATGGCCGAGTGTGTTTATCCGTTGGGTCATTGCGGCTGAAGTTGGAATGGACTCGGGTTCAAACCCCGGTGCATCCACTTCCGAAAAGAGTGCTGATGATCGAAAATGGTTTTTCGTGAAATAGCTATACACTCAACCTTCGCTGTAAATAGTTGTTGAATTTTTTCCCCTTACCCCAACAATTATAAATTTTTTTTTGTTTTGATAATTATCAAAACAATTATTTCAAAAAAATATAGTTTCAAATTTAGGGCCTTATTTTGCAAAACGCAACGCGACGCAACGAGTCACCCAGAGTCACTTTTTGTCGTGTTCGTATTTTGTATCTCTTTAGGTGACTGAAAGTGACTGTAAGTGACTCGAAGTGAATGTGTTACGTTTTCTGGTGAGTATGTTACGTTTTTGGTATTTTATAAAACGCAAAGTGACGAAAACGCTCACTTTAACTGTCAAAAGAGTCACTTCCTTTTGTTCGAGTGAGCATTCGATATGGTTTAATTTGCAACGGCTAAAATTAGCCAATTAAAAAAAAAACGGGGTATCAATCGACACGTTTCAATCTCGCGAACCCGAATATGATGCTGAACTAATTTTTTATTTGATTTAAATAATAAGTTATCAATAAAAACGTTTTAATTTTTGTCTTGCTTCTTGAACACACGCGAACACACAAATGCATTTTTTAACATTGGATAACACGTACATATATTTATTTATTTATTTATTTCAATTTCAATTCAATTATTTATATTTTATTCAAAAAAAACAAACTAAACAAAACACGTATGTATGCATGATACAACCAAACAAGGTAGTTCCATTTCACTTTGACTTTGTAATTTTTGATTATAATATGGATTATTGACGTCTTACATTAAGTCAAAAATTTAGGATAGCGTTGCCCAATCAAAAGTTTTTGGCTGAGGGTATATTTGAACAAAATATTGGGTATTTTAAATGAATTGGTGTTTTTTACATACATATGTTAATCAACAAAACAAATATAATAGGTCCGTTTAATATTAGCTAGTTATGAATAGTTAGCCAAGTTTGGGCTGGAAAATCGTTTCTTGAGTCAAAAAAATAGCAGAAGAGAGCCATAGACAGCTCCAAATTTCAGCTAGTAAAATTTTCCCTAGCTGAAATTATTTGCTGCCAAAGTAAGAAAGAGCTGTTGAAAAAATAAACAAACGAATGCTTTTGATTTTATTACTTTTGAAATTTTCTGAATTTTTGAAATAGAAATAAAGAAAATTAAATGTTTTTTTTTTAGAAAAAATAACCATTAACAGTCAAAAATAGCATTAAAATTATTAATCGCTAATTTTTTACTTTTTTCCGTTTCTTGATTTCCTGTTCGTTTCGCTCTTTATGAGCGCAATTCTTTCCGTTTTGCTCACTTGGCAGCTAGCTGCTAGTTTAATAAGAAACAAACCTATTGAAAAAAGCTTTTCAAAAAAGATAAAATAATGAGTTATTCATAAAAAATAAAAGAGATTTATACAAATATTACAGTCGAAAACTTTTATCAAAATGTCCTTTACACAATAGCCCTGTTTTTATTTCAGCGCATATACATCTGCGCTTAAATTTTGTATGGATTTCTAAGTGCACATCTCTATCCTGTAACGAAACTAAATTAATTTTTTTTGCTTGTAACAGAAACAGAAACAAAACTCCTTTGTAACAAAAGTCGTAAAAAAACTCCGAAACGTTACAGGTTTTGTTACAAGGAACAAAATTAATTTAGTTTCGTTACAGGTTTTGTTTCTGCTGGAACCGTTTCGGAGTTTTGTGACGACTTTTGTTACAAAGGAGTTTTGTTTGTTTCAGTTTCGTTACTTAGCTGTGTAACAGAAACCGAAACCGAAACGCGTTACAAGTCCTGATTAAAACACAGCGATAATACCAGCTATTTTGTAGCACGGCGAGCCAAATTGAGACTACAAAAATATGTTATTTTATATATTTAACTTCCGTTTATAGTATGTACTATATCCCACAAACTTGCCGCAACTTATTTTAAGAATAAATCTTATTTTATATAAAATTATTTGTGATCTGATATTATGAAGAATGTAACACGTAAATGTACGTATTTTTATTTACATCTATCAATATTCAAATTGAAAAAATTCGTTCGATATCATGGTTACCATGGAAATTAAAAATAACATAGATGGAGGATTTTTAGCATTGAGTATGGCAGCACGAAATGTCATAATCCATATAATTGTCAGGTGGCTAATATGGCGACAAAAATTTGACGTTTACACTACCTTCCCAGCAGTATTTATCAGCTGGAAAACAGCACTTATTTCCTAATGAATATTCAGTATAGATGTAGTTCCAAAATCTGAACTTTCCCTTTCGTTTCTATATAGAGGTGGCGGTGAAAATCAACTACCTAAAAACTGACGAACGAGAAGGGAGAGTTTCTGTACGAAAAAAGGCCTGAAGACGCAGGGAGCACTTCCACAGGAAATAGCAGTTGAAAGAGAAGGGAGAGTTTCTATATGAAAAAAGGTCGTAAGACGTAGGGAGAACTGCTATAGGAAAAAGCTAGTGAACGGGAAGCTAACTTATCCACAGGAAATATTTGTTAAAATTTCAGCAGAATTTCAGTAGGAAAATTTACCTTAATCCTTTGCCAATTCTTTACTAATAAAATAAATAACTATTAATTCACAACCATTTATTTTTGATGAAAAATTAAAACATGTTAAATTAAAACAAGTAAGGAAGCCTAAGTTCGAGTGGAATCGAACATTAGATACTCAGCTGTATGCTTTCATTGTTTGTTTGCGTTTGTTCGATATAGGGTGTATTTTATATGAAACGAGTGCTGCATAAACAGGGCGCAGCCACGCCCATTTTCAAACTTTGTATCAATCATCCAAATAAGCATATAAATATTATTGTTAGTGCAAAATTGCATCCCTCTATGACTTTTAGTTACAAAGGCTTCACGTTACAAATTCCAAAAGGGTGTTCCAGAAATATCTTTGTTAAAAAGTAGGCGTGGTCATAAACCGATTTCAATACATTTTTGCGTGTCTATTAACACAAGTTATAAAAGTGTATAAACCAAGTTTCGTCATAATATCTCAGTTATTTGTCGAGTAATAGGCTCGTAGATTTCTTTGTATAAAAAGAGGCGGTGCCACGCCCATTTTATAAACTTTTTTTATTTTTTGTTTCCGGTCTATTGTAGAACTCATGTCACAAAATTTCAGTGATAGATCTTTATATTTGACAGAGATATCGCTTAAAATGTTTTTATAAGGTCACTTTATAATACCCATATATAAAAGTGGGCGTGGTCGTCAACCGATTTTGGTAATCTTTCGTCCACACATTTGGCTAAGCAAATATATCACGCGTACCAAATTTCATCGATATATCTTTAACGGTTCTGAGTTATGGCTTATAAAACTTTCAATATTTGCCCCTTAATAAGTGGGCGTGGCACCGCCCATTTTCCAAAATTTTTATATTTTTTGTTTTATGTCCCTAGTTGGACTTCTGCCACAAAATTTCAGTGATAGATCTTTATATTTGACAGAGATATCGCTTAAAATGTTTTTATTAGGCCCCTTTATAGTTCCCATATATAAAAGTGGGCGTGGCCGTCAACCGATTTTGATAATTTTTCGCAAAAACATTTGCCTAAGTAAGAAAATTACGCATATCAAATTTCATCGATATATCTTCAACGGTTTCTGAGTTATGACATATAAAACTTTCAATGTTTGACCCTTAATAAGTGGGCGTGGCACCGCCCATTTTCCAAAATTTTTGTACTTTTTGTTTTATGTCCGTCTTTGGACTCCTGCCACAAAATTTTAGTGATAGATCTTTATATTTGACAGAGATATCGCTTAAAATGTTTTTATTAGGCCCCTTTATAGTTCCCATATATAAAAGTGGGCGTGGCCGTCCACCGATTTTGATAATTTTTCGTCCACACATTTGGCTAAGTAAATATATTACGCGTACCAAATTTCATCGATATATCTTTAACGGTTTCTGAGTTATGACATATAAAACTTTCAATGTTTGACCCTTAATAAGTGGGCGTGGCACCGCCCATTTTCAAAAATTTTTGTATTTTTTGTTTTATGTCCGTAGTTGGACTCCTACCACAAAATTTCAGTGATAGATCTTTATATTTGACAGAGATATCGCTTAAAATGTTTTTATTAGGCCCCTTTATAGTTCCCATATATAAAAGTGGGCGTGGCCGTCCACCGATTTTGATAATTTTTCGTCAAAACATTTGTCTAAGTAAGCAAATTACGGATACCAAATTTCATCGATATATCTTCAACGGTTGCTGAGTAATGACATATAAAACTTTCAATGTTTGCCCCTTAATAAGTGGGCGTGGCACCGCCCATTTTCCAAAACTTCATCAAATTTCTTCATAAGGCCCTGAGCTCAATACGTGGGTAAAATTTTATCACTCTAGCTATAGTAGTGGCTGAGATACCAAATATCCGATTTTTTCTATATAGGAAAAGTGGGCGTGGTCATGGTCCGATTTCGCCCATTTTCAATACCAACCGTCCCAGTCTCGATACCAACTTGCATTTCAAATTTCATCAAAATATCTCAATTTTTACGCGAGTTATCGTGCGTACGGACGGACGGACGGACGGACGGACGGACGGACGGACGGACGGACGGACGGACGGACGGACGGACGGACATGGCTCAATCGATTTCTCTTTTCACCCTGATCATTTTGATATATATAAGTCCATATCTATCTCGATTATTTCATTATGTTACAATCCACCGTTATGAAATCAAAATTATAATACTCTGTGTACTAGTACAGCTGAGTATAACAAGTAAACCATTTATACATACATACATATGTATATCAACGTGTAAAATTAATTAAATTAAAACATTGAATTCTATATTAATGAAATGCTTATAAAATTAAAACTGACACTCATATTAGTTGAGTACTTTTTTTGTTAGAGAGTCCAGTGCTGGGATTCTGGATAATCGCAAAACTGATCGCAAATTTACGATATCGATACGAAAATTGTCGCAAATTGGTTACAGAATTCCAGCACAGAGTAGTTCCTTTCGACGCAAAGCTCTTCAGAGAGTATCCGGTTGGGACGCTCATAAATGCCTTGTGGCATAAGTATTGATTTGCAAAGAATGCCCTGAAAATTCCAGAAAGGTTAAGAGTATGTATAACAATTGAATGATATTTTGGAAAAAAATGATTTTCTCACGTATTTTTCGAAGTCCAACTTTAACTTTATTTTCCAATTGCTCAGGCTCAAACATGTTTGAAACCGGAAAACTTCGGGAGTTCCTATGTTTTCAGAAATTTTTCCCACGACTACAAATAAAATAAGTAAACACAACGTGCGATCAATGTGCCATCAAGATATATTATGTTCAGAGCTGTAAAAATTTACATTGTTATTAACAACGAATTGATCCTTCAATTTGATTGAAGGTTCTTACAGCTCTGGTACATATTTATGTATGTATGTATGTATGTATAGCATATTATTTTGCAACAAGGACTTACTTTTTAAAGATTTGCACGTCATTATGAACTAGTTGCATTGTTTAATCTTCTTCGCCAGCGATGATAATATCAGATATTATCTTTTGTTCATTGTTATTGGTTTAGATTTATTTTAAATCTTTTTTGTTTGGCCGCTTCCGAAAAAGTTTAATTTACAAATGACAAAAAATTCAAACGTTTGGGATTTCTATTTTACTAGCACCTGAAAAATGCACTGCGCCTTCAGGGAAAAATTCAATAGCCCTGAAGTCTTCACTGCGTGTTCATCAAATATTTCAGTACACATGAAAGCTTCACTGCGTATTCAGTTAATTTTTCAGGTAATGATTTTTGAACACAGTTTCAAGTTATTTTTCATACTGAATATTGTACTGAATATGCATCTCCTTACCTCGAATACTGCTGGGTTCTTTCTTGTATCATGTATGTATTTACACACAATGTCAACAAATACTTTTTTTTATTTTTGTTGACTTCCCATTAAACACTGAAAAAGAAATTCTAAAACGTTGAGAAAATATTGTTTCTAAATTTCAGAATCAGCATATATGTATATAATTTGAAAATAAACATATTTTCAAGTGTTCATGAAACATTGTTTATCAGTTTTAGAATAACTTACAACACATTTGAAAAAAAAAATTGTTTCGCATTTTGTATCATTTCACGAATTTCATCCTGTCAAGGTTTCAAGGAACGAAGAAATTTTGTACCTATGTTTGCAAATTTCAATCAGCGTTCGTTGTTTTACGTGAGCAGTCTCTTAACGGTTGAAATTATGATAGTTGAAAATGATTGTGTGTAATAATGATTCCGTATTTCTTACTCTTATTTTATTTGTTTGTTGCTTTTTGTGAAGTTACACAAACTTTATTAAAAACATAGTTTGTTTCTCATATGTATGTATGACTGTACAAAAGGCACAGGCGAAATTCACCCGCACGGGTAAATGAAAAACTTCACATCAGAGCACAAATATGTAATACATATCGTCGTACCATACGAAAACTAACATACGTTTTTTTGTGACTGACGAAAAGTAACAAGTTCGACTTTTGGCCGACGAAAAATAACAAAATCGACTTTTGGCTGACGAAAACTATCAATTTTGTTTAAACAACAATTTCAATGTAAAAACAGTATATAATTTCTGATACTTTTCGTCAGCCAAAAGTCGATTTTATTATTTTTCGTCGGCCAAAAGTCGAACTTGTTATTTTTCGTCAGCCAAAAGTCGAACTTGTGACTTTTCGTACAGAATTTTTTTATTGATAGCTTTCGCCAGAAATTTTAAATATGCTAGATTTCGTATGGTACGACGATATGTACATATTAGAGCTCTCGATTTTTTTTAACATTTTCGTGTAGCCCGAACAATTGTTGTTCAAATGCTCGAACAGTTGTTTGTTTGTTTGTTTATTACCCGTATGTTTGTACGGGCATTTGAACAATTCGGGTATTTTGAATTTTTTTTCTTTTGTTTATTATTTTTTTTTTATATGTAGTTTTTTTATTTTTGCTTTTCCCATACACATTTTTTTGTTTGTAAGCTCGAATGCTCGAATGTTTGTACGGCAGCGATGCGCAGCCTCTTGCCCGCGGGCAGACCAGGGCCCTATTCCACAAAACAACTTATCAACTTTTCACTTTGCACTTTGCAAATTTTTCGTCAATTTGCAAAACTTTGTGTTCCACAGAATTGTAAAATTTGATAAGTTATAAGTTGATTTGAAAAGTGTAATTTGAAAAGTCTTTGCAGTTTTTGTACTCTCTTTTCGATTTCTGTTCCACGTACGTTCTCTTGTGCAAAGTGCAAAGCTACTATTGAAAAGTGTAATTTGCAAAGACTTTGCAAATAAATGCGCTCTTTCGTTCCTCAAAAACTTTAAATTCTATGTTTGCAAAGCCGAATTTGATAAGTTTGTCAAAAATTTGCAAGGTAAACGATCGCTTTGCAAATTTACATTTTTATTACTAGTAAAGTTTTTCAAAATGTTAAGACGTGAGTTTTTGTTCGACGTAGTGAAGACGCGGTTATAGGAAGAAATTATAGAGACCGCATTAATTTTTCAGGACTACAAAGCTTTAATTTTAATGAGTGCTTCCGTTTAAACCAAACACAAGTTCATTTCATTTTAAATAAAGTTGGTGAATATGAAAAAAAGCAAATATATGAAGTTCACTTAATGTTTATTTACGAAAATACTATATTATAATAATAATAAACAAAATAGCAAGTGATACCAATAAAATTATTTGCATGTATAGGCAATAAATTATTTTACTTACGAATGTTCGACTCTTCCATTGCCCAAACAACACTGAAATAAATTTTGGTATAAATTTTAAACTTTTTTGGTCGATATATAGGACACGACCGAAAAGTTTAAAAGATTTTTTAACTTTTAAGGTTAAATTTTATTACAAATTAAGATTTATTTTAAGACTTTCAAAAGTTTAAAATGTAAACCTTTTTATAGTCAGCTGTACTAGTACACAGAGTATTATAGTTTTAATCACATAACGGTGGATTGCAACAGAATGAAATAATAGAGATAGATATACACTTCTATATATCAAAATTATCAGGGTGAAAAGAGAAATCGATTGAGCCATGTCCGTCCGTCCGTCCGTCTGTCCGTCCGTCTGTTAACACTCTAACTCGCGCAAAAATTGAGATATTTCGATGAAATTTGGAATGCAAGTTGGTATAGAGACTGGGACGGTTGGTATTGAAAATGGGCGAAATCGGACCATGACCACGCCCACTTTTCCTATATAGAAAAAATCGGAAATTTGGTATCTCAGCCACTAATATAGCTGGAGCGATGAAATTTTACACACGTGTTGGGCTCAGGCCCCTATGAAGAAATTTGATGAAATTATGGAAAATGGGCGGTACCACGCCCACTTATTAAGGGTCAAATATTGAAAGTTTTATATGTCATAACTCAGAAACCGTTGAAGATATATCTATGAAATTTGGTATACGTGATACACTTACTTAGGCAAAAGTTTGGACGAAAAATTGCCAAAATCGGTTGACGACCACGACCACTTTTATATATGGGTATTATAAAGTGACCTAATAAAAACATTTTAAATTATATCTCTGTCAAATATAAAGATATATCATTGAAATTTTATGGCAGGAGTCCAACTATGGACATAAAACAAAAAACATAAAAATTTTGGGAAAATGGGCGTGGCACCGCCTCTTTTTAGAAGCAGGAATATACGAGATTTCTTAGCCTATAACTCGACAAATAATTGATATATAATGACGAAACTTGATATGTACACTTTTACTACTTGTGGTAATACATGTTCAAAATTTTAGCGAAATCGGTTTGACGACCACGCCCACTTGTATGTATGGGAACTATAGAGTGGCCTAATAAAAACATTGTTGAAGACATGGACGACCTCATAGAGCTCTAAGCGCGGCGGATACATTCCTATGTATCTAAATAAACATATTTCAAATTGTAATGTAATGTACTTACCTTTCCTCGTCACCCTTTATGCGCAACCTTTTGTTACACCTTGTACCCACTTACTTTAGAATCCAACACACATACTTACCTCCATACTTTCCCGCTCTCTCCCGAACCGTTACCTGTGATGTCTACTTACCCTATATGTAAAACTAAGAAAATATAAAAGTCAGTTGTTAAAAATCTCGCAGCTAAAAACGTTCATTTCCGCGCCCGCTAAAATTTTACTTTGTGAAACTTCCAAAAAAAGCAGATAACTAATAAATTGTGAAACTGAAATAGAAAAAGGTGTTTTTTAATAATTAGAAAAAGGAGGAAAAGAAAAGAAAAACAGAAATAAAATATAGACAAACAAAAAATATATTTATTCAGCCAAAACCTGAATAAACATTTTAAGCGATATATAAAGATAATTCATTGAAATTTAAAGATAATTCATTTAAATTTTGTGGCATAAGTTCTACAATAGACCGGAAACAAAAAATATAAAAATTTTGGAAAATGGGCGTGGCACCGCCTCATTTTAGACAAAGGAATCTACGAGATTTCGGAGCCCATAACTCGACAAATAATTGAGATATTATGACGAAACTTGGTTTATACCCTTTTATAACTTGTGTTAATAGACACGCAAAAATTTATTGAAATCGGTTTATGACCACGCCTACTTTTTAACAAAGATATTTCTGGAACACCCTTTGGGAATGTGTAACGTGACATCTTTGTAACTATAAGTCATAAAGGAATGACATTTTGCACAAAGAATAATATTCATATGCTTAGTTGGATGACTGATAAAAATTTTGAAAATGGGTGTGGCTACGCCCACTTTATGCAGCACTTGCTTTATATAAAATACACCGTGTTTTCATCAAACGCAAACAAACAATGAAAGCATACAGCTTCCTTACTTGTTTTGGTTTAAATTAAAAAAAAAAATGTCTGCTCCCAAATCCTCTTCATGCTTTTCCCTATTGTATCTTCTTTCCTACCTTATTTTTCTCCTTTTCTTCCATATTGTTCTGCCCCCGACATCCCCTTCATCCTTTCCCATATTTCATCTTTTTCCTATCCTCCGTTTCTCCTTTTCTTCCTTCTTCATTTTATCTGTTTCCACAATTATTTTGTTTATTTTTTTCTCCATTCAAACGCCACACAGTCGTTCATTCAAATTGTCTAATAACTATAATAGGAGCGTCAGAATGAATACTTTTCCGGCAATCCAGCTCCGTTTAACTGACACATACTTCAACTTCATATATTTTTTACCGCAAAGTTGAAGTACTGAATGTGTCGATCGTCATTCAATTACATATAATTCCACTCTGCTGTAAGTTAAACGGATTGCTGGATTGACGGAAAAGTATTCATTCTGACGCCCCTATATGTGAGCCTTTTATATTGTTTATTTCTCGAAAAGGCAAGTTGGAATTTCAAATCAAAAATTAGAATTTTTTCATTGAAATAAAATGTTACGACCAATAAAAGTTTAAAATTTAAACCTTAAAAGTTTAAATGAGAAAAAATGTAAGATTTAAACCAAAAAAGTATGAAATTTATTCCAAAAAATACTTAGAAGTATTTAAACTTTTGTAAGTTTGAATTTTAAACCAAAAAAGCATAACAAACTTTTAAACTTTCGAAGGTTCAAAATTTAACCCAAAAGAAGTTTTAAATTTCTTTCAAACCAAATCAAAGTTTTAAAAATATTCCAATATTTATAACAGTGAAGCTATCCCTCGCATAAGTCCATGTTTTTTGAGCCGAAGCCAGTTGCAGTGACTGGGCTTTATTTAAAACTTCCTCCCAAGCTGCCTGCTTATCTAATTTATTAACCTTCAAAATGTAATATAAGCTTAAATATGTTCTAAATACTCACAATAATTTTATAAAAACATACTTACTTTATTGTTTCGAAAGCTAGCAAATAAAATGTCTTTTTTTTCTTTAATTACATAGCTTTAGTACGGCTAATTTTTTCTCTATTTTTATTTTTCGGCTCATAAACACACAATGCAAAGTGAAAAGGATCAAAACAAATGCAAAGACGTGTCAATGCTTTGTGGAACAACTTGCACGCTCACTTTTCAATAGAACGCAAAGACTTTGCAGAGAGTGAAAAGTCTTTGCAAAAATATGTTCCGTTAGCAAAGACTTTGCAAAACTAAGCGCAACGCATAGTGAGATTTGCAAAGAATATTGTGGAACAGAAACACTTTTCACTTTGCAATAAAATCGATAGTGCAAAGTTGATAAGTTTCTTTGTGGAATAGGGCCCAGCTGTTTGCAATTCACACGTATACACACCGATTGTCTCTAATACAGACAAATAAAGAGAGTAAAACGAGCGCTTACGATGGGACCATGCTTAGCAAAAATAATTAATTTGCCTTCGACTGTCGTCATAGATAACTAGATACAAAACTCTTCATTTCGTGAGAGCGCTGTCAAAATGCGCATTTTTTATAACATTTTTCATTGGTGCCACTCTGTTCGAAAACTGAAAATGGGTATTTTACATATTAATTTCTGGGAATTTTTCGGCTTCCTTATGTTATTGAAGACTATAGCAATAATAAAATTTTGTTTATACCAAATTAAGATAAGGATATAACCACAAAAGTGATCGGGATAGTATGATTTTCCCACATTCCGAATATTCGTGTTCGAAACCCAATCTCAGACAAATTAAGAATAACACACAAAAAGTGGTGAACGATAATACATGTAGTTGGGTGGTATTTTTTAAGAAATATTTTACTCTATTTTGCAATTCTATTAAAATGTGAATATATTAGAATTGAAATTTAATAATTTTTAACAGGATATATATATAATTCTACTGAAGAACGCTGCCCGCGTTCCATCTCATTAACATATTTTTTATAATTTTAACTGAAACACAATTTTTTCCAGTTGAAACAATAAACTGCACTGCACTATACACGAGCAATACAATTACCTCGATATTTTTCATAATTCATTATTATTTCAACAAAATTTAACACACAAAACAAAAAATCTAAATCCACCAAATGCGCCTATTTGTTTTGGCGTGTTTTCCCTTCTGGCACCTGCAATTTGTACAAACAGCTGATCGGCCGGGTTTTCTGTTGTGTTGATGCTGGCAACAAAGCCACAGAAAACCCGTGGGAAAATCATAAAAGTGAGAGAGTAAAAAAGAGTTTCGTATCAAGTCATCTTTGACTGTCGTGAAAGCAAGTGGTCGCTAGGTGATCGTCGCTTGACATTCTTTTGTTTTATTTGCAGAAGCCAGACAACAAACAAAACTATGAAGAGTTTGAATATAACATACGTATGTACTTGTACTTATACGTACGTTGTTTCATAATTTCGCAAAGCGTGCGCAGCATGACCTTGCTCGCTCAACATCTGTACAGTGATGCCAATATTCTTGGAACAAAAATCCCTACGTTATGCCAAAAAATTCCCTACTTTTCCCTACGCTTACAAAATTTTTCCCTACAAATTTCCCTACGCTGTATTTTCTCTATATTTCAATAAACACAAATAAAATTGATGCAAATAAAGTTTTTATTCAAAAAGCGAGGTATGCATACTTAGAAATTGTTACGTTTATTTGTGTTTATATAATTTAAATATATATATTTATAACTATATATGGTTTAAATTTGGTTTATCTTAATAACATGGTACATATTTCATAAAAATGATAATCGTAATTTGTTTACTATAAATGAACATTTTTAAATAAAGAATGTATATATTTTCATATAAAAAATTATATGGCAGGCATTTCCCATTGAAAATGATCATATACACCTCCATATTTCATATTTTTTAAATCACATTCGTTAAATTTAAAAGAAATGCAATTTTGTTTTTTCGCTTGTAGAAAAGGTCGAATTATGCACATTGAACTGAGGCTATCGTGGCTGAGTTTATTCTTTTTTTTTTTTGTACGTGTATCAATTATAATTGAAAATATTCGTGAGGCAATACTAAACAATATTTAGCTAATTTTGATAAATTGGGAAACATTGGTTTGTAGTTCACATTTCAAAGGTTTTAAATTTTAAGCCAAATTTTTTCAACATCTATCTATATTTTCAAGAACTTTGTTCAAGGAAATGATATTTAACAGACCTCCACTCAACCAGCAAGTCATTTCTATTAAATTTAAATTTCTCACAAATACTTTTAAAATCAATAACACTTCTGTCGAATTCAGTATGTACCCCCAGTACAAACTTGGGGTTAAGAAAAAATATGTTGTAATAGGAGTTACTCTGTATAGGCAATCTTTGCTGTATTTCTTCCAAAGCAGTGATATAAAAAGAGAGGCAATCTAATCTTATTCGCTCAGAGGCTGATTTCGGGAGGGTATTTAGAAGCTCGAGACATTCAGGTCCAATATATATATCATCGACAATTTTACGTGAGGTGACCTAACATTGCAATCAATCCCTATTTCGTTGTTTTAATAAAATTTTTAGCCAACTTATAAAATATTTTAGTTGTATCCAATTAAATTTCATGTGAGTTGAATTTTTTGAAGTGAGCCACCTAAAATTTTTTCGATGGCCATGTATTTTAATGAAAGTAGGTAGTATGGCTCACAACGCTTCAACAAAAATACGTATTTAACAATTTTTCGAAATTCGAATTATTTTCAAAGTTATAGCTATCAACACTTTTGCCCCAAATTTTTTTTTACTAAAAGTTACTAATGGAATGCCTAACAATATCATACAAAAGCGCCATCCGACCGTGGTTCAGAACATAAAATTGCGAATAATGTTTGCAAAAAAAATTATTTGCAAAAATAAGAAATGCAGTTTGGTAGAAGATACCATCTTTTATATATATTTCAAAATTTAGCAAAATCGGTTTGACCAATAGTGAGAAAATCGGCAAAAACTGCGGAACTTCGAAAAGTGTTGATAGTTATAACTTTGAAAAATAATTCGAATTACGAAAAACTGGGCCAAACGTATTTTTTTTGTTGTTGTGAACTATACAAAAAAGTTTCATAAAGATAGTACAACTTCGAAAAAAAGTGGCTCACTTCAGAAAATTCAAGTCATGTATTAACGGCTTTTTTAGTTTGAAAAGTGCATTTAATTCATTGCAAAACCTCAAAACGTATTTTAAAAAGAGCACTGTTCAGCTCCGTTATAATTATTTGTGTAGATTTTAACTCAGGCTTCCCTCTTTAAAAAACTCTAAAAGTAATGCCGAGTTATCGATAATACTTTCAACGCATTTTTGATGTGATAACCACCTAGTCGCACTTGTTTTTTTTTTAATTTTCTGTTTTTCTTTTAAAATATCTTTAAATCTTCAATCTAAACAACACCTTTTTGTACTACGTGATACTTAAGTTTCGAGCTGCCTCAATAATTATTCTGGAGCCCTGGGTAGTTCCAAGCATGCCTTATTTGCCATAATTGCTGCTGTGTGACAAATGCATTTTATAATAATTGCGTCGGGAATGTCTTGCAGAAGTCTTGAAGCAAATGAGTTAATTCTGCATACCATTACACTCGCTCCATCACTGCACATTCCTTAAAATCAGATTAACTACAACAAATCTTTTTTTAAATTCGACAATTTTAGCATACAATATACAGATTCACTAACACAACCTTAGTTAGATAAACCTTGACTAAGAGGAAGACAAATTTCATGTGGTCTCATCACGTATTGACAGTTGAGAGTGAATACTTTTTTTATCGCATTTATTTGAACAATAATCGCCCAGTGGTCGAATTTTGACCAGCTTTATTGTTTAATTTCAAATACAACATGAAAATTTCACTTTCTCTGATTACCACAACAAAAAAGTGGAAGCGAAATTTGGTGCTAACATCGGACACAGAGCTAAAGCAAAAAATTTTGGGAGCGAAGCTAACTAAAAAAAACTTTTGCTTCGAGGCCCTGTAGGCAGGTCGAAGCATATATTGCCAGATCAGAACAAAGTACAATTTTGAAATATTGTATCAAGCATGCAGAAACATTCGATTTGTAGGTATTAAAAACTTTTAGGTTCTTAGAAAAATTTAATTCGTTGCAAAGGAAACGAAAATTTCTGACTTCAAAAATTCCCTACATTTAGCTAATTTTTGAAAATCTGTCCTTTTTTCCCTACACTGCAAATTTGAGGTCGATTTTCCCTACATGTAGCCTCTTTTCCCTACACTTGGCATCACTGCATCTGTATGCAGACTGATTATTGTTTGTCGTTTTCCACTTTGGCCTACAGTAGGCGCACCAACACACACTAATTTTCGGAGATTGTTTGAATGTGTTTGTGTGCCCATCAGGGTTGCCACTTTGAAATTTTTTTTCCGACCAAATTCGTCTCAAAAACCTACCAAAATAGCTTTCAGCCGACCAAAATTTTTTTTTCACAAAATTCGTCATTTAAGCTGGTTTTTGAAAATTTATGTATTTTTATTTATTCATTTAACTGGTACATATATAGGAACTTATACATACATATCACTCTTCAAGTATTTTCACATGTTTTAGCTTAAAATAATAAGGTACGAATGCGTTTCTACATATGTATGTACATTAATTTGTGTATGTAATTTATGTTAACATTTTAAAATAGTTACGACTATGGTTTAACAGGTCTCCAAGTAGGTATACAAATGAGATCAGAACTTTAATTAAATATCGAAATTGAATCTGAGATCTTTTTTAGTGCATAGTGTTTTTTCATCAAACTAAAAAATGAAGAAAGGGTTTTCATGTGTATGCGTTCACCTTCTTTTATCCACTTTACACAAAACTCTGCCGAAGAGAAACACAAAAAGTATTCAAGCAAACTGTTGCTGTGAGAAAGAGACATGAATACATGAACTTTCAAACGTTCTTTCAACAGTGTTGTGGCAAAATCTGGCAAATCAGTGATGTTACTTGAAGGAAGGTAAAAACCTACCAAAATTCAAATCATCCGACCATCCGACCAACAGAAAAAAAACCGACCAGTTTTGGTAGGAAAAGCCCACTTATCACATCCCTGGTGCCCATCCCTGTTGTACGGGCATTTGAACAAAAACATGGAGGAACTATAAAGGAGAATGCATAAGATCAGCTGACTTCTTCTTCAATCTTCATAAACACACGAACACAAGCATTTTTTTTGTTGACATATGCCACACACACACGCACCCTAGTATTTCCATAGGGGCCGCATCTGTCAAATTCTTCTACATTCCTCTTTGCATGGCACTTCTGGCCCCACTATGTATGAAGGTATGTCGTCATGCGTAAACCTTTATTGTTGAATCATGGAACAAAAACGATCAGATCGAATTTCTCGATACCCGGGTATCTAGGGCTCTAATCAGTGATGCCGTTTTGATACAATCGTATCAAATGTGATACTTTTTTAAGCCCAAGATACGTAGATACTTTTTATTTTGACGTAAAACAAATTTGATACCTTTTTAATCAGCATCAAATAATTTTGATACGATTTAATCAAAATCAAAGAATATTCTTTTTCATTTTTGAGATTGTAACAACCAGTGTTTGCCGCGAAAAATATGTATTGTGAAAGTCTTGAAAATACCAAAAATGGGCAACATTTTATCAAACTGTATAGTAGCGTCATGTTTTATGTTAACCATTATTTTAATAGCCTTTATGATTTTCTTGAATTAAATTGAATTCGAAAAATCAAAATGATACCTAACTATTCATTATCTTTATATTTTTATATTGGTAAATGTAATAAAAAACGATGTCACGTTAAAAACACGAAAGCAGCTTATTTTATTAATTTTAATTTTTTCCAAAAATTTTTCAATGATACGAAAAAAAAAATTAGCGTATCAATTTGTTATACGGGTTAAAAGCCCAAAAACAGCTTTTTTGATTAATTTCAGTTTTTTTTCCAAAAAATTTTCGGTGATACGAAAAAAACCATGAAAGTATCAATTTTTGATACCAAATTTTTTGAGGCTGCGGCAACACTGGCTCTAATACATACATGTATTTATTCCATTCCATTTCTGCGCTCATAACACAAACTCTCTCACTATCCCTCAATTTTTCTGTACTCTAGAGTACAAATATGTAATACATACATACATCTATTGATTGCATTCCCTTTCGTACCAACTTTGAAATTGGACAAAATGAAATCTATCAAATTGAGAATCAGCCCGAAATCCCATACTGAAAATGTGCCTCAAATGAACCTCAAATTGAAAATGAAAAAAAAAAAAAAAATGTTTATTGGGTTGCAAGCTGCCAAATTTTCCAGGGTTAACCAATCAATAAAACAGTTCGATTAAAAAAAACACACCAAAAATTACTAAGGAAATGAAGAAAACCAGAAAAGTGGTAAATAGGCTACGTAAAGCGTTTGACAATCGTCGTGACTACGCAACGGAGCGAACGAAAAAACGTAAAAGCTTATAAAATACCAACTTTTAGGTGAAGGTGAAAGTGAGTGAACGTGAGTGACTGCGACGCAACGAGTCACGGCGTTTTGTAAAATAAGGGCGTTAAATGAAAAAATTGACTTTTCAATAATTTCGCTTTCTATGAAGAAAAAAAATTTTACATATGTTTGTGTGTATGTACATACATACATGAATAAAAACAAATACAATTTTTGTTGATTTTTTTGATATCAACGAAACAAAATTATTCTGATTAAAGATTTATTGATAATTTTTGAAACGGAAAAATTTTGTTTCTGATAATTAGCAAAACAAAATAATTTTTGGATATTTTTTATTGATATTTTTTGAAACAAAATTATTTTGTTCATTTCGTTGAGCAGCCTTGCTTTTGAGCAGGGTTTGAAATTATTTTCAACTTTTTTTTTCATTTCCATTGAATTTCATTTTCATTTGAAAATTAAAAAATTAACAGCGCAGCAGAAGTATAAAAAATAAAAAGTTCTACTGTACTGCATCTGCGCAGCCTTAAGTTTCAAAAAATTATAGTCGACTGTTGCTGTATTGTGGAAATTTGTACAGCACAGCAAAGGGCAAACATAATTTCTAGTTTTTACAGCACTGTTGTTATTGTTTTTTTTTTTTAATTTATGGGAACACAATCGAAATTGTACCTAATATACAAAAAAAAAAACCAATTTCAAAAAGTCGCACTTAAAACTAAAATTCTGTTTATCTGTGTTTTACTGTCGACTCATCTGTTTGAAATTACACAGTAAAGCAACAGCACAAAAAACAAACAAATATATTCGACTGTTCTGTACTTCGACTTAAGATATTTTCAAAGGAAATCGAAATTCAAAAGTTCCCAAAAAATTATGAGAACAGCAACAGCTTATTTTTTGAGACTGTTGGTGTTATGCTGGCAAACAGTGCTTGGGAAGCTTTATATTTCCTCCTAATGTCCTTTTATCTGTGAAGTCGTTTTCATATAGTTGGGTCACCTAACCGAGTTTTTCGACCATAAAACATCCTTTTTGTTTCACTTGAAAAAAATCGCCAAAAATTAAGTATTTATCGCATCTTTTTAATATTACGGTTAAAATGTTTGCAATAAAACAGAATAATTTTGAAAAGAATAAAACTTTCCTGATTTTTACAACTTCTTATAAAAAACCCCAATAAAAACAATTTTTTTCTATAATCGCAAAAAACCAAAAAATGGTGACTTTCCAAAGTTAGTATTGAAAATATGTAGGTGAAATCGGACTACATATAAAAACGCACACATCCCATATATGGGATCTTTCGAAAAACACACAAAATGTTATAATTCAGAAACTAATATAACCCGAGTAATGAATTTTCAGCCATGACTTTATGAAGTTATAAGGAAATATGCTAAAATTTTAGAAATGTACCATAATTTAATTTATAAGTGGTATGTCGTTAGAAGCGTACCTTAATTATCTTTCGAACGGAATAGATACGGTTTGCGGGTATTTGTAACTTCAGCGAAAAGAATTTTTGATTGAAGTTGTAACCAAAAAAACTCAAAATTACGTTATCTCAAAACCCTAACCATAAGAAAATGGTTTTGATCTCAGCAGGTTCATACCAGCCTTCCCCTATACATGAAATTCTTGGTATTTTCTCAAATTAATTATTCGTAAACTAGTGTTTTCAACATATAGCTTTCAATATGATAGAAGTAAAATTTATCTGCCAGAATTTCGTGGAGGGTTCAAACACCCAAAAGCCCCTCCCCCCCTAAATACGGCCTTGCTACAATCCCACTACACCTCCTGTGAATTTCATTGAAAAATTTCAGTGGTTTAGAAATTATGAATATTGGCACGACTAATAGTCCAACTCTAATGCACCGTATGCGAATGCGTGTGCGTATGCGCATCTAAACGTTTTCTTGCGTGCGGCCCTGGCTGCTCCAGTGTATGCGCATGGTTGCGTCTATCAATTACACTACATACATATATACAATTCCCGCCATTGTTATTTTGGAAAATACATATTTTACCAATTCGCGAAAGATTTAATAAAATGTATAGTGGATGACGATTTAGAATTGATATTAATTATGATAGGAAGTGTTATTGCCGTATATAAGGAATACTTTAAAATTATTAAAAAAAAAAGTAACATTCGAGTACGTGATTTGTTTTTGGAAAGGGAAGTTAGTGTTTCTTTAATTTGATGAAAACCCGTGAAGTGGATCAGTTCCAAATTAATAATAATATAATACACTGGCGCTATTATAACTCTGACGAGTTTAATGACCGAGCTTCTCTCCCAATTCGAGAAGTGCTCCTTTTGTTTTTGCTAATTGGGTGGACCTACAGTTTTATGCCGGCCCCGAACGGCGAATGCATTTTTTGTGAGAAGCTTTTTCATGGAAGAAATACACTCGAAGGGTAAGCCGCCCACTGCCGAAAGTTTACGGGTTTTTCTAAAAACCCAATAATTGGTTTTTAATTAATTAGACAAATTTTTTTGGTGTTTGTCCGGACTGGGGTTAGAACCCGAGGCCTCTGGTATAGCAGGCGAGTGCTCTACCCATTGCGCCACAGCGGCCACATTGCCAAATTGCTATCCATTGATTTTTATGTATTGTAAGAATTACAGTTGCTTTGCCTTAAAATATCAGACTATAAATTTTGGTTAATACAAATATGTATGTACATATATGCACAACCTCTGAAATCTGGTGTTCTGTTATACCAAGGCGAAAACTGCCTATTCAAAAGAGTACTCATTTCACTTAAATATTTTTTCACAGTTAAACTTATTTAAGTTTCCATTATGTATTTTTACACGGGTAACTACATATCGTCGCTGCGCCAACAAATTCAGTTATATGTTTTTTTTCGATTTTTTTTTATTACATATTTATTTAGCGCTATCCGCTAGCCACATTTCTGCATTTCCCGTTTTCTGATATCCTTCTTTGGTTAGAAGTTATCAAACATAGCTATATGCTCTCAGTAGTAGAAATGCTCTGCAAAATCAGTTATACATCTATTTTCGTATAATTGTTTTTTGATTTCAGGTTATTTTTGTGTAAAAAAAATTATTTAAAAAAGCGTATGTGACAAATTTTCAAAATAGGAGGGGCACTGGTCAATTAAATAATGCATTTCCAAGCTATCGCTGATTGCATCGGACCCTAGCAAAGAATTGTATACACATCTTTCACGATTTCATACCCCCACTAGCAAATTTAAACAATTTGTAAAAAGAGCTATGTGCTGTAAAACGGCGCAAATGCTTCATGCGAAGTGGTTGGTCAAAAAAAGTAAAAAAAAAATTGCACAAGTCTATTACATATGTGTAGTATCATTAGTTAACAATTCAAACTAGAAAAAATATTCTCTAGGATCACCAGAAAACGGTTTTTTTGCTCTCCTGAAAAGTTGCTGAAAAATGTATAGCTCTTTTTGTTGGCGCAGCGACGATATGTATATGTAATTTAAATTCATGTACTATGTACATGGATATGCAGATAGTAATTAACATATAATTAATATTAACCATTTCTAGATATATTTAAAACACCTTTTAATTCACATTTCTGCTGGCAAACAAATTTTCACTACTTCACTTTAAATCAATTTAACGAAGTTTTTACGATTAAATATGTATACCGATGTAGCAACCAAATTAATATTGGCTGCGAAACGCATAGAAAACGCATAGAAGTAGAAAGTTTTCAACTTAGCTGCATTCGAATGCGTGTTCGAAATCATCTTCGAATTTTCTATGCGTGTGGTGCATTTACATCCGTGCCACTGGAGTTTGCCTCATTTAAACACAGGTATGCAACACGGCTGTCAGTGACACGCACACGCATACGCATCTGCATACGGTTCATTAGAGTTGCACTATTATGTACTTGTAACCGAAAAAACAAATGCGGTTGATGGCATGGTTATATGTAGAGCTGATTTTTTTTGAACATTTTCGAGTAGCCCGAACAATTGTTGTTCAAATGCTCGAACAGTTGTTTGTTTGCTCATTACCCGTATGTTTGTACGGGCATTTGAACAACAAACGGGCTTCAAACAAAAACGATCAGATCGAATTGGTCGATACCCGGGTATCTAGGGCTCTAGTTATATGCAAAATTTATTAGTAAATAAAATATTTAATTTAGATGAAAAGTTAGTAAAAAGATTTATTTTGCGAAGAATCTATTTCAGAATTAGGTAAATAATAAAATAAAGGAATATAAAATTAGTAACGTAAGTAAAATCTAAGGAAAACTGCAACATAAAAATTTAAATTAAATTTACATTCTTATATAACTGCTAAACAATTTTCTTAATAAATATATTTTTTAAATGTGGAAATATTCTTGTATAAAACATTGAAACCAAATATGTATTTATATATATCGTCGATCCCGAAGAAGAAAGACGCATGCCAGTAATTTGTCGACGAAAAAAGGCGCATTATGTCGGGGAAGAAAGACGCTTTATAAAACATGTCGACGAAGATAGACACATTAAAGATATTTCGACGAACAGAGACGCATTATAAAATATTTCGACGAAGAAAGACGCATTAGCATTATTAACTGCGAAGAAAGACGCATATGCATTAATATTGACAAAGAAAAATAAAAAATCGGGCAATCAGTGGATGTAACTACATTTTTATGTGACTTCGCACTTGCAACTTCCTTGACCAAAAAAGCCCATTATATGCTCAAATTATATATAAGTTGGTCAGCTAAAATTCACGAATACATCTTTCCTTCCTAAAAAATATTTAAATGCTTCTTTCTTTATAGTAAAAAAAATAAAGTGTCTTTCTTCGTTATCAAAAAAAAATAAAGAGTATTTCTTTCGAAAAATATTTTTAATGCTTCTTTCTTTGAAAAAAAAAAAGTTTGCGTTTTTCTTCCTCAACAAAACACTTTGCGTCTTTTTTCTTCTATAGAGACGATATAAAGAAAATCAAGAACTCTTACCTTATTCTTAAAAAATCGAACAGTTTTCAAATATTGAAATATAATGGACGTTTTGATAATATGTTTCGACTTTAATAACTGCATAAATCTATTTTATTTTTTATGAATAACTTATTTTTTATTTTCTTTGGAAAGCTTTTTTTTTAATTTTTTAAAATGTTAAAATATACTCATTACATCGGCTGATTGTTGTCTTTTATTTGTTTTGTTGATTAGCATATGTGAAAAACACCATTTCATTTAAAATACCCAATATTTTGTTCAAATATACCCTCAGCCAAGAAATTTTGATTGGGCAACGCTATCCTAAATTTTTGACTTAAAATAAGACGTCAAAAATCCATATTATAATCATATCAATGACAAAGTCAAAGTGAAATGGAACTACCTTGATTGTTTGCATCCAGTGTTGCCGCAGCCTCAAAAAATTTGGTATCAAAAATTGATACTTTCATGGTTTTTTTCGTATCACCGAAAATTTTCTGGAAAAAAAACTTAAATTAATCTAAAAAGCTGCTTTCGGGCTTTTAACCCGTATAACAAATTGATACGGCAATTTTTTTTTTCGTATCACAGACAATTTTTGAAAAAAAAAATTAAAATTAATAAGATAAGCTGCTTTCGTGTTTTTAACGTGACATCGTATTTTTATTATATTTGCCAATATAAAAATATAAAGATAGTGAATAGTATAATTTTAGATTTTTCGAATTCTATTTAATTCAAGAAAATCATAAAGGCTATTAAAATAATGGTTAATATAAAAAATAACGCTCTTTGCTCATGCATGCCATGGGTAGTGATGCCTACTATACAGTTTGATAAAATGTTGCCCATTTTTGGTATTTTCAAGACTTTCACAATACATGTTTTTCGCGGCAAACACAGGTTGTTACAATTTTTAGAAAATCTTAAATATGAAAAAGAATAGGTTAATATTCTTTGATTTTGATTAAATCGTATCAAAATTATTTGATGTTGATTAAAAAGGTATCAAATTTGTTCTACGTCAAAATAAAAAGTATCTACGTATCTTGGGCTTAAAAAAGTATCACATTTGATACGATTGTATCAAAACGGCATCACTGTTTGTATCCTGGTTACCTGTATGTTTGTACGGGCATTTGAACAATTCGGGTATTTTGAAGTTTGTTTTTTTTTTTTTGTTTTCTTTTGTAAGTAGTTTTTTTATTTTTGTTTTTCCGATACACTTTTTTGTGTTTGTAAGCTCGATTGCTCGAATGTTTGTACGAGCATTTGAACAACAAACGGGCTTCAAACAAAAACGACCAGTTCGAATTGCTCGATACCCGGGTATCTAGAGCTCAAGGCAAATTCATTATGGTAATGGCAGGGCGAATTCGGCAATATTCGCCTCGATTCGCTTTAAGTTTTTGTCCATCAGAATGTCAAACTCAAAGTAAAATTTTTCCTTGTTTGACATTCTTCTGTATTCTTCTGTACACGGTGAATTAAAAACGAGAAGAAGAAGAAGTCAGCTGTTCACTTACCATTACCACATGAATGAATTTGCCTTGCTAGAGCTCTAGTCACGAGGTGAAAGGAATTGCGAAGGAATTAGAAAGGAATGCATTCCATCGGAATTCATTCGTGGAATTGGAAAAAGGAATTGAAAATTAATTTTGAATGCAGCAATTCCTTTTTTGGAAATTATGAATTAAACTTTCAATTCCCCATTCCGGAATTGCATTCCTCGGGGTCAATTCCGAGGAATTACAATTCCGAACGGAATGCATTACCTAACAAGTCTGGTATGAAAATAGGTACATGCAAGGTCTCTGCAGCGAAATATACAGTTGCAAACTAGAATTATAATAGTGAATATCCATGAATTAATCCAATATAGTTACTCCTTGGATTAGTCGGGTGTCATGCGGAAATCGGAGTATGTGATCCCTGCCTAGGACATCGCCATGTTAAATGGCCAATATTTTTTATATGAAATGTGGTAAATTCGGCAGTACTCGTGGGATCCACAGCGCGTACTCTATACACGCATGCATGGAGTACTCGGCTTTTTGGCAGGGAGGTTGCTTTTCCAAATATCCACAGATATGCATGCTTGTTTGAACGTGCAGGATTTATGTAGTAATAAAGAGACATTGAAACGCAACACAAAATGTTGGTGAATGCACTAGAAACATTTTATTACTAACACGCTCTTATTAGCTTCACCTGTATGTATGTATGTATGTATGTAACTTCATCCCATCCTAAAAGTTGCAACGTTTAAGTCAATTATTATTTTTTTCAACATTCACTTTACTTTTATTGTGTTCTCTCCTCTATTATTTCTATTCTCCTCCGGATTCCAAACATGACATCAACATGAGATTCGGCCCAACGATATCATATAGTGGCACATTCAACATTATATTCCATGCTTCATTGAGGCTTTTAAGTTACCTTTCTTCGAAATAGCCTCTATGAATTTCAATTCACTCACGTATGCAAGCCAATAAGTAACAAGCTTTCTGTTTTGTTGTTGTTGTATTTGCAAATACAATGATACAAGAAAATATGGAAGTGATTATAGGACAATGAGAATATTTTGGAGCACTGACCGTTCATTGTGAATATGCACAGGCAAATAAAGAAGAGCATATCTCCGATTAAAAACCGAAATAGTTTTGCTTCGATACACATAGTACATATTAATTGATATTTTTTCGTTTAGGCTTAATTTTTGAGCTCTTATGACCAATGTTTTTTTATAAGGAAAAACTTTATGTGAAAAATTAATATTTTTGGTAGAAGTTATAAATACATATGTATGTAGATCTACATATTTGGGAGATCACCACATCCCTTCATCAGACTTCTTTTTACTTTTATTCTTGCGTCCGCATAAAACATCCTTTAATGAAAAATTTAACTAAAAATTTAAAAATAAAAAATAGCTTAAAAAAACTAAAAAACACGCTTTAATCTTAAAAATCGTACTAAAAATCGTAATAAAAATTGAGCAATTATTTAATAAGAAACAAAATGATGAACGAAAATATAAGTATTTAAGGAAACCGTACACATTCTAGCTGGCGCAAAAATATAAATACCCTGCCAGACACGACTAACGCATTCACCAATACATTCAAACCAAATTTCCATTTTTACTAACACACTGAAAGGTATTTGTAAATTTTTTTGTTTCTTTCTTCTTTCTTTCTCGCTCTTTTTCACTAACATGGTATTCTTAACGCTTTTCGCCGTTAGGGATAACATGTTATGCCTAACTCATGTTTACGTTAGCGCTAACATGGTATGCCTATATGCATAACTGCTTGCCCAGAATATTGTACTACAGCTACGGACTACATAGCTTACTACATCAGCTGATGACTGATTTTGTGGCAACGCTCGAAAATGTGAACACAATGGTGTAGCTCAGTGTATCTCATATATGTCATCTTTTTTATATTTTTGTACAGGGCATTCCTTAAATTCCATAAAAACTCTTTATTTTTTACAAGTTCAATTCATTTTTCAGTTTCTTCGTCCTTCATTTCGAATTTCCGTCATTAAAAAATTGAGCTGTCACACTGTAGCGCGCTACAAAGTTAAAGTTAACTCTACTTCTACTACAGCCACAACTACACGCTACAGACACAGCTACACATTGTGAGCATTGCAATGCAATTGTACTGTTTTAACTTTTCACAGCTCTTACTACGTACTACAGCCACACCATTCTGGGCAAGCAGTAATGAGAAATATGTTAGAGGGAGAGCACAGATTGTTGAAAAATGAGCAAAGTTAGCTGCGAAACGAAAAACGAAGAAGTAAA
The DNA here is from genome assembly GCA_960531455.1 of Urophora cardui. NCBI lineage: Eukaryota > Metazoa > Arthropoda > Insecta > Diptera > Tephritidae > Urophora > Urophora cardui. Next base: position 79,811,190 of record OY482672.1, on the reverse strand, counting down.
ACCGAAACATCAAACGCGTCATTTTCATTGTGACTAAAATCAGAGTGAATAATATTAAAATATATTTAATGAGCTGCAAATGGTAATAAACAATTTATCACGTATGTGTTAATGAAAGTATTTATTATTGTTACTATTTCAGAATCAAGAATGCAGAAGAGGAACTGTCATTGTCCACTAATGGGCCCCTAAACAGACGGTGAGCTGAAATTGAAATGGGATTACAAAGTACAGAAAATTTCAATGAGGACGGTAATGGAGTTATATAAATTTAAGACATGTATTTTCTTTATTTAACCCTAATCACCGACTTTTAAAAAGTTACGTAAAACCGAAAGTGAGACTCTGAGGCTCACCTATGGGGAAATTTTGAAACACATTATTTTGGTATTTATTTTTTACTTTTATTTATGCAGTAATGAATTCAGAAGCATTTTTATACATTCTTATAACGGTCTTTGACATTTTTTTTAGTATATAAAGATAAAAAAGGTAATTCCGTAAAATAGGGGATATTAATGTACTGCAATTTTTACACATTTTTGTAGTTGTTTGAATGTTCATTACAAATGGTTTTATTACATCTGTTATAAATTTGTTTTTGTACACACAATGAGAAAAGATATGAATCAAATGAACAGGAATAAATTTTTCATATGATCGCCCCTAATATATATTTTCCGCAACCAAATTCCAAGTTTTTAAAACGCGACGTTCGTGGTGAAATTTCTTATGCATAAAGCAGCTCATCGTTCGTTTCTCTATCTGAATGCATCTTTTCCTTAATTTAGAATCTCAGTAAATAGAAAAATGATAAAATGTTAATTGTTTTGAAATTGTAGACTTTGCCGGTCTCCTTAATTTTATCATATCCTATTATATAAAGATCTATGGTGAAATCCGACGAATTCACCAAAATCCGGGGGAAGTATGGTTAGTTTACAATGTAAAAACCTCACTGGGTAAATCTTGTAAACAACGGATTAAAAATTTAGTTGAATTCTAGAAATGTAAGCTTATTACTATAAAGATACTTAAGGTGAGTCTTTGAGGCTCACTTTCGGTTTTCCGTTACAATTTTATACGATTGCAAAAAAATGGTTAAAATAAATAAATAGCCCAAAGATAATAATTATTTCATAATTTATGAACACCAATGGCGGAATAACCAAAATTTCCAGACAAAAAGCTTTTTTGGTTTAGGAATAATTCGCTTTTAAACTTTAAAGTGAGACTGAGAGGCTCACTTTAGAGGATTAGGGTTAAGTTTTGTATTGTAATATAAATAAATATATAAGAAATATAAATTTTAAAGCTAAAATTAATACTGTTATGCCTAACTCATTTTTGCGTTAGCCATAACATGTTATGCCTAACTCATTTCTACGTTCATCATAACGTGTTATGTCTAACGTATTCGTGCATTAGCACTAACGTGGTAAGTCTAACACATTTCTGTGTTAGCCCTAACGATTAGAGCTAACATTTTGGTTCGTTATTCCTAACGTGAGTGAGTGAGATGGATCTATTCGAATATGCATTTGCTAAAAAGAGATGAAAGTCATATACGTGTGCACACGTACAGAGATGAGTGCGTTAGTTTTGTCATACCGCTAGAACAAAACTAACGCACCCGTTGTATGGCGGACTAACGCTCCCGAACGTTATGACTGTGCGTTAGATAACGCATTAGTTGACGAGTAGTGTTCTGACTGGGTATTTTAATGAAATTTGGTAGGTACATATGTATGTAGATTCTAATGGAAACAGAGAAAGTTGGGGTTGAAAATAAGGCATATGTATGTATTTCGAAAAACACGTAAAACATGATAATTCAGTCACTAATAAATCCCGAGTGATGAAATTTCATCCATGCAATGACCTTATGCCGTTATGAGGAAAAATGCTGAAATTTTGAAAAATGGGCCAAGAGGGGCAAATTTTCAAAGATTTGTAAGTCAAAACTCAGGAACCTCAGCAGATAAATCGATTAAGCTCGAGCCACTGATTTGCTTGCCAAGGCAAACGTGTGGAAAAAAATTACCCAACTCGGCAGGGACCACATATATATCAAAATATATGTAAACCACTGTCAACAACAATCACCAACAACAACCGCTTAGTGATACTCTGTTCCAGTTTAGAACATTGACATACGTTTTCCAGTCGCTCTTTAGCCTCTCAGTTGATCCCGTTGTACCAGTGCAGTTGATCCAGTCGTTTTCAATATCAGTCGGAAAATTCAGTTGATTCAGTCGTAAAAGCAGAGTCGTAGAAAAGTCGTCGTAAAAACAAGTCGTGGAGTTCGGTCGATCCATTTAAATCGTAAAACCTAGTTCCAAGTTGTCGGTTAAAATTAGCGTGATTATCCTAAGTTGTCAAACATACTCTCAAATTCTATTATCCTAATATTGATGAGGACTTCAACATAGAACTCTTTTAATTGTGATGCCTAGGCCGTGTCTCGAGATATGGGTCAAAATGTGGACCCGGATGACCCTCGAATATCTGAGCGATATGGGTATCAAATGAAAAGTCTTGATGGGGACTTCAACACAGAACGCTTTTAATTGTGATGCCTGGGCCGGGTCTCCAGATATGGGTCAAAATGGCGCTATTATAACTCTGACGAGTTTTATGGCCGAGCTTCTCTACCAATGCGAGGTGTGCTCCTTTTGTTTTTGCTACTAACTGGGTGGACCTACATTCTTTGTGAGAAGCTCTTTCATTGCAGAAATCACTCGGAGGGTATGCCGCCCACTGCCGAGAGGTGACCGCTGCTCTTAAAAATCCAATAATTGAATTTTTACTAATTAAATATTTTTTTTGGTGTATGCTCGGACTGGGGTTTGAACTCGAGCACTCTACCCACTGCATATAATACATATACCTACATATATAGGTATAATAAAAGCATTTTATTTGTATCAAACAGCAAGCATTTTCAGTTATCCAAAAAAACGTAAAGCTGATGCCACATAGAACTTTGTGTTGCGCTACGTGACACTTTCTGATAATAATTAATAGATTTTTCTTTTTTTTTATTTATTTTTATATAAACAAAACGGAGAATGACAGATTTTTCAGAAAATAAATATTTCTTGAGTGATGTTACAACGTTCATTGTGGCATAGTTTTTCAGTTTTGCGTTTTTTGACATAGAAAAAGGCGTAACGCAACGCGAAAAAAGTTTTATGTGGAATCAGCTTAAAGTGTGCATTAACAAAAGCTTTCAAACGCCCGATGAAAATATTTTTATTCAAAAATATTTAAACTGATAAAATTTTGCTGTGAAAATTCCTACATTCCTACAGCTATATCTGAACCCATTTTCCTTGAATTTTTTGTATAATTTTCTAAAAATGAATGATGTGATACATATTTATGTACATACATACATACATATGTATGTACATTTTTATGTATTTTGGGATCAATAATTTTTCAGCCAAAAAAGTTAGTTTATAGTAGTTACCCTCCAAGTAATACAGAAGTACACAGGGCTGACTTTTTTTTATCGTCATTCCGAAACAAAAGTAGTTAGCCTTTTTCAAAGAAAATATACAATTAAAGGTGACCACTAGTGTCTTTGTAAACAGTTTAAAGTCAGTTTTAAGATAGATTAGCCATGGGTAATGGCGCAATTTTTTTGGCGCTGATACAATAACTCCAGCGCCACTCGTGGCGCCAACTCACGGTACTGGCGCAATAACACCTTTAGCGCAATTGTCATGGAATAATCGATAAATAACATTTTTTCGCTTGTTACTGTTTACCATCCCCATTTTATTCCTTTTGGCGCAATTCTGCTTACATATACGAGGGCACAATTAATTTAAATTTTCATAATCATTTGAAAACATATTCCGTATATTTGTGAAAATATGCTGGAAATTAGAGTCACTTAGATCACTATCAAGCATACATAATTGTGACGGTGTCATACGTATACATATACTATGGTGCTGTTATTGGCGTTGTGGTTGCGCCATTTTACACTAGAGCTATATTGGTGCTGGTGTTAGCGCACGAAAGTGAGTCGGTTTTATATTACAAAATTGAGTTGGCGCAATATTGAGTTGGCGCTATATTGAGTTGGCGCATTTCCCAAATCGGAGTTAGCGCAATAACGCCAGGGTTGGTGTTAGCGCAATTGCGCCGCGCAGCGCAGTGTTACCCATGCCTAAGTTAGATGCACTTCCTGCAGGAAATAATCCATACACGCATGTATAAACAAGTCGCTTGTGGCAATAAAGTAGTCCCTAAACTGCCACATTTCATACAACTAAATTGGTCCAATTAACATTGCGATGTCCTAGGACAGGACCACTACCAAACTGCTATTTATTTCAAATTAAAATATTCTTTAAATTACTAATTTCTCTTAGATATATGTACATACATATGTACATATGTATGAAAGGCATTAAAATAATGATTATAAATAAGTATTACAAAATTAAAATAATTTAACAATAAGAAAATTACAAATGAATATTGCATATAGTACTCATAGGTGATTTCTGAATTGGTTTGCTTGGTTTGCAAACTACTGTGATGCGATCGAGGGACAGGCCAGTGGTCCGCTCTCGATTGCATCAAACTAGTTACAAACTAACTTATCGTGGTTACTCTTAGCTGTTATACAGGCATGGAGGGGCTAGTCCTCTCCTAGGACATCGCAATTTTAATTGGACCAATTTTTTTTATATGAAATGTTTCTAGTTTTGAGCTAGTTTGTTGTGACACTGTAGGGCGATCGTCAAAACAAGCAATGATCGTGAAAAAACGAGCGATAGTCGTAGCAAAATACGATAGTGTACCTGCATGCCACTAGCCCAATGATTAAATACATGTGACAAGCTTGTAGCTAGTTGACTTTGGCACAAATGTACCAAGTAGTCCAATACACTCTAAAAACTGCGTGTAAATATGCTACCAAAATATATGTAATTTTTAGTTGAAAATTACATTTCTTTCGTAGATTTACACTACAACTGTGTAATTTACAGTTCTAAACGAAATTTTACGCACTTTTCAGCAAAAGTGAGCATATCATGCGATTTTACACGCATTTTGGATTAAAATTGCATACAGAAATTGTAATTTCAAATCTCGTGCGCGAAATTACAATTGAGTGGAGTAAAATTACATAGTCAATTTGTAATTTTGTTTAACTTATATGCGAAATTACAATTTATTACTCGATTGGTGTTTAGATTTAAAGTTTGTTTGTGTAGGCTTTACACTTTTATTGTTTAAATTTAAACAGCTTATCTGTTGAATTTTTCAGTGTGCGATTTTGCGCATAATAAGGTAGGAAAAAAGTAACCTACCTTTTTGTATGCAAAATTACACGAAAATTTCTAAGAGTGTAATTTGTTCAGGGTCGCTGGTCTAATGGAATTGGAGTCATATTTATCAACCAGATCATAAGCGCGACAAATGAATAAAAGCCCTTATTCTTTGTTACGTTGGAACAAGTGATCAGAAAAAGTACACAAAAATAAAAAGGGGTTATTGGAAAACAAAATAGTTTAAAGCAAAACAAATTGATAGCGGCATAATTGTTGTCTCTCCACTGCACTGCTATCGCCATCACGGTCGCATATAACAATCGGCGCCAAAACTTTAATCCATCAATTATTTTTACACAAATTACCATTGCAAGTCTTCACAGGGCGACACAGCGACGGCATACATGCATACATACATATGTACGTGCATGACAAAAGGCTACCCAGCAAACGATTTGGTAATGCTAGAGACACACATCGTAGTATAGTAGAAATATTGCGATCTATACCACATATGTGTCACTCTCATATTGTAGTTTAATTGAACATTTTCATAGTAAAGCCAAATCATAGTATTGATATTATAATATTCATACCCCATGTGTGTCTGAGGCATAAGCGGTTTGCATATGTACACGGTTAATTTTCATTCTATTTTGTAAACTTTTTAGAATATATGTACATTAAGCCGTATCACGAAAATAAAGTTTGCGTGTGTCAGTTTTATTTGAACACTTATGTCGAAAAAATATTTTTGGTGTAAAAAATTTTTTTTAGGCCCGCGTTAAAAACAGCTAAATCGCGTTTTTTGTAATAACTTCCTTATTTGGAGTCGGATCTCTAAGATCTTTATGTCGCTGAAAAGGTCTCGGTCAGCACTATATTTGGCCCATATAAAGTTTCGACTTTAAAGGTTGTTTGATTTTTACCTTTAAAAATTTTGGAGTTACTATCCCTAGATTTTTTTTTATTTTTATCGCTAATACAAAGCTCTCAAAAAACCATGAGGACTCCGCTAAAAAAGTTGTAGCCTTTGTTCACAAACAAAAAAGTTATACCGTTGTAAAATCAGGGAACCTGTGTTTTTAGAAAAATCATTCCAAGTTCTTATTTATGTGAGACAGTTACGCCATATAGTATGAGTTTTTGATTAAAAAGTATTCTAACTCCTGGCTTGACTCGAGTATGCTGTACCACGATGGAACAGCTACCAATACTGGACACATGATATGCAAAAAATTATTGATGATTGGACTATTCGTGCTGATCAACGTTATTTATATTGAATGGTAATGGCTGTAGTGAAGATTTGGCAATTATTCACGTGTGACCTCTAAGTACAGCGCGCTGACTTACAACGGCTTCACGATTTCTGCATCCGTGCGTAAAATCATCCAAGTTATTTAGAAGACCTGCTAGAGTTCGTTGTAAAATTATACGCGCCGTTTTGGCCCCTTGTAAAGAAGTCTAAATGTATTATCAATACTTGCGCTGGATACGTCGTCTGCCACTAGAAATGCAGTTAAATATTCAGCCTACAATTGATAATAATGGATATTACTTCAATCCCGAAAGCATCTTCTTACCTATGATAACCGAGACCGAAAGTGGCGATGCCCTCCAAATTTTGAAATATTTATGAAAGAAGTTTCAGAGCTCTGAAAGTGATTTTTACGTCGCTTATATTACTTTGCTCACACCAAAACAAAAAAAACAAGTAAGGAAGCCTAAGTTCGAGTGGAATCGAACATTAGATACTCAGCTGTATGCTTTCATTGTTTGTTTGCGTTTGTTCGATATAGGGTGTATTTTACATGAAACGAGTGCTGCATAAACAGGGCGCAGCCACGCCCATTTTCAAAATTTGTATCAATCATTCAACTAAGCATATAAATATTATTGTTAGTGCAAAACCGATTTGGTAATTTTTCGTCCACACATTTGGCTAAGTAAGTATATCACGCGTACCAAATTTCATCGATATATCTTTAACGGTTTCTGAGTTATGGCTTATAAAACTTTCAATATTTGCCCCTTAATAAGTGGGCGTGGCACCACCCATTTTCCAAAATTTTTGTACTTTTTGTTTTATGTCCGTAGTTGGACTCCTGCCACAAAATTATATTTGACAGAGATATCGCTTAAAATGTTTTTATTAGGCCCCTTTATAGTTCCCATATATAAAAGTGGGCGTGGCCGTCAACGGATTTCGATAATTTTTCGCCAAAACATTTGTCTAAGTAAGCAAATTACGCATACCAAATTTCATCGATATATCTTCAACGGTTTCTGAGTTATGACTTATAAAACTTTCAATATTTGCCCCTTAATAAGTGGGCGTGGCACCGCCCATTTTCCAAAATTTTTGTACTTTTTGTTTTATGTCCGTAGTTGGACTCCTGCCACAAAATTTTAGTGATAGATCTTTATATTTGACAGAGATATCGCTTAAAATGATTTTATTAGGTCACTTTATAATACCCACATATAAAAGTGGGCGTGGCCGTCAACCGATTTTGATAATTTTTCGTCAAAACATTTGTCAAAGTAAGCAAATTATGCATACCAAATTTCATCGATATATCTTCAACGGTTTCTGAGTTATGACATATAAAACTTTCAATGTTTGACCCTTAATAAGTGGGCGTGGCACCGCCCATTTTCCAAAACTTAATCAAATTTCTTCATAAGGGCCTGAGCTCAATATGTGGGTAAAATTTTATCACTCTAGCTATATTAGTGGCTGAGATACCAAATTTCCGATTTTTTCTGTATAGGAAAAGTGGGCGTGGCCATAGTCCGATTTCGCCCATTTTCCATACCAACCAAATTTCATCAAAATATCTCAATTTGTGCACGAGTTAAGCTGGGATTATAGATACTTAACGTAGCATGGACCAAGTTGAAAAACGGGCCGCTTTATGCGCGCTCCGTAAAAATCTAAATTGATCAGACTTCTATGTTACACTCAGTGTGCGTAATCAAATGTACTCAAACCCCATTGAACAGAAATTTTGAGTGAGTTTGTTCATGCTACGTTAAGTACCTATAACTCCAGCTTTAGAGTGTTTACGACGGGCGGACGGACGAACGGACATGGCTCATCGATTTCTCTTTTCACCCTGATCATTTTGGTATATATAAGTCCACACTCAAAAAAAAAATTACTCAGATTATGGAAAAATGGGAATGATTCGGCGCTAAAGACATATTTCCATATTTTGATGTACAATTTTCTTTAAAACGTGGTTTTTATTCCTTGATTTGAAGAAAATCGTACATCAAAATATGGAAATATGTCTTTAGCGCCGAATCATTCCCATTTTTCCATAATCTGAGTAAGTTGTTTTTTCAGTGCATATCTATCTCGATTATTTCATTATGTTACAATCCACCGTTATGAAATCAAAATTATAATACTCTGTGTACTAGTACAGCTGAGTATAAAAAAAACTCAGATTATGGAAAAAGGGGAATGATTCGGCGCTAAAGACACATTTTCATTATTTTGAATACAATTTTCTTTAAAACGTTGTTTTTATTCCTTGATTTAAAGAAAATTGTACATCAAAACAATGAAATTATGTCTTTAGCGCCGAATCATTCCCTTTTCCATAATCTGAGTAGGTTGTTTTTTCAGTGCAGGTTTCGAACATTTAAAACAAATTGGAATTTATGTGCAGGGTATCCTCTTCTCTCTCATATACATTATATATATATATATATGTACGTATATACTATAAACGATATTATTATTATTTTTCCCCTTTTCTTTATTTTTAATACATACCTGAACAATAGTTACTCATACGTCCCGCCATCGGATTGCTTTGTATGTGAAAACTGAAAATTCTTTCCTCGAAAACTGAAAATTATCTCGAAAATGGGAGCTAATCCGGATTTTCTAAACACGCTATCGTAATCTGGAGCCAAAAATTAAGCTTACGTGTTTCGCCGTTTCTCTGTGGTATTTTTGCCTCCCTACTGTGTAATTTTTTTATAAAAAAAAAACAAGTGCTTGATTTTACAACGTTATAACTTTTTTGTTTGTGAATAAAGGCTACAACTTTTTTTGCGCAATCCTCACGGTTTTTTGAGAGCTTTGTTTAGTGATAAAAATAAAAAAATCTAGGGATAGTAACTCCAAAATTTTTAATCGTAAAAATCAGAACAACCTTTAAAGTCGAAACTTTATATGAGCCAAATATAGTGCTGACCGAGACCTTTTCGGCGACATAAAGATCTTAGAGATCCGACATCAAATAAGAAAGTTATTATAAAAATCGCGATTTAGTTGTTTTCAACGCGGGACTAAAAAAATTTTTTTACACCAACAATATTTTTTCGACATATGTAAGTGTTCAAATGTGGCCGCTGTGGTGCAGTGGGTAGAGTGCTCGCCTGCTGTGTCAGAGGTCTCGGGTTCAAACCACGGTCCGAGCCAAACACCAAAACAATTTTTCAATTAGTAAAAATCCAATTATTGGGTTTTTTAAGAGCAGCGGTCACCTCTCGGCAGTGGGCGGCATACCCTCCGAGAGTATTTCTGCCATGAAAAAGCTTCTCACAAAAAATGCATTCGCCGTTCGGAGCCGGCATAAAACTGTAGGTCCACCCAATTAGTAGGAAAAACAAAAAGGAGCACACCTCGAATTGGGAGAGAAGCTCGGCCATTAAACTCGTCAGAGTTATAATAGCGCCATTGTATTATTATTATTATAAGTGTTCAAATAAAACTGACACACACACACATACATACATATGTATGTACATATACATATATACATACATATTATTTTTTTTCATATCTGTTTTATTGAATCTCTCGTGTAGAAAATAATACAATAAATTAATTGTTACCAATGCTACAAATAATAAAGTTGGCAAAGAATCTGTTTACGTATACACATTAGACTTGCCTTATTTTATCAAATATTTTCCGATTTTAAACCGCCGGGCTTAGAAAGCCTCCCCCCTACCCAAATACCCAAAATATAAAATCTGGTGAAGATCGAATAAGATTTCGTGGCCGCACACAGCCCGATATACATATCGTCGTTCCGGAAGAAGAAAGACGCATGTCAGTAATTTGTCGACGAAAAAAGGCGCATTAAAAAAAAAAATGTCGGGGAAGAAAGACGCTTTAAAAAACATGTCCACGAAGATAGACGCATTAAAAAATATTTCGACGAACAGAGACGCATTATAAAATATTTCGACGAAGAAAGACGCATAGCATTAATATTGACAAAGAAAAATAAAAAATCGAATACGTCTTTCTTTCCTAAAAAATATTTAAATGCGTCTTTCTTTATAGTAAAAAAAATAAAGGGTCTTTCTTCGTTATCAAAAAAAAAAAAATAAAGAGTCTTTCCTTTAAAAAATATTTTGAAAGAAAAAAGTTTGCGTCTTTATTCCTCAACAAAACAGTTTGCGTCTTTTTTCTTCTATAGCGACGATATGTATATGTATATGACCAAACCGATTTCAGTTTCAAATTCAGCTTTTCAAACAAACAGCAAAATCCTTAAGTTCCAAATTAAAATATTTTCGGTATCATTTTCAGCCTCCATTTTTTGGCTTTTAAAAAAATTTATGAAAAATTTAATTTGATTTACAAAATTGCTTTGAAACATTTTTTTAGTCAAAACTCTAATCACTTAAACAAAAACAAAGTCTCTCTCCACGACTTATTTTTAGAATTTCAACGTTTAAATTCCAATCAATTTATGCTTTTTTATAAAAAAAAAAATTTTTTGACACTACTTTCATTAATTTTTTTTTGAATTTTGATAAATTTGAAACCGAAAAATTTTAAAGCTGATGCCACATAGAACTTTGTGTTGCGCTACGTGACACTTTCTGCGTGACAGCTGAGATTAAAATACATGTATCTATATGAGGTTTCTCACATAACAAAAAGTAACGCAACGCCGAAGTTACGTAAAGCACAAAGTTGCCCAAATCTCAACTTTTGGGGGCGTTGAAATTTTTTTTCAGTTTCACTTCAATTCAAATGTAAATAAACAAATTTACATTTCACACAATTGAAAAATAATTTAATAGATTTTTATTTTCTTATTTACTTTTTTGTAAATAAAACGGAGAATGAGAGATTTTTCAGAAAATAAATATTTTTTGAGTGATGTTGCAGCGTTCAATGTGGCATAGTTTTTCAGTTTTGCGTTGTTTGACATAGAAAGCGGCGTGACGCCAAGCGGAAAAAGTTTTATGTGGAATCAGCTTAAGAAAGCCGCAAAACTTTTGCGTCGTTTAACCCTCTGCCAGTAACGTGTCGCCTTACAGGCACAACTTATAGTCCAACCACTGACCGACGGCGTCATATCCCTCAGTTACCTCACGCAATAGTTGAAAATCGACACCATTCACGCACGTAAACGAACGCATACCCAACGCAAGAATCAGTTGTTTTCCTTTGTTTACATTCTGCATTGTTTTTGGTTTGTTTGGAATGAGTTGAATAACAGGGTTACCATTTTACAATATGTACACATTACAGTTTTTGATTTCGTAGTCACTTGTTTTTGGTTTCGTAGTAATTTTTCTTGAAAATCGTTTTATTCATAGAATTCATTAATAAATAAATTTTTAAATTGAAAATGTTGTATCATGATAATTTAAAACCAAATATTAATTGCAGTTTTGTTTACTTCTGACTCCGTGCTTCTACATTTTCTACTACTACTACTTAAAGGCTTTTAAGAATATGTACATATGTATATGCATTAACAAACCTAATTTTTGCATTTAACAAAATGTAGCAATATATACAGATATCTATAAGTACTATTTTTGTTTTATTTTTTAATTTATGTATTGCATATGTACGTATTTCGGTCTTTTTGTTGTTTATGCTTGTTGTCAAATTCACTAGCCTTGCCGGCTCGCCAAATATTATTCACCTGACAGCTTTTAAAAATTTGCTATCCGGGGTAATTTGCCTAAAATGAACAGTCAAAAATATTCACAATAGTCAAATATTTTAAACGAAACAGTCAAAAATCTATTGTGGATATTTTTAGTAAAGAAAAAACAGCAGAAAAAACTTAATTTTTTCTATTTAAATTTTTATCTCCATATAAAAACAAATACAAACGATTGATACAATATGTAGTAAAATTTAGTAAAAAAAAAAACGCCAAAAAACCTTCATTTTCTCTATTTACATTTTTATTTCCGTATAAAAAAACGATTGCGGCAATAGTCAAATTTAGTAAAAAAAACGCAAGAAAAGACTTAAATTTTTTTATTACATTTTCATCTCCATATTAAAAAAAATACACTTATGTTAAAATAATTTTATAATCGGCAATATTCGGAATAGTTATTGTGGTACTTTAGGAACATATTGAAAGATTCGTACTAATTTACTACAAAATGATCGCTCCGGCAACCCTATAATAGTCCAACCAGTCAACGACGCACGCACGTAGCCCGTGTCAGCTGACACAAACTGTCTTATATGGAAATAAAAATGTAAATAGAGAAAATGAAGGTTTTTTGGCGTTTTTTTTTACTAAATTTTACTACATACTATTGTATCAATCGTATTTGTTTTTATATGGAGATAAAAATTTAAATAGAAAAAAATTAAGTTTTTTCTGTACTAAAAATATCCACAATAGATTTTTGACTGTTTCGTTTAATATATTTGACTATTGTGAATATTTTTGACTGTTCAATTTAGCAAAATTACCCCGGATAGCAATTTTTTAAAAGCTGTCAGGTGAATAATATTTGGCGAGCCGGCAAGACTAGTGAATTTGACAACAAGCATAAACAACAAAAAGACCGAAATACGTACATATGCAATACATAAATTAAAAAATAACCGCAGCGAATATTATTACTAAAAATTAAAACAAAAATAGTATCTGTATATATTGCTGCATTTTATTAATTGCAAAAATTTAAAAAAAAAAAAAAAAAAAAAATTGTGGTTAATTGCAGAAGACGATATTTGTTATTTATTAGTGCATTTCGCGTAAATCATTGTGTTAGTATACAGGCAGATTGGTACAATTAGTCTCCTCATAGGATATGCTAAAACAAAAGGGAACACTTCAACCCATCTAAATAGATATACAAAGGTAGTAGTCGCATGGCCCGTTGCGAGTGATCCCGGATTAGTCGAATTTATTTCAGGGTACATACATACGAATGGATGTATGTATGCATATACATCGGTACACGGTCCACGCGCTAAACATATTTTTCCGATTTTTACGATCCCGGGGTTTTCGAGATTTTTTTTTATAATCCCGGGATCCCGAGATTTATCCCGGGATTTGGACATTAATTATACAGGCCGACAAAATTTCCGAAAAATTTTCTAACTCAAATAAAATTCTACTTTTCTAAAGAATTTCGGTGCCCTGAATCTGAATCTGAAGTCGGATTTTCGGTAATACTTGTAGGTTTTGAGATATTTATGTGATTTTTTGCTATATTCACTGCTCAATCTGTTAAATTACTTACTTTCATTAAAAAATGATTGCAGCTATTGAAAGAACGATCAATTCTCTTGAAAATAGCGCTTTGCTTTCTCGGGTTTCTTATTTATATATCTAGAAATATATGTTTATGTACAATAAGGTATTTGTCTTCGGCAGTATTTGTAGCGCTGTTTTAATCGAAATCAAGTTTTGTAGCTGCTCTGCAGAACTATTTTTATTTCAGTATATAAAATATATACATAGTAGGCAAAATTTTTATTTGCAATATTGCAAGTTACAAGCAAGATATCCGAAAAAGCAAAACATTGTCTTCAAGAGAAATGATCGTGCTTTCAATAAATTTAATCAGTTTTTAATGAAAGTGAGCAATTTTAAAGATATTGAGAAGTGAATATGGCCAAAAACCGCTTTTTTCGCCTCTTTGGACATGAATATCTCAAAAAGTGCACCGAAATCCTTTTGAAACGTAGAATTTTATTTCTGTTACAAAAATTTGTCGACCAGTATTATTTTCCCACATTTGAGGTTGAAAAATTAAATACGTATATTTTCGAGAAACGCTTCAACTTTAACATGCAAAGAAAAAATAGATTTTTATTGCCATTTTTTATTATTTCATTACTAACAAAATAAAATAGGAACGTAAAATCATGCGTATTATTTAATAACACTTAAGAGTTATTTTAAAAAACACAATCAACAAAGAAAATTAAATACATTTGGTGAAAACATTTACCTTTATAGTTGGTACTTTTAGGAAATTAGGATAAAACGGTTTGCGATCGTTTGATAATCTCCAATAAAAATTTTTTGAAATTAACGACACACTTCGTTTAAGCGAATATTTCGAGGATGCAGCTGCGTATTTAATTTTAGTAGAGTAATGTAAAACTATCAAGTCTAATTAAAATTTTGTTTGCATTTTCTTCCATTATTTACTTTCCATATGGGAAAATTCCAAAAACCATTTGGGAAATAAATGACCAAAAATCAGGAAATAGAAATTATCAAATGAATTTTACCACAACAATTCTAAAGGCTTTAAAAATACCTAACGTACGTTTCTTTACAACGCGTACTTCACGACAAAAAAATTTGATTATTAAAAAAAAACATCAAAAATATTAATCCTTACTTTGACTAATGGACTTTTTTATTCTGGCAAAAATGTCGTAATTTCTTGGGGCTGTCAGATTTTTTTGTTCTCTTCCACACAGACTCAATACTTTTTTAGGGCTGTTTGTTCTATTGACAAAATATAAAACTGGCCCGAGTACGGGGCAACATCTTCTGTTCTTAGCACAAGTACCTAAAGGGTTGCATTATTTTTGTTTCATTCACCACATGAAAAATGCAACATTTATAGGGCACTGGGCACATGTTGATAATGGTGCAATGTAATAATGCAACCTTTTCATGCAGAATAGGAAATGCTATTAGTATACAGATCTGAGACCACTAAAAATTATATAAAATACAACTTTTCTTTGCTATAATAGGGGAATATTCTGTCTTTATCTTATCCCAAAAATCCCGGGATAAAATTCTAGCGATCCCGGGATTTTCGGGGTGTCCACAAGGGCGGGATCCCGGGATCCCGGGATTGGAATCCCTAATATGTATGTAACTGTACGAGTATCTACACATTTTTTAACAAAGTTTGATGAATTGTCAACTGTCATTAATGAGACGACGGCGTGTGATTTTTTAAATATCGGCATCACTGAAAAAATGGAATGCGTTGAAAATTTGGTGGCATAAATGGGCTCAAAAAATTCCGGCATATCTATGTACATCAGGGATGGGCGCCGCAAGGCACATAAACGCAGCAGAGGGGCGATCATGGGCTTTCGTGGGCACTGCATAATTTCCGGGGAAAGGGGAGCTAAGGCGATATCGAAGTTGATGTACACTCCGCCTTAAGTGATGTTCATCGCACAGCGCGTACGGAAACACTAAAAATGAAAACCACATTGTTTTATATAGAGAGAGGAATTCACCAATAATAAAATGTGCAGTGTTGCCGCTAAAAAATTTCGAAAAGTGGCCGAAAAAAGTAAAAAAAGTGTTTCCTAATTTTTTTTTAGCTAGAAACACATTTTTATATATTTTTGTGGTTTATTTAATGCTTAAAGCAATTTGCAAGCGGTTTGTACCCTTGGTCATAAATAGTGAAAGTTTTGAAAATAATCTTTCTGCTGATGCACTGCTGGCAGCGTTAACATATTTGCAACAAATTCACAACTAGTTCTCATTTAAGTTGTTTTTCATTCCCCCACGTTGTGCGAAAACTCTTCTATTTCGGTTTGTTAAAACAATTTTCTTGCATTCTAAAAATTTTTACTCCCAAATAACTTTTTCGGAGTTTTCCTTCGCAGCGGAGAATTGCTAATGAGAAGTGAAAAGGTAACAAAGAGGCTTTTTTATGTGAATTTTATATGAGCTATTGGCCAGTTTTTAATTAAGAAAAATTTAAAAAAATTTTTTGGTAGAGGTTATGGATCAATTTCGGAGACCACCACATCCCCTCATCAGAATTCTTCAGGCGGCCTCAACCGAGGATCGAACTTAAGTCGTTTCGATTGGTAAGCCAATAGCATCCCATTGAGCTACCACCGCCGTCAGCTTTGTTTTGCTTAATTCTCAATTTTCCTTTTATTACAATCTACATACCAACAACAGTAAGAGAAAACGGCCATGTAAAAACAAACGTAAAAAAGCTTTTTTTATATTTAAGAAAAAAACTAAAAAATATTTATTACATTATAGGTTTGAAAGTAAAAAAGGATCAAAAGTGGCCCAAGTGTTTAAAAAGGTTCAAATATTGCATATTTTCAAAAAGTTGGGTTCCGGTAGCCTGGCTCTTAAAAAAGGTTCAAATTGTCACTTTAGTGGCCTCAGCGGCAATTATGTACAATCGCTAATTTTGCAGTTCCTTTCTCGCTCTATTGCTTTCGAACTCCGATGCCATTTACTTCATTAGTGTCATAATTTAAAAAAACCAATTTATGTCTTCTTCGCTATATATGGAAGTAAGATACTATACTAAAGCAAAAATATTTTTTAAATAAAGCCCTTAATTTTCATCTATGACCATAAAATTTCATAACAAATAAATAACACTGATTCTCACTACTAAGTATCGATTCAGAAAATTGTGTTGTGTCGTTATTGAAGCAAGTGTGCTTTGTGCTTTTGGCATGTACATTAAGGTGGAGTGAAAACATATGGAGCTTTTTTTTTTTTTTTTTGTTTTTTTTTGAACGTACCAATGAAAAGTTGCTTTAATGAACTCCACAAAATTTTATGGCCATAGGATGACATTTTGAACTGCCCCAGCCCCGCAAAGTTGAAAGCACGATCTGGTACAAATATGAAATTTTGAAAATTATAAAAGCAAAAAACCAAGTATGAGGATTGATAAACATGGCTAAGCTGAGTATTAAAGTGAATTTTTTTTTGGAAACAACAACAACAAAAGTTATTAAAGGTCAAAGTTTATATTATGCATTCTTTAAATTGCAATTACTTAAAAACTACTGAACCGATTTCGAATATTTTTATACCATTCGATAGGTATTTTGATTCCCTTTAATTTCATATACATTTTACTTTCTTACATTTCTGGGCTAGGAAGGTGCCGTTCTGGCTTTGGAACAAATTGAATTTCCAAAAAAAAAAAATTCGCCCCACCTTAATGTACATATGTATATATATATATGCTCTCTTGTTCTCAATACCGAATATGCATTAGCGCGCTCAATATTGGTTGATATTGGTTACCACTATCCTAAAAAAATGTTGATAATAATTCCCAACAAAATAACCAAAAAATTTAAAACAGAGTAATAAATTATCGCCTTCATAATTCGAATGATAAAAGAAACTTAAAAGAAGTACACCTGCTTTGGTTTACAAAAAAAAATATCTGAAACGTAAATCACATCTATGAATGAATTTTGTTTGTAGTTCGTTTGATTTTTCTTTGGTCATAGCTTTAGTAGAAATTAAAAAAAAAACATTTTTAACATTAACAAATTAAGTATACCTTAGAATAATTTTATCATATTGAAAAAGAAAAATACTAAAATCATTTTATAGTTACCAAATTACCAACCGCAAAAAAATACATATTTTGGAATTAATTACCAAGTGTGGCAACCATATGCTCAGTTTGAGTTCGTCCTTCTCCCCACCAGCTGGTACATTTACCTATTTCACCATCCCCATGCAATGAGCCGACGCGACCCGTACGGGTAAATACCCATATGGGCTCAATCGCCCATGGCTGATGTACATAATTGTAGATTGGATTTACGTGCTTAACATGCGGCTTAAATATGTTTGTATGTATGTATGTATAGGGATTCTAATCCCTATCTCCCGTCGTTTTGACACCCCGGGATTGCTAGAATTTGATCCCGGGATTTTCGACATAAAATAAAGACTGACTATTACCCTATTATAGCAAAAAAAAGTTGTATTTTATATAATTTTTATTGGTCTCTGACCAGTACCTATAGTAATAGCGTTTCCTATTCTGAACGAAAATGTTGTATTAGTACATGGAAGCATTATCAACTTGTGCCCTGTTCCCTATTAAAATGTTACATTTTTCATGTGATGAATGAAACAAAAAAATGCAACCCTTTACTTGTAGGTAGGAACTAAGAGCAGAAAATGTTCCTCGTAGTCGGGCGAGTTTTACATTTTGTCAATAGAACAAACAGCCCTAAAAAATGTGTGGAATCTGTGTGGAAGAGAAAAAAAATTTTACAGCCCGAAGAAAATGCAGAATAAGTGCGACATTTTTGTCAGAATAAAAAAGTCCATCAAAGTAAGGATTAATATTTTTGATTTTTTTGAATAATTAAATTTTTTTGTAGTGGAGTATCTACGCGTTGTAAAGAAACGTACACTCAGAGAAAACACGCATCGTAAAAATGACTATGAAAATATTCAGCTTTACTATTCGCTTTTTTACTATGAAAACACGGAAATATGACTATGAAACAACTTGATCTGAATATAAACGTATTATTTCAATCGTTCAAGTATGAAAGATATTCAACTTGAATATGAAAAACTTTGAGTTGACTAGTAACATATATATAATACTTCTATATTGCCACTATTCAATTGTTTTGTTGGTCAAACTTCACAGTAACGATATACTGTAAGAAAGGGAAGCAAGATTCCATGGGCGTCGTTAAACATTTCTTTTCAAAGACAAGGGGAACTACAGAAAAATTTGATAATATGAAATACATAGGTATTTTATTTAACAAAGATATTCAGATAATTTTGTTTGAAAACTAGATTTCAACAATTGGGCATGAGTTCAAAAAAGTATCAACTTCGTATAGAAGTAGGAACATATTGAATTATTGGCAAATTTTATTTTTGGCACAAGTGCCGCTTAGGCGGTTAGCAATTTCACTTAGGCGGTTATGAAATTTAAACGACGAAATATATATTGTGACTTTATTTATTTTACGAAAATATAAATTATCTGCCTTATTTTTAGCATGTATACATACATAAGTTATTTGGTTGTGAACTACGTTGAAATAATAAATACATGTGTACAATTTTGTTTTCGAAAGATTGACATTTCATTGATTAATCTACTGCTTTGTGTTTTTATAACGATCATGAAAGTTTTATATAAAGGGAATAACGACCCCTTTTAATCCCCCTTATGTGTTTTTTTGTAATGCTACTACAATTTTACAAATGTGTGTGTGACATATATTCATATATACGACTTTTGCATGTGTTGACGCATGCGCACAAATTACCCTGCAAAAAAATGTGCGATCAATCCCGAAAGAGATTTGTCCGCGATTGATCTCTTTCGAGTACAATCGGTCCACAATTAGTCCCCGATTGTTCCCGTACGGGTATAAATATAGACTAATTGTAGACCAAATGCTCCCTAACGGGTATAAATGTAGATTAGTCGCTTTCATCCCGAACGGGTATAAATGTAGATTAATCGCTTTTATTCCGAACGGGTACAAATCTAGATTCCTTAAATGTAGACATTTTACAAAAATATGCAATGTATTTAAAAAATTGTAGAACAACCGGTAAAACGAATTGAACACCCTTTTTTAATAACAATTTTAACAAAATGTTGCCTAAAATACCCTATGAAAATCTTTATTTAAATATGCATGAACATTTACAATTTTTTAAGGAAAAATCTACATTTGTACCCGTTCGTGCTGAAAGCGATTGATCTACATTTGTACCCGTTGGGGATGAAAGCGATTAATCTACATTCGTACCCGTTCGGGATGAAAGCGATTGATCTACATTTGTACCCGTTCGGTATGTTAGTGATTAATCTACATTGGTACCCGTTCGGGTATACAAGTTGAACAATTAGTCTCTTCATAGGACATGCTCGAACAAATGCGATCAATTCACTCCATATAAAGGGATGTAAAATTGTACTGGTCGCATGCTCCCTTGCGATTGATCCCGGACACGTCCCGGATTAATCGCATTTTTTG
This sequence comes from Urophora cardui, assembly GCA_960531455.1. Lineage (NCBI taxonomy): Eukaryota > Metazoa > Arthropoda > Insecta > Diptera > Tephritidae > Urophora > Urophora cardui. Next base: position 79,790,895 of record OY482672.1, on the reverse strand, counting down.
CAGGGTACATATGTAGTCAGAAACGAGTTCACCGTGACCAGAACTGAAACACATTGAGTAGATAGGTTGTTAGCAATATAGAAGTATTATATAAGCTTTGTTCAATAACTCAAAGTTTTTAATTGCTTTTACAAATAGTTACGAATTTTATGTTCAATAACCCAAAAAATTTGCAAAAGAGACCCAAATTGGGAGAGTAAGACTTCGAGAGAGTTGAAAATAGTTGCAAGTAAAATTTTCACTTGCAACTAGTTGCAGCTTTAAAAAAGATAGAAGCGTCAAAAACATATGATCACAAAAATTGCAATTGGAAATATGCTAACATTTCAATGGCAAATTTCTAATTGCATACTAAATAAATTAGCGCAAAAATGAATCTTGACGATTGTATCCAAAGTAGATTTTCGTCTTCCTAATTCAGTTATTTACATTCATTTTCAATTTCAAACATTTCAATTACACCCTAACCTAAAAATCAAATTGTGAAAACAGCGCATCAGCTGTTTACTTGCAAATGTTTACGATTTTGTGTTCAATAACTTTCGTTGATAATTTTCTCTTTTACTCGTTTTTACTCTTAATTTGTCACTGGTGCTCTTGTTGCAAGTAAAGTTGTTGAACAAAGCTATATATGACTAGTAAATACTAATACAACTGGACAAGTATTAACACCTGTCATTATAAAATTTCTAATAGTCATCTTCAAGTTGAAACATATTTATTTTAACTACTGTTGATGCTTCAACTTGAATATGGTTCATAGTAAACTTAAATATTTAGCACAGTAAAAGAAATTTATGCTGTGTAGATTTTCGTTCCTTCATTTGAATGCGGCTTTTCAAATTTCCGTAATTCTTAGATGGTTTATACATTGTTCGAGCTATATAGCATGATTGAGCAGCTCAAATATAACTCATTTTCCACAAGGGAAATGAGTTGGCTTATTTAAAGCCATTTTTCATACCCCAGAGGTTGGCACTCTCGCCGAACCTTGGAGCTACAGCGCTCCCCCCACGTGAATACATAAAAGGGTTTAAAAAAGCACATACACTCAAAAAAAAAATTTACTCCGATTATGGAAAAACGACTATCAAAACAAAGAAAATTGGGAATGATTCGGCGCTAAAGAAATATTGGTATTGTTTTGATGTAAAGTTTTCTTTGAAACAAGGACAAAAACAAGTATTCAATTTGAAGAAAAATTTACTGTATTTTTAGAAATTTGTATATGATTTAAGCAAACTTTGTACATAAAATGTGTAATATTTTAATAGAAACTAGTTGTACTTGTCCCACTCTTAAGGAATTATTACCTTAAATTTTTCCATAAATTAAGTATATTGTGTAACTAAAATGTATAAAATTTTATTTCGATCTGAAAATTTTGTCCTTACTTTTACGAATTTTTTCCTTTTTATTCTGAAGTACATTTTACAGCTTCTGAAGTACAATTTATTATTCTGAAGTACATTTTACAGCTTCTGAAGTACAATTTACTGTTTCTGAAGTACAATTTACGTTTCCTGAAGAACATTTTACGCTTTCTGAAGTACAATTGACTATTCTGAAATTCATTTTACGGTTTCTGAAGTACAATTGACTATTCTGAAATTCATTTTACGGTTTCTCAAGTACAATTGACTATTCTGAAATTCATTTTATAATTTCTGAAGTACAATTGACTATTCTGAAATTCATTTTACGGTTTCTGAAGTACAAGTGACTATTCTGAAGTACATTTTACGCTTTCTGAAGTACTTGTGGAAAAGGTGTAAATCAAAAACATGTTTATTAATGTAATACAAAATAATGTTACAAAAATCGTATTTAAAGTAGAGTTCCAGATTTTTTTTGAACATTTTCGAGTAGCCCGAACAAATGTTGTTCAAATGCTCGAACAGTCGTTTGTTTGTTTATTACCCGTATGTTTGTACGGGCATTTGAACAATTCGAGCATTTTGAAGTTTGTTTTTTTCTTTTGTTTATTATTTTTTTTCTTCTTCATATGTAGTTGTTTTTATTTTTGTTTTTTCGATACACATTTTTTTGTTTGTAAGCTCGAATGTTTGTACGGGCATTTGAACAACAAACGGGCTTCAAACAAAAACGATCAATTCGAACTGTTCGATACCCGGGTATCTAGAGCTCTAATTTAAAGACACCTTCGAATACATCATGAAGTATATCAACAGAGAAATTCTCAGTTACATGAAAACTGTTGATAACATTAAAAATAGAATACTCCCTTACGCCAGTATTTTCAACGTCGTTCAAGGAAACATCAGTTTCATAATTTTGGTCATTTCGTATTGAATCATTGTCTTCAGAAAAAGAATATTTGGCTTGGTCTTTATTAATTTTGCAAAATCTACAGAAATGTTTTGCAGAAAACGAGCGTGCGAATCCAAGAATATTATTAAGTGCTAAATTATCTCCGATTATTAATCCCAAACAAAAGAAAATTTGTATGCTACCACTTGCTATGTTAATTTCAATTCCATTTTTTTCTATATCGTTTAGTACCTCTATTAATTTATAAAATGATCTACTATTACCGAATTTTTTAACATCTTGTGACTTGAAAAGAGCAGCGACAAAAACTGTTTTCAGCTTATGTTTAATAGATGTAGGCGCCGAGGGGAAAGAATAATATACTGCTAAAACAGAAGAACTATGAGGGCCTAAGGGATTGTTGATTTCGAAATCATCGAAATATAAAAAATATGGAATCACAAGCTTGTTTACGTACCGTTGAACTTTTTTTTGCCAAATCTGACCGTTTATAAAATTTTTTAAAACATTTCTATCACTACTTAAATTCTCAACATTTTTACAAAAACTTTCATATATTCCGGGTATTTCGAAAAACTTTTTCATTTGAAATTTAATTGGGAATAGTACACCTTTTATTAGATTAATTTCTAATTTGGTAACATGCTTAACTTGTAGGTTGCTTATAGAATTATCTATGCTGATAACACTGGATCACAAAATGAAATTTTTTCTCTGTACTTTGGACGTGACCATCCTATCTATATGTAAAATCGGTCGCTGATTCCGAAAATCGGGCTCATTTTTAATTCTATGGGAAGGTTTTTGAGATATCGGCAATTTACCGTTATTTGGCCACTGGCTCCACTTAATCCTGTATACCTTTTTAACGCAGTGAGCTATCTTCCTTGGAGTGACACTCAACGAAAGAAAATTAAATTTCCTTTTCATCGCTGCTATAACATTTTTCTGTAACTCTTATAGTTTCTGAAATATTGACGATTCAATTTGAATTTTTTCGATTTTTTACGATTTTTTGAAGAAAAAATTGAATTTGTCAGGCAATATCTTTTAAACCAATGTCTTCACCTTCGGTTTTACTCCTTTACATGAAGCTCCATTCTATTGGGAAAAATATAAGCTATCAACGAAGAAAATCCATGGTAAAATGGAAAAGTTATAGGCGATCAAGTAAATACATCCAAGTCGCGCAATGCCTCTGCACGGGTATATTCTATGCATGTTATACCCGTAAATGGGCTTTTATCTACTGCGCTGCCAATGTGCTGCTACTGCAGATGTGTAGGTATTGGTATAATATGCATAGAATATACCCGTGCAGAGGCATTGCGCGACTTGGATGTATTTACTTGATCGCCTATAACTTTTCTATTTTACCATGGATTTTCTTCGTTGATAGCTTATCTTTTTCCCAATAGAATGGAGCTTCACGTAAAGGAGTAAAACCGAAGGTGAAGACATTGGTTTAAAAGATATTGCCTGACAAAGTCAATTTTTTCTTCAAAAAATCGTAAAAAATCGAAAAAATTCAAATTGAATCGTCAATATTTCAGAAACTATAAGAGTTACAGAAAAATGTTGTAGCAGCGATGAAAAGGAAATTTAATTTTCTTTCGTTGAGTGTCACTCCAAGGAAGATAGCTCACTGCGTTAAAGAGGTATACAGGATTAAGTGGAGCCATTGGCCAAATAACGGTAAATTGCCGATATCTCAAAAACCTTCCCATAGAATTAAAAATGAGCCCGATTTTCGGAATCAGCGACCGATTTTACATATAAATAGGATGGTCGCGTTCAGAGTATTTTTTGGCTGTAGAGCAGTGTAACCTTTGGACTTTCGTATAAATTAAGAAATTTAAGTTGTTTAATAAATTTGAACTCTGAACTAAAGTTCTTAAACGGATCGTTGCACATGGTAAGTATAGTTTCAATCTCGGTTCTAATGTCCGTTTTACTCCATGAATCAAAATTATTTAATACGTGTTTCAATTGATTGCTTAATGGATTAAAAATCATATTTCCTATATCTTTTTGCAGCTCAACGACTTCTTTTCTTGGAAAATGCTTTTTGGAGTATTGTTTTAGAGTCAAATTTAAACATCCCTTTCGGAAGATTTCTGGACTTGAATTTGAGTTTGAAGAAATGTTATTAAATTCATTCGTAATCTCAGTACTTTCTGGTCTTGTGTTTGTATTTGTATAAATGTCATTTAATTCGTCCATACAATTTTCATTTAGTACTAATGTATGAGGCAACAACACAGTGTTATTATGTAACGAATTTTCGTATCTCATGTTTTCATTTCGCATGTGTCTAGAGAGTGCTTTAAAATTTTTAAAAGACTGATTACATGTCGCAAATCCACATATATACATTTCATTATGCGATAGACAATGAACTATTTTGAAATGTTTAAATAAACTTTTACAATCTAAAAAATATTGTTTGCATAGGAAGCAGTTCATTTGCACATCCATTTTAAAAGGAATTTCAAATCTTTAAATTAATTTTTTTGTAAATCATTCAAAAATGCACATAATGTATTATTTTTTTCCTGACAATTTAAAGCAATGTCGTAGAAGTATTGTTGCACGAAAAGCCAAATCGACTTACATTCAGAAGGATATTTGAGATTAAGGACGTGGAAAATTTTAAAACATACGTCTACACACTTAATTAAATTGTCAAACTTATAAAATATATTGCCGAAATATACGAAGTATTCTCTGCACTCAAAATACTCTACGCCAATTGCACATATGACAGGCTGAATTGGGTTTTTGTCCTTATAATTCTTATCTATTAAAAGTTTGATTTTTGATTGAAGTTCGCCATTCGTAGATGCCCAAATTAAAAATGTATTCCTAGAATCCGCGATTGTGGCTTTGACAATAAGTTTTTTCTGAGTTTGATGACACTTATGTATGTATCATTATTTTGGTCTTTTGAAGCTCTATATCTCCTTCTAATGTTCTTTTGGATTCTGAAGTCGTCTTCACATACATAGCTGGGTTAGCTATCTTAGTTGTACGTCCATAAATTATCCTTTTTTTAGAGGTTAATTAACAAAGTTACAATAAAAAATCCTTTGCGGTCGTATTTCGCGGGATCAAAAAGATGATAAAAAAAAATATTGTTCTTTAAACATAATCTAGTACATATATTTTCAAAATACTCGGAAATTTGTGTAATTTTCTAGCAGTTCCCTGCACAGGATTATTAAGTAAAATCATTGAGACTGAAGGATTTTAGCAAAATTAATTTTTCGGAGAGTGAGAAAATAAGTATTCATATAAAATGCGTAAAATTGTTAGAAACATACGACAATACATCAGCTGTCTTAGACACCACAATGGAATCTATAAATTCAGACGATGATCCTTTTAACGATTTCGCAGAAGCAGTGTTTGCACCCGAATATGGTGACCAAGTGCAAAATGAAATCTTGAGATATGAAAGCCAGACAATTTTATACCACAAAGAATTTAAGCCATTGGAATGGTGGAAAGCCCATAAAAGTGAACACCTTTTGCAATATCAACTAGCTCCGCTGCATCAGTATGTATGTATCTAGATAAGGATATATACAAATATTAATTGCTATTACATCAATATATGTATGTATATATATACCCGATAAAGAGCAGACCCTGCAAGAACACTTCCGCACATTTTATCAATCATCTGGTCGATAGTGCTGATATATATTTCAATCAGCGCGCAGAACAAATTTTCCATCAGTTTTCTATGGCAGACCTGATATAAATATCAATCCAGAGTGATGAAAAAAAAATCAGTAGTGTTATAATAGTAAAGGCATGACTGAATTAAAAAATATCAGAGGTGATGTAGAGATAAGTCCGGACTGATGTAAACAAGATCAATATATCCGTCAGGGCTAATGCTGTGGTTATGGTACCAATCAACATTGCCAATCAAAATCGGAAACATTTCGTGATTGGTGAGAGGTGGTTATGCTTGCATTGATGATTGGAGCGCACGTACACAACATAACACTTGATTATCACTGAACACATACACAACATAACACATTATTACCCCCGAAACCTCGACTGCTGGCTGCCTGTTTCACACAGCAGATTTGCTGGATGTGAGAGTCCGAAAATTCTCTCACCGTCGGAGTGCACAACAACAATTTCACGGTGCTCGACCAGCAGCATTGTAAGCATAACCAGGCCATAAGGAAAAGAGGTCCGTACAGCTGCACCCCGCATTCCACGAATTTCAAAAAAAACTATCTCATTAATTTGTGCTTAATATGTGCTTAATAGGTCCCCAAATAAAAAAATTTGTGCTCAAATTTTAAGGGCTGTTTTTTTAAAAACAAAAGTGCGGGGTCCAGGTGAACGTTCCGCTGGACCCCGCACTCATTTAGGCTTAGCTTAGGAAAATATTGAGTATGCAGTTAATTTGTGCTTAATATGTGCTCAAAGAATGTGAAAAAAAAATTTTGAAAAAACTGCAGAGATGGGCATTTTTTTAAAAAACAAAAGTGCGGGGTCCAGGTGAACGTTCCGCTGGACCCCGCACTCATTTAGACTTAGCCTAGGAAAATTTCAAGTATGCAGTTAATTTGTGCTTAATATGCGCTCAAAACCTGTAAAAAAAAATTTGCGAAAAAAGTGCAGAGATGGGCATCGATACATACATGTATGTATATATGGAGGTGGGGTATATAAGACGAAGCCCACTGTGCAATTTGAAATTTGACTATCTCATTAATTTGTGCTCAATATGTGCTTAGTTTTTCCGCAAATAAAAAAATTTGTGCTCAAATTTTAAGGGCTGTTTTTTTAAAAACAAAAGTGCGGGGTCCAGGTGAACGTTCCGCTGGACCCCGCACTCATTTAGGCTTAGCTTAGGAAAATATTGAGTATGCAGTTAATTTGTGCTTAATATGTGCTCAAAGAATGTGAAAAAAAAATTTTGAAAAAACTGCAGAGATGGGCATTTTTTTAAAAAACAAAAGTGCGGGGTCCAGGTGAACGTTCCGCTGGACCCCGCACTCATTTAGACTTAGCCTAGGAAAATTTCAAGTATGCAGTTAATTTGTGCTTAATATGTGCTCAAAACCTGTGAAAAAAAATTTGCGAAAAAAGTGCAGAGATGGGCATCGATACATACATGTATGTATATATGGAGGTGGGGTATATAAGACGAAGCCCACTGTGCAATTTGAAATTTGACTATCTCATTAATTTGTGCTCAATATGTGCTTAGTTTTTCCGCAAATAAAAAAATTTGTGCTCAAATTTTAAGGGCTGTTTTTTTAAAAACAAAAGTGCGGGGTCCAGGTGAACGTTCCGCTGGACCCCGCACTCATTTAGGCTTAGCTTAGGAAAATATTGAGTATGCAGTTAATTTGTGCTTAATATGTGCTCAAAGAATGTGAAAAAAAAATTTTGAAAAAACTGCAGAGATGGGCATTTTTTTAAAAAACAAAAGTGCGGGGTCCAGGTGAACGTTCCGCTGGACCCCGCACTCATTTAGACTTAGCCTAGGAAAATTTCAAGTATGCAGTTAATTTGTGCTTAATATGCGCTCAAAACCTGTAAAAAAAAATTTGCGAAAAAAGTGCAGAGATGGGCATCGATACATACATGTATGTATATATGGAGGTGGGGTATATAAGACGAAGCCCACTGTGCAATTTGAAATTTGACTATCTCATTAATTTGTGCTCAATATGTGCTTAGTTTTTCCGCAAATAAAAAAATTTGTGCTCAAATTTTAAGGGCTGTTTTTTTAAAAACAAAAGTGCGGGGTCCAGGTGAACGTTCCGCTGGACCCCGCACTCATTTAGGCTTAGCTTAGGAAAATATTGAGTATGCAGTTAATTTGTGCTTAATATGTGCTCAAAGAATGTGAAAAAAAAATTTTGAAAAAACTGCAGAGATGGGCATTTTTTTAAAAAACAAAAGTGCGGGGTCCAGGTGAACGTTCCGCTGGACCCCGCACTCATTTAGACTTAGCCTAGGAAAATTTCAAGTATGCAGTTAATTTGTGCTTAATATGTGCTCAAAACCTGTGAAAAAAAATTTGCGAAAAAAGTGCAGAGATGGGCATCGATACATACATGTATGTATATATGGAGGTGGGGTATATAAGACGAAGCCCACTGTGCAATTTGAAATTTGACTATCTCATTAATTTGTGCTCAATATGTGCTTAGTTTTTCCGCAAATAAAAAAATTTGTGCTCAAATTTTAAGGGCTGTTTTTTTAAAAACAAAAGTGCGGGGTCCAGGTGAACGTTCCGCTGGACCCCGCACTCATTTAGGCTTAGCTTAGGAAAATATTGAGTATGCAGTTAATTTGTGCTTAATATGTGCTCAAAGAATGTGAAAAAAAAAATTTGAAAAAACTGCAGAGATGGGCATTTTTTTAAAAAACAAAAGTGCGGGGTCCAGGTGAACGTTCCGCTGGACCCCGCACTCATTTAGACTTAGCCTAGGAAAATTTCAAGTATGCAGTTAATTTGTGCTTAATATGCGCTCAAAACCTGTAAAAAAAAATTTGCGAAAAAAGTGCAGAGATGGGCATCGATACATACATGTATGTATATATGGAGGTGGGGTATATAAGACGAAGCCCACTGTGCAATTTGAAATTTGACTATCTCATTAATTTGTGCTCAATATGTGCTTAGTTTTTCCGCAAATAAAAAAATTTGTGCTCAAATTTTAAGGGCTGTTTTTTTAAAAACAAAAGTGCGGGGTCCAGGTGAACGTTCCGCTGGACCCCGCACTCATTTAGGCTTAGCTTAGGAAAATATTGAGTATGCAGTTAATTTGTGCTTAATATGTGCTCAAAACCTGTGAAAAAAAATTTGCGAAAAAAGTGCAGAGATGGGCATTTTTTTAAAAAACAAAAGTGCGGGGTCCAGGTGAACGTTCCGCTGGACCCCGCACTCATTTAGACTTAGCCTAGGAAAATTTCAAGTATGCAGTTAATTTGTGCTTAATATGTGCTCAAAACCTGTGAAAAAAAATTTGCGAAAAAAGTGCAGAGATGGGCATCGATACATACATGTATGTATATATGGAGGTGGGGTATATAAGACGAAGCCCACTGTGCAATTTGAAATTTGACTATCTCATTAATTTGTGCTCAATATGTGCTTAGTTTTTCCGCAAATAAAAAAATTTGTGCTCAAATTTTAAGGGCTGTTTTTTTAAAAACAAAAGTGCGGGGTCCAGGTGAACGTTCCGCTGGACCCCGCACTCATTTAGGCTTAGCTTAGGAAAATATTGAGTATGCAGTTAATTTGTGCTTAATATGTGCTCAAAGAATGTGAAAAAAAAAATTTTGAAAAAACTGCAGAGATGGGCATTTTTTTAAAAAACAAAAGTGCGGGGTCCAGGTGAACGTTCCGCTGGACCCCGCACTCATTTAGACTTAGCCTAGGAAAATTTCAAGTATGCAGTTAATTTGTGCTTAATATGTGCTCAAAACCTGTGAAAAAAAATTTGCGAAAAAAGTGCAGAGATGGGCATCGATACATACATGTATGTATATATGGAGGTGGGGTATATAAGACGAAGCCCACTGTGCAATTTGAAATTTGACTATCTCATTAATTTGTGCTCAATATGTGCTTAGTTTTTCCGCAAATAAAAGAATTTGTGCTCAAATTTTAAGGGCTGTTTTTTTTTAAAACAAAAGTGCGGGGTCCAGGTGAACGTTCCGCTGGACCCCGCACTCATTTAGGCTTAGCTTAGGAAAATATTGAGTATGCAGTTAATTTGTGCTTAATATGTGCTCAAAGAATGTGAAAAAAAAATTTTGAAAAAACTGCAGAGATGGGCATTTTTTTAAAAAACAAAAGTGCGGGGTCCAGGTGAACGTTCCGCTGGACCCCGCACTCATTTAGACTTAGCCTAGGAAAATTTCAAGTATGCAGTTAATTTGTGCTTAATATGTGCTCAAAACCTGTGAAAAAAAATTTGCGAAAAAAGTGCAGAGATGGGCATCGATACATACATGTATGTATATATGGAGGTGGGGTATATAAGACGAAGCCCACTGTGCAATTTGAAATTTGACTATCTCATTAATTTGTGCTCAATATGTGCTTAGTTTTTCCGCAAATAAAAAAATTTGTGCTCAAATTTTAAGGGCTGTTTTTTTAAAAACAAAAGTGCGGGGTCCAGGTGAACGTTCCGCTGGACCCCGCACTCATTTAGGCTTAGCTTAGGAAAATATTGAGTATGCAGTTAATTTGTGCTTAATATGTGCTCAAAGAATGTGAAAAAAAAAATTTGAAAAAACTGCAGAGATGGGCATTTTTTTAAAAAACAAAAGTGCGGGGTCCAGGTGAACGTTCCGCTGGACCCCGCACTCATTTAGACTTAGCCTAGGAAAATTTCAAGTATGCAGTTAATTTGTGCTTAATATGTGCTCAAAACCTGTGAAAAAAAATTTGCGAAAAAAGTGCAGAGATGGGCATCGATACATACATGTATGTATATATGGAGGTGGGGTATATAAGACGAAGCCCACTGTGCAATTTGAAATTTGACTATCTCATTAATTTGTGCTCAATATGTGCTTAGTTTTTCCGCAAATAAAAAAATTTGTGCTCAAATTTTAAGGGCTTTTTTTTAAAAAACAAAAGTGCGGGGTCCAGGTGAACGTTCCGCTGGACCCCGCACTCATTTAGACTTAGCCTAGGAAAATTTTAAGTATGCAGTTAATTTGTGCTTAATATGTGCTCAAAACCTGTGAAAAAAAATTTGCGAAAAAAGTGCAGAGATGGGCATCGATACATACATGTATGTATGTATGGATGTGGGGTATATAAGACGAAGCTCACTGTGCAATTTGAAATTTGACTATCTCATTAATTTGTGCTCAATATGTGCTTAGTTTTTCCGCAAAAAAAAAAAATGTGCTCAAATTTTAAGGGCTTTTTTTTAAAAAAGAAAAGTGCGGGGTCCAGGTGAACGTTCCGCTGGACCCCGCACTCATTTAGACTTAGCCTAGGAAAATTTTAAGTATGCAGTTAATTTGTGCTTAATATGTGCTCAAAACCTGTGAAAAAAAATTTGCGAAAAAAGTGCAGAGATGGGCATCGATACATACATGTATGTATGTATGGATGTGGGGTATATAAGACGAAGCTCACTGTGCAATTTGAAATTTGACTATCTCATTAATTTGTGCTCAACATGTGCTTAGTTTTTCCGCAAATAAAAAAATTTGTGCTCAAATTTTAAGGGCTTTTTTTAAAAAACAAAAGTGCGGGGTCCAGGTGAACGTTCCGCTGGACCCCGCACTCATTTAGACTTAGCCTAGGAAAATTTTAAGTATGCAGTTAATTTGTGCTTAATATGTGCTCAAAACCTGTGAAAAAAAATTTGCGAAAAAAGTGCAGAGATGGGCATCGATACATACATGTATGTATATATGGAGGTGGGGTATATAAGACGAAGCCCACTGTGCAATTTGAAATTTGACTATCTCATTAATTTGTGCTCAATATGTGCTTAGTTTTTCCGCAAATAAAAAAATTTGTGCTCAAATTTTAAGGGCTTTTTTTTTAAAAAAGAAAAGTGCGGGGTCCAGGTGAACGTTCCGCTGGACCCCGCACTCATTTAGACTTAGCCTAGGAAAATTTTAAGTATGCAGTTAATTTGTGCTTAATATGTGCTCAAAACCTGTGAAAAAAAATTTGCGAAAAAAGTGCAGAGATGGGCATCGATACATACATGTATGTATATATGGAGGTGGGGTATATAAGACGAAGCCCACTGTGCAATTTGAAATTTGACTATCTCATTAATTTGTGCTCAATATGTGCTTAGTTTTTCCGCAAACAAAAAAATTTGTGCTCAAATTTTAAGGGCTTTTTTTTAAAAAACAAAAGTGCGGGGTCCAGGTGAACGTTCCGCTGGACCCCGCACTCATTTAGACTTAGCCTAGGAAAATTTTAAGTATGCAGTTAATTTGTGCTTAATATGTGCTCAAAACCTGTGAAAAAAAATTTGCGAAAAAAGTGCAGAGATGGGCATCGATACATACATGTATGTATATATGGAGGTGGGGTATATAAGACGAAGCTCACTGTGCAATTTGAAATTTGACTATCTCATTAATTTGTGCTCAACATGTGCTTAGTTTTTCCGCAAATAAAAAAATTTGTGCTCAAATTTTAAGGGCTTTTTTTAAAAAACAAAAGTGCGGGGTCCAGGTGAACGTTCCGCTGGACCCCGCACTCATTTAGACTTAGCCTAGGAAAATTTTAAGTATGCAGTTAATTTGTGCTTAATATGTGCTCAAAACCTGTGAAAAAAAATTTGCGAAAAAAGTGCAGAGATGGGCATCGATACATACATGTATGTATATATGGAGGTGGGGTATATAAGACGAAGCCCACTGTGCAATTTGAAATTTGACTATCTCATTAATTTGTGCTCAATATGTGCTTAGTTTTTCCGCAAATAAAAAAATTTGTGCTCAAATTTTAAGGGCTTTTTTTTAAAAAACAAAAGTGCGGGGTCCAGGTGAACGTTCCGCTGGACCCCGCACTCATTTAGACTTAGCCTAGGAAAATTTCAAGTATGCAGTTAATTTGTGCTTAATATGTGCTCAAAACCTGTGAAAAAAAATTTGCGAAAAAAGTGCAGAGATGGGCATCGATACATACATGTATGTATATATGGAGGTGGGGTATATAAGACGAAGCCCACTGTGCAATTTGAAATTTGACTATCTCATTAATTTGTGCTCAATATGTGCTTAGTTTTTCCGCAAATAAAAAAATTTGTGCTCAAATTTTAAGGGCTGTTTTTTTAAAAACAAAAGTGCGGGGTCCAGGTGAACGTTCCGCTGGACCCCGCACTCATTTAGGCTTAGCTTAGGAAAATATTGAGTATGCAGTTAATTTGTGCTTAATATGTGCTCAAAGAATGTGAAAAAAAAATTTTGAAAAAACTGCAGAGATGGGCATTTTTTTAAAAAACAAAAGTGCGGGGTCCAGGTGAACGTTCCGCTGGACCCCGCACTCATTTAGACTTAGCCTAGGAAAATTTCAAGTATGCAGTTAATTTGTGCTTAATATGTGCTCAAAACCTGTGAAAAAAAATTTGCGAAAAAAGTGCAGAGATGGGCATCGATACATACATGTATGTATATATGGAGGTGGGGTATATAAGACGAAGCCCACTGTGCAATTTGAAATTTGACTATCTCATTAATTTGTGCTCAATATGTGCTTAGTTTTTCCGCAAATAAAAAAATTTGTGCTCAAATTTTAAGGGCTTTTTTTTAAAAAACAAAAGTGCGGGGTCCAGGTGAACGTTCCGCTGGACCCCGCACTCATTTAGACTTAGCCTAGGAAAATTTTAAGTATGCAGTTAATTTGTGCTTAATATGTGCTCAAAACCTGTGAAAAAAAATTTGCGAAAAAAGTGCAGAGATGGGCATCGATACATACATGTATATATGTATGGATGTGGGGTATATAAGACGAAGCTCACTGTGCAATTTGAAATTTGACTATCTCATTAATTTGTGCTCAACATGTGCTTAGTTTTTCCGCAAATAAAAAAATTTGTGCTCAAATTTTAAGGGCTTTTTTTAAAAAACAAAAGTGCGGGGTCCAGGTGAACGTTCCGCTGGACCCCGCACTCATTTAGACTTAGCCTAGGAAAATTTTAAGTATGCAGTTAATTTGTGCTCAAAACCTGTGAAAAAAAATTTGCGAAAAAAGTGCAGAGATGGGCATCGATACATACATGTATGTATATATGGAGGTGGGGTATATAAGACGAAGCCCACTGTGCAATTTCAAATTTGACTATCTCATTAATTTGTGCTCAATATGTGCTTAGTTTTTCCGCAAATAAAAAAATTTGTGCTCAAATTTTAAGGGCTTTTTTTTAAAAAAGAAAAGTGCGGGGTCCAGGTGAACGTTCCGCTGGACCCCGCACTCATTTAGACTTAGCCTAGGAAAATTTTAAGTATGCAGTTAATTTGTGCTTAATATGTGCTCAAAACCTGTGAAAAAAAATTTGCGAAAAAAGTGCAGAGATGGGCATCGATACATACATGTATGTATATATGGAGGTGGGGTATATAAGACGAAGCCCACTGTGCAATTTGAAATTTGACTATCTCATTAATTTGTGCTCAATATGTGCTTAGTTTTTCCGCAAATAAAAAAATTTGTGCTCAAATTTTAAGGGCTTTTTTTAAAAAACAAAAGTGCGGGGTCCAGGTGAACGTTCCGCTGGACCCCGCACTCATTTAGGCTTAGCTTAGGAAAATATTGAGTATGCAGTTAATTTGTGCTTAATATGTGCTCAAAGAATGTGAATAAAAAATTTTGAAAAAACTGCAGAGATGGGCATTTTTTTAAAAAAACAAAAGTGCGGGGTCCAGGTGAACGTTCCGCTGGACCCCGCACTCATTTAGACTTAGCCTAGGAAAATTTTAAGTATGCAGTTAATTTGTGCTTAATATGTGCTCAAAACCTGTGAAAAAAAATTTGCGAAAAAAGTGCAGAGATGGGCATCGATACATACATGTAGGTATATATGGAGGTGGGGTATATAAGACGAAGCCCACTGTGCAATTTGAAATTTGACTATCTCATTAATTTGTGCTCAATATGTGCTTAGTTTTTCCGCAAATAAAAAAATTTGTGCTCAAATTTTAAGGGCTTTTTTTTAAAAAAGAAAAGTGCGGGGTCCAGGTGAACGTTCCGCTGGACCCCGCACTCATTTAGACTTAGCCTAGGAAAATTTTAAGTATGCAGTTAATTTGTGCTTAATATGTGCTCAAAACCTGTTAAAAAAAATTTGCGAAAAAAGTGCAGAGATGGGCATCGATACATACATGTATGTATGTATGGATGTGGGGTATATAAGACGAAGCTCACTGTGCAATTTGAAATTTGACTATCTCATTAATTTGTGCTCAATATGTGCTTAGTTTTTCCGCAAATAAAAAAATTTGTGCTCAAATTTTAAGGGCTTTTTTTTAAAAAAGAAAAGTGCGGGGTCCAGGTGAACGTTCCGCTGGACCCCGCACTCATTTAGACTTAGCCTAGGAAAATTTTAAGTATGCAGTTAATTTGTGCTTAATATGTGCTCAAAACCTGTGAAAAAAAATTTGCGAAAAAAGTGCAGAGATGGGCATCGATACATACATGTATGTATGTATGGATGTGGGGTATATAAGACGAAGCTCACTGTGCAATTTGAAATTTGACTATCTCATTAATTTGTGCTCAATATGTGCTTAGTTTTTCCGCAAATAAAAAAATTTGTGCTCAAATTTTAAGGGCTTTTTTTTAAAAAAGAAAAGTGCGGGGTCCAGGTGAACGTTCCGCTGGACCCCGCACTCATTTAGACTTAGCCTAGGAAAATTTTAAGTATGCAGTTAATTTGTGCTTAATATGTGCTCAAAACCTGTGAAAAAAAATTTGCGAAAAAAGTGCAGAGATGGGCATCGATACATACATGTATGTATGTATGGATGTGGGGTATATAAGACGAAGCTCACTGTGCAATTTGAAATTTGACTATCTCATTAATTTGTGCTCAACATGTGCTTAGTTTTTCCGCAAATAAAAAAATTTGTGCTCAAATTTTAAGGGCTTTTTTTAAAAAACAAAAGTGCGGGGTCCAGGTGAACGTTCCGCTGGACCCCGCACTCATTTAGACTTAGCCTAGGAAAATTTTAAGTATGCAGTTAATTTGTGCTTAATATGTGCTCAAAACCTGTGAAAAAAAATTTGCGAAAAAAGTGCAGAGATGGGCATCGATACATACATGTATGTATATATGGAGGTGGGGTATATAAGACGAAGCCCACTGTGCAATTTGAAATTTGACTATCTCATTAATTTGTGCTCAATATGTGCTTAGTTTTTCCGCAAACAAAAAAATTTGTGCTCAAATTTTAAGGGCTTTTTTTTAAAAAACAAAAGTGCGGGGTCCAGGTGAACGTTCCGCTGGACCCCGCACTCATTTAGACTTAGCCTAGGAAAATTTTAAGTATGCAGTTAATTTGTGCTTAATATGTGCTCAAAACCTGTGAAAAAAAATTTGCGAAAAAAGTGCAGAGATGGGCATCGATACATACATGTATGTATATATGGAGGTGGGGTATATAAGACGAAGCCCACTGTGCAATTTGAAATTTGACTATATCATTAATTTGTGCTCAATATGTGCTTAGTTTTTCCGCAAATAAAAAAATTTGTGCTCAAATTTTAAGGGCTTTTTTTTAAAAAAGAAAAGTGCGGGGTCCAGGTGAACGTTCCGCTGGACCCCGCACTCATTTAGACTTAGCCTAGGAAAATTTTAAGTATGCAGTTAATTTGTGCTTAATATGTGCTCAAAACCTGTGAAAAAAAATTTGCGAAAAAAGTGCAGAGATGGGCATCGATACATACATGTATGTATATATGGAGGTGGGGTATATAAGACGAAGCCCACTGTGCAATTTGAAATTTGACTATCTCATTAATTTGTGCTCAATATGTGCTTAGTTTTTCCGCAAATAAAAAAATTTGTGCTCAAATTTTAAGGGCTTTTTTTAAAAAACAAAAGTGCGGGGTCCAGGTGAACGTTCCGCTGGACCCCGCACTCATTTAGGCTTAGCTTAGGAAAATATTGAGTATGCAGTTAATTTGTGCTTAATATGTGCTCAAAGAATGTGAATAAAAAATTTTGAAAAAACTGCAGAGATGGGCATTTTTTTAAAAAAACAAAAGTGCGGGGTCCAGGTGAACGTTCCGCTGGACCCCGCACTCATTTAGACTTAGCCTAGGAAAATTTTAAGTATGCAGTTAATTTGTGCTTAATATGTGCTCAAAACCTGTGAAAAAAAATTTGCGAAAAAAGTGCAGAGATGGGCATCGATACATACATGTAGGTATATATGGAGGTGGGGTATATAAGACGAAGCCCACTGTGCAATTTGAAATTTGACTATCTCATTAATTTGTGCTCAATATGTGCTTAGTTTTTCCGCAAATAAAAAAATTTGTGCTCAAATTTTAAGGGCTTTTTTTTAAAAAAGAAAAGTGCGGGGTCCAGGTGAACGTTCCGCTGGACCCCGCACTCATTTAGACTTAGCCTAGGAAAATTTTAAGTATGCAGTTAATTTGTGCTTAATATGTGCTCAAAACCTGTTAAAAAAAATTTGCGAAAAAAGTGCAGAGATGGGCATCGATACATACATGTATGTAAGTATGGATGTGGGGTATATAAGACGAAGCTCACTGTGCAATTTGAAATTTGACTATCTCATTAATTTGTGCTCAATATGTGAAAAAAAATTTGCGAAAAAAGTGCAGAGATGGGCATCGATACATACATGTATGTATATATGGAGGTGGGGTATATAAGACGAAGCCCACTGTGCAATTTGAAATTTGACTATATCATTAATTTGTGCTCAATATGTGCTTAGTTTTTCCGCAAATAAAAAAATTTGTGCTCAAATTTTAAGGGCTTTTTTTTAAAAAACAAAAGTGCGGGGTCCAGGTGAACGTTCCGCTGGACCCCGCACTCATTTAGACTTAGCCTAGGAAAATTTTAAGTATGCAGTTAATTTGTGCTTAATATGTGCTCAAAACCTGTGAAAAAAAATTTGCGAAAAAAGTGCAGAGATGGGCATCGATACATACATGTATGTATATATGGAGGTGGGGTATATAAGACGAAGCCCACTGTGCAATTTGAAATTTGACTATATCATTAATTTGTGCTCAATATGTGCTTAGTTTTTCCGCAAATAAAAAAATTTGTGCTCAAATTTTAAGGGCTTTTTTTTAAAAAACAAAAGTGCGGGGTCCAGGTGAACGTTCCGCTGGACCCCGCACTCATTTAGACTTAGCCTAGGAAAATTTTAAGTATGCAGTTAATTTGTGCTTAATATGTGCTCAAAACCTGTGAAAAAAATTTGCGAAAAAAGTGCAGAGATGGGCATCGATACATACATGTATGTATATATGGAGGTGGGGTATATAAGACGAAGCCCACTGTGCAATTTGAAATTTGACTATCTCATTAATTTGTGCTCAATATGTGCTTAGTTTTTCCGCAAATAAAAAAATTTGTGCTCAAATTTTAAGGGCTTTTTTTTTTAAAAAGAAAAGTGCGGGGTCCAGGTGAACGTTCCGCTGGACCCCGCACTCATTTAGACTTAGCCTAGGAAAATTTTAAGTATGCAGTTAATTTGTGCTTAATATGTGCTCAAAACCTGTGAAAAAAAATTTGCGAAAAAAGTGCAGAGATGGGCATCGATACATACATGTATGTATGTATGGATGTGGGGTATATAAGACGAAGCTCACTCTGCAATTTGAAATTTGACTATCTCATTAATTTGTGCTCAACATGTGCTTAGTTTTTCCGCAAATAAAAAAATTTGTGCTCAAATTTTAAGGGCTTTTTTTAAAAAACAAAAGTGCGGGGTCCAGGTGAACGTTCCGCTGGACCCCGCACTCATTTAGACTTAGCCTAGGAAAATTTCAAGTATGCAGTTAATTTGTGCTTAATATGTGCTCAAAACCTGTGAAAAAAAATTTGCGAAAAAAGTGCAGAGATGGGCATCGATACATACATGTATGTATATATGGAGGTGGGGTATATAAGACGAAGCCCACTGTGCAATTTGAAATTTGACTATCTCATTAATTTGTGCTCAATATGTGCTTAGTTTTTCCGCAAATAAAAAAATTTGTGCTCAAATTTTAAGGGCTGTTTTTTTAAAAACAAAAGTGCGGGGTCCAGGTGAACGTTCCGCTGGACCCCGCACTCATTTAGGCTTAGCTTAGGAAAATATTGAGTATGCAGTTAATTTGTGCTTAATATGTGCTCAAAGAATGTGAAAAAAAATTTTGAAAAAACTGCAGAGATGGGCATTTTTTTAAAAAACAAAAGTGCGGGGTCCAGGTGAACGTTCCGCTGGACCCCGCACTCATTTAGACTTAGCCTAGGAAAATTTCAAGTATGCAGTTAATTTGTGCTTAATATGTGCTCAAAACCTGTGAAAAAAAATTTGCGAAAAAAGTGCAGAGATGGGCATCGATACATACATGTATGTATATATGGAGGTGGGGTATATAAGACGAAGCCCACTGTGCAATTTGAAATTTGACTATCTCATTAATTTGTGCTCAATATGTGCTTAGTTTTTCCGCAAATAAAAGAATTTGTGCTCAAATTTTAAGGGCTGTTTTTTTTAAAAACAAAAGTGCGGGGTCCAGGTGAACGTTCCGCTGGACCCCGCACTCATTTAGGCTTAGCTTAGGAAAATATTGAGTATGCAGTTAATTTGTGCTTAATATGTGCTCAAAGAATGTGAAAAAAAAATTTTGAAAAAACTGCAGAGATGGGCATTTTTTTAAAAAAGAAAAGTGCGGGGTCCAGGTGAACGTTCCGCTGGACCCCGCACTCATTTAGACTTAGCCTAGGAAAATTTTAAGTATGCAGTTAATTTGTGCTTAATATGTGCTCAAAACCTGTGAAAAAAAATTTGCGAAAAAAGTGCAGAGATGGGCATCGATACATACATGTATGTATATATGGAGGTGGGGTATATAAGACGAAGCCCACTGTGCAATTTGAAATTTGACTATCTCATTAATTTGTGCTCAATATGTGCTTAGTTTTTCCGCAAATAAAAAAATTTGTGCTCAAATTTTAAGGGCTTTTTTTAAAAAACAAAAGTGCGGGGTCCAGGTGAACGTTCCGCTGGACCCCGCACTCATTTAGACTTAGCCTAGGAAAATTTTAAGTATGCAGTTAATTTGTGCTTAATATGTGCTCAAAACCTGTGAAAAAAAATTTGCGAAAAAAGTGCAGAGATGGGCATCGATACATACATGTATGTATATATGGAGGTGGGGTATATAAGACGAAGCCCACTGTGCAATTTGAAATTTGACTATATCATTAATTTGTGCTCAATATGTGCTTAGTTTTTCCGCAAATAAAAAAATTTGTGCTCAAATTTTAAGGGCTTTTTTTTAAAAAACAAAAGTGCGGGGTCCAGGTGAACGTTCCGCTGGACCCCGCACTCATTTAGACTTAGCCTAGGAAAATTTTAAGTATGCAGTTAATTTGTGCTTAATATGTGCTCAAAACCTGTGAAAAAAAATTTGCGAAAAAAGTGCAGAGATGGGCATCGATACATACATGTAGGTATATATGGAGGTGGGGTATATAAGACGAAGCCCACTGTGCAATTTGAAATTTGACTATCTCATTAATTTGTGCTCAATATGTGCTTAGTTTTTCCGCAAATAAAAAAATTTGTGCTCAAATTTTAAGGGCTTTTTTTTAAAAAACAAGAGTGCGGGGTCCAGGTGAACGTTCCGCTGGACCCCGCACTCATTTAGGCTTAGCTTAGGAAAATATTGAGTATGCAGTTAATTTGTGCTTAATATGTGCTCAAAGAATGTGAATAAAAAATTTTGAAAAAACTGCAGAGATGGGCATTTTTTTAAAAAAACAAAAGTGCGGGGTCCAGGTGAACGTTCCGCTGGACCCCGCACTCATTTAGACTTAGCCTAGGAAAATTTTAAGTATGCAGTTAATTTGTGCTTAATATGTGCTCAAAACCTGTGAAAAAAAATTTGCGAAAAAAGTGCAGAGATGGGCATCGATACATACATGTAGGTATATATGGAGGTGGGGTATATAAGACGAAGCCCACTGTGCAATTTGAAATTTGACTATCTCATTAATTTGTGCTCAATATGTGCTTAGTTTTTCCGCAAATAAAAAAATTTGTGCTCAAATTTTAAGGGCTTTTTTTTAAAAAAGAAAAGTGCGGGGTCCAGGTGAACGTTCCGCTGGACCCCGCACTCATTTAGACTTAGCCTAGGAAAATTTTAAGTATGCAGTTAATTTGTGCTTAATATGTGCTCAAAACCTGTTAAAAAAAATTTGCGAAAAAAGTGCAGAGATGGGCATCGATACATACATGTATGTATGTATGGATGTGGGGTATATAAGACGAAGCTCACTGTGCAATTTGAAATTTGACTATCTCATTAATTTGTGCTTAAAATTTTCCTAGGCTAAGTCTAAATGAGTGCGGGGTCCAGCGGAACGTTCACCTGGACCCCGCACTTTTGTTTTTTAAAAAAAAGCCCTTAAAATTTGAGCACAAATTTTTTTATTTGCGGAAAAACTAAGCACATATTGAGCACAAATTAATGAGATAGTCAAATTTCAAATTGCACAGTGGGCTTCGTCTTATATACCCCACCTCCATATATACATACATGTATGTATCGATGCCCATCTCTGCACTTTTTTCGCAAATTTTTTTTCATAGGTTTTGAGCACATATTAAGCACAAATTAACTGCATACTTAAAATTTTCCTAGGCTAAGTCTAAATGAGTGCGGGGTCCAGCGGAACGTTCACCTGGACCCCGCACTTTTCTTTTTTAAAAAAAAAGCCCTTAAAATTTGAGCACAAATTTTTTTATTTGCGGAAAAACTAAGCACATATTGAGCACAAATTAATGAGATAGTCAAATTTCAAATTGCACAGTGGGCTTCGTCTTATATACCCCACCTCCATATATACATACATGTATGTATCGATGCCCATCTCTGCACTTTTTTCGCAAATTTTTTTTCACAGGTTTTGAGCACATATTAAGCACAAATTAACTGCATACTTAAAATTTTCCTAGGCTAAGTCTAAATGAGTGCGGGGTCCAGCGGAACGTTCACCTGGACCCCGCACTTTTGTTTTTAAAAAAAACAGCCCTTAAAATTTGAGCACAAATTCTTTTATTTGCGGAAAAACTAAGCACATATTGAGCACAAATTAATGAGATAGTCAAATTTCAAATTGCACAGTGGGCTTCGTCTTATATACCCCACCTCCATATATACATACATGTATGTATCGATGCCCATCTCTGCACTTTTTTCGCAAATTTTTTTTCACAGGTTTTGAGCACATATTAAGCACAAATTAACTGCATACTTAAAATTTTCCTAGGCTAAGTCTAAATGAGTGCGGGGTCCAGCGGAACGTTCACCAGGACCCCGCACTTTTGTTTTTAAAAAAAACAGCCCTTAAAATTTGAGCACAAATTCTTTTATTTGCGGAAAAACTAAGCACATATTGAGCACAAATTAATGAGATAGTCAAATTTCAAATTGCACAGTGGGCTTCGTCTTATATACCCCACCTCCATATATATATACATGTATGTATCGATGCCCATCTCTGCACTTTTTTCGCAAATTTTATTTCACAGGTTTTGAGCACATATTAAGCACAAATTAACTGCATACTTAAAATTTTCCTAGGCTAAGTCTAAATGAGTGCGGGGTCCAGCGGAACGTTCACCTGGACCCCGCACTTTTCTTTTTTAAAAAAAAGCCCTTAAAATTTGAGCACAAATTTTTTTATTTGCGGAAAAACTAAGCACATATTGAGCACAAATTAATGAGATAGTCAAATTTCAAATTGCACAGTGGGCTTCGTCTTATATACCCCACCTCCATATATACATACATGTATGTATCGATGCCCATCTCTGCACTTTTTTCGCAAATTTTTTTTCACAGGTTTTGAGCACATATTAAGCACAAATTAACTGCATACTTGAAATTTTCCTAAGCTAAGCCTAAATGAGTGCGGGGTCCAGCGGAACGTTCACCTGGACCCCGCACTTTTATTTTTTAAAAAAATGCCCATCTCTGCAGTTTTTTCAAAATTTTTTTTTCACATTCTTTGAGCACATATTAAGCACAAATTAACTGCATACTCAATATTTTCCTAAGCTAAGCCTAAATGAGTGCGGGGTCCAGCGGAACGTTCACCTGGACCCCGCACTTTTCTTTTTTAAAAAAAAAGCCCTTAAAATTTGAGCACAAATTTTTTTTATTTGCGGAAAAACTAAGCACATATTGAGCACAAATTAATGAGATAGTCAAATTTCAAATTGCACAGTGAGCTTCGTCTTATATACCCCACATCCATACATACATACATGTATGTATCGATGCCCATCTCTGCACTTTTTTCGCAAATTTTTTTTCACAGGTTTTGAGCACATATTAAGCACAAATTAACTGCATACTTAAAATTTTCCTAGGCTAAGTCTAAATGAGTGCGGGGTCCAGCGGAACGTTCACCTGGACCCTTTAAGCTGCTCACTCCTCACCTGTACTCACTCTTCTCACTATCGCTTTAGTTTCAAGTTTTCCAAATAAAAATCTATTTACGTTTCTTCTTTTCAGTTTTATTCTTTCAATAAACTCTTTTTCTATTTATTTAATGTAACTTAAATTATTTAATATATTAGTCTTTTTTTACTTTTTTTTTCACACAAACTTCACTTCTATTTTTCTGTGTTTTAGTTCTGCTGCCGGTCGGTTCAACTGTCGCGATATGACTGACTTTCACAATCGTCGGCCGGCTTCTTCATAGCCGTCGCTGCCTGTTTCCATTTTGTTTCAACACCTGTTGTCTGTTCACAATAGACAACAGGGTTGCCACAAATTGGAAACAGGTAGGGTGACGATTTGATTTTGACTACTATTTTGACTACTATTTTGATTATTTATTTATTTTGATTCTTTATTTATTTTACCATTACATCATCCCCCTTTGCGAAAAAAGATTGAAGTCGACAAGTTCATGACTCTTGTTGACTTCATCTTTTTTGGTGATGAATGGATGACAAAAAAAATTACTTTCAAATTAAACGTTGAACGTCGCGGCAGATATACCTACCTTAACCTAATTCTGCTTAACTAATGCTTATGTCTATTATACTTATTACTAATTTTTGTTGTTGTACATGCGCATGTACATACTTATTTACTTATATATAATTATTAGTTTTACATATATTTTATTGGTTTTTTTTTTTGAAATTCAAAGTTTGTTTACGTATTTTCTATACTACTTATTCATAAATATATCTACTTTATGTAGTTAAATAAATTCTTTATGTCGTTTTTTTTTTTTTTTATATTTTGTATATTATTCTTATGTGCAAATAGGTTTATTTACTACCAGCTAAAATTGGTTAATAATATTTTGATTTTGTACAATTCACAGATGTATTCTTAAATGTCTCAAAGTGAGATTGAATATATGTATATATTTTTATTTTATAATTTTACTTTTCTTATACGGTTTTTATGTACCGTTTTGTGTTTTTTGGTTGTTTTATCAAAAAATGTTACGTTTGCACCGTCTATATTTGTTACTTTGTAGGGACCCTGATATATATTTTTGTGTTTATCACGCGGTTCTTTTTGAACTAAAACCATATCGTTTATATTTACCATTATTGGTTGTGCATTTTTGTCATATGTGTCTTTATTCCTTATTTTGTGTTTTTCTACTAACTCTTTTGCCAATGCATGGGATTTCTGCATTCGAAACTTCACTTCCTTTGAATAGTCTTCAACATTATAAATTGGATCAATTTTTTCGCTTTTTAATTCCTTTGGCAATATTGCCTTTTTGCCGAAAACTAATTCAAAAGGAGTGAGTTTATTATCGAAAACAGTGTTTGGCGTTGTGTTATGCCAAAATGTAAATTATTTTAAATATGTATCCCAATCGTCAAAAGAATCATTTAAATATGCACGTAAGTATTCGTTAAAAACTCTATGGTTTCGTTAAACAGTGCCTACGGTTTCGTGATGATGCGGTGTTGAAAAATTATGATTGATATTTAGCAAATTCGTTAAATTTGAGAAAATTTCATTTTTAAACTCTGTGCCTAAATCCGATTTAATAGATTTCATTACCCCGTATATTAAAACAAAACCTTCAAATATTGCTGAAGCGATTGTTTTTGCGCTTTTATCTGGTATAGCTATTGTTATTAAATATTTAGTGAGATCGCAAATCATGGTAAGTGCGAACTTGTTACCATATTTCGACTCTGGCAATGGACCGATGGTGTCAATTACGACAATATCAAAAGGTTTATTAGGGGTAGGAGTTAAAACGAGTTCCTCTTTGTTTCCTATTTTTACTTTGTTAAGAAGACATTTTTCGCATTTTTTAACATAACTAGCTATGTCTTTCGTCATGTTTTTCCAGTAAAATTTGTTTCGTAATTTGGCATATAATTTTTTCGTTCCGCAATGACCTCCAGAGATGGGATCATTGTGATATATTTCAAGTAGTTTTAATTTTTGTTCCTGATCGTTAATTGTTTGTAGTGGATCCAATAAAATAATGCTTAAATCTTTTAAAATTGTATTTCCTCTATCTTTAAAATTTGTAATTGTAATATATTTGAAAACTAAATCATCTTTTGGCCATTCTATTTGCTTAATTTTAAATTTACCGGCTTCTAATTCTAGCCTCGAAAGTAAAGTATCGAAATTCTTTATTTCGTTAGAAAATTCAAAATCAAGTAAAATTGTTCTTTTATGTTTTATATGTGCGCATATTCTTAAAAATTGTTTATTATTTTTATCATGAAATATTGTGGATCTGATACGAGGAATTTTGTTTGAAAAATTATGCGTAAATTTATCGTATACGTTTAATGTTTGTATGGTTTCATATGAATTAATATTTTGGTTTGAGCTGTTTTTCTCTTTTTTCTTAGTCATAGCCCTAGTCTGAACTGCAAGTATATTTTTTGTTGAGTCTTTTATTTCGCCAATGGTGATACGCGAAAGTGCATCGGCACCTACATTGGATTTTCCTTTTATGTACTCTATAGTAAAATTGTATTCTGCCAATTCAAGTCTAATTCTCGAAAGTTTTGAAGAAGGGTCTTTCATATTGAATAAATAGACTAAAGGCCTGTGGTCAGATTTTACTATAAAATGATTTCCATATACGTACGGTCTAAATTGTTTGATGGCGAAATAAATAGCTAATAACTCTAACTCAATGATCGCTTTCTTTTGTTCTGCATTATTAAATGATTTTGAAGAATAGCAAATAGGTAAATCGTTGCCTTGATGTTCTTGGCTTAGTATTGCTCCACACCCAGTTTTTGAAGCATCTACTGTGATGATAAACTGTTTGGAAAAATCTGGGTATTGTAGTAGTTTAGGTGACATTAGGGATGCTCTTAATGCATCAAAGGCTTCATCACATGTTTTGTCCCAATTAAATTCGACTCTTTTTCTACTCAATTTATTTAAAGGTGCTGCCAGAGATGCAAAATTCGGAATAAAACGTCTGTAGTAGTTCGCAAAAGCGACGAAACGTCTTACAGCGTCATTGTCTGTTGGTTTAGTATATTTCCTAATTGCATCTATTTTTGAATCGTCTGGTAACAAACCTTTAGCTGAACATTTGTGACCTAAAAATGTCACTTCGGGTCTAAGAAAATTACATTTATTTGGATTGAGTTTGAGATTGAATGATCTGCAAGTGTCGAATACTTTGGTCAAGTTTTTTATGTGATGTGATTCGTTACAGCCAATGACGATAATGTCATCTACATAAAGAAAAGCTACGTTAGATGGTACGCCTGAAAATGCGATGGTCATCATTCTTGAAAACGAGTTTGGTGCAATATTCAAACCAAATGGCAATACTTTCCATCTATAAGCTCCGCGATCAGTAGAGAATGAAGTTATGTCACGTGAATCAACATGTAAAGGTATTTGGTGAAATCCAGAAAAAAGGTCTAAAGTTGAGAAATATTTGGCTCTGCCAAGATTGTCTAAAATATCGTCGATTCGTGCCAATGGAAATTTGTCAGCTATTAGCTTCTTGTTAACTGCACGAAAATCAACACACATTCTGTAAGCTTTTTCACCATTTATTTTCTTTTTGGGAACTAATATAAGAGGGCTGTTATAGTTTGAATAACTTTCTTCGATTAAATCATTATCTAATAGTTTTGTTACTTGTTTGTTTATTTCCTCTCGTTGAGAATATGGTAAACGATAGTTTTTCACATACACCGGCTCGGTGTCAGTTACACGTAATTTTTGCTCATAAAAATTATTTAATGTCATTTTGTCGTTGTTAAGTGCGAATATGTCAGCATATTGTATGCAAAGGTCTAAAAGTTCAGATGGATAATTTTTAGGAAATTGGTTTTTTAAAATTGAAGTGAGCTCGTTAATACGTTTCTCGTCTGCGTTTGTTTTATTAATAACATAGACGTGATAATTTGATAATTTTTCTGTCCGAATGGAATTTTTATTTATGAATTGTATGTCATTTGTGGTATTGATTAATTTTATGACTGGGTTGTCAGAATTTGCAATGCATCTTGCTGTAAATACTCCTTTTTGTATTTCTTGAGATTCAACGAAAAGTGGAGTCGTTGAGTGACCTAAGTCAAAAATTCGAAAAACTTCACACCTTGGTGGTACAATACACATATCACTTTCTGTTCCGTGAAGGATTGGCATATTGACTCTTTCATTGTTTGCCCAGAATGAGATGCTATTTTTGGAATAATTTATAACGCATTTGTTATATTTGAGAAAGTCTTTACCCAGTATACCATCTGATGGGATATTAAAATCATCATTTACCACATGTAAGTTATGTCCGATGGGAATATTTGAAAAATGTAAGTCTATGTTTATTTTACCTAATGTAGAAACAGTGTTTGATGTCACGCCAGTGATGTTAACTATATCGTCTGTATTGATGGGAATATTCTTATTGAGACTTGAAACTTTAATCAAAGAAATATCAGCCTGTGTATCTAGTAAAAATGTGCATAATTTGTTAGATCCGGTTATATAAATTTCGACAAAGTCCGAGTAATTTAAATTCAAACAAAAAATATTTTTCGCATTTAATCGCTTATCTCTGCGTCGTCCCTCAGTGTTCGCTGCTGAGGGGCTTCCGTGTTTAAAGCGCAAACATTGGTGTTATTTCGGGTATTTGAATTTCCGCTGTTGTTGTTGGTTCTGTTTCCTGACCTATTTTGATTGTTGTTGTTATTACGCGAGTTGTTATTACCCCTATTGTCGTTATTTTGCCGATAATTGTTGTTTTGTCTATTTTGGTTGTTGTTGTTATACCTACTGGTATTATTGATGTACCTATTAAAGTTGTTATTGTTGTTGTTGTTGAACCTATTATAGTTATTGTTGTTGTATCTATTGAAATTACTATTGTTGTTGTATCTATTCAGGTTGTTATTGTTATTACGGAAATTGTTGTGATTGGGAAATCTTGAGCGAAAAGCTAAAACTTGTCTTTCTGTCGCCTGATTATTCTGTTCTACGATCATCTTTGCTACTACGTCTTTTGCATCAGTGAAGGAAGTCGATGCCAAAATTGCTTTAACTAAGTCAGAGCGCGTATTTAATCTGCAAACATTTACTGATTGCTCGACTGCCATTTCATGCGCCTTAGCCTTTGACATGCCTTCAATTATTAGAGATCGCTCTAAAGCATCAGCTAGTTCTTCTACACGTTTGGCAAAATCTGTTAAGTTATTATTGGAGACTCTGAGTGAAGCTATTTTTCCTGCAACTACTTTGGAATTGTCCGGTTTAATACGAATTCTAAGAGCGTCTTTAATGTCTTGTATTGATGTCACATTAGTCGGAATTGCTTCCCGTGCTTTTCCTTCAAGTTTCGATTTGACAAAATATATAAGTGTTGCCTCAAGGTTTGCTTCTGTTAGACCTTCTATCAATTCAATTTTGTCTAGGAAGGAATCTAATGCTAATGGATCGCCATTGTAATTTTCTCTTATTATAGGTGCGCACATCGCAATAAAATTTTTCTTCTGTTCTGCGGTAGCCATTTCTATTGTTTGTGTATTAGAAAAATTTGAGAATTCTGTATGAGTTGTATGTCGGGATTCAAAACCAAGAAAATCTTCAGCTAATGAAATAGAATAGTTTGGGTTTACGGTATGAGTTATGGATTCGCCACTTGATTCAGCGTCGGAAAATTCTTCTTCTTCTATGTCAGAGTAAATGACATCAGCTTTAATTAATTCAGAAAAATCGTTTGGTACTTTTACTCTGCACTTAATTTCCAAAAAGCAATCGATAATTTCTTTTCTACAACGCGTTAAAGTTTCAATCACTGACTCAGGCTTAACTTCTTTACCGAATTGCGAATTTATATGTGATAAAATTTGATTGTATGTCCGGATTAGGTCTTCTTTGTATTCATCTAACTTTTCTTGCTTTGTTGTAATAGGTCGCCCAGTGTTTAAAATACGTTTAGTAACTTTTTTAAAATTTGACCGGAATTCTTTTAATTGTTTGTTAAAATCTGACATCTGATAAGTATCCAGTAATGAGAAAAAATTTTTTTAAATTTGTATCCAAGAATTTAGAGAAAAAAAAATTAAGCAAATGAGCAACTGGTTATAGGATGACTATTGGGTTGTGTACACCAACATACATTTGCGTATTAGGGTGTATCGAAAATCTGCAAAACGAAATTTGGAAAAAGCTCAAGAGGCTGAAAATTTTAATTTAAATTGCTGGTATTAAACGGAGTTAAATTTTACGTACATATGTATATGTAAATTGATTTTAAAATATTGATATGAGGAATTTGGTACAAATTGTACAATTTATGAATATGGGAAAAATTAGACGAATTAACAAATGGTAAGTTGAAATAGCAGGTATTATAACGGACGCACCGTTTTATAGCAAAAAAAAATCGTTGTTGTTTACCGTGACGGCCGCACCGTTGCACTACAAAAAAAATTATATTTTACGTGACGGCCGCACCGTTTCACTAGCAAAAAGACAAATGTGTTTTATGTTTTTACGGACGCACCGCTTTCATCAAAAAAGAATTTATTTTAACGTGTCGGCCGCACCGTTCCACAAGCAAAATGTATTTGTAATCAAAAAAAATTTTATTATCAAATTTTTACAAAAATGTATGCGTCTACATGTATATGCATGTATCACGCAAATTTATTTGATCCACCCTAATGTGCCACTGTATGTATTTATATAGACAAATATGTATGTATGTACACATACGCCAAACGTTATGTGATCACTATTAAGGTGGAACTGTATGTATATAACTCAAAGTACAGCACAACTGTATGTATTTAAATGCATATACATATAGCTACAAACGTTTTTGCAAAATATTAAGAATTTTAAAGTGTATTATATTGTGTATTACGATCGCACTGTTTTACAAGTAAAATGTTTTATAACTGAAAAAAATATGTATTAATAAATTTTCACAAAGCTGCATGCATATATATATGCATGTGCATGCACACATACGACAGATAATTACTTATTACGATCCACCCTAATATGAGATTTTACGTCTATATATATATGAATATATGTACACATATGGCATGTGAAATGTATGTATCGACGTTAAGGTGGAACTTTATATGTTGGAATTCATGTGCACATAGTGCAAAAGTAATATGATTTATGTTAAATTCACATGCACATACATGCATACAACTTTGGAAAAATTATTTTCTTGTTTAGTTCCAAATATAGACTGTATATATAAAATAATGTTTTATAGAAAATTCAAGCATATTAATTTATGTAGTTATATCAATTTCACTTTAATTTTGAATCAAAAATGTTTATGTGTTAATTTAAAAGTACTATTTTAGTGAACTGGGAAATTTAAGATGTTATGTATGTACGTATTTAGTTTTTATTTAAGCTGGTTTTATGCTATGTACTTGATTATTGCATTGCTTAAATGTCGTACGTATATACTAAGTATGTGAAATATATGTACATATGTATTTGTGAAACTATTGAGAATTTAGAAAAGTTTGAAATGTATGACAATTTTAATTTTGATTGAATATGGAAAGAATTTAATATATTTTAAATCAGATTGGCAAATATTGAGTGAAATTTGATGAAAAGCTTATATTTATATATTTTAAATTCGAACATACCTAAATAAGTACATATGTATGTCTATACATGCATTGAATATTTCATACGTACGTACATAAATATACATATGTATACTGTATGGCTCACCGCCGCCGCCGCTGATGTTCTGCTGCTACCGTCGCCAGTCCTCTGCTACCTCCGTCGCCTATCCTCTGCTATCTCCGTCGCCAATATTCTGCTGTTGTTGCTTTCTATGCCAAATCTATGGCAAATTTGTATGTACTGATTTTCTGCTTCACCTGTTGTTTGCTCTTGTTGCCGTATGCCTTTTTGTATGCAAAAATGTATATACCGCTGATTGAGTTGGCTTGGCGTTTCTTCTTCAAGGTGGCTTAACGGCATAAAATACGTTAGAAATGCTTGTTGGTTCGTTGCCTTTCGTTTTTTTCTCAAAGTGGCGTAACGGGACAAAATATTTTATAGACGCTTGGCAGTTCGTTGCATTTCGTTTTTTTTTTTTTTTTTTCAAGGTGGCGTAGATACATACGATGGTGGTACAGTTGCGTACTTTTAGGGTAGTTAGAACTTATGAAAAATTTTTTTTTTTTTTGTTGTAGTTTTTGTTCTTTTATAATTTTTTTTCGAATTGGTTTTTAAACTGTTTTATACTTTTTTTGAATTGGTTTTTGACTGTTTTATACTTTTTTTGAATAGGTTTTTAAACTGTTTTATACATTTTTTTTTTTGAATTTCTTCGGGTTTTTAATGTTTTTTTTTTGAATTTCTGAACTTATAATAAAATTTTTTTTGTAGATTTTTTGATTGATTTTATACTTTTTTTGTAGATTTTGTAGATTTTATATTTTTTTTTTTTTGTAATTTTTTTTGATTTTATGAATTTTTTTTTGTATGGGTTTTTTTTTTTTTGTAGGTATTTTAATATTTTTTTTTTTTTTTTGTTATTTTAATTATTGTGTGCTGCTCCATTTAAGCTGCTCAGCATTTCGGGGTCGCAGACGCTCCCAGGTGGCTTCCTTTTGATGGTGGCTCTATTGGCCCAATCTTGGCCACTCTGCACGGTCGCCATTTAAGCTGCTCACTCCTCACCTGTACTCACTCTTCTCACTATCGCTTTAGTTTCAAGTTTTCCAAATAAAAATCTATTTACGTTTCTTCTTTTCAGTTTTATTCTTTCAATAAACTCTTTTTCTATTTATTTAATGTAACTTAAATTATTTAATATATTAGTCTTTTTTTACTTTTTTTTTCACACAAACTTCACTTCTATTTTTCTGTGTTTTAGTTCTGCTGCCGGTCGGTTCAACTGTCGCGATATGACTGACTTTCACAATCGTCGGCCGGCTTCTTCATAGCCGTCGCTGCCTGTTTCCATTTTGTTTCAACACCTGTTGTCTGTTCACAATAGACAACAGGGTTGCCACAAATTGGAAACAGGTAGGGTGACGATTTGATTTTGACTACTATTTTGACTACTATTTTGATTATTTATTTATTTTGATTCTTTATTTATTTTACCATTACAACCCCGCACTTTTGTTTTTTAAAAAAAAGCCCTTAAAATTTGAGCACAAATTTTTTTATTTGCGGAAAAACTAAGCACATATTGAGCACAAATTAATGAGATAGTCAAATTTCAAATTGCACAGTGGGCTTCGTCTTATATACCCCACCTCCATATATACATACATGTATGTATCGATGCCCATCTCTGCACTTTTTTCGCAAATTTTTTTTCACAGGTTTTGAGCACATATTAAGCACAAATTAACTGCATACTTGAAATTTTCCTAGGCTACGTCTAAATGAGTGCGGGGTCCAGCGGAACGTTCACCTGGACCCCGCACTTTTGTTTTTTAAAAAAATGCCCATCTCTGCAGTTTTTTCAAAATTTTTTTTTCACATTCTTTGAGCACATATTAAGCACAAATTAACTGCATACTCAATATTTTCCTAAGCTAAGCCTAAATGAGTGCGGGGTCCAGCGGAACGTTCACCTGGACCCCGCACTTTTGTTTTTAAAAAAAACAGCCCTTAAAATTTGAGCACAAATTCTTTTATTTGCGGAAAAACTAAGCACATATTGAGCACAAATTAATGAGATAGTCAAATTTCAAATTGCACAGTGGGCTTCGTCTTATATACCCCACCTCCATATATACATACATGTATGTATCGATGCCCATCTCTGCACTTTTTTCGCAAATTTTTTTTCACAGGTTTTGAGCACATATTAAGCACAAATTAACTGCATACTTGAAATTTTCCTAGGCTAAGTCTAAATGAGTGCGGGGTCCAGCGGAACGTTCACCTGGACCCCGCACTTTTGTTTTTTAAAAAAATGCCCATCTCTGCAGTTTTTTCAAAATTTTTTTTTCACATTCTTTGAGCACATATTAAGCACAAATTAACTGCATACTCAATATTTTCCTAAGCTAAGCCTAAATGAGTGCGGGGTCCAGCGGAACGTTCACCTGGACCCCGCACTTTTGTTTTTTAAAAAAAGCCCTTAAAATTTGAGCACAAATTTTTTTATTTGCGGAAAAACTAAGCACATGTTGAGCACAAATTAATGAGATAGTCAAATTTCAAATTGCACAGTGGGCTTCGTCTTATATACCCCACCTCCATATATACATACATGTATGTATCGATGCCCATCTCTGCACTTTTTTCGCAAATTTTTTTCACAGGTTTTGAGCACATATTAAGCACAAATAACTGCATACTTGAAATTTTCCTAGGCTAAGTCTAAATGAGTGCGGGGTCCAGCGGAACGTTCACCTGGACCCCGCACTTTTGTTTTTTAAAAAAATGCCCATCTCTGCAGTTTTTTCAAAATTTTTTTTTCACATTCTTTGAGCACATATTAAGCACAAATTAACTGCATACTCAATATTTTCCTAAGCTAAGCCTAAATGAGTGCGGGGTCCAGCGGAACGTTCACCTGGACCCCGCACTTTTGTTTTTAAAAAAACATCCCTTAAAATTTGAGCACAAATTTTTTTATTTGCGGAAAAACTAAGCACATATTGAGCACAAATTAATGAGATAGTCAAATTTCAAATTGCACAGTGGGCTTCGTCTTATATACCCCACCTCCATATATACATACATGTATGTATCGATGCCCATCTCTGCACTTTTTTCGCAAATTTTTTTTTACAGGTTTTGAGCACATATTAGGCACAAATTAACTGCATACTTGAAATTTTCCTAGGCTAAGTCTAAATGAGTGCGGGGTCCAGCGGAACGTTCACCTGGACCCCGCACTTTTGTTTTTTAAAAAAATGCCCATCTCTGCAGTTTTTTCAAAATTTTTTTTTCACATTCTTTGAGCACATATTAAGCACAAATTAACTGCATACTCAATATTTTCCTAAGCTAAGCCTAAATGAGTGCGGGGTCCAGCGGAACGTTCACCTGGACCCCGCACTTTTGTTTTTAAAAAAACAGCCCTTAAAATTTGAGCACAAATTTTTTTATTTGGGGACCTATTAAGCACATATTAAGCACAAATTAATGAGATAGTTTTTTTGAAATTCGTGAAATGCGGGGTCCAGCTGTACGGACCTAAGGAAAAGCCTGATGTAAACAGTATCAGAATTGATGAATAAAGCAATCAGTGCGGATCAAACAGAACTGATGTATAAATAAATCCTATCTGATGTAAATATCCACACTCTTTATATATATAAAATTATTTTTTCATTTTATATAAATTTATTAACATATTCAAATATATGTACATATATATTACGTATTTCAGTCTTTCCTTTGCTGACGTACAATATTAACACATTTATAATGCTTGAACTAGGAAATTAGTTGATAAAAAAAAACTTAACTTTTAAAAAACTAAAAATATTTATATGAGGCCAATTCAATATTAAGAGTTTTAGGATAGGAATAAGGACAGGGATTGGGATAGACCAGCCATAACCGCCAAACTAACGTTAGGAGCATATAATAAATTTTTTATAGGTAAAATATATACGTACCTAAGCTATACATTCCTAAGAAGTTTTTGTGCATTATGTACCAAAAGTATATTAAATCTTTATACAAAATTTCATTGGAATGCCTAACATATTTACATAGATATTTACAAAAGAAAACCTGTAAAATTTGTTATTTGCTCCTTACGATAATTTGGCGGTTATGGCTCGTAGAGATAGAAGAAAATTTATCGCATCGAAGGATAAAATATGTATGTAGATATAATAATTTAAAAATTCAATTATTTTTGTTTCCATTTTTCTTGCTGTACTTTTTTTGGCACATCCTATGGTGGCTCAGCTCGACGGCTTTCTTCACCCCTTTCTCATATTCCTTATTTCCTTGTTGTTGGAAAACATCTACGGAATAGCAAATATTTGTAATTTCTGTTAAAAAGCTGTAACGTCCATTAGTTTACCTCGCAGGTTTTTGTCAAAAATTAAAAGTTTGTTGAGTGCGTCCTTTTCTCACCGTCCCTCCCAGTTGTACGCCTCCATCAACTCATCAGTGAATATTTGCCGGATGACAGTGGGAATATCTTCAGCAACGCCTTTAATTTTATGCAAAAATGTAGTCTAATAGAAAAACAGAAAAAATAATTATATTTAATATAATATAATAAATATATAATATATACATATGTATATATAATGGCAAATAGTGTCACGAAAGTAAACCTTAAAAGTAACGAAATTTTCTCGAAATGTTTTACTAAAATGATAGACAAAATGTTCCAGGATCTGTTGGGCAACTTCCGCATCTGATCTATAAGTCTTTTCACTACAGAGTAGTCGAATACCAGTGTGCAAAAGCAGGCAAAGGAAATACAACTTACTGTCAATAAAATTTCTTAAAGCGAACAAACCTGTATATAATAAGAACTGCCTAAACTCAGTTGCCTTCCAATGTGCAATCTCATTTACACTTCTAGACACTCGGCAAAATTCGGATGGAAAATAATTTTTGGTAAATCTTAGGTTTTCGTTTAATTTGACGACATCAGCTGTATCTAAAAGAAGATTTAGAAATTTTTTTACAACTCCCAGGTCTACCAAATGCATGCAATCTAAAGGAAACTGTGAAACCATTGAAAACCCGGACAGTTCTAAAATGTTTTTCTGCTGTCGAAATGGAGGGTGGTGGTGAAAAGGATGCAATCTCATTTCGAATGTTGTGTCCGTTCGAGGGATGCCCCTTTTGTTAGAAAAACAAACTTTATGAAGAAATTGACCTTCTTGACAACATTTAGGACATCCATGTATTGCATTGAACGACATAACTCCTGTAACGAAGGCCCTGGCTGGAGAGTCACATATAAAGACACGAACATCAAACTTTAAAATATTCCCATTTGGGCCCACCTGAATTCCATTCTGCCTTAACAACTGAACTTCTGAGCAAAAATCCGACATGAAGACATTAATATCGTAAGGCTTCTTAGAACCGGAAAAACAACCTATTAAAAACGGACTGGTGACCGGGAAGTGAGCAAGTGAGCCAATGATGGGCCGCAAAACCCTGTTGGAACTTTTGAAAAGCCGCAAACCGTCGATTCCTATATCAATTAATACCTCACCATATTTTTCCAAAAACTCAAAAGGCCCTGAAAGAAAGTATTTTTGAATACCTAAATAAATAAATTCGCCGTTTTCAAATATTTTAATATCAATTTTCTCCCTACTTGTCCTTAAAAGTATTTTCGCACAACGCGGCAAATCCTTCACACCACCTTTCTGAAGAAAGGAGGTCTACCCCAAGGGTCGGTTCTTGGACCGCTCCTCTGGAACATCATGTACGATGGCATACTGAGGATGAATAAATCGGATGGTGTGTATATTATAGGATACGCAGACGATATAGCGATCGTAGTAGTGGCTAAACACGTTGCGGATGTTTCGCGATTATGCGGCGAAACAATAGTGTCAGCAAAAAACTGGCTACAAACAGCAGGACTGAAGCTAGCGGAACACAAAACCGAGGCGCTACTGATGACAAGCCGGAAAAAGCTGGAGGATATACAAATACGGGTAGGCGGACACACCATAAACTCCAGCCCTAGCCTAAAATATCTCGGTGTAATACTCGACCGACGACTGAGCTTCAAAGAACACTTGAACTATGCCAGCGAGAAGGCAAGAAAAGTCACCAACGCCCTGGCGAGACTTATGCCAAAAATGGGAGGTCCGAGGAAACCGAGAAGAAGTCTTCTTGCGAGTGTCAGCTCGTCCATCTTGCTATACGCAGCACAAATCTGGGCTCCTGCTACTACTGTAGCTGCGTACATGAGAGCACCTGGTTCAGTGCATAGATTATCATCGCTAAGGGTAAGCTGCTCGTTCGCGACGGTTTCAGACGAGGCGGCAAATCTGCTGGCCGGTAGATGCGCGGTAGACATAACTGCAAAAGCAGCAGCAGAAATCAAACATAAACCACAAGAGCGAGCAATAGTATGCGAGAGTGGCAGCAAAGGTGGCAGTCATCAACGAAAGGCAGATGGACGGAAAAGCTGATTCCAAGGGTAGATGAGTGGGTAAACAGAAAGCATGGAGAAACTAATTTCTACCTAACGGAGTTCCTCACAGGACATGGATGTTTCAGGCAATACCTGCACAAATATACGCATGCTGACCATCCCTATTGTCTACATTGCAATGGGAAGATTGAAAACGCTGAGCACATTCTTATGGATTGTAGCAGATTCGAAGACGAGCGAAGAGAACTTGAGCGCTGTATTGGGGCAAATATGTCACCTGAAAGCCTGATCCAGGCGATGCTGTCAGAGAAAACCAAATGGGAAAAATGCGCGCAAATAATCACGGAAATAATGGTGCGTCTCAGACAATACGAGCGAAATGCGCGGCGCATGAATGCATACTAGCGAGACGCGGAATAATATCCAGAGCCTGCCCTACGAAGTAAAATCGAAATGATAGTTGAGCAGGGCACAACAGGCCCAGTGTGCTTAGGAGGTTGGTTTAGTCCGTAGGTTCCAGGAGGCAAATCGGGCATGCAAGTAGCACAGGCTGCTTGTATCTATGAAGATTTCATACCTACCTGGTCGCAGCCAAAAAATTAAAAAAAAAAAACCTTTCTGAAGAATACCTAGTAACCCATCCACTGCATTGTTGGAGATTTTAAACTCTAAAGCCCATCCTTTCATTGCCTCTGGTAAATTAAATGTTTGATTTGAAAATGAAGCCGATGTTGCGCCTTCATCTAGAAAATGGCTAACCCCTGGTAAATCATGCCCTTCAAGCGTTTTCCCGAAACAACAATTTTCCTCATTAAGTGTTTCACTATTTATTCCCGATATCCCTTGATCTATGAAGCTTTCCCTAAAAGTAACAGTAAGTAAAATAATATTTTATTCGAATTCATAAAAAAACTTAAATGAGCAAAAAATTTTTCAGCGCATATACATACAAAATTTGTAGATGTATTAAGTTTTGTACTTTCAATACGAGAGCGTTGAGCAGGCCTGGTTTAAAGCATTAAATTAATAAATTTAACTATTTAATTTTATTATTTTAAAATGTTTCAGCCGCTGGCTTTGAAGCAATATGTTTACGTCAAGGACTTTCGCTGTCGTAACGTCATCTCACTACGATTAGATTCTGTTTTCACCCCCAAACTGTGTCAACTCACATTGCATAGCTGCGAATGAGTGTCAACAGGAATTTATCGTTAACTTGGGTATGCAATCATACAGTGCTTTTTCTATTGATCGAATTAGGAAACTGAATGAGCTTCAAGATTTTGAAGCAAATACATTTTCATCCTGGAATGAAAAAGTTTAACAAAACGAGAAAAAATTTAACATTTTAACACGCACGAAAAAATTTAGCAATTTTGCTTAATTTTAAGCAAAACGGCAACGCTGATCAGCAGTGTCACACAGATGATTGATCAAATGATAGGAAGGACTGAAAAATATTTATATGGTCAAAAACGCCAAAAATTCTACCCGAGCAATTTTTTTTTTTTTAAGTTTATTGTATGAAATATGTCCTAATATGAAGCATTATTATGTAAAGTCTATGGCAACACTATCTGTCAAAGAGCTGAAAGTGTCTACATGTGATTTTTTTCCATTTAAAAAAATTAACATCAGAATTGAAAAAATTAAAAAAATATCATCTTCTGAAAAAATGGTAAGTAATTTTGTTTCCACTGATTTTTTTTTGCCTATTCCGACTCACGTGTTAAAAAAATATGCATTTTTGTTAAATAAGGACTTGCGAAGAGTATAAAGCATTCGGAAGGCATGTTTTATTAAAAAAATATCGGGACGAAAATTTTGTGTAACGTGGCAGTGCAAAATACCATTTTCTTTTTTTTGCGTAAATTAACGCTATCCAATAATGCCATGAAATACATTACTAAATATGGAATTTCATGAAGTTTTAGTAGAAGTAAACAAACATTTAATAAAAAATTTTGTTAGGAATTAAAAAGTGATATAAAATGTGTAACGTGGCAGTGCTATTACTAAAAAATTATACGTTTTCAAATTTACAGGCTCGTGTTAGTAAAGCCGAACAAAATAAAAATTATATTGCGAAGCTAATGGAGGAGGGAAAGCACGAGGAATACAAACGGAAAAGAGCTGCTAAAATGAAGTTGTATAGGGAATCCAAAAAAAATAAAGAAAATGAAATGACCGCTAAAAAAAGAGTCGAAGCAATAAAAAATCGTCGAGAAAAAGTTCTGCGTAGGGTGCAAAAATTTCGGCAACAGATATATAACAATATGCAACCGAAAAGCTGCGAAATCGTATCGGCAGGTTATAACTGTCCTCAAACGTTAAGCAAAGCAGTGAAGAAAGCAGAGCGTGCGTTACCAAAATCACCAGCAAAAAACAAGCTGTACTGACCCAAATTTGCACAAACTTACGTAAAAACGACCAAATTGATTTAACTAATGTGGTTTCACCAATCCCAAAAAAAGACATTATAAATATCTCAATGCTTTCACATGATGTTAAAGAATTCTATAAGCGAGACGATATTTCTCGGGTGTCGCCAAAAAGTCGCGATGTGAAAAAATATATTTGTGACGAAACTGGGGAAATGATCTTACTACCAACTCGACACATGACTTTAACAATTAGAGAAGCATGTGGAATGTTTAACGAGGAGCAAGAAACATCAGGAAAGGGTACATATTAATTTTTTTGCTTAATTTTTTTGTTAATAATAACTTTTTTTGTTTCCATTTTTCATTTTCTTTCTAGAAATGTGTGGAATTACTTTTTTCAATAAGCATCGACCTGCTCAGATTAAGCTAATAAAGAATTTGCCACACAACTTTTGCCTGTGCTCATATCATGCCAATTTTATTGAAGCCGTCTCGGCGTTGCACAAATACGTTCCAAGGATTCCTCGTTATGAGAATGGTTTTGTTATTAAATTCTTATGTCATACGTTTTCGAAGGACTGTTGGTATGGGCAATGCGACAAATGTACTGGCATAACTGTTCCCAAGTTGATTGATATGGTAGGTGAAAGTCATATCGATATGCAAGTGGCATGGATGAACTGGACGAAAAATGGTGACGTGAGTCGTACAGAAAAACGTAAACAAAACGGAACGTTGTCCGAACTTATTTCACACATCGCTGCTTTGTCGCCGCAATTTTTAAGGCATAGCTATAATAAACGACAGCAGTCCGAAGTATTTAATTTACACGATCGCCTGAGAGCGCTTAATATAGATTATGCCTTGGAAGGCCTCCTACAAGTGGACTTCGCTGAAAACTTTGTTTGTGAAAGCCAAGATGAAGTACAGAATGCACACTGGAATCAGCGCCAGCTCTCACTTTTTACAAGCGGATTGTATTATAATGAAAAATTTCAAGCGAAAGTATTCGTGTCAAATAACTTGTTACATACAAAAGGCACTATTGCCGTATATTTGTTTGAGTTACTAAAACAATTACCACGCACCATCAGAATTTTAAAAGTATGGAGTGATGGACCATCTTCACAATTTAAAAATAAATTCATTGCAGCATTGGTTCTTGAGTTCGAAAAAATATTTGAAATCAAAATTATTTGGAACTACTTTGCAACGTCGCATGGGAAAGGATGTGTAGATGGCATAGGGGCAACAATAAAAACAATCGTTCGAAAACATATAAGAGCTCGTGATGTTGTTGTGAACAATGCATTTGATTTTTTACAAGCAGCAACTATGACACCCTCAAAAATTTTAATTGATGAAATAACAGAAAATCAAATTAAAATTGCTGCAGACAATTTGAATCTTATAGCGTTTTCGATTCTGAACCAAAATGCTGCATTATTACAAAGCAACATTATCAACATGCGCCCTGAGCCCTAAGAAAATGTTGCACTTTTCATGTGATGTATGAAACAAAAATAATGCAACCCCTTGGTCATATTAAGGGCAGAAAATGCTGCCCTGTGGTCGGACAGAGGGCGACATTTTTGTCAATAGAACAAGCAACCCTGAAAAAATGTGTGGAATCTATGTGGAATAGAACAAACAAATTTGACAGCCCGATAAAAATGCAGAATAAGTGCGACATTTTTGCCAGAATCGAAAACGCCATTAATGAGGTGTTTACAAAAGCGAAATCAGTTCCAAACATTTCAAGCGCCCACCAAATACAAACGCTCAAAAACAAAATTGTTACTTTTAATACATCGAAAGAGGGTTATAACTAATGTACCTATGTACGTACATACATATGTATATATATATATATATCACAATTGTATTGTCATTGAATAATTTATGATTAAATAAACTTGTTGCGTTCTTTACACATATATTTTGCGTTTATTTATCTTGTTCAACTAATAGTTGTCACCAAATTCAATTAAAATTCGTACGTGTAACGTGGCAGTGATTTTTCGTAACGTGGCAGTGCTCAAGTTTACCTTCACAAAATGTCTTCAAATGCATTCATACGCAAAGTAAAGTCATCTGCTTATGAATTTACCTTTTATCCACGACATATTGAAGAAAAAGCCAAATCGGTTTGGTAAATTCGCAGATTTTTTACAAAATATACAATAACCTCGGAACACACTTCCAAAATTGTGTAACGTGACAGTGCAACTAAATTTGGTATAACTCTAATGCTATAACAGTTGCGAGGCAATGTAAATACTAAAATTGTTGGCTTCGGAGAATCTCAAAATCCACCTTTAATAGAACTTTATTTAATAATATAGCTTCAGAGATGTGAGGTAAAATAGCGTACGAATGTAACGTGGCAGTGGAAAATGTTGACCATATACATCAGCACTGTCGTGCAAATGATTGCTCAAATGTTCGGAAGTGTTTTTGCAAGTGTATTAGTATTGTGAAAAATTATGTCAATGTATTGGTGTTTCCATCAGTCGGTTCTTGCAGGGGATATACCACTTAAAAAAATTTTCACATTCGTGTTTCTGGCAGGAGGCCGACGATATAATCTTTTGTTCCGATCGGAGACGGTTAAGGGGCTCAAAGTTCAGAAAACTCTATGGAAACTGAAAAAATTAAAATTAAGGTGTGTCCCGGTGCGACACCCCTTTGCGGACTCCGATCGAGCAAAAAATTTATATGTGATATATTTGACCATTTTGTTATCGAAGTAGGGAGTGTGACCGAAGAAATCACTAATTTAATTTAAGGAATACCCTATTATACATATTACAACTGAAAGGTGAGCATAACAGGAGGAACAAAATTAAGATATCATTCTCTGTAAACAGTAGGTACCCAATAAAACAAAATCAACAACAACTTACAAAGCAATAAAAGAGATAATGAATCTCTGTTATGATGAGGTGACAGGCGATAGTCCACCGGTGCGCCCACAGCCACCAAAAATACGACACGAATCCATATACCAGGGATCTTCACAAAGCCTCTATGGAAGCGCGGGCACTGGTAATTTGAAATAAAAATCATGGCCGACAATTAGAACAAAAAAATTGCGACCGAAAAAGTACACCCGAAAATTTCGAAAATTTGTAAATTGATAATTGTTTGACAGGGGTAGGTAAA
This sequence comes from Urophora cardui, assembly GCA_960531455.1. Taxonomy (NCBI): domain Eukaryota; kingdom Metazoa; phylum Arthropoda; class Insecta; order Diptera; family Tephritidae; genus Urophora; species Urophora cardui. Next base: position 79,747,772 of record OY482672.1, on the reverse strand, counting down.
GATTTATTTCTGGGTATTTTTTGAAATATTTTATATATATTTTAATTTTCTTTTAATTCTTTACATTTTTTTATTTTCTTTTCGGTCTTGAAAAAAAGAACGAATAAATTTCACATAATTCAGGGACTGGTAATAGTGATTGAAATCGAAAATTTTCAAACAATTATTACTAAATTTTTTCTTCGATTTTTATCATAGCAACGCATTCTTTAGTTATTTATATTCTATCGTTTTTTCGTGCTGGTATTGTGCGTTTTTATATTTTTCATTATTAGCGCACGCTTTAATAATTAAAGTTTAATTTCTAGCTAAAACAGCGCCACCTGATTGAATTAATCTCATTAGTAAATATGTTGCGTATTTTTAGGCACAAAGAAATTACCCATATGCACACAGGGGAAGCTAATAAAAGGGTGTTAAAAAAATCTACATATGTACATACATACACATATCACTATTGAATTCCGTATCAAATCTTAATTTTTAAATAAAAGATGTAATCCATTTCTCTCGGTGCATGGGCGTCAACTCGCTGTCACAAGCTTCTGCAGAAAATAAAAAAGAAATGGAAGCCAAAAATGGTGTGCAGACAAACCCAGTCGGAATTGGTTGAAAATTAAGGTTTCATTGTTTACTTTTAAAAGTGTTCAATATCTATATATCTATATATATATAAATGATTTGGTGTTTAATTGTAACGCTAAAACTTGAAAACGGTTGAATCGAAAAAAAAATTAAAAAATATTAGGGGGCGTGGCACCTCCCATACAATCTTAATTTTTAAAGCTGATTATCTCTAAAAGAGTGCAAGGTAGGAAGCTGAAAATTGGTATAGAGGTAGGTGATATCAAAACCCTTCTCACGCAGAAAAGTGTAGGTTGTCGGAAAAGGGGGTGTGGCACCTGCCATATAATCTTAATTTTTGAAGCTGATTATCTCTAATGGAGTACAAGGTAGGGAGCTGAAAATTGGTATAGAGCTAAATGATATCAAAACCATTCCACGCATAAAAGTGGGGGTTATCGGAAAAGGGGCGTGGCACCTCCCACACAAACTTAATTTTTCAAGCTGAAATCTATAAAAGCATTTAAGGTTGGGACCTGAAAATTGATCAGGGTATTACCGATATCAATAGCATGCTTATGAAAAAAACAGTAGTTTTGGGGAAATGGGGTGTGGCTCCTCCCATGCGTTATTAATTTTTAAGGCTAATTATCCCTAAAAGCGTTCATGGCATGTACATAGAAATCACTATAAAGATATATGATATCAATACCACGTTCACTCAAAAAAAAAAGATTTATCGAAAAATGGGGCATTGCACCTCCCATACGAACTAAGCTTTTGAGGCTGAATATGTATATCTAAAAGAGTTCGAGGAGTGGCCTGGCAAGCATTTTGAAAGGCCCATTCAAGGAAGAGGAATGCTTACTTCCCCGGATTCCATTATTTTCAAGAGATTTCCCTTCCAATGCAAACGTATGCAGTTCCCAGTGAAACTTGCATTTGCGATGACAATTAACAAGTCACTAGGGCAGTCGGAAGTATGCGGCATAAACCTAGAAATGCCATGATTTTCACATGGTCAGCTTTATATGGCGTGTTCCCGTGTTGGAAAACCGTCCTCGCTATTTATTTACGCTCCGGGACAGAAAACTAAAAATGTTGTGTATCGTGCAGCCTTCAGGCCCGTAGCTAGGGGGGGGGAGGGCGGCATTGTGGGGCAATGCCCTACCTTAAAATTAGAATGCCCTACCTTAAAAAGGCCAACAAGTGAGATGAATTATTATAATTACATTTTTTGTCATAGTTTGAGATAAAAAATTATTTCGGTTGCAATGTATGATATGGAGAATCCACCCTGCATCACATATATGTTTATATAAGACCATCGAATTTTTGTAGTTTGGTTAAAGGTTCATTCCATCACTTTTCTGACAAAAACTAATCGCACTGTGAGCGAATAACACCAAAAGCGCGGAATTAATTACTAAGTGTGCTAATCAGTGATGCCGTTTTGATACAATCGTATCAAATGTGATACTTTTTTAAGCCCAAGATACGTAGATACTTTTTATTTTGACGTAGAACAAATTTGATACCTTTTTACTCAGCATCAAATAATTTTGATACAATTTAATCAAAATCAAAGAATATTAACCTATTCTTTTTCATTTTTAAGATTTTCTAAAAATTACAACAACCTGTGTTTGCCGCGAAAAATATATATTGTGAAAGTCTTGAGAATACCAAAAATGGGCAACATTTTATCAAACTGTATAGTAGGCATCACTGCCCATGGCAGGCATGAGCACGGCTCACTAACACAGGTTAACTAACGCCGAAACTCCACAAAACAAAAATTATGTTAATTTTGTCTACCAGAATCATGTCTAAAATCCATGTTTGCATATGCGTGGGCACTTCATTATGTTAGACATAATTTGCAAAATGGCGCCGAATTGGCATGCCGTGTACGCAGAAGCACTTAGAAAGTTAAAAAAAATTGTTTAAAATTGGCGATGATGCTCGCAAACTGTATATATGCACTTAATGTTCTTTTTATTTATTTTTTAAGCCCAAACACTCAAGCCAAATGGACGCCGTGCGAAATTTCACGTTCAATGTGGAGATGTTGCCACTGTGAATTTTTCGTTGAAATGAAAAATTAGCTGTCAAATCACCAAACTGACAGCTCATGTTAAGGCAATCTTGTTAAAGCAATTGCCTTGGCATCTCTGTTATACCAGAAGACAGAGGCGGTCTCCATTTGAAATCTATGTTATAATGGTGCTTGTGATGACAGAATTCTGTTTTGAGGAGACGCCGGGTAAGTAAACAGCCGATTTTTAATTTCCACAGTATCCACAGAATACACAAACAACTTACATTAAATGATCATGATCAGTTCTTACGTGTTTTGTATATGGAGTTTTGAATTTTTTATGTTAACAATTATTTTAATAGCTTTTATGATTTTCTTGAATTAAATTGAATTCGAAAAATCTAAAATGATACCTAACTATTCATTATCTTTATATTTTTATATTGGTAAATGTAATAAAAAAACGATGTCACGTTGAAAACACGAAAGCAGCTTATTTTAATATTTAAAAAAAAAAAAAAATTTATACGGGTTAAAAGCTCGAAAACAGCTTTTTTGATTAATTTAAATTTTTTTCCAAAAATTTTTCGGTGATACGAAAAAAACCATGAAAGTATCAATTTTTGACACCAAATTTTTTGAGGCTGCGGCAACACTGGTGCTAATCTAAAACATTTTACTCGATGGAAAAATGAGGTGTCTATGGTTATCGTTTAATCATTTTCGAGAGTTTTTTTCTCACCTTGACTTGCGTGCATACATGCGACCCACATACCAAATTTAAAGATCTCCACATCTAAATCTGGAAGCTGAACCTTCTTGTTGGCTTATTCTCAATGAGTATTGCTTATGTACTGTCACAATAATTAGGTGTCAACAAATAGATATTAAATGTAAGGGGAAAATTTTCCAACAGCCTACCACGCGTTGGAAAAAAGTCATTGGGGGTTGCAGAGGAGGTCCTCCTGATTCTAAATCCAAAAGTTGTGATACATTATTTACTTCCGCCCTACCTTAAACCAACGCTGCCCTACCTTAAACTGAATACTAAAATTATATATTTTTGAAGTTGTTACACAATGAAGTAGTGAAAATCGTTAATTTTCTATTAAAAATAATACCGGTGTAAAAAACAATTTTTGAAATGAAATTAATAAAAAAATCTATTTTGGGCAGAACGAAGTTTGCCGGGTCAGCTAGTATATATATAAAAATCAAGCCTATTTCTTTGTCGCCGGCTTTCGCCCAAACGTGTGGAGGGATTTTGACCAAATTTACCCACCAGCTGAGTACCTTGCCCTAGATGGTTTATATGTATATTTTTTTCAAATCCGGAAGTCAGTTGCCGATATATAGGTCAAAATGTGGACCCAGCCGGGTCTCCAGATATGGGGCCAACATGTGGACCCGTGTGAGGTTCGATTGAATAGATCAATGGCATATATAAGTGGAAAAAATCCAACAGCTCAGCAGGACCATCGGTAGCCGCGGTGCTTAGCGTTTCGCTAATATTCGACTACTGATGGTTGGAGCGTAGCTTCAATGCCTGGTGTGCTCCCGAGAAGATGTCTGATGATGAAGAAAGTGGTTTTTCTTCGAAATAGCTATCACATCTACCATCGCTGTATGAGCTAATTGGATTTTTCCACTTATCCTAAAGTATAAATATTTTAATGAAATTTAGTATACATGGGGTATCTGGGGCAAACTTCTGAAAAGTTTCATTCTTCGGCTCATTTTTTTTTTTTTTAATTTTTTATTTCGCTTGGGAAGACCTGGGAAAAAAATGGCAGCCCGAGATAAGTTCGGTCATCCGGGTACTAGGAGTCTTAATTGTGATGCCGAGGTCGGTTCCCCACATATGGGTTAAAACGTTGACCCGAATGACCCCGGAATATTTCTAAGCGATATTGGTATAAAATGAAGGGTGTTGAGCAGGGATTTTAACAGAGATAAACTCATTGTGATTCCTAGGTTGGGTACCCAGGTTTTTGTCAGAACTTTGACCCGGATGACACGGGGATATTTCTCACTAATATTGGTATCAAATGAAAGGTGTTGATCAGGACGATATAAAATATCCGTACCATTATTATTCCTGGTCAGATGCGGTTCAAAACGTAGACCCGGATGACCATGGAACATTTCCCAGCGATATTGGTATCAATGAAAGGGTGTTTAGCTGGGATTTTACATAGGTATGAACTCATTATTCCTAGGTCGGGTCCCCAGATGTGGGGCAATACGTGGGCCCGAATGACCCCGGGATGCTGCTAAGCAATACTGATATAAAATGAAAAGTGTTGAACAGGGCTGCTAAATAGAGCTTTTTCATAGTGATTATTAAGCCCGGTACTCAATTATGGGTAAAATAGTGGACCCGGATACCCCGGAATGTTTGTAAGCAGCGATGATATCAAATGAGAAGTGGAATAGAGGGCTATATTATGCTAAACCCGGTTCCCTAGGGAAAGGGAAAGTGGAGGGATAATGGGAATGGGAAAGGCAAAGGGACGGAAAAGGAGAGAAAGAATATAATGTAAATGGAACGAAGAGGATGGGGAGAGAGACAGTAAGACAGGCAATGATAGAAGGGACAAGTAAGGAAGCCTAAGTTCGAGTGGAATCGAACATTAGATACTCAGCTGTATGTTTTCATAGTTTGTTTGCGTTTGATGGAAACACGGTGTACTTTATATAAAGCGAGTGCTGCATAAAGTGGGCGTAGCCACGCCCATTTTCAACATTTTTATCAGTCATCCAACTAAGCATATGAATATTATTCTTTGTGCAAAATTTCATTCCTTTTTGACTTCTAGTTATAAAGATGTCACGTTACAAATTCCCAAAGAGTGTTCCAGATATATCTTTCTTAAAAAGTAGGCGTGGTCATAAACCGATTTCAATAAAGTTTTGCGTGGCTATTAACACATGTTATAAAAGTGTATAAACCAAGTTTCGTCATAATATCTCAATTATTTGTCGAGTTATAGGCTAAGAAATCACGTATATCCCTTTGTGTAAAAAGAGGCGGTGCCACGCCCATTTTCCAAAATTTTTCTATTTGTTGTTTCTGGTCTATTGTAGAAATCATACCACAAAATTTCAATGAATTATCTTTACATTTGGCAAAGATATCGCTTAAAATGTTTTTATTAGGTCACTTTATAATACCCATATATAAAAGTGGGCGTGGTCGTCAACCGATTTCGCTAAAATTTTCAACATGTATTACCACAAGTAATAAAAGTGTACACACCAAGTTTAGTCATTATATATAAATCATTTGTCGAGTTATGGGCTCAGAAATCTCGTATATTCCTGTTTATAAAAAGAGGCGGTGCCACGCCCATTTGCCAAAATTTTTGTGTGTTTTCGTTTTATGTCCATAGTTGGACACCTTCCATAAAATTTCAATGATATATCTTTATATTTGACAGAGATATCGCTTAAAATGTTTTTATTAGGTCACTTTATAAGACCCATATATAAAAGTGGGCGTGGCCCTCAACCGATTTCGGAAATTTTTCGTCCAAATATTTGACTAAGTAAGTATATCACGCGTACCAAATTTCATCGATATATCTTCAACGGTTTCTGAGTTATGACATATAAAACTTTCAATGTTTGACCCTTAATAAGTGGGCGTGGCACCGGCCATTTTCCAAAATGTCATCAAATTTCTTCCTAGGGGCCTGAGCTCAACACGTGGATAAAATTTCATCGCTCCAGCTGTATTAGTGACTGAGATACCAAATTTCCGATTTTTTCTATATAGGAAAAGTGGGCGTGGTCATGGTCCGATTTCGCCCATTTTCAATACCAACCGTCCCAGTCTCGATACCAACCTGCATTTCAAATTTCATCAAAATATCTCAATTTTTGCGCGAGTTAGAGTGTTTACAGACGGACGGACAGACGGACGGACGGACGGACGGACAGACGGACGGACGGACGGACATGGCTCAATCGATTTCTCTTTTCACCCTGATCATTTTGATATATATAAGTCTATATCTACCTCGATTATTTCACTCTGTTACAATCCACCGTTATGTGATTAAAACTATAATACTCTGTGTACTAGTACAGCTGAGTATAATAAGAGGTGGACGAAAGGGAGGAAGACATAAAAGTATAGGTAAGGGAGAGCGGTAGAGAAAGGAAAAGGGAAGCGTAAATGAAAGGAAAGGGAAAGAGAAGGGGAGTACACTCAGGAAAAACAGCATTTTAAATCCAAAAATAAAATTTTTGTTTTCATAATGCACGTTTTAAACCAAACCATTTTATTTTACCAATGAAAATTTTTAAATTAAAAAAGAAATTTTTGAATTAAGAATGAAATATTTGAAGTAAAAATGCATTTTGGATTTAAAAAGAAACATACTTAAATTAAAAATGAAAATGAATGTTATTTCAAAAACTCGCTCTTTGTTCAAAATTTTTTTGTAAGAAAATATTTTTTTGTGGGAAATCCAACAAAAACAATAATTAGAATCAATTTTTTTTAATTTAGCTTTTACAATGATTCATATAATTCATGGATTATTTTTTAGGAAAATGGAAGTATAAATAGGTTACTACAATTCAATATAATGTTTAATGTTCCATGTTAAAATAAAAATGTTCGTATTTATTTTTTATTTATTTTACTTATTTATTAAAGTCAAACATACAACCATGGGTTTTGGGACAATGTTGACTATACATAAAATTTAAAACTAAATTATATACTTAAACATAAGCCATTTAATTACATACATAAAACCTTAGGGACTAAACAATACTATGCTATATTATATAGCTATATAAGAATTAGGAAGAATACGGAGGAGAGATAGACGAAACAGGAAAGAAATCATTACATTTAGCAGTGTTCCAGGAAAAAGTTAAGCAGTGCAGATCTGAAGCGCGATGTCTCCTTTATGCTTTGAATTTTTAGAATTCATTGTGGCTCCTGTGTGGTAATGATCTTCTGAAGTAACACTAAACATTTAAACTTTAACGGGACATTAAAGGGCACTGACGCGATTTGCCTCGCGAACACGGAGATGTGGTCATGTCGTCTTTTACAATATACGTATCTGGCGATATTATTATATAATACATTAAGTTTACTACGACACACACCATCACAACTGGCATACAACTCACAACCATACAATAACGTCGGTAACAGGTACTATTTAACAAGCAGTAATCTGATTTTCATTGGTGTAAAATGTTGAATAGTCCATAGGTTTCGTAGCATACCATACACCTTGCCTATAGTATTATAAATGTGACTATTCCACGTCAGTGTTCTATTAAATATAACCCCCAAATTTTTTACATTGTCAACATATTTTATCACAGAATTGTTTAGCATAATATCCGGGTAGTCATAAAGTTTTAAAAGTTTTTTATATATTGCGATGCACTGGGATTTATCTGGATTAAGAATTAAACCATTTTTGGAAGCCCACATGCTTATAGATCTCAGGTCTGAATTTAACTTGTTTATATAAATATTGACATTATCAACGGGACTACAGACATACAGTTGAACATCATCTGCATAGACATGGACTTTACTATGTTTGATTACACTAAACAGGTCATTAATATACAGCACAAACAGTAATGGTCCAAGAATGGAACCTTGGGGGACACCTCTTGATATAGGTAAACAGCTAGATATATTATTACTAGAACGATCACGTAGATATGTTTTCACAAGAGTTGACGCCGAGATAGAAAAGTTAAACATATTTTTTAGTTTTAAGACTAAAAGTTTGTGGTCGACAGAGTCGAAAGCCTTGGAGTGGTCCAGCAAAGTTAGGAATGTTACACAATTTTTGTCCATATTAGTTCTTATATCGTCCGAGACATTTAAAAGCGCCGTGGTGCAGCTTCTGTTAGATCTGAACCCAGACTGCAATGGGTTCAACAAGGAATTATCACACAGAAAACAGTTTATCTGGCGATGCATTATGCGCTCGAGGACTTTTGAGAGGTATGGTAATATCGCAATCGGCCGATAGTCACCGTTCGCTTTCATTATTGGGATTATCTTGGCTTTCTTCCAAGAATTTGGAAAATTGGACGTAGTCAGGATGGTATTCAAAGCGAAAGTGAGATGTGGTAGAATTTTAGGTAGTATACATTTTAGGAATTTAGGATGAATACCATCAAGTCCTGCAGCATTCGACCTTACACTGAGAGTAGACTGAACCACTTCGCAATCATCGACACAGTTAAAACAGAAACTAGACATTTCAACATTTTTACTATAATTATAATCATCATAACATTATTACTAGCAGAAACAGGCAAGTTCACAAAATTTTCATTTAACACGTTAACATTGATTAAGTCAGATTTGGTCTGGTTTTTATTACCAATTCCGATCTCACGAATCTTCGCCCAAGTGTTCTTCGAGCCAACTGCTGTACTGAACCGATGCTCATAGTATTGCAGTTTTCTTTGTTTAATTTCTTTATTGACGTTTCGTCTGCATGATTTAAATATGTTATAGTCTTCTTGGTACTTTGATCGCTTCCAGATTCGATATGCAATGTTGCTCCTGTGTATAAGGTTTTTAATGTGGTTATTGAACCATGGTCGTTTTGCATCACTGACTGCTTTGTGAACAGTTGGCACAAACGTATCGAATAGTGACCTAATGTTTGCTTCGAGGAAGTCTATTTGGCCATCACTAGAATCTAGGTAGTAGATATGTCCCCAATCAACACAATCCACAGCTTGTTCAAGGCGGTTGTAATCAATGTGCCGGAAATCACGATATGAAAACAAAACACTTTTAAATACGTTTTTGCCCATTCTAAGCACGTTTTCATATGTTTTTATAATTTTTTTTCCCTGAGTGTAGTAGAGGGAAAGGGAGTTCTGATAGTGAAAAAAATTGTTTGCACCAAAAATAATTCCAAAATTATTCCTTTATATTTTACATATGTATTTTACAAGAATTATTTGTAATTTTGCGCTGCTGTTCCTAATGGGTATAGCATTAAACTTCGTTTGTTGGCGAGAGGATAGAATGCGCGGTCGCGGTGATATTCGGCGCGCTTGCCTATGCTTAAGCGCACAAAAACAAAAAGCGCGGAAGCGCACAGGCATTGAAGGCCGCTGCCATATACACATTCATACATGAATGCACATACCCAGGAAATGGTCTAGTAAGCATAAGCTGAAACTAAGTTGTTAAACAGGAAAAGCTGACAGCGCTGCTTTCTGCACTCATTCTCTCTGTTCTGCTCCAAGGGAATTGAGGTTTTATGAGCAAAGAGAGTAAAATGTGGGGCGAACGTAAAAATAGCTTATTGTAGAGTTTTGTTACAGTTTAAAATTTCTACTGGCGTGCAATTAAGTGTTTGGTTATGTGCACACGCTTATCTCATTTCGATATACATATGCATACATGCATATATGTATGTACATGTACATACATATCGAGCCCCAACCGCCAAAAAAGTGTAATAAACAAAAAGTTAATTTTACAGAAGGTATTTTTTAATTTTCTTTGCATACAGTTTGTATGTAGCCTTAAAATTTATTTTGTATCTAACTTCGAAACGGCAGATTTCACAGCTATGAAATTTTGGCGGTTGATGCGTGTGAGAATAAGTTATTGATTTCCATGAAAAAGCTAAAATCGGTAACTTTGTTGTTTACACTTTTTTTACGGTTAGGGCTCGATATATAAATGCATTAATAATAACGTTTCAACGCTAGCAGAATATACTTTTTATTATTAAACAGCCGCAACGCCTAAATCGCGGAAAATGTGAATTATGCAGCTAAACCAAAACACCTTATTATTAAAATGTTTATTAGGTATTCATACACCACGTAAGGTCTGAATATCAGGCCATAGTAAGGCCTTATTTTCCAGGCGGATAAGCCTTGTAAATAAGGTGTGCTCTCCGAGAGAGGGAGTTTTCCTTATGCCCTGATGACATAGCCTTACGCCATACAGCTTTATATCCCTTATAATTTTCAGGCCTTATTTCTTAGCTTTTAAATCGACTGTAATAATTTTTTGATAATCATAAATTTCAAAGAATAAAAGATAAAATATTTAACAAATAATTGAAAGTAATTACTTAACAAAGTAACTCCTACACCACTGAACTCTTAAATAAAGGAAATACCTACATACTCCTCTGAATGCCAATCTAAGATGATGGCTGTCGAGCGCGTAAATTGCTCATGATATGTTGAACAACAACAACAACCATATCAGCAATAGTAGCAACGCATGTACCCAATAAACACTTTTCTTCATTTTCAATTTGAGGTTCATTTGAGAAGTAACCCTATTGCCAAATATCAAACGTTAGTTATATACCAGTTAGTTGGAGTTTTTCGGCCGATTGGTGAAAGACAAAAACAAAGTTTTTTCTCACATCATCAGGGAGTCTGAGTTATTAATTTTTAAACATAAAACGTTAGTTATATATAATTTTTTCTTAAAGCAAAGAGTTTGAATAATCTTTGCGTAGCAGGCCAAAGTTTTAGTGTAACTATTTGTTTTCTTTTTCGAACTATTGTGAGAATTGAGATTTTGTATTAAGCTTATAAATTGTTCAATTACATAAGTCAGTCAAAATACCAATTTAAGTAAGTATAAAAAAAATTTATTTTTAGCATTTAACAGTGTGCCAAAATTTAGTGCCACACTCGTCCAAAAAGAAAAATATTTTTCCCAATCAAGAAATACATATATGTACTAAACGTGTACTAAATCTTCAGCATTACTTTTTCTTACTTTGCCTGATATTTTGGTTTATATAATGGATCTATGGAATGATTTTTTATTTTTCCCCTTGTTTTATATGGCTTGTTTTAGAACAATGAACTCAGAAATTATAATAAAATGTCTTACTTACTATTCAGTAATTTAGAATTCTGTCAATTGATTCCATATTTTTAGGACTTCCCCTGCAGTAAAAATCCGCAATGAATCCTTAATGAATCACTGGTGCAATTCACCTATGACGAGAAGGCATCAGTGAATACTTTCATATAAAGACTGCTGAATTTTTCATATAAATGGTTTGCTTTCCTCAGAAAAAAAAAAACAAAAACAAATAAAAATATACTGAGTTATGACGACAGTGATGAATATTCAACAAAGAATCATCACCGATCCTTCAGCAGTGAAACAAATTTACTGCAGGGTCGTTAAATCTACTTACATAGATACATAATATATATATAATAGCTCTATATTGGCGGCAGCGACAAATGCAACCCTTCTCCCGTGAAGTCGTGCTGGCGTTAAAATGTGTGCGCCCATAAGAACCAAGGCTGCTCAACGAAATGAACAAAATAATTTTGCTTCAAAAAATCAATAAAAAATATCCAAAAATTATTTGTTTTGCTAATTATCAGAAACAAAATTTTTTCGTTTCAAAAATTATCAATAAACCTTTAATCAGAACAGGGCCGTGCGCACGGGGGGGGGGGGGGGGGTTTGGGGGTTAAAACCCCCCCCATGACCAAATCTAAGTTGCAATGATTTTGCAAAAATTTTCAAAATACAGTTTATAAATTTTGCATTGAATTTTGATTCATAATTTTTGACAATATTACAATAATTTTACGGAAGAAGAATTGGTAAAAGTTGCAAATACATAAGTTCGGCACTTTGAATTGCACTTGGAGCTTTCCGAAATTACAAAGTTGTGCAGCATATGTTCGTTTGGCATTTTTAAAAAAATTGTACTGATAACAAAAAATGTTCATTTTGTGAAAACAGTGAGCAGTTTCAATTAACAAGTACTGTAAACAGTACACGGAAAGAAATTTGTATACTTGAATCAAGAAAAATGCTTTCTTGAACTCAATTTAGAAAATTTTTAGGGAAATAAGAAAAATTGACTTAATTATTACTGGAAATAAGAAATTGAGTTTTCCAAAAATGAGACAATTATTTTCTTATTCAAGAACACTAACAAAATCTATAGAAAAAGATGTTGAAAAAAAAATGTTTAAATAAACAAGAACATCTTTTCTTAAATTTACTTAAATGAAGAAAATCTTTTTGCTAATATCAAGAAGAATTTAAGAAAATTGTGTTTCGACGAATTGGAACAACAAAATACAGCGGAAAAAAAAATGTTAAATGAATAAGAAAACGTTTTCTTGAGCGAAGTAAAATTTTTCTTGCTGAATTTGCATTTCCAAAGTTACATGTATTTTTTTTTCACTTGCCATCCGCTTTGCACATTTCTAAATATTTTTGCAATTCTCAGATTGTTAGTGAAGCATTTGGTATAAGGAGTTCACTATTTGCGTCTTCATTTATATTAAAGAAAATGTTGTCATTTCAATAAACAAGTCCTAGGAAAATACTAGTTGACTAATTATGGTTTTCTAATCACTCATGATTAGTTTTCATTTTCCTTATTTTTTACGTTTTTAATATTTTTAGAAAATATTTGCTTAATTTAATATTTTCTTATGCCTCAGACACACATGTGGTATGAATATTAGAATATCAATATTATGATTTGGCTATGCTATGAAAATTTTCAATTAAACTACAATATGAGGGTGACACATATATGGTATAGATCGAAATATTATTACTATACTACGATGTGTGTCTCTCGCATTACTTACTTAAGCTCGTATAAGAAAAGTTTTACTTGCAACAAAAAAATAATTTCTTAATTTATTTCAAAAAACAAGAAAAAACACTTACCCTAAGTAAATTATTTCTTATTTATTTAAAATCCAATTTTACTTGAAGCAAGAAAATGTTTTCTTATTTATTTAAAATCCAATTTCACTTGAAGCAAGAAAATTTTTACTTATTTATTTAAAATCCAATTTTCTTGGATTTTCTTGATTTAAAAAATTATTTTCTAAGTTCAAAATCAAGTCTAATTTTTCTTGTCTCGGCATTGATTCTAGTAAAAAATTCTTTCCGTGTACTATTCAGGACCTGGTAAACTAGGTTTTGATGAATCATAATAGGGGTATTCGCTATCCCTAGCAAGATAGCAAGATAGCAGGGATTGCAAATATCCTAGACCAAAATATGCTACACATCGAGAGCACCCCATTGCACAGTCGTAGGAAATTTTATGAAGCAGCTTTTCTTTTTAGCCAAAGGGACGCGTTCATCACTCACTGTTTAATAAATAAATCATTTTATTTTAGTAAATTTAATAAATACACATAAAAAATAACATTTTAAGCAAAATTCGAATGATCAAATTGAAATTAGCAATTGGCAAATGTCAGCTGACGCAGGGTCGCAATTAATTTCCTACACTTCATAGCAAATAAATATATGTACATACATAGGTTTTGGTGTAGCATATTTTTGAGGTCTAGCATATTTTTGTGCGCCTGTATTTTGTTGTTGTGCGTTGTAAAACTTTGCAATCCGTGCAATCCGTGCTACGTGCTAGGGTTATGCTATGGATAGCGAATACCCCTAATGAGTTTCAGAAAAGTTAGAGAACATTTAAATTTATGGTGTATGGGTCTGGATATCTGTTTCAGCAAATATGTTTATCTTAGCGAAAAATGTATGCGAATGCAAACCAAAATTAAAAACCCCCCAAGGCTAATTCCTGCGCACGGCCCTGAATCAGAATAATTTTGTTTCGTTGATATCAAAAAAAATTAACAAAAATTGTATTTGTTTTTATTTATGTACCCAGCCAGCAAAATCATCGTAAACGAGCTCGTAAACTGATGTTTTCTCGAAGAAAACTCTAATAAAATATTGTTTTCGAAATCCGTTTACGATTCGCCTACGAATACTGTTTCGCTTTGAAATGTTCATTGCCTATGAGTGTCGTAAATGTATCGAAAAAGCACTCGTATATGAATCTTTTTACGTCCGTTTTTTTTATCGTAAATGTAGAAATTTTACAAACATACATACTTACTTTTAAAATATTGAGTTTGAAATTTTTCGTTTTCTTTTTTTTGACATGATAGAAAAAAGCTTCTTTTGTTATTGTTTTCTTATTCGAGAATAGCTCGTAAATCGCAATGTTCGTAAAATGTACGGTACCTTGCTGGCTGGGTACGTATGTACATACATACAAACATATGTAAAATTTATTTTCTTCATAGAAAACGAAATTATTGAAAAGTCAATTTTTTCGTTTAAATTTGAAACTATGTATGTATATTTTTTTGAAATAATTGTTTTGATAATTATCAAAACAAAAAAAATTTTATTAATTTTTTTTGATAACAGTTAAAACAAAATAGATTTTGTTATGTTTTTTACGTTTATAAAATCGAATATTTCAACAGAAACAAAATTTTTTTTGTTTATTGTTAAAAATAACGTTATTTTGCAGCCTTGATAAGAACGTGTGCATTCTAATTTTGACAGCTGGCTGCTTGTAGCTCGCCGGTTCGAATGTGCTTAGAGCATTAGAAGTTGGCTGCGATTCAAGGCAATAACAGCGAATTTAGAATTTGGGCTAACCGGAGCAGTGCTGCCAGCTGCCACTGTTGTATTCTGTGCCGCTTCCCCTGCAAAAAATGCGATCACTCCGGGATACATCCGGGACAACTCGCAAGGGAGCATGCGATTACTACCCATTTGTATCTCTTTATATGGGTTGAAGTGTTCTCTTTTGTTTGAGCATGTCCTATGAAGAGACTAATTGTACCCAGTTTGTACCCGAACGGGTAGCAAAAGCGCACAATTGTACCCGTTTTGTACCCGAACAGGTAGCAAATGCGACACATCCATTTGTGCGACTTATTGTACCCGTTTGATACCCTTTCGGGTACAATTCGTCTACAATTAGTATACATATGAACCCGTTCGGGTACAATTGGGAACAATTGTAGACTAATTGTACCCGAAAGAGAGCGCTCCCGGACAAATCTTTTTAGAGACTCGTCGCACACTTTTTTACAGGGTCATTGCAAACCGTAGTTTCTAAAAATAAGCTGATTTCGAAAAACAGTCGCTGCCACTGCCACAGCGATACTGTAATTCCGGCTTTACGCATAAAAACTGAGGTCTTTCTCAAGAGACTCAACTCAAACTTAATCTCGAGGAATAACCAATTAATTTAAAATTATTGGATGCAGTTTTATAACTTATAAATATATAGATAAACCTAATTTGTTTAATAAAATCAAGCAATTTTAATAATTTGTATACATAAAAAATCCATATTTTAAGAAAAAATGAGTATGAGCTATAGCTCGATTTTTATACATAAGCCATACAAAACTCCCATACAAAACAACCCGCTTTAGGGTTCATAATGTATGTAGGTATGCCTACATGCACATGGGTATGAAGCCAACATCTGTAGCCAAAAAAGGAGTCCAACTGCGTCAACGAAGATCTGCCAATTATCTATCTTCTGCACCCTGCAGTTTCGTGACCACAAATTGTTCACAAGGATATGAACATTTATGTAAATACATGTGTACATACATATGTATGTATGTATGTATGTATATACATGAATATATTGACACTTTTTTCAAATGCGACATATAGTTATGGTAGTGACAGGTAAACCGAAAAAACGTGGGATTTCTCATGGGCGTTACAAAAAAAAAAAAAATTCGTAAGAAACAAAAACAATAGCTCAACCGGTTTAATGACTAATTTCATACTAAAAAGTCACAAAAAATTAATGAAACAATTGTCCTATTGCAGACACAAACACCTCGCGGGTGTTAATAAAATCCCAGTTTATCCTGAAATATCTACCAACATAGGTACATGTAACAACAATTTCCAGTTGATTCTTATTTGGTTTAGCTGGGTATAGCTTTGTTACACTCGCACGTACGAATTTACCCTCGAAATCAAATGCTGTCGGAAAGAGAAATGAAATATGTTCAGCCATATATACATGTATGTACATACATATGTAAACATGTATTATCACTTTTACATAAAGAGGCGGAGCTCGTACAATCGGGTTTTTTAAACATATCGGCCTCGGTGGTGGGACAATGGCGTTGGGGTGGACGGTGCGGTTTTGGAGCAATAGCTGACCAACTGTTTGATTCGCCAGCAAGCGAGCTCCGATTTAGTTACGAATTGGTTGCGGGTTGGAATTGTTTTGAGTGTGTTGTGTGCGCGATCTGGTCGAAATTAGGCAAATTGGCTCGAATCGTTTTAGGCGTGGTAGCGATCTATTGCCGGAATTCGTCGTTATGAAGTTTACAGTTGGAAAAAAATACATAAGTGATTAAGAATTGTGAATAGTTTGATTGCTTAAAAGTGAAATCACATCATACCTACCTGTGTATGTATATACATATGTACATATGTACCTATATAAAATTTGTGTACATAAGTAGGTGCTTACATGTTGGTCAGCTTTAAGCTTGATGAAAATCAAAATGAGAATTGAATCATAGAATTGCATACTTGTACAGCCAGACGAAGCAAGAAATTACTTTCAGAAAGTGAAAAATTCAAATTTTTGTACGTCTGTACATACATATGTACATATATGTGCATATACTATATGTGTATGTATTAACTAGCTGATGCCTGCGACTTTGTCTGCGGAACTTAATATCTCAATGCAGCGTGTTCGTTTTTTGTACCCGAGTTCTCCATTACATAACAAACACACGTTACAAAAATTAAAAAAAAATAAAACAAACGGATCATAACTACGGAATATCTCCACCGCTCACTGCTCTACAGCCAAAAAATACTGATTCGTCGCTGATTCCGAAAATCGGATTCATTTTTATTTCTATGGGAAGGTTCTTGAGATATCGCCAATTTGCCGTTATTTGGCCAATGGGCCAACTTAATCCAGTATGTCTTTTTAACGCATTGAGCTATCTACGTTGGAGTGACACTGGACGAAAGAAAATTAAATTAAATATGAACCCGATTTTCGGAATCAGCGACCAATTTTATATATATGTACATATGTATGTAGATAGGATAGTTGCGTCCAAAGTACAGACAACCAATTTCATGTGATCCAGTGTTTTTATAACAGAGTTTTTGATTACATAACAGACATACGTGCCAAAAACGCACAGAATTGGATCAAAAATAGGGATTTTGCGAATATAGCGACCCCAGCGTCATCTAGCCTATGTCGAGCGGACCTATGCAAAGCATAAACTGTCGAAGTTTGGCAGCAATCTGACCAGTAGTTTTTGAGCCATTTCCTCACCAAAAACCCACTACAATTTTATATATGTATATGTACTGGTATACCTACCCTGCAGTAAAAATCCCTAATGAATCCTTAATGAATCACTGATGCAATTCACCTATGACGAGGAGGCATCAGTGAATACTTTCATATAAAGACTGATGAATTTTTCATATAAATGGTTTGCTTTCCTCAGAAAAAAAACAAAAACAAATAAAAATATACTGAATTATGACTACAGTGATGAATATTCAACAAAGAATCATCACTGATCCTTCAGCAGTGAAACAAATTTACTGCAGGGTAGATTACAAAATACATTTAAAAACAAATATTATATACATACATACTTCCATACATACATATGTATGTGTAATTAGTGTATTTCAAATTCATTAAATTAACCCGAAATAGCTTTTCCCTTGACTTGTAAATTTTTCTATAAAATTTCTGCCCCTTCAATATGATGGACGTCACTAGTATGCATGGAAATCATCACCCGCACCATCAAAATAATTACCGCTCCAACACTACTGTCACACCCGTTGACATGCCGGCTATTGCTTCACCCAATGGATATCCGAACTCTTATTTTCCAGCGGGTACAGCGGCCGCATTACCAACGGATCATCACCAGTCGTATCACTATCACCAGCATATGGGCTTTGCGAATTATGTGACGGGCGATTCGTCATTCAGTTGTTATTCGCAACACCAACAACATCAGGAAATAACGCCACCTCCATCCGCTTTGCAGCAGGCGCCAGCAGTGGGCCAAGGTCAGCAACAGCCACCAATAAACACACAGCAACAACAGCAAAAACTTCATCATCAACAACTACAACAACATATATACCCCCATGCCCATCTATTTAGCCCAAGTGCGGCTGAGTATGGCATAACAACATCTTCTAGCTCTGGCACAATGACTGCAGGGGGTATCTCTATTCATCCGTCCAGTCATTCCCCGACAGATTCGTACTATGAAAGCGATTCGTACTATGCAACGGCGGCTGTCGGCCCAATACCAACATCCGCGAACTCGCCAGTATCTGCGTCCAATGCAACACAAAATAGCTCATCTGCGCCGCCCCCAGACCCGCCGGTTATCAGCTCAGAAAACGGTTTGAGCTACACCAATCTGGACTGTTTATATAATCAAAATACCGTTAGCCAAGCGCAACAACAGCATATACAACATGCGGATAGTTATCGTTCATTGCCTCACAACAACAGCAATCCTTGTAACAATATGGAGGAAAAATATGCAGCCGTTTTACATTCGGCATATGGCTCAACACGCTTACCTTTCGATGAGTCCCTAATGCCAATATCGGCGAACCAAAAACAAGCGGAGGCGCACCAAATGTGGCATCATCAACATATGAACGGCGGTTATACCCTTGATGCCGGTTTATCCATGGAGTCTTTAGCTATGCATCCACTAAGTATGGCGCATATGCAAGGAGTGTCACCACCTCAACATCCGCACCAATCTCAACATATACAGCAACAACATCAATCAGAGCGGCAACACCTACAGCAACAAGCAATAAAATTTCAACAGCATGGATCGCCAAATGGCCCATGTATAACATCTCGAAGTCAACAAGTTGTATCGCCCGACGGCACAGGACTTCCTCCATCACCGGGATCTTCATCGAGCCAAGCAGGCTCACAGAACAAATCGCCCAACAACGCTAGCGGTTTGCCAACATATAAATGGATGAAGTTAAAACGGAATTTACCTAAACCGCAAGGTAGGTTAATTCCCAAAGTGGAGAATGTTATCTAAAATATTTGGTTTTATGCCCAATTATGAGTGTCTTATAAAGCTTCTGTTAAAATGAATGGTAGGTAGCTGCTCAAACTGGTAATAGCTTTGTCAGTTACAGAAACACATACATACATACATACGAGCAGTGGCGCACACAGATAAATATTTGGGGGGGGGGGAGGGGTTTCAATATCCAACTAAAAAAAAATACTTAGTCCAGACAATTTTTACTTAAATTTATGTTTGGGGAGTGGACCTAAGTATGCACACATTAAACAAAGGTACCTTTTAAATCTCAATTCATGGCATTTTCTCTGTATTTAAACTAAAACTAACAAGTAAGGAAGCCTAAGTTCGAGTGGAATCGAACATTAGATACTCATCTGTATGCTCTCATTGTTTGTTTGCGTTTGTTCGATTAGGGTGTATTTTATATAAATATGAGTGCCGCATAGAGTGGGCGCAGCAACGCCTATTTTCAAAATTTTTATCAATCATCCAACTAAGCATATAAATATTTTTGTGAGTGCAAACTTGCAACTTCTAATCACGTTACAAATTCCCAAAAGGTTTTTCAGAAATATCTTTGTTTAAAAGTAGGCGTCATAAACCGATTTCGCTAAATTTTTGAGTATGTATTACCACAAGTTATTAAAGTGTACAAACTGATTTTCGTCATAATACATAAATTATTTGTCGAGTTATAGGCTCAGAAATCTCGTATATTCCTGCTTCTAAAAAGAGGCGGTGCCACGCCCATTTTCCAAAATTTTCCTGTTTTTTGTTTTATGTCTATAGCTGGACTTCTACCAAAAAATTTCAATGACTTATCTTTGTAATTGACAGAGATATCGCCTAAAATGTTTCTATTAGGCCACTTTATAATTCCCATATATAAACGTGACCGTTAACCGATTTTGGCAATTTTTCGTCCAAACATTTGCCTAAGCAAATAAATCACGCATACAAAATTTCATCGATATATCTGCTACGGTTTCTGAGTTATGACTTATAAAACTTTAAATGTTTGCCCATCCATTTTCCAAAATTTCACCAAATTTCTTCATAAGAGTGGGTGAAATTTTGTCACTCCAGTTCTATTAGTGACTGAGATACCAAATATCCGATTATTTCTATATAGGAAAAGTGGGCGTGGTCATGGTCCGATTTCGCCCATTTTCAATACCAACCGTCCCAGTCTCGATGCACCTTTCATTCCAAATTTCATCAAAATATCTCAATTTTTGCGCGAGTTAGAGTGTTTACAGACGGACGGACGGACATGGCTCAATCGATTTCTCTTTTCACCCTGACGATTTTGATATATATAAGTCTATATCTATCTCGATTATTTCATTCTGTTACAATCCACCGTTATGTGATTAAAACTATAATACTCTGTGTACTAGTACAGCTGAGTATAACAAACCTCAGCGCATACTTTTAGGGAAATGTCTCCACACTGCTTGTTTATAAACATAATCAGTAGTTGTTGACAAACATTGGCAATGTACATCCACGAATATTCATAGATTTTACAACAAATATTTGTGCATGTACCATCTTTTATAAAATTATTTTTTGTATGGTGTTGTCAAATTTTAGGGGGGTTTTACGTACTTACTACATCAGCTGAGCACAGATGTTTTATGTCGATATATGTATATGAGTAGCTTCGTATGCAGGTATTCCTTGGTTCAATTATAACTTACATTTTATTATTGCTTGCAATTTAAGATTCTTTTTCAAGTTTGCCGATAGTGCCCCTTAAAAAATTAAAAAAAATTGAGTTATTTCATAGATACAAAACGAAAATCTTTACATACTATTTCATATGTCCAATCATTATTTTAAAAGAAATATTAAAGATTAAAATCTATGGACGCATTACTGAATTATAGAACTTTGAAAAAAAAAGGTGACGAATCTGCCCCAGTTGACCCCATAACTTTAAATATTTTACTTCATATTTCCATTTTTTGAGAGAATTTGAGCCTAAAGTGATCATTTTATTTTTTTTCCATGAATCTTCAAGTTTTTGCCCTATACTCTTCCCGAAAGCGGACATTATTTTTTAATTCAATCACCTTGTAAGCTGCGATATTTAATGCGCTTTCCTGAAATGTATCGAACCTGCGTCGTTTCGATTGGTAATCCAATGGCATCCCACTGGGCTACCACAGCAGTGAGCTTTGTTTCGCTTAATTCTCAATGCTTTATCACAATCAGGGTGACCAGATTATTAAAAAAAGCGCAAATTCAGAAGAAACAAGTAAGGAAGCCTAAGTTCGAGTGGAATCGAACATTAGATACTCAGTTGTATGCTTTCATTGTTTGTTTGCTTTTGATGGAAACACGGTGCACTTAATATAAAGCGAGTGCTGCATAAAGTGGGCGTAGTCACGCCCATTTTCTAAATTTTTATCAGTCATCCAACTAAGCATATCAATATTATACTTTGTGCAAAATTTCATTCCTTTATGACTTCTAGTTACAAAGATGTCACGTTACAAATTCCAAAAGGGTGTTCCAGAAATATCTTTGTTAAAAAGTAGGCGTGGTCATAAACCGATTTCAATAAATTTTTGCGTGGCTATTAACACAAGTTATAAAAGTGTATAAACCAAGTTTCGTCATAATATCTCAATTACACTGGATCACAAAATGAAATTTTTTGTCTGTACTTTGGACGTGACTATCCTATCTATATGTAAAATCGGTCTCTGATTCCGAAAATCGGGTTCATTTTTAATTCTATGGGAAGGTTTTTGAGATATCGGCAATTTACCGTTATTTGGCCAATGGGTCCACTTAATCCAGTATATCTCTTTAACACAGTGAGTTATCTTCCTTAGGGTGACACCAAACGAAAGAAAATTAAATTTCCTTTTTACGGTTCCTATAACATTTTTCTCTAACTCGTATAGTTTCTGAAATATTGACGATTAAATTTGATTTTTTACGATTTATATGTATATTCTATGCATGTTATACCCGTAAACGCGCTTGTATCTACTGCGCTGCCAATGTGCTGCTACTGCAGATGTGTAGGTATTGGTACAATATGCATAGAATGTACCCGTGCAGAGGCATTGCGCGACTTGGTTGTATTTACTTGATCGCCTATAACTTTTCCAGTTTACCATGGATTTTCTTCGTTGATAGCTTATTTTTTTGGAAATGGAATGGAGCTTCACGTAAAGGAGTAAAACCGAAGGTGAAATCATTGGTTTTAAAGATATTGCCTGACAAAGTAAATTTTTTCTTCAAAAAATCGTAAAAAATCGAAAAAATTCAAATTTAATCGTCAATATTTCAGAAACTATAAGAACTAGAGAAAAATGTTATAGGAGCCGTGAAAAGGAAATTTAATTTTCTTTCGTTTGGTATGACCCTAAGGAAGATAACTCACTGTGTTAAAGGATTAAGTGGACTCATTGGCCAAATAACGGTAAATTGCCGATATTTCAAAAACCTTCCCATAGAATTAAAAATGAACCCGATTTTCGGAATCAGCGACCGATTTTACATATAGAAAGGATGGTCGCGTTCAGAGTATTTTTTGGCTGTAGAGCAGTGTTATTTGTGTGAATTATTATTTCAATGAATTATCTTTATATTTGACAAAGATATCGCTTAAAATGTTTTTATTAGGCCCCTTTATAGTTCTCATATATAAAAGTGGGCGTGGTCGTCAACCGATTTCGCTAAAATTTTGAGCGTGTATTACCACAAGTAATGAAAGTGCACACACCAAGTTTCGTCATTATATTTAAATTATTTGTCGAGTTATGGGCTCAGAAATCTCGTATATTCCTGTTTATAAAAAGAGGCGGTGCCACGCCCATTTTCCAAAATTTTTGTGTTTTTCGTTTTATGTCCGCAGTTGGGCTCCTGCTATAAAATTTCAATGATATATCTTTATATTTGACAGAGATATCGCTTAAAATGTTTTTATTAGGTCACTTTATAAGACCCATATATAAAAGTGGGCGTGGCCCTCAACCGATTTCGGAAATTTTTCGTCCAAATATTTGACTAAGTAAGTATATCACGCGTACCAAATTTCATCGATATATCTTCAACGGTTTCTGATTTATGACTCATAAAACTTTCAATGTTTGCCCCTTAATAAGTGGGCGTGGCACCGCCCATTTTCCAAAATTTTTGTGTTTTTCGTTTTATGTCCGCAGTTGGACTCACGCGACAAAATTTCAATGATAGATATTTATATTTGACAGAGATATCGCTTAAAATGTTTTTATTAGGTCACTTTGTAATATACATATATAAAAGTGGGCGTGGCCGTCAACCGATTTTAACTATTTTCCGTCCAAATGTATGCCTAAGTAAGTTAATCACGCGAACCAAATTTTGTCGATATATCTTCAATGGTTTCTGAGTTATAATAATAATATAATATAATACAATGGCGCTATTATAACTCTGACGAGTTTTATGGCCGAGCTTCTCTCCCAATTCGAGGTGTGCTCCTTTTTGTTTTTCCTACTAATTGGGTGGACCTACAGTTTTATGCCGGCTCCGAACGGCGAATGCATTTTTTGTGAGAAGCTTTTTCATGGCAGAAATACTCTCGGAGGGTATGCCGCCCACTGCCGAGAGGTGACCGCTGCTCTTAAAAAACCCAATAATTGGATTTTTACTAATTAGAAAAATTTGTTTGGCTCGGGCCGTGGTTTGAACCCGAGACCTCTGGCATAGCAGGCGAACACTCTACCCACTGCACCACAGCGGCCAGTGGTTTCTGAGTTATGACATATAAAACTCTCAAGGTTTGACCCTTAATAAGTGGGCGTGGCACTGCCCATTTTCCAAAATTTCATCAAATTTCTTCCTAGGGGCCTGAGCTCAACACGTGGGTAAAATTTCATCGCTCCAGCTATATTAGTGACTGAGATACCAATTTTCCGATTATTTCTATATAGGAAAAGTGGGCGTGGTCATGGTCCGATTTCGCCCATTTTCAATACCAACCGTCCCAGTCTCGATACCAACTTGCATTTCAAATTTCATCAAAATATCTCAATTTTTGCGCGAGTTAGAGTGTTTACAGACGGACGGACAGACGGACGGACGGACATGGCTAAATCGATTTCTCTTTTCACCCTGATCATTTTGATATATATAAGTCTATATCTATCTCGATTATTTCACTCTGTTACAATCCACCGTTATGTGATTAAAACTATAATACTCTGTGTACTAGTACAGCTGAGTATAAAAAGCGCCCAAAAGAGACAAAAAGTGCCCAAAATTCACAAATCCTATAAAACACATAAAGTCGACATAACAAATCTTTTATTTTAGGAATGATAAGAACAAAAATAAGGTGCAACAATTTTCTTCGGCGCTATAAATATTCTACAAACCTAGAATAAAGTAAGATCCTCTAAAATTTCTTCGAAACCTATTTCATCTGAATCGCTTGTTTTTACAACATATTTTTTGATACCGGAAACATTTTACAGCAGAAACTATTAGCCTTCATAAATCATTTTATTGGAACTATTGAATTTAGGCTTTCCAACGCCATCCTGTTTCGAATCTTTTTTTTTTTTTTGTTGAATTCATTACGAAACAAGTAAGGAAGCCTAAGTTCGAGTGGAATCGAACATTAGATACTCAGCTGTATGCTTTCATTGTTTGTTTTCGTTTGATGGAAACACGGCGTATTTTATATAAAGCGAGTGCTGCATAAAGTGGGTGTAGCCACGCCCATTTTCAACATTTTCATCAGTCATCCAACTAAGCATATGAATATTATTCTTTGTGCAAAATTGCGTGAGTGTCTATTAACACAAGTTATAAAAGTGTATAAACCAAGTTTCGTCATAATATCTCAATTATTTGTCGAGTTATAGGCTAAGAAATCTCGTACATTTCTTTGTTCAAAAAGAGGCGGTGCCACGCCCATTTTCCAAAATTTTTCTATTTTTTGTTTCCGGTCTATTGTGGAACTCATGCCACAAAATTTCAATGAATTATCTTTATATTTGACAAAGATATCGCTTAAAATGTTTTTATTAGGCCACTTTATAATACACATATATAAAAGTGGGCGTGGTCGCCACCAGATTTTGGCAATTTTTCGTCCAAACATTTGCGTACGTAAATATATCACGCGTACCAAATTTCATCGATATATCTTCAGTAGTTTCTGAGTTATGACTCATAAAACTTTCAATCTTTGCCCTTTAATAAATGGGCGTGGCACCGCCCATTTTCCAAATTTTTTGTGTTTTTTGTTTTATGTCCATAGTTGAACTCTTGCCATAAAATTTCAATGATATATCTTTATATTTGACAGAGATATCGCTTAAAATGTTTTTATTAGGTCGCTTTATAATACACATATATAAAAGTGGGCGTGGCTGTCAACCGATTTTAACTATTTTCCGTCCAAACGTTTCCCTAAGTAAGTAAATCACGCGTACCAAATTTTGTCGATATATCTTCAATGGTTTCTGAGTTATGACATAGGTTTGACCCTTAGTAAGTGGGCGTGGCACCGCCTATTTTCCAAAATTTCATAAAATTTTTCCTAGGGGCCTGAGCTCAACACTTGGGTAAAATTTCATCGCTCCAGCTATATTGGTGACAGATACCAAATTTCCGATTTTTTCTATATAGGAAAAGTGGGCGTGGTCATGGTCCGATTTCGCCCATTTTCAATACCAACCGTCCCAGTCTCGATACCAACTTGCATTTCAAATTTCATCAAAATATCTCAATTTTTGCGCGAGTTAGAGTGTTTACAGACGGACGGACAGACGGACGGACGGACATAGCTCAATCGATTTCTCTTTTCACCCTGATCATTTTGATATATATAAGTCTATATCTATCTCGATTATTTCCTTCTGTTACAATCCACCGTTATGTGATTAAAACTATAATACTCTGTGTACTAGTACAGCTGGGTATAAAAAATGCGCTCAACAAAAGCATTTGAATGAGGCAATGATAATAATATAAAGGCTAATTTACTTATATTTTCAAACATTTTATTGCCAATGGCGGTAATCTTTTATAATTTAAACAAATATCTCGATCCGCGCTTAGCAGTCCCTATAAAATTTAAGCGCAGATGAATATGCGCTAAAATAAAAACACAGCTAATGTGGAAGTCCAAACAAGGAGACAAAAAGTTGAGCAACTCGCTGCTTTTGGTGTTCTGTTTCCATCGATATACATGTTTCGCTTCATTAAAATCGATAACAACACAAAGTGGTTGCCACATCACACTAAAAAATATATGTATTCCACATTATACTTATGTAATTAGTTTTTCGAAGTCGAAATGTTACAAAAGCATTTTCCTGATAGTGAATGCGTTTGAAGAAAAAATCCCACAAAATCAAGAAAGCGCCTAATGCGCTTTTTCAAATTTTAGAGCGCCCAAAGTCCAGGAAAAAGCGCCTAATCTGGTCACCCTGATCACAATCTACATACCAACAGCAGTAGCTTAATGACACTCTATCTTTGCTACCTAGTATGTTGGTGCGATTGTGTGTTTATTTTGTACAAAGTTATAAATAGGGAAACCAAAAAATTGCTATAAAAATGCTTTTTTGGCGGTTAAATTGCGGTTAAACTTAAAGAATTGGCACTGAAATTAGCTTTAAAATTTTTTTATTTAAGCTAATTTTCTTAAAACATAAAACAAAATAAAATAACAAAATGTAAAGACAATATGCCGGAATCGCAATTTAGAGTTTGGTCGGTCGCGCGTTGAACGTGTCGCTAATATATTTTGTTGAATTTTTCACATATTTAATAGCTTTTCATCGGAAGAGAATAATTTGAATTTATTTTTTCATCGATATTTACAAAAATGTTACGATCAAACGCTTGAGGTCACAATGCGGTTTGCTCAATATATTTCCGTACCAGTGGCGCACACAGAAAAATATTTGGGGGGGGGAGGGCGGTTTCAATATCAAACGGAAAATTAAAAAAAAAATACTTAAAACTCGTCCAGACAATTTTTACTTAAATTTATGTTTGGGGAGTGAACCTACGTATGCACACATTAGACATATACGCCGCCGATTGACGCCGCCGCCGCCGCGCCGATTACCTTCATAATCGGCCGCCGCCGCCATAATCCGTGAAATCGGCGTATCGGCGCGGCGGCGTGCGCTGGCGCGCCATGCCCGTATGGAGCGAGATGTGTACATATTTTCTTAGTTTTGCTAACTGCAAAATTTCTTCAAAATTAAAAAAAAGGAACCAATCGACGTGTTTTGACCTCAGGAACACGAACCTGAATGCGGATATGTTTTATTTTTTGCCCGTTAAAAGTTATTAACAAAAACTTTGGCTGTTCCCTACTTTACTAGCCTCAGTCCTAAAGAATTTAATGGCGTTTTCTTTTCTACGAAAAAATGTTGCCCTCATATATCCCAATTATCGAATTACGTATCCTGACTTTCTATAAAATGGCTGAATTTGTAGATAAGGGTGCCCTCTTACTTAGTTAGAGGTCAATATTTGGTGAAAGGACCAGACAAACTTACAAAATGGCTAAGAAAATCAAACGGGGCAACATTATTTCGAGAAAATAAAACGCCATAAGCTACTGGAAAATTTTCAATTGTAACTTTCTGAACTTAAACGGGAAAACGTGTAGACAAATACCATTATAAGTGGATTAGTGAAACATTATATTTATTTTTATTAGATACTAGCAAATACCCGTCCCGCTTCGCAGCGACAAACAAAAGCTTTTATGTTATAATGGGTCTCTCCCTTTACCTTTACCTTTACCTTTACCTTTACCTTTACCTTTACCTTTATCTTTACCTTTACCTTTACCTTTACCTTTACCTTTACCTTTACCTTTACCTTTACCTTTACCTTTACCTTTACCTTTACCTTTACCTTTACCTTTACCTTTACCTTTACCTTTACATTTACCTTTACCTTTACCTTTACCTTTACCTTTACCTTTACCTTTACCTTTACCTTTACCTTTACCTTTACCTTTACCTTAACCTTTACCTTTACCTTTACCTTTACCTTTACCTTTACCTTTACCTTTACATTTACCTTTACCTTTACCTTTACCTTTACCTTTACCTTTACCTTTACCTTTACCTTTACCTTTACCTTTACCTTTACCTTTACCTTTACCTTTAAATTACCTTTACCTTTACCTTTACCTTTACCTTTACCTTTACCTTTACCTTTACCTTTACCTTTACCTTTACCTTTACCTTTACCTTTACATTTACCTTTACCTTTACCTTTACCTTTACCTTTACCTTTACCTTTACCTTTACCTTTACCTTTACCTTTACCTTTACCTTTACCTTTACCTTTACCTTTACCTTTACCTTTACCTTTACCTTTACCTTTAAATTACCTTTACATTTACCTTTACCTTTACCTTTACCTTTACCTTTACCTTTACCTTTACCTTTACCTTTACCTTTACCTTTAGCTTTACCTTTACCTTTATCGGGACCACCCATAACCATCCGAGCTCACTACTTGAACCATTTCTGGGAAACCGACTCAAAAAATAACAATGAAAATATCTGTATGTTGAAGCCCTGCTCGACACCTTTCATTTGATACCAATATCGCCTAGAAGCATTCGAGGGTCATCCGGGTCCACGTTTTGACCCATATTTGGGGACCCGGCCTAGGCATCGCAATGAAAATAACTCTATGTTGAAGGCCTGCTCAGCACCTTTCGTTTGATACCCATATTGCTCAAACACTTGCTGGGTCACTCTGGGTCCACATTTGGGCCTATATTCCGGGAAGTTCCCACTTTTTCGAAATTTTATATACCCTATTATGTGCGCTAGTACCACGTGAATCTACTGTGAAAATTTCAAAAAGATCGGTTGATTACTTTGGGAGTCCATAAAGGACAC
This sequence comes from Urophora cardui, assembly GCA_960531455.1. NCBI lineage: Eukaryota > Metazoa > Arthropoda > Insecta > Diptera > Tephritidae > Urophora > Urophora cardui. The sequence goes on along the minus strand of OY482672.1, from coordinate 79,718,339 downwards.
ACACACACACACACACACACACATTCATTTTTATATAATAGATTACCCCCTGAACGTTCTCTCTGAATTTCGTTGAAAATTTTCCAGTAGCTTAAATTCTTTGGGACTGAGGCTAGTAAAGTAAGGAACAGCCATGGATTACATAATTTTTTCTCAGATACGGAACTTTTCTGGGATCTCTTCCATTTAGTCCTACTTATCGAGGTCTGTTGCTAATTGTTCTACTCAAAACTGCACCATTTCAACCCTCCTTGATATCATTAGATGCCGAAAATGATCCCAAACATGCCTCCAGAATCGAAAAGTCATATTTTGAACGAAAGAAAGTTGCTGTTTTGAGTAGCCCTCACAGTCGTCGAACCTCAGCCCTATAGGGATTATTTAAGAAGACGATGGGGGATCAAAAATGGAAAAATAAGCAAGAGTTATGGGAAAAAAAATTAAAGAAGCTTAGTACTTAATACCAGTTGCAAATTGCGCTGATTTGGTCAACCCTATGCCACGAAGAAGTAAGGAAGTTATAAAAAATAAAGGAGGTTCAACTAAACATTAGTTTAAATCTAGCTGCAGCAGTAATATTGTAGTTTATTTGAAAAAACAATCGAATTTAAAGTTTTTCCCTGTTATTATTTCCAACTTAAAGTATACACTTCATTATTTTTATTCATAAAAATTTAATTATTATACAAAAACTACCCCAGAGTCATTGAAGCATGTCCTCTCCGTGCAAGCATCAATATATGGTAATTATTATTTGGTCTTAAAATGAAATAAATGGAGAATTGCAAAATTTTGTCCCTATTATTTTTTCCAACACTGTATAAACATTAGATAGGGTTGGTTCCCATACGAAAAAAAAAGTTGTAAAAGTCCGCTCCTAAATTTGAAGCTTATGTTGAGAGGGTTAAGGGACACAAAAAAAAATTTTTTCGATCCCGCGAAATTCCGCCGAAATAGTTTTTTTATTGTAACTTTGTTATTTTTCATCCGATTTTTAAAATTGATACGTCATTATTTTCGTATTTTGCAGCTCTACACTTCCTTCTAATGCTCTTTTGAGCTCTGAAGTCGTTTTCACATAGGTGGGTCAGCTAACTTATTTGTATGTCCATGAATTATCCTCTTTGTTTTGCCAAATGAAAGTCCTCCAAATTTCATGACAATGTTGCCTTTATAGGGTTTTACTAAATTAATAAACAAAGAAGTTACGTCACTACGAATATTTAACGTAGCTATTAGTTAATTTATTTTTTTAAGCAATTCAATATATGTAAAGTTGTAAAAGTCCGACCCTAAATTTGAAACTTATATTGAGAGTATTAAGGGACAATGGAGAATTGCAAAATTTTGTCCCTATTATTTTTTCCAACACTGTATAAATATTAGATAGGGTTGGTTCCCATACGAAAAAAAAAGTTGTAAAAGTCCGCTCCTAAATTTGAAGCTTATGTTGAGAGGGTTAAGGGACACAAAAAAAAATTTTTTCTGATCCCGCGATATTCCGCCGAAATGGTTTTTTTCTTGTAACTTTGTTATTTAACATCCGATTTTTAAAATTGATACGTCATTATTTTCGTATTTCGAAACTCTATACTTTCTTCTAAAGTCCTTTTGCACTCTGAAGTCAAATAACAAAGTTACAATAAAAAAATATTTCGGCGGTATTTCGCGGGATCAGAAAAAAAAATAAAATTTTTTTCTTTAATCCTCTCAATATAAGCTTCAAATTTAGGGTCGGAATTGTACAACTTTACATATACTGAATTGCTTAAAAAAATTAGTTAAATAATTAATGTCTTTATTTTATATTTTAGTTTATGTAACAACTGTTTTTTTGCTGTTAATAAAAAAGTTTCAACAATTTATGGTGGAGATTAGTTTATTTATTCCATTCAGCCAGCGCTATTAAGGTAACTAAATAAAATTAAGATTTGAATAAGGATTGTGATTTGTAGATTTGGGGTAGGCGCGCCGGCGCAAAAAAGCACGCCGGCGTCGCCGCCGCCGCCGAAATTTTTTTGGAATGGCGCCGCCGCCGCCGGAATCACTGTCGGCGTATATGTCTAGCACACATTAAACAAAGGCACATTTTAAATCTCAATTCATTGCATTTTCTCTGTATTTAAACTAAAACTAACAAGGAAGCCTAAGTTCGAGTGGAATCGAACATTAGATACACAGCTGTATGCTTTCATTGTTTGTTTACGTTTGTTCCATTAGGGTGTATTTTATATGAATCGAGTGACGCATAAAGTGGGCGCAGCCACGCCCATTTTCAAAATTTTTATCAATCATCCAACTAAGCATATAAATATTATTGTTAGTGTAATTTTGCAACCCTTTATGACTTCTAATTACAAAGATGTCACGTTACAAATTGCCAAAGGGTTTTCCAGAAATATCTTTGTTAAAAAGTAGGCGTGGTCATAAACCGATTTCGCTAAATTTTTGAGCATGTTACAAGTTATTAAAGTGTACAAACCGATTTTTGTCATAACATCTCAATTATTTGTAGAGTTATGGGTTCCGAAATCTCGTAGATTCTTTTGTCTTAAAAGAGGCGGTGCCACGCCCATTTTCCAAAATTTTTATGTTTTTTGTTTTATGTCTATAAGTAGTTGGACTCATGACACAAAATTTCAATGATATATCTTTATATTTGACAGATATATTTCTTAAAATGTTTTTATTAGGTCACTTTATAATACCCATATATATTGTTGTTGTAGTATTTAACAAATATTTCCTCTAAATTCTGGAGCAAATTTGGGGAATTTTTTAATATTTGGGTAATTTTTGGGGAGAGCTATGATTTGGGGAATTCGCCTTTTAATAGTTTTATATGAATAATAATTCCTATAAAATAATTAATTATTTTCATGAGTTTCTATTACATTCGCATTGTGTGAAAGTGTGTATGTGTTTTTGCAGCATTTATTTAATCTTGAATTACCGGCTGGTCGAAGATGCACAAGCAAATTTCATAAGCCCATTAAAGTAAGAAGTTAGCTAGGAGACCACCACATCCCCTCATCAGACTTCTGCCATGTAAAAACAAATTTAAATATGTAATTCGGAGAGCCTGCCGAAAAAACAAAAATCTAAAACAATAACAAGCATTGCCTGTACAAAAGCTTTGCTTCAGGGCTGCTCACCTCATAGGCACTCAAAGCACAATTGTTTTTGTTTTGTACCGAATCATAGGCACAGATACATATTTTCACTTCAAATATGAAAATAAAATTTTTCTTTGCACTGCCATAAGCACTGAGATATAAAAAAAATTTTATATGTATGTGCCTATGATTCATATTGAATGTGCAGAGCAAAGGCACTTTGTGTAGGAACTCGAGCACTGCCGTAAGAAATCGAAATTTACAATAACAAATGTGTAATGAAAAAAAAATTCAAAAAATGAAAGCACTGTAAAAAATTAGTAATCAAAAAATTTGCATATAAAAAATAAAAAAATTTGTATGTATGTGATACTAATTCTTAATTCTAATATAATATTTTATTGGAATTCATAAAAAAATTTAAATGAGCAAAAAAATTTTTCAGTGCATATACAAACTTTGTAGATGTATTGAGCTTTGTACTTTCAATACAAGAGCGTTGAGCAGCCCTGCTTTGCTTGTTAATAGCTTTAGAACAGGGCTGCTCAACGCTTTCGTATTGAAAGTACAAAACTCAATACAAATTTTGTATATGCACTGAAAAATTTTTTTCCTCATTTAAATTTTTTTATGAATTTCAATGAAATATGATTTTAGAATTTATTTTCAAGTGGTAGTATCAAATACATACAAATTTTTTTTTATTTTTTATATGAAAATTTTTTGAATACTAATTTTTTACAGTGCTTTTATTTTTTGAATTTTTTTTTCATTACATATTTGTTATTGTAAATTTCGATTTCTTACGGCAGTGCTCGAGCTCCTATACAAAGTGCCTTTGCTCTGCACATTCAATGTGAGCAGCCCTGCTTTAGAACTTTGTACAAAACAAAAACACACAATCGCACCAACATACTAGGTAGCAGGGATGGGCATTATTCAAAATTTGAATAATTCAATAACGAAAAAATAAAAATAAATTTTTATTCTTCATGCTCATACCCTTGAATAAAAAATAAATTTTTATTCTTCATTCTGGTGCCCTTGAATAAAGAATAATTTTTTATTCTTCATTTTGATACCCTCGAATAAGAAATAAAAATTTATTCTTCATTCTGATACCCTTGAATAAAAAATAAATTTTTATTCTTCATTCTGACGCCCTTGAATGAAGAATAATTTTAAATTCTTCATCCAAAATTGGTGGAATAAAAAATAAAATTTTATTTGTCATTCAGATAATTTTGAATAAAGAATAAATTTTTATTCACGTTATTAAAATTATTCTTTGAAGTCAGACAAGTAAATGATTTTGCGAATATTTTTCCGAATACGAACCAAGTATTTTCCCGAGTCACAATCGAATATTTTTCCGAATACTTTCCCGAATCCGAACCCAAATACTTAACCGAATATTTTTCTGAATCCGAACCGAATATTTTACCGAATACTTTCCCGAGTCTGAACCGAATAATTTTCCGGGTTCGAACCGAGTACTTTTCCGGGTCCGAACCGAATACTTTCCCGAGTCCGAACCGAATACTTCCCGAGTCTGAACCGAATATTTTTCCGGGTCCGAACCGAATACTTTTCCGGGAAGTATTCGGTTCGGACCGGAAAAGTATTCGGTTCAGACTCGGGCGGTGGTAGCTCAATGGGATAGACATTGGACTACCAATCGAAACGACCTAAGTTCGATTCTCGGTTGAGGCCGCTGGAAGAAGTCTGATGAGGGGATGTGGTGGTCTCCGAAATGGATCCATAACTTCTACCAAAAAAAATTTTTAAATTTTTCTTAATTATAAAACTGGCCAATAGCTCATATAAAAAAGTTAATAACTTTCGTTTAATATGTAAAAGGCTGCCTCTCTAAAAAAATCGTTTCTTTCCCTAATATTTTTCTCTGCTCATCCATGGATATTTTTTACAGTACCAACTCACTTTCTACGCATGCGTGTACAAAATTGTATGAAAAAAATACAACCCACATATTTCATGCGACTGTACTACCGAAATCTACACCGAAAATTTTGCCTTAGTGTATTAAAGTCGCGCAAATGCCTCAAAGTTTCCTTCTGCTTTTACATCACTGATGGTACATAATTTTTTGGAGTCCTTAATGAACAAGAAAGATTTTTTATCATTAAAAAAGAGAAAACATATTATTTTAGGAATAATAGAATAATAAGTGAATATTTTAAAAATATAAGTACACGCGCGCCATCTATTGGAACATAGCGGTGGTTATAACCTAATCTTATTAGTAAATGTGTTGCATATATTTAGACAGCAACTAGAAATTACATACATACATACATACATACATACATACATACAGGTGAAACTAATAAAAGCGTGTTAAAAATAGCCTTGTTCCGCAATGATTTGTTGGGTTTTAATTTTTTGGGCCACCTTTATGTACATACTCCCTGCAAAAATCATTGGATTATATGGTCCATTTCTGGTAGGTTATAATTAGACTGCGGATCTTTATGCAAAAAATTTAAAATGATTTATTAAGAGTTATATTGATTCAAAACTATATATTCACATTCCAAAGCGAATTTTCTTGCTCTATTTTGGATATGCAAAATATATGCAACTTATATGCAGGTTATATGCAAGTTATATGCAAATTAAAACTACATCTTTTTTTACATCAGATATGCAATTTTAAGTGATATACACAATAAGTAAAGTATAGTTGAATGCAAAAATCATATGTTCTATGCTGAATCTTTTGTTCTATGCAAATATAAAACCCATTAACACCCAAAAACAAACTGCAAATGGGAACTAATTTTTATTATAATAATTTTTAATGTAAAGAGGTAATTTTAGTTGTAGTTAAGACCACAATATACTACAAGTGATTTCTCCACATTTTCAATGGAAACATTGTGACGCTTATCGGTTAAGATCCGTTTATATGCTGAAAATGAACGCTCAACATCACAAGATGTAACCGGAGCATACTTAAATTCGCTCCAAAATTTACTGGGAATCTGTATTCCAGTTTCTAATATTTTGTTGTCACCTGAAAGTATTTTGGCTACTCCTAATATGACTTCAAAAGCAGGTTCTTTTTTGAAATAGCTTCAATTTTGACCAAAACTATTTGCCCACATGATCCTGACGTAGCGTCAAGTCCTTCAAAAGCTTCTGTTATTAGGGTCATTGAAGCCATTAGGGGAACTCCGCGAGACTCAACTTGCGGATTAAAACTGCTAAGCCTCAATTATTATGCAAATATGCAAGTTATATGCAAATATGCAAGTTATATGCAATATGCAAGTTATATGCAATATGCAAAATATGCAGAAATAAATATGAAAATTTAGAATATTTTGTTAATAACTTACATTTTTCTCTTTGGAACCATATCGCTATCTCTTTTCCTTAAAAATATGCAATTGCATAAAGATCCGCAGTCTAGTTATAATACTTTCAAACTGATCATTAAAATAGCCCAAACTACCGATACATGCATCTACATCGGCTCGTAGTTAGCCTAACATAACAACGAAAACCGAATGTTTATCGCGATGACGACGAATCACGTGTACTCGTATACATACACACATATGAAGTTATGTTAGGTACTCCATCAATAAAGCCAATGTAGGTACTCCATGGATTAATTTGTTTGTTATGCGGGACTGGAGTATATACTCCATTGCAATGACATGCAATGTTAAATGGGCCATATTTTTGGTATGAAATGTAGCAAGTTATGGAGTACTTGGTTGGTCCATAGCGAGCACTCCATGGATTAGCGAATGGAGTACTCGGAATTTTTGCAGGGCTTATGTACACACAAACATACACACATGCAAATGTAATTGTGAATTAGATGTGTTTTAGATCCATCCAACTCCTCGAAAAAAGACAGACGCACGCACAATGACAACAATAATCAGAATAACAACTATAAAACATATAAAAAAAACCATGGCCATAACAATTGATTGACAGACAAGATATTTCGTTAAGCATCGGACATCCAACTGAGGGTATGTCATGCCACCTAAAAATAAATTTTTTGCGCGATCCGCAATCATAATTCCAGCAATGAGTGTGAGTGTCGTCTCCAGTCAAAGTTTGCATTTAACGCGGCGACGATCGTTTTCATGTTTGCAGCACAGCTTTTCAGTCTTCTTTAGAATGACTGGAGATTCTTATGAATGCTGAATTCTTCAGATAATTTTGTCAATTCTGTGCAGTCAAATTGTCACTTGTCAAGATTTTGTGCGAATAAGCCAAAATCAGTTCGTTTGCTGAGAGTTAGGAATGCAGATGAGCTAAATCCTTTTTTGTGCAGCAAATTTCTATTTTAATGCTTACACACTAGGGTGGTCCCCATGCAATTCTCATTCTTGGAATTGCGTTTTTGGAATGCAGCCCTTAATTCCTTTTTCGGAATGGTGAATTATCTTTTTATACTCAGCTGTACTAGTACACAGAGTATTATAGTTTTAATCACATAACGGTGGAATGTAACAGAGAGAAATAATCGAGAGAGATATGGTCTTATATATATCAAAATGATCAGGGTGAAAAGAGAAATCGTTTGAGCCATGTCCGTCCGTCCGTCCGCAGGCACTCTAACTCGCGCAAAAATTGAGATATTTTGATGAAATTTTAAATGCAAGTTGGTATCGAGACTGGGACGGTTGGTATTGAAAATGGGTGAAATCTGACCATGACCACGCCCACTTTTCCTATATAAAAAAATAGGAAATGTTGGTATCTCAGTCACTAATATAGCTGGACTGATGAAATTTTACCCACGTATTGAGCTCAGGCCCTTATGAAGAAATGTGGTGAAATTTTGGAAAATGGGCGGTGCCACGCCCACTTATTAAGGGACAAACATTGAAAGTTTTATGAGTCATAACTCAGAAACCGTTGAAGATATAAGTATCGATGAAAGTTGGTGCGCGTGATGCACTTACTTAGGAAAATATGTGGACGAAAAATTGCCAAAATTGGTTGACGACCACGCCCACTTTTATATATGGGTTTATAAGGTGGCCTAATAAAAACATTTTACGCGATATCTCTGTCAAATATAAAGATATATCATTGAAATTTTGGACGATATATTATATTTAGTAGGTAAAGTATTTGATGATTTAGAGAAAGTTAAATAAAAACATTTTGAAAAGTTTAAAGAGAGGCGTGACTGCTATCACCATAAGTATAGGCTGTCAATATCTGCTTGGAGCTTGATCTCCAAAATGTCTTTAAATCATCAGCGTAAAGCAAAAATTGCGCAAATGAAAAGCAACTAGTAATATCGTTTATGAATAATATGAACAAAAGTGGACCCCATATACTTCCTGCGGGACTCCAGATGAAGAAATAAATGGTTTTGATGACATGCCGTAAACCAACACTACACAGCGTCGATCGCCCAAATAGGATTTAATCTATCGCAAAAAAAATAGAATGAAAGCCAAAACAAGCTAGTTTTTAAATTAGAATTCCATGAGAGATTTTATGAAAAGCTTTCGAAAAGTCAGTGTATATACAACCGACCTGGTACCCGGCCACAAAGATCTCGATGCAATACTCTGTAAAAACCGCTAAGTTCGATGTAGTCGATCTCAAGGTTGATCCATAAGGTTACCGCAGTGCGGGAAAGCAACCCTGCAATACATTTTGTTGTTGCCCGTTTTGCTATCTCAATTGTCAAACTTCCATTTTCAATTGGCCAAGCAACAGATGCATACAAGAAAAGCACCAAACATATAAAGTTTGACAATTTTGGTAATGAAAAAAAAATCGTCAGCTGTTTCTATCAAGACAAACTAATGTATCAACCTTGGACGATCTATTAGCGACAAATCCATGCTGGTTGGGGCAAATCAGTGATTTAATTGCAAAACTCAGCTTGGCATTGACGGCATGCTCAAAAATTATAGAAATAGTAGAGAGTTTAGAAATAGGTCTATAGTTCCTAACGTCGTTTCTATTCCCACTTTTAAATAAGTGTGTTATGGAGGTGAGTTTCCATGCGTCAATGAAACATCCAAATGATAATGATTTATTAAATATTAGTTTTAAGGGATATGCCAAAGCAGAACAATTTTTTAGTAGAATTGCCGAGAATCCATCAATATCTGTTTGGGTGGAAGATTTCAGTTTAAGGATTGCGTTACTTATATCCTCTGTCAAGAGACAGAGAGAGCCGAAATCCAACGAATAATTTGGGCAAGAGAGAAAGGCACAGGGATGATCAAGGTCATCGTTAACAAAATTTGATTGAAAGAAATCGGCAAATAAATTAGCCACTTCACTAGGTGATCCAGCAAATTTATTATCTAAAAAATGCCAGCGCAGCCCTTTTTTGAATTTATATACATAATTCCAAAATGTTTTGGGATTCGATTTAATGTTTAACTCCATGTTATGAATATATTTATTATAGCGAAATTTATTTAAATTATTGAACTCATTTAAAGTTTTTAATAAAATATGTACAATTGATTCCTTGCAAATTTAAATTTCTTGAAGAATTATTTTTAAGATTTTTAAGCTTTTTTACCCCTTTGAATGCCATGGTAACTTATAAGGTTTTTTCTTTTTGACCAGAATGTTAGCCAGGCAGAGCCTGGACAAAATGGACTTAAAAGTAGCAAGGCACTCAAATATATCAAGATTCGATAACAAATTATTCCAATTTATATCTAAGACTATCTCATTAAAACCTACAAAATCACATAAGGCATAATTAAAAGATAAACTCTCATCGACTGGAAGTGATGCAAAACTATAGATTGGATTCCAACATTCATTTACTTTATAGCCTAGATCATCGCTTACAAACAGGGACGTAACGGTTATAAGAGAAATGGGGTAAAAGTCATATTTTACCATTATCATGAGAAAAAAAAAATGTTTGGTCCTTAATAACCATTATAAAAACCAAAAAACCGTTTTGGGCCTGAATAACCGTTATGGCAACCAAAAAAGTGTTTTGGGCTTGAATAACCGTTATGGCAACCAAAAAACTGTTTTGGGCCTGAATAACCGTTATTCAGATTTTTATTTTTTTTTGGTCAGCTATAAAAATCAAGCCTATTTATTTGTCAATATTTCTGGACGATATTGTTATGAAATGAAAGGTGTTGAGCAGTGGTTAGTGAATTCAGGCCCAAAACAGTTTTTTGGTTGCCATAACGGTTATTCAAGCCCAAAACACTTGTTTGGTTGCCATAACGGTTATTCAGGCCCAAAACGGTTTTTTGGTTTTTATAATGGTTACTAAGGACCAAAAGAAGATAAAGGTTATTTTTGCGTAACCTTTCCACCACACTAGAAAAAATAACCGTTATTTTCGGTCCCTGCTTACAAATATTAAATCCAAAATTCTGTTTAGAGAATTAAATAAATCATCAATTTGATATACATACATACATAGTTAGTTAGATAATTAGTTAACGAAGGAGATGGATGCTTTTCTTCTAACATTTATAAACTTGACGATTTTTGGCGATTTAATTTAGCGATGGCGATTTCTATGATCCGGGTACAGGTCTGATAGTGAAAAAATTGGTTGAATCAAAAACAATCCCAAAATTATTCCTTTATAGGTAATTTTACATGAAATAATAGTAATTTTGCGCTGCTGCTCCTAATGGCTATAGCATACATAGCATACGTTTGTGGAATGCGCGGTCGCGTTGATTTTCGGCGCACTTGCCTATGTTGAAGCGCGCACAAAAACAAAATGTGCGGAGCGCATAGGGCCTGCTTAACGCTGGTATAGATGCTAGGAATTCTGCATATACCCTGCAAGAAAAGCAATAAGTTGTAAGACCGTTATTTGCACATATTAGCTCTGTTTTTATTTAAGCGCATATACATCTGCGCTTAAATTTTGTATCGATTTCTAAGCGCGGATAGAGATGTGCGCTATTGATATGCAACGAAGGAACAATTATCAGATTTTAAGTGTATGGAAAGAAAATTACACTATAGGTAAATTTTATAATTTGAAATTCCACAGCACAACGAAATGCTTTTTATTATAACTTTGTTATTTAACATCCGATTTTTAAAATTGAATCGTCATACTTTTCGTATTTTGAAGCTCTATATTTTCCTCTAATGTCCTTTTGAACTCTGAAGACAAATAACAAATTCAAAACAAAAAAAACAATCTCGCCGGTATTTCGCGGGATAACCAAAAAAAAATTTCCCTAAATCCTCTCAACATAAGCTTCAAATTTAGAGGCAAACTTTTACAACTATTTTATTTCGTATGGGGACCAACCCAGCCTAACGTACATATGTATGTGTGTGTATATCTACACATGTATTAATAAAAAAACTCAATAAATGATAGTACGATTTAAAAAAAGGTAAAGACTGCATACATATCTTACCAATCTGGAAGTCAAGTTGGTTGTCAAATGAATGATTATTCAAATGACAGGCAACAGGCAGCCGAACTGTCGCGTATACGATGCATCTGACATCTGCAGAGGCACAGAGTCGTATAAGTAAAATGTATATGTAATATGTATCTTCATTTACAAAATACATTAAGGCGCTCCTAAAAAAAATTAACGATATATCGTCGGTCTCCTGCCAGAAACACGAATGTGAAATTTTTTTTGAGTTCGATGTCTGCTCTTTATCGGGTATATGTTGATATAATAACAATTAATATTTGTATATATGCTTATGTACATACCAGTACATATTATGCATGTATGTTTACACAAGAATTTATACAAATATTAATTGCTATTACATCAATATACACCCGATAAAGAGCAGACATCGTACTTAAAAAAATTTTCACATTCGTGTTTCTGGCAGGAGGCCGACGATATTTCAGTCTCACAACGAGAATGTATATATAAATGATTCTATAAGCAATCATCAAATTCATTTATACCCGATTAATGCACTTACATATCTAGCTGTTTTAATTTAATTTTGAAAATTTTTTGTTTGCAATTTAAACCAATCTTCTTGCCAATTCGCAATAAGAGTGAACAAAAATTTTAATGTTTTTTTATACTCAGCTACAGAGTATTATAATTTTGATTTCATAACGGTGGATTGTAACAGAATGAAATAATCGAGATAGATATAGATTTATATGTATCAAAATGATCAGGGTGAAAAGAGAAATCGATTGAGCCATGTCGGTCCGTTTGTCCGTCTGTGCGCACGATAACTCGCGCAAAAATTAAGATATTTTGATGAAATTTGGAATACAAGGTGGTATCGAGACTGGGACGGTTGGTATTGAAATTGGGCGAAATCGGACCATGACCACGCCCACTTTTCCTATATAGAAAAAATCGGAAATTTGGTATCTCAGTCACTAATTTAGCTGGAGTGATGAAATTGCACACACGTATTGAGCTCAGGCCCTTATGAAGAAATTTGGTGAAATGTTAGAAAATGGGCGGTGCCACGCCCACTTATTAAGGGGCAAACATTGAACATTTTATAAGCCATAACTCAGAAACCGTAGCAGATATATCGATGCAAATTGGTATGCGTGATCTACACACTTAGGCAAATATTTGGACGCAAAATTACCAAATCGGTTGACGGCCACGCCCACTTTTATATATTTGTATTATAAAGTGACCTAATAAAAACATTTTAAGCGATATCTCTGTCAAATAAAAAGATGTATCATTGAAATTTTGTGGCAGGGGTCCAACTACGGGCATAAAACAAAAAATGGAAAATGGGCGTGGCGCCGCCTCCTTTTAGAAGAAGGAATATATATACAAAACATATGAGCTCATAACTCGACAAATAATTAATATATTATGACGAAACTTGGTTTATATACTTTCATAACTTGTGGTAATACATGCTCTAAATTTTACCGAAATCGGTTGACGACCACGTCCACTTTTATATATGTGTATTATAAATACATTTTAAGCGATATCTTTGTCAAATATAAAGATAATTCATTGAACTTTTTTGACATGAGTCCCACAATGGACCGAAAACAAAAAACATACAAATTTTGGAAAATGTGCGTGGTACCGCCCCTTTTTAGACAAAAGGAATTTACGAGATTTCAGAGCCCATAACTCAAAAAATAATTGATATATTATGACGAAACTTGGTGTCTACACTTTTATAACTTTTGGTAATAGACACGCATAAATTTTTTGAAATCGGTTTTTGACCACGCCTACTTTTTAACAAAAATATTTCTGGGACACGCTTTGGGAATTTGTAACGTGACATCTTTGTAACTAGATGTGATAACGGAATGAAATTTTGCACAAAGAATATTCATATGCTTAGTTGGATGACTGATAAAAATGTTGAAAATGGGCATGGCTACACCCACTTTATGCAGCACTCGCTTTATATAAAGTACACCGTGTTTCCGTCAAACGCAAACAAACAATGAAAGCATACAGCTGAGTATCCAATGTTCGGTTCTACTCGAACCTAGGCTTCCTTACTTGTTTGTATTCTTCTTATGCTTTTCATAAATGTGGGCGTTGAAACAGCTGTGCACTCAAAATAATTCCTGCGTAAATATTACGAAATCTTTATGTATTTACGAGTATTACCTACGAAATTTTTCGTAATTTTGAGCAACGAAAGTAGTGATGTGCCGAGTACCACCTACCTTGAGTACTTTGTCGAATACCTCAGAAGTATTCGAAATTTCATTTCACATACATAAGTGAAGATGAAAATAATAAACTCTTTGTGCCAAGTACTTCACTAATCATCTGAGAATTGCAGAAATATCGAAAGCCGTCGGAAAATTAACGAACGAAGGAAACACATCGAATTTGTCTTTTTCATACCAGTTGAAAAGCAATGAATTCTTTCAATAGCGTTCATAAATATAGTTCATAAGCCATAAAAACTTAAAATTTTGAATTTTGTTCTACGCCAAGTTTACGAATTTTCATTCATTAACTTTATGAACGCCTTAATTAAATTTTATGACATTATTTATTACAGTTATGAAAAATTCATTAAAATCAATGAATTTGTTCTTAAAACTCTGAACGCTGAAAATTAAATATCTAACTATTTTATCCGTGTAGGTATGTATCTGCTTACGCTCAACCAAATGTATGTACATATATGTAAATGTAGGTATGTATGCAGATGAAAAGATATTTAAATATGATATTCATGTTACCAAGGCAGACGTTATGTCTGTCAAGCGCTTGTCACATATGTATGTGCATATGTAGGTAAAACAAGTAAGAACGCAGCTGTCTTCAGCCGTACCGAAGACTTCTTACCTTTTATGAATAAGAAAATAAAAAGATGCATAGTCTGATTTTCTTTAATATATACTTCCAGTTCAGTGGGTTATAATGCAAAGGTTTATTAGAAGAAATAGTGTCATGCCCTTAGCTTTTAGAGGGAGAAGTTATACCCCGAAATATCTACATATGTGACCGCTGTGGTGCAGTGGGTAGAGTCCTCGCCTGCTATACCAGAGGTCTCGGGTTCAAACCCCAGTTCGAGCAAACACCAAAAAAAATTTCTAATTAGTGAAAATCCAATTACTTACTGGGCTTTTTAAGAGCAGCGGTCACCTCTCGGTAATGGGCGGCATACCCTCCGAGAGTGTATTTCTGCCATGAAAAAGCTTCTCACAAAAAATGCATACGCCGTTCGGTGCCGGCATAAAACTGTAGGTCCTCCCAATTAGTAGGAAAAACAAAAAGGAGCACACCTCGAATTGGGATAGAAGCTCGGCCATAAAACTGGTCAGAGTTATAATAGCGCCATTGTATTATTATGTATTATGTACATGTGTATATCTGATCATTCGTTTGTACGGCTGCTATATGTGTAAGCAACAACGGCAACCTTGATAACATGAGTCTAACCGGCAACCTTTGCCCAGCTGTCAAACACAATCAAAGAGAGACAAAGCGAAGAGTAGAGATCATTATTAAAACATCAGTCACAGCGGCCACCACGCCTTCAATTCTTTCTTGAAATATTTTCATTTAATGTAATCTTTGAAGTCTTTTATTAATAATAAATAAATAAAAATTGAAGAGATTATATATGTTATAGCGGTCCGATTCAACCGATTCCGACAAATGATCAATTCTACTTAAAAACTCACTAGTAAACCAAACTTCAATCAAATATCTTAAAAACTGAGGGTTTGCGTTCACACAGAGGGATGGACAGACGGACATAACTTAAACGACTCAGTTCCTTCTGGTGCTTTCAAGATTTCCGTCTGGTACTTTCAAGATTTCATGAAAGGTATAAAAAGAAAATACACAAATAACGAAAATAGCGCACGTTTGGCAACATACTACATACATATGTACGTATTCATAAAAAATTATATAATATATGTATGTACTACATATGTATGTATATAAAAAATAAACATAATATTGGTAGATTTCCCCCGCCAGCTAGCGGGCAAATGTCCACCGACAGTTCGTGTAGTTATTTATTTGATGTGATGTTTTGATATTTCTTGACACTATCACGCGACGTTACTCTATGAACTTTGTGTTCTCCGCAGCACAAAAAATAATGAAAACAAAATTAACAAAAAATCGAAAAATAAAGAGCAAAATATTCCAGACCATCATGAACATATTTTTTTAACGTTGAAATTATTCAAGCTAAGGCCGTTTCTAAATAGCAAGACAGCCACAGCTAACCAAATGAATTAATTACCCAAATTTTTGAAAAGTAGTTGAATTGAGTTGAACGAAATTAAATAAAATAATATTCATTGTAGATTGAAAAGTGACCACCAGGAATGCACGATAATATCAGCGGTCACAATCGAGTCTCACTCGTGCTAGAGTGCTTTGTTTCATATACATACATATATTCATACATATGTACATACCCAGTAGGACCTGGGATCATCGTTTTATTAATCTATCTGGGAGTACTCCCTTGCGAGTACTTCATTACTCCCCATTACTAGCTATACTTCTTTGTATAGGCATACAATTTTGGATACTCCTTTTTACATTAGGGGGATTCACTACGTACTAGGGTTATGCTAGGGATAGTGAATCCCCCTATTGTATAAGTTAGATAGGATAGTACATAATAAACACAAACAAACAAAAATTGAAATTTTTTTGAAATTTCTCTGAAAGGATGTCAAATGGGGTACTCGTCTATTTATTCCTTGGGGAGATCTCGCTCCAAGTTCTTCTGGGTACCTACCCAGTTGGAAAGCTGGGCATGCAAGACCTTGCGACGCATGAAAAGATGTACGAAAAATTTGCATTAAAGTATGTATTAAAAAAAAAAACTATGATTTCATCTAAACTCTTACGTTGTGTGGCTGCTTATAGGAAATCGAATACTTTCTAGAATGCAATCGAAGGTAAGCGAGGAGTTCAGTTATCGGCTCTCAGCTATAACATTGAATCTTTTTTCTTTAGTTTTGGTTTTTACAATGACGACAACAATTCACAGAATCTTTTTCGAACAACCGGACGTATAAAAGCATCACTAAAGATCAAATTTCTTTAGTTTTGCTTTTTACAATGACGACAACAATACACAGCATCTTTTTCGAACAAATGTTGATTGTCCCACTATATGAAGGCGTTGGATGACGCAGTGAAGTGGTAGATGGAATCTTAATCAGGGATGGAAAATGTGGTACAATTGTACCTTTTTTGGTACATTCCGGTAGCCAAAAGTACATAGGTACTACGCTGACATATTTGGTACATTTTTGTCAAATAATACATCACTGCATCCCAAATCTATTAAAACAAAACAAATAGTATTGTCCCATTGATTTTAGAGTTATTTCCAAAGCGTGAATTTGACAAAATAGAGCAAATTAATTACTACGTTTATATGGCAGAATTCGTGAACTCTTAATTTCATCAATTCGAAAATGGTCTCGTTTATGCAGCATTTATGAACTCATGAAATTCAGCTTTTTTAAAAAGTGGCAACGTTCTAACGACATCAGCTGTCAATGCAGATTTACCAGGTAGACTCGGTGGCGAATTCTGAAACTACCTTTTTTATTTACAAAGATAGTGTGTAATGTCAAAATCTAAGCGAATTCACATCATGGCCAATGGGAATGAGCGAGTCACAAGCGAATTCAGAATTTAACCACGGCGAAATATAATTTTGACATTACACTACCAATTACAATAACAAAATACATTGGACATATCTGAATTTGCCCCCGAGCCTACCTGTTAAATCTGCCTTGACTGAATGAACAGCTGTTGCTTTGGCGTTGCCGGACTTCTACTTCATAATTTCATGAAATGATGGCGAAATTCATGAATAATTTTCGAGGACAATTAAATTCATGAAAATTCGTTTATGCAGCGAAAATTCATGAAATGATTTCATGAATTTGCCAACGTATAAACGTAGTAAATGCTGAGTTTAGAGCTTTAGCAGAACATGAGAGCCTTAAAAAATTTAGAAATTTGAGTATACCTAAAAAGTTTTTGTTTTGTGAAATATTTTTGCATTGAATGGGGCTGTGTATTTAAAATAATTTTACTTTTGGTTTTTGGTCGTTTTTATTTTGATAACTACTTTTATTATTGAGCTCTCAAGACCATTTTTTTTTTTTTTTTTTTTTTTTTTTTTTTTTTTTTTAAGGAAGAATTGGTATGAAAGATTAATACTTGTTTGGTAGAAGTTATAGATCCATTTCGGAGACCACCACATCTCTTCATCAGACTTCTTTTTAACATTTTTTATTCATTGACGTCCGCCGAGATCGAACCTCGGATTTTCCGGTTGGAAGTCTAATGGCATCACCATTAGGCTACCGCCGCCTTGCATTTTGCTTGTATTAATTTTTCTTTTCATTTTTTCCTTTTTACAACCTACCATCCAGCAACAGTGACCTTGCCGACGTTATCGGTATTTGTCACTTGTATGTTGGTGTGGTTGTGTGTTTGTTTGGTTTGTACAAATTCTATTTAAGCACAAGCAATGCTTTGCACTAATTAGTAGAGTTTGTTTGTCGGCTGGCTCATCCGATTAAATTTTACTTTTGGTTTTTGGTCGTTTTTATTTTGATAACTACTTTTATTATTGAGCTCTCAAGACCATTTTTTTTTTTTTTTAAGGAAAAATTGGTATGAAAGATTAATACTTGTTTGGTAGAAGTTATAGATCCATTTCGGAGACCACCACATCTCTTTATCAGACTTCTTTTTAACATTTTTTTTTTTTTTATTCATTGGCGTCCGCCGAGATCGAACCTCGGATTTTCCGGTTGGATGGTTGTTTGTGGTCCGCTGTGGTGCAGTGGGTAGAGTGCTCGCCTGCTATGCCAGAGGTCTCGGGTTCAAACCACGGTCCGAGCCAAACACCAAAAAATTTTTCTAATTAGTAAAAATCCGATTATTGGATTTTTTAAGAGCAGCGGTCACCTCTCGGCAGTGGGCGGCATACCCTCCGAGAGTATTTCTGCCATGAAAAAGCTTCTCACAAAAAATTCATTCGCCGTTCGGAGCCGGCATAAAACTGTAGGTCCGCCCAATTAGTAGGAAAAACAAAAAGGAGCACACCTCGAATTGGGAGAGAAGCTCGGCCATAAAACTCGTCAGAGTTATAATAGCGCCATTGTATTATATATATTATATTATGGTAGGTTGTAAAAAGGAAAAAATTAAAAGAAAAATTAATACAAGCAAAATGCAAGGCGGCGGTAGCCTAATGGTGATGCCATTAGACTTCCAACCGGAAAATCCGAGGTTCGATCTCGGCGGACGCCAATGAATAAAAAATGTTAAAAAGAAGTCTGATGAAGAGATGTGGTGGTCTCCGAAATGGATCTATAACTTCTACCAAACAAGTATTAATCTTTCATACCAATTTTTCTTTAAAAAAAAAAAAAAAAAAAAAAAATGGTCTTGAGAGCTCAATAATAAAAGTAGTTATTAAAA
Organism: Urophora cardui; assembly: GCA_960531455.1. Lineage (NCBI taxonomy): Eukaryota > Metazoa > Arthropoda > Insecta > Diptera > Tephritidae > Urophora > Urophora cardui. Next base: position 79,699,312 of record OY482672.1, on the reverse strand, counting down.
TAATTTTATTTTAAGTAACTTCTTATTTAATAAAAAATTTATATGAATTTAAGCTTTTATAATGTTATTTTTAGAGGAAAGATTTTGCTTGGAAAAGCAATAATATTTTGAATGGCTAAAATGGCCTTAGAAAAAATATGCTACCAAAAATGATGGTACATTTTCCTTTGATTTGGTACATTTTACTTGCTCAATTAGTACAAAATCAGAAAACCCATTTTCCATTCCTGATCTTAATTCTTTTTAAGTCATACTAGGAGGCATAAAATATAAAATGAATCAGAGGGAGAGAGCAATTGTAGTGAGAAAATAAACCTTTTATAGATGTCCATATGTACATTACCTTTTCCAACTGGGTACTTACATACATACATAATATGTATTTCTGTATGTGTGGATAAATGAATATACGATATTGGATTAGAATAACCCGTCGTATCCAATCGAATTGAATAGGGCCCAGTGGAATATGTATGTATGTATATCCATACATACATAGGTATATACGTACATACATATTTTATAGTTAAACCCAATAAAAATTTTTCTCATTTTCAACTTGAGGTTCATTTGAGAACTAACACTGTTCTTAAACCTCAAACGTTATACTATGTTCACGTTGGAGAGTTAACTAGAGTTAATGGTTTGGAGTTAATAGATAACTGTCAAGTGTTCACGTTGAGGGCTTTTTGTAACTCAGAGTTTAATTAGAGATATGCTAGGTGGCCGCAATACTACATACACAGATTTGCTGCGAATCTTATGTCAAAACCACACTAACCGTAATAGAAGATTGACATAAGCATCCCAACCATCCGTCTATTGCGACCACCTAGCTGTTCAATTAATGCCAATGTTTCAAAAGTGCTACCAAATTTTAGCAAAAACAGGGTTGCATTCCATTAACCCAAAGTAAACTCCAAATGAAAGTAGAGTTAATTGGAGTTAAAGGCGATTTTATGAAAATAATTTGTATGGTTAACTCAGAGATAAGAGTAGAGTTAAGTGGTTAACTCGAAATGGCCACTTAACTCTAATTAACTCTTCAACGTTAGTTATCAAATGCACCTCAAATTTCCCTTGATTGCGTTCTCAAACAAAAAGGCACATTTTTAGTATAGGATTTTGGGCTGATTGTCATTTTGACAAATTCCATTTTCTCAAACGTGGTGGTACGAAATGGAATGGAATCAACAGATATATGTAAATTTGTATTACATTTAGTGAGAGGGTATGTGTTGTGAGTGCAGACCGAAGAGCGATGCATAAGTTAAAATGTGTGTGATGCTTTTCATTTACCCGTGCGGGTGAATTTCGCCCGTGCCTTTTGTATAGTTATGTACATGAGTATATTAATGTCTTTTTTAATAAATATAAATGTCAATGTAGAAACAAACGACATTTTAAAAAATTTTGCGTAAATTCACAAAAAGCCGCAAGCAAACAAAATAAGAGCAAAAAAATACATCATCTTTATACACATTTTCAACCATCATCATTTCAACCGTTCAGAGACTGCTCGAGTAGAATAACGAACGCTGACTGAAAATTGCAAACACACAAAATTTCTTCGTTCTTTCAAACTTCGACATGTTGAAATTCGTGAAATGGAGCAAAATGCGAAACAAGTTTTTCTCAAATTGATAACCAATGTTTGAGGAGCACTTGAAAATATGTTTATGATAATATATCATATACTTATGCTGATTCTCAAATTGGGAAACAATTTTTTCTCAAACGTTTGAGAATTTATTTTCAGCGTTTAATGGGAAATTTTGTTTCGTGTTTGTTGTTCTTGTATCGTGACAAAGTCAGTGTGCGCGCTGAGTTAACAGTTTAGAAAGTGTATTATTAAATTCTTGCCACGTTTTGTTACTTTTCGTTTTTCAAGCGCCGTTTGATAGCACCGACCTGTAAGCTATGACATTGTTACAGTGGCTTACAAATGTTGTGTATATTTTTATACTCAGCTGTACTAGTACACAGAGTATTATAATTTTGATTTCATAACGGTGGATTGTAACATAATGAAATAATCGAGATAGATATAGACTTATATATATCAAAATGATCAGGGTGAAAAGAGAAATCGATTGAGCCATGTCCGTCCGTCCGTCCGTCCGTCCGTACGCAGGATAACTCGCGTAAAAATTGAGATATTTTGATGAAATTTGAAATGCAAGTTGGTATCGAGACTGGGACGGTTGGTATTGAAAATGGGCGAAATCGGACCATGACCACGCCCACTTTTCCTATATAGAAAAAATCGGAAATTTGGTATCTCAGCCACTAATATAGCTAGAGTGATAAAATTTTACCCACGTATTGAGCTCAGGCCCTTATGAAGAAATTTGATGAAGCTCTGGAAAATGGGCGGTGCCACGCCCACTTATTAAGGGTCAAACATTGAAAGTTTTATATGTCATAACTCAGAAACCGTTGAAGATATATCGATGAAATTTGGTATGCGTAATTTGCTTACATGTACAAATGTTTTGGCGAAAAATTATCAAAATCGGTTGACGGCCACGCCCACTTTTATATATGGGAACTATAAAGGGGCCTAATAAAAACATTTTAAGCGATATCTCTGTCAAATATAAAGATCTATCACTGAAATTTTGTGGCAGGAGTCCAACTACGGACATAAAACAAAAAGTACAAAAATTTTGGAAAATGGGCGGTGCCACGCCCACTTATTAAGGGGCAAACATTGAAAGTTTTATATGTCATAACTCAGAAACCGTTGAAGATGTATCGATGAAATTTGGTATCCGTAATTTGCTTACTTAGACAAATGTTTTGACGAAAAATTATCAAAATCGGTGGACGGCCACGCCCACTTTTATATATGGGTATTATAAAGTGACCTAATAAAACTATTTTAAGCGATATCTCTGTCAAATATAAAGATCTATCACTGAAATTTTGTGGCAGGAGTCCAACGACGGACATAAAACAAAAAGTACAAAAATTTTGGAAAATGGGCGGTGCCACGCCCACTTATTAAGGGGCAAACATTGAAAGTTTTATATGTCATAACTCAGAAACCGTTGAAGATATATCGATGAAATTTGGTACGCGTGATATATTTACTTAGCCAAATGTGTGGACGAAAGATTACCAAAATCGGTTGACGACCACGCCCACTTTTATATATGGGTATTATAAAGTGACCTAATAAAAACATTTTAAGCGATATCTCTGTCAAATATAAAGATCTATCACTGAAATTTTGTGACATGAGTTCTACAATAGACCGGAAACAAAAATTAAAAAGTTTGGAAGGTGGGCGTGGCACCGCTTCTTTTTATACAAAGGAATCTACGAGCCTATTACTCGACAAATAACTGAGATATTATGACGAAACTTGGTTTATACACTTTTATAACATGTGTTAATAGACACGCAAAAATGTATTGAAATCGGTTTATGACCACGCCTACTTTTTAACAAAGATATTTCTGGAACACCCTTTTGGAATTTGTAACGTGAAGTCTTTGTAACTAAAAGTCATAGAGGGATGCAATTTTGCACTAACAATAATATTTATATGCTTATTTGGATGATTGATACAAATTTTGAAAATGGGCGTGGCTGCGCCCTGTTTATGCAGCACTCGTGTCATATAAAATACACCCTATATCGAACAAACGCAAACAATCAGTGAAAGCATACAGCTGAGTATCTAATGTTCGATTCCACTCGAACTTAGGCTTCCTTACTTGTTTTTCTTAACAATTGTTTATTTTGCGCGCTGTTTTGTGTAATATTTAATACGCCGGCAACTCTGTTGGTATACAGAAGTGTTTATTTTTATAGTGCTACGAACCAAGGACCACTCTACAGGACACTCATCGTTCCAGTCCTCATGTATGGCGCAGAAGCATGGACTATATCAAAAGCAGACGACATGGCGCTTGGAGTATTCGAGAGGAAAGTTCTTCGGAGGATTTATGGATCTTTACGCGTTGGCGAGGGCGAGTATCGACGGAGACCTAACAATAAGCTGTACGCAGATATCGACATTGTTCAGCGAATAAAGATCCAGCGGCTCCGCTGGAAAGTCATGTCCTGAGAATGGACGAAGGTGCTTCGGCCAAGAAAGTATTTCTGTCGAAACCCGCTGAACGCAGAAGAAAGGGGAGACCTCCACTGCGTTGGGAAGATCAGGTGGACAGTGATGCTGATTCCCTAGGTATTCCCAAATAGTGCCACGCTGCACGAAACAGAATTAGCTGGTGTACTATGTTGGACTCGGCCAAAATCTTCTAGAGGGTTACGTGCCAATTAACAACAACAACAACGAACCAAGGATGGACATTTTTCAACTACCACTCAATTTGAGTGGTAGTTAAATCTTGAATCAACTACCACTCAAATTGGTGGTCGAAACCTATTTTGGCAGTGAAATCATTGAGAAGTTAATCAAAAAACAAATTAGCTTGTGGTGAAATGTACATATGTGAGTATATATGAGTCGTTATTTTTGAAATTGGCTTAAGTCCATTTAAGGTGTGTTGAGATATTGAAGGGTTCGCGTTTGGACTGATTCAAAAATATTGGTATCTATACATTAATAAGTGCGAGTTTTATTCTTGACACTTCAAATATACTAGACCTTCATCTTCTTCTTCTACAAGTACTAATGTAATGCACATGTATTTTGCATACTTAATGTATGTATGTATAGCTATACGCATATGTACATATAAAAATACAAGTTCTTCCATAAGCTTTTTTGGGGTTTGACTGACTTTTCTACACTTTTGCTACCAATACTAAAATTTAGTGGTAGTTAAATCTTAGTTCAGCGAATAAAGATCCAGCGGCTCCGCTGGGCTGGTCATGCCGTGAGAATGGACGAAGGTGCTCCGGCCAAGAAAGTATTTTTGTCGAAACCCGCTGAACGCAGAAGAAAGGGGAGACCTCCACTGCGTTGGGAAAATCAGGTGTACAGTGATGCTGACTCCCTAGGTATTCCCAAATAGTGCCACGCTGCACGAAACAGAATTAGCTGGTGTACTATGGTGGACTCGGCCAAAATCGTCTAGACGGTTACGTGCCAACTAAGTAAGTGTAGTTTTTGTACGGAATTTGTAAGTACATGTCTACCTACCACTTGCAATACCCTGCAGAAAACGGAACTAGTCCATACATGCATGTACAAACCAGCCGCTTGTGGCAATCAACTAGCCCAAAATCTGCCACATCTATTATATAAAAATAAGTCGCGTTTTCCTCCCTGATGATATAACTCCAGAACGGCTGGACTGAATTAAATGAAATTTTGCACGTAGTTTTCGATTAAGCCCGACATGGTTTATGGCCAAAAAAGTATAATAATCCGGGAAGGTTTTGGAGATATTCCACAAAATGTGGACCAGGGTAACCCTATAACGGGTTCGTACGATATGGGTATCAAATGAAAGGTGTTGAGAGTGCTTGAACATGGTGTAGTTATTAGTCCCATATAAGACCCCGTATTTGAGGTATTTCCCGAAATATGAACCAGGTTTGACCCCAGACGGGTTTTCTACAAAATGGGTATCAAATAAAAGATGTCTCCAAACCAAACTTGACAAGGGATGACGGAAGATCGTTCCACAATACATCATGTTGGTGAGTATTTAAAAAAGAGGTTTAAAGACCCTATGCGACCCGTTTTCCGAGATATCCACCAAAATGTGGACCAGGGATAGGAGTGGGGATAGGGATCAGGATAGGGATAGGGATAGGAATAGGGGTAGGGATATAATGGTGAGCAACACGGAAATCTAGGACTTTTCCTTTAGGCTTTATAGGAATAAAATTTAGGCAGAACAACGTCTGGCGGGTCAGCTAGTTCCATATAAAAATATTGGTCCAATTAACATTGCAATGTCCTAGCACAGGACCACATGGTCCATCGCTCGATCGCATCAAACTAGTTTAAAAACTAACTGTCCGCAGCTACTTTGCAAACCGCCTACAAGAGGTTACTTTTCAAACTAGCTACGGCAAGTTACTTTTTAAACTACTCTAAGGAGTTAAAAATGTAAAATATTTCCATAACTACTTAATTTTTTGTAGCATTGGCAACAAATAATTTATTGTATTAGTTTGTAAGATTTGCGAAATTATTGTTATTTTCTAAGCAAGAAAGATTCAATAAAAACAAATATGATGAAAAAAAAAAAAATATTTTTTTTTGAGCTCTCAAGACTAATTTTTTTTTAAAGGAAAAACTGGTGTGAAAAATTAATATTTTTTGGTGATTGGCTACATGCAGCAAGTTCGTAGCTAGTTGACTGTGGCACAAATGTACAAAGTAGTCCAACAATTTTTGCAGGGATTAAGCGATTCACACGGACACAGCAGCGCACTAACACTAATAGGATGGTTACACTTATTTCGAAATCACTCGTACCAGAAAGAAAGATGTTTACACATCAAATAAGAAATAATAATTTTTTTATTACTTATTTTTCCAAAAAATGATTTAATGTAGGGGTGAAAAGAGGTCGAACATTTTTTTGAAGATATACTACCTAGAAGGTCTGTAGATTATACCGATATTACTTAAAATTGCCATGAAAAAAAAAACATACGAAAAAACTACCGAAAAATACTTTTGAATGCGAATCAATATTGATCAAAATATTGTTTTGTTTTAAATAACATAGGTATGTAAAATAAAGTACGTATATATGTATATTCCTGAAGTGAATCCATTGTAGTTTTAGTAAGTTGCACTTAACATAACTGTTATGCGAAGCAATAAACAGGACTATAAAAATTTTGTATTACAAAAATTAAAATTCAATTTTCACAATACTCAAGTTTGAACTCATGTGACAGGAGATCTGAAGGTACCACTGGCCTAGCACTCCACAGTCTGATGTGGAGGGTTCCCTATTGCCCAAAAAACTACTCATTTAAATTGTATCACACCATCAAATACCCCTATGTGCGGCGGTTTAAAATTTATTTTTAATGGCCGGTCTAATGTACACACACACATGCATACATACATAGATATGTACATATTTGTCCATGGACATAAAACGCTGTCATATTTGCACACCTTAAATGTCACTTCTCATATAATTTTGTCTGTCTCGTTTGCAGACTGAATGCTTTTTGTCCAATTATACATGAAAACCGCATTATCGTGCGGTCGAAGCACACTCCGCGCGCAGAGGCAAAGGCGCCTTTTACTTTACGCACCCTTGCAGCTCGGTGGTTCCTTACCCTATTTAATAATTGTTTGTTTTTATTGCTAAGTACCCTGCCAAAATCATTGGATTATATGACCCATTTTGTGGTAGGTTGGAGTACTTTCAAAGTGATCATAAACATAGCCCCAAGGGAGCGACTCGAGTATCTGCATCGGCTCGTAGTTAGCCGAACATTTCTAACGAAAACCAATTGTATATCGCGATAATGACGACGCAAGTTCGTACATATGTATGTATGTATGTATGTATGTATGTACATATGCATGCTCGTTTGAACGTGCACGATTTAGTAATAAATAGACATTGAAACCACTGTGGAACTGTAGGCAAGCTTTGAGATGGGATTTTGGGAAATTCACCTCCCAAATGAACATCGACAGAAGAGGGTTGCCAGCACAGCGAAAATATGTGAGATAAATATTTTAAGGTCGTGGTAGAATGGTGGTATATTTTAATAATATAGAAAAACACATATGTGTATTCATTTGCATAATTAGAAAATGCTCCTTGACCTCACTACTTTGTTACAAATACAACAGTTTTTTTGTTTTTAACACGCTTTTATTAGCTTCACCTGTATGTATGTATATATGTATGTATGTATGTATGTATGTATGTATGTATGTATGTATGTATGTATGTATGTAACTTCATCCCATCCTAAAAGTTGTAACATTTAACTAAATAAACTAATTTTAACACGCTTTTATTAGTTTCACCTGTATGTATGTATGTATGTATGCATGTATGTATGTATGTAATTTCTAGCTGCTGTCTAAATATATGCAACATATTTACTAATGAGATTAGGTTATAACCACCGCTATGTTCCAACAGATGGCGCGCGTGTATTTATATTTTTAAAATATTCACTTATTTTGTTTTCAAGTTCTAAAGTTTTTTAGAGCAACTGATATGCAACTCTGATGTGTGGTGTACTGTAATGTCCGCTATATTCACCTCCAGAAAGGACAATCATTTTTTCTTTTTCACCTAACCTTGCCTACAGGTCTACAGTGATTGAAACGCAACACGACATGTTAATGAATGCGCTAGAAAATTTTTTATATTTTTTTATTGAAGAAAGGCATATCTAATGCTAATAATCAAAACGAATTTGCGGTCGTTCCAATCTTTTCAGAGATTATTAAATTTTATTAGTTTTAGTACCTAGTATTCCATGAATCAATCCAATATATCTGTGGCAATTTGCAATAATCGCTTAAGTCTTAAAATATGATTTCGAGATAAATTGATTTTTATATTCGAAGGCGTTTCTTAACAAATCATGAAAGTCGATTAAAAACTACGGACGCAAAATCAGTGAGCCATCCACAATGTTACGATCAAATTTTGTAAATAAAACAAAATGTCATGAAGAAATTTGATTAAATATATACATCTACTTTGGCTGTTATAGCAAGTTTAATATACCTCTATTGTAAGTTAAGCCTAAATGTTTTTATTTATATCTTTTTATTGAATTAAGTTAGAAGCATGGGGGTTTTACAGAAATATAGAGTTTTAAAAGGAGAATAACCTGGTATATATAAGTCGAAATCTTCCTAAGTCAACTTAAGCGGTTATTGCTTATGACCACAGATATGTAGGTACTCTTTGGATTACTCGGCTGTCACGCGAAAATCGGAGTATGTGATCCATGTTAAATGGACCCTATTTTTTATATGAAATGTGGTAAATTCGGGAGTATGATCCACAGCGGGTATTCTATACATGCATGCATGGAGTAGATACTCTGCTTTTTTGCAGGGTATGAGCTAAGGATATGCATGTGGGTATGTACATTGTATATATGTACATGCATATGTAAAATCAAGTTCATTAACGGAAATTGAGTAATATTAGCTCATGAAATATGATGATATTTGGATTTGTGTATTTGGGACCAAACTATTAGGCCCGTCACATAGCATTCGTCAATCCGTCTACGTCGACGTATTTGACTGACAGCTCAGTAAACTGTGGGCATTTAAATGTACATCGTCACAGGTACGACGGATCCGTCGCCGCAACGTACCGAAGTTGCCAAACACTCAACTTTTGGCATACGTCAATCCGTCGCTATGTCAGCTGATTGCTTTTGATTGTTAACCTTTAGCTCCTTTTGAATGTCACTTTTTTTGCAATTTGCTTTGTAGTTTTTTCGCATTTGTGAAACATTCCTCCATAAAACCAAAATGGTAAATAACTATCAGGAGATGTGAAGTTACTGAAAACTGAATTTAAAGAGGGCAACTTAAAAGAGAAATTACAAAATATTCTAAAGAGTTAATTTTTGCCACCAATCCTGTAGTTTAAGGGTAAATAAACAGTTATGTAGGTATATCCGTCAACGTTTTTCTATGTGGTTACCTCTCCGTAAAAGTACTGAGCTGTCAGTCGCATACGTTGACGTAGGCGGATTGACGTATTCTATGTGTCGGGGCTATAATGTTTTTCCGAAGTATTAGAACGCTATGAACATAAAAGAAATAACGGCAATTCCGTCTATAAAAGCTCGGTTTTCTTAACCTTTAACATACGACGTGGTGGTAATTTTTACACCAACTTACAGTTTCTTTTAATATCTCTTTTAACTTACCATCCAGCAAGTTTACTCTCTTAGTATCTTCTCATCTCGTTGTAATTATTGACCCGTTTTGTTTTTATGGAGGAAGGTGTAACATTTGACGAGAAATGATGATGGTGGTGTAAAAATTACCCCACGTCTAGGGTAACGTTAGTTTTTCTTCGAATGCAATTTTTTGAAATTTACCACTTCTCGCTTCTCAGCAGTATTTTGATGCTTTTAGAATCTCCTCATGTCATCATAATTATCGATCAGTATAGTTTCTATGGTGGAAGGTCTCAAATAACGGATAAATTATGATATCGGTGTAAAAATTACCACACCTCGACGTTAACGTAACTTTTTCTTCAAAAATAATTTATTTCCATTTAAAACTTCTCTCACTGGCAATTTGACTAACATGGATTATTAATTTTACCACTTCTCAAATGATTATTGGAAGAAAAATTTAAAAATTCGTTTCGTGGTTCATTTTATACGCTCACGTTATTATGAAAAAAACGTCAAAAAGACTGGCCAGCATTTTCTACAAAATTTTTTTTTAAAATAAAATTCCTATTATATATTTAAAAATATATATTTTTTTATAAAAAACCGTCTCTGAAGCTTAAAGAAAGTTTTTGTTTTACCTTTTATCTATCTGAGAACCTTCATGTGATGTTTTCGCTATTTTGAAAGAATAAGGCCTTGTGAATTATAGTAAAAACTTTGTTGATTTGAAAAATTTAATTAATTTTTTTTATCAATTTAATTTGAAAAAGGACTGGCTTCTTTCCAATGCAAAAATTATTATAAAAAAATTTATTTTTTATTGAGAGTTTGAAGTAAAATTCGTAGAAAAAAATTTACCACTACGTCGTAAACTATGCCACAAAATTTCACCTCGTCACTTAAAGGTTAAAACAGCAAAAAAAAAAAAATAGCAAAACATCTTTATCTGCTCAATAATATCCCAACAATCAGGGCCGAAATAGTCTCATACATACGTCTCGTCACGTAAAAATGCAATTTTTAGGTTACCACGTACGCGAACGAACTCTCAGATTCTTAATTCGGTATTATGACAATTGTCGACGAGTAAGCTGTCGAACTCGCTCGATCGTATTGTTTTACGAGCACCGATTTTAAAGCGGAAGCAAACGTATTCGAAGGAAAAATGTAAGTTTATTCAAAAATAAATATAAATATAATAGTTTAACTAATTTTTGAATTATTTGAATTATCTAAGGCCCAATTATGTGTGGCCGCTGTGGTGCAGTGGGTAGAGTGCTCGCCTGCTATGCCAGAGGTCTCGGGTTCAAACCATGGTCCGAGCCAAACACCAAAAAATTTTTCTAATTAGTAAAAATCCAATTATTGGATTTTTTAAGAGCAGTGGTCACCTCTCGACAGTGGGCGGCATACCCTCCGAGAGTATTTCTGCCATGAAAAAGCTTCTCACAAAAAATGCACTCGCCGTTCGGAGACGGCATAAAACTGTAGGTCCACCCAATTAGTTGGAAAAACAAAAAGGAGCACACCTCGAATTGGGAGAGAAACTCGGCCATAAAACTCGTCAGAAATAAAAATAGGTAAAAAAACTTTTTAAGTTAAACGGTTTTATTTTATACATACATTGCAATGTTTAAGATAAATGTACTAAAAACCAAAAAATAAGAAAATAGATACAGTCGTGGGAATTATAAACATTTGCATATACTAGACTAAAATAAAACCGGGGGGCACGTCAATTGTCTACAAATTATCGACTTAATGTGCGACAGAAGAATCGTTTAATTCGTCGTTAGGCAGTTGGCCCGCAGACGGTGAGGAAATTACTTACTATTTTCTTGCTCATGGAAATTCCAATAGTTATACACTCCATGTTAATAAAAGAGATGTTTCAACTAGTTTATCGTTGGACATTCACACGAGGAATCGTTTCACTGCTCGTAGTTTGTCTTTAATCGACAAAACATATGATAAAAGTACTACTCGCTCGCCACTATGAAACCCTAAAACTCGCTTATAATCGAGCTTGCTAGCTTTTTTCCACATTCTAGCCCTACTTATCACACGTCCATCGTTGTCGGTTGAACAACTGCCTAATTATAGTGTAACATTACAAAACAAACATTTTAATCAACGATTGTAGACAATTGACGTGCCCCACGGTTTTATTTTAGTCTAGTCTATGCAAATGTTTATAATTCCCACGACTGTATCTATTTTATTATTTTTTGGTTTTTAGTACATTTATCTTAAACATTGCAATGTATGTATAACATAAAACCGTTTAACTTAAAAAGTTTTTTTACCTATTTTTATTTTCTAGTTTTTAGTTTTTATTTCGCATTCTGTTTAATTCATTATCATTATACGCCATTTAGTCTTAAACTTTGCAATGTATGTTTAACATAAAACCGTTTAACTTAAAAAGTTTTTTTTACCTATTTTTATTTAAATAGAGCGACTCACGCGCCACCTAGCGGCTCCAATTTTTTTTTTAAACATTTGTAAATTATTTAAGTAATGCACATGCTAAATATCAGCCAAATCGGTCCATAATTAGGATTTTCAGTTTTAATTACCCCGATCTCAGCTCCACCTAGCGGAATTTTTTTTTAAGAAAATATTTCTTTTCAAGGTAGTAATACATGTTTCTAATTTCAGCCAAATCGGACCATAAATGCAATTTTTGTAAATATAGCGACCCACGCGCCACCTATCGGAAGTTTTTTTTAGGAAAATATTTCCTTTCAAGGTAGTAATACATGTTCCGAATTTCAGCCAAATCGGACCATAAATGCGATTTTTGTAAATATAGCGACCCACGCGCCACCTAGCGGAATTTTTTTTTTAAGAAAATATTTCGTTTCAAGGTAGTAATACGTGTTCCGAATTTCAGCCAAATCGGACCATAAATGCGATTTTTGTAAATATAGCGACCCACGCGCCACCTAGCGGAATTTTTTTTAAAGAAAATATTTCTTTTCAAGGTAGTAATACATGTTCCGAATTTCAGCCAAATCGGACCATAAATGCGATTTTTGTAAATATAGCGACCCACGCGCCACCTATCGGAATTTTTTTTTCATAATGTTGCATTGTCATCGGGGTTATATGTACATGCGTACAAAATTTCAGATTAATCGGTTGACAGGAAGAGGGTGAAATTTGAATTACTAAATTTTACCCAAGAATAATAAATAAAACAAACGGGGTGAGCTAAATAAAACCGTTTAAAAAATAAAAATAAATAATGGCGTACTTTATGTCGGAACATCCCGACTTGGCGAAGAATAAACCTCCAAGTCACCCGCAGGGGAGATTTACCTCAAATAGGCTTTGGGAAGAACTTTCAAGGCAGTTAAACGCTGAGGGGCCATCTGTAAAGGACGCGAGGATGTGGTGCGAAATATATACTTATATGTACATACATACGTATTTAATTATTCGTAGGTTTACACTAAATCGCCGTAATTAGACTTCCCAAAAGCCCGTCTCCACATAACTTGATTCATCAACGACACATGTAGCAAAACATCTCGCGAAATAACCCTTTCTCCACGTGGCTGATCGTTATTCAGTTTGAATTTTCTCTTTTTTGTTCTTCTTAAATGTTTGTATGTTTGCGTTTTTGTTTTGGTCTGTGTGAGATTTCGATAGAATTTTAATACAAAATTAGAGAAGGCATCGATATCATCGGGGTTGGCAAGAGGATTTAGAACGAATCACGCGTTTCATTTTTCATTCACTCTTAGAAATTTGTATGAAAATTAGCTGGTTCCGGCACTGGTTTCGAGGTCGATTGACGATTGAGAGAGCCAATTTTGCGAAATTTTGAGATACGGATAACGCAATTCCAAATAACGCCACAATTTCAAAACCGCTGGAGCCTTCTTTCCTCTTCAGGAAACTATGCCCTTCGATCTATGCCCTCGTCCACTGCTGTACCAAAAATATTGCAAGAATTACACGAATTGAAACCATTAGTTCGTATGGGAGGTACCACTCCCACTTTTCCGATGATGGCTATTTTATGTCTTACGGCTTCTCAGTATCATAGTTAATAAGCATGCTTAATTTCGTGCGATTCCGTACCACGGTTCAAAAGTTATAAGAGTTTAAATGAACAGATTTTCATATTTCAGTTTCATATAAAAATTCCTACTTTTTCCATATTGCACTCCATTTTTTTGACTTGTGAATATCTTAGGGAGTAAAATTTTGCATTTATGCCTAATTTTTGATGTGTAAACATCTTTGCTGTAGCTACGAGTAATTTCGAAAAACAGGTAAAGTTTACGCGTAAACATGTAAATGCGTAAACCGTAAATGACCTTGGCATTGTCGGTGGTAGGTAGGTGCTATGCATGTACTTACAAATGCTTGCATGCATAGTCGTGCAAATGCAAATATCAACGAAGCGAAGCGAAGTTGTTGTTGTTGTTGTTTTTTTCTGCAACAATGCGACAAATAGGCAAAATAAAAAGGACCAACCTGTTTGAACATGTATGCAAATGTATGGATATGCATTCTTCTGAGCAATATTGGCATCAAATGAAAGGTTTTGAGCAGGACTTCGATATGAAGCTCTTTTCATTGTGACCCCTAGACCGGGTCTCCAGATATGCGTCAAAACGAGGACCCGGATGATCCTTGAATGTTTCTGAGCAAAATTGTTCTCAAATGAAAGGTTTTGAGCAAGGCTTCTACAGGGAGCTCTACTCTTTATGAGTCCTAGGTCGGGTCCCGAGATATGGGTCAAAACTAGGACCCGGATGATCCTTGAATGTTTCTGAGCAAAATTGAGATCAAATGAAAGTTTTTGAGCAGGACTTCGATATGAAGCTCTTTTCATTGTGACCCCTAGACCGGGTCTCCAGATATGGGTCAAAACGAGGACCCGGATGATCTTCCATGTTTCTGAGCAATATTGGTATCAAATGAAAGGTTTTGAGCAAGGCTTCTACAGGGAGCTCTACTCTTTATGAGTCCTAGGTCGGGTCCCGAGATATGGGTCAAAACGAGGACCTGGATGATCCTTGAATGTTTCTGAGCAAAATTGGGATCAAATGAAAGTTTTTGAGCAGGACTTCGATATGAAGCTCTTTTCATTGTGACCCCTAGACTGGGTCTCCAGATATGGGTCAAAACGAGGACCCGGATGATCTTGCATGTTTTTGAGCAATATTGGTATCTAATGAAAGGTTTCGAGCAAGCCTTCTACAGGGAGCTTTATTCTTTATGGTTCCTAGGTTGGGTCCGGAGATATGGATCAAAACGAGGACCCGGATGATCTTGCATATTTCTGAGCAATATTGGTATCTAATGAAAGGTTTTGAGGTGGCCTTCTACAGGGAGCTCCATTCTTTATGATTTCTAGGTCGGGTCCCGAGATATGGGTCAAAACGAGGACTCGGATGATCTTGCATGTTTCTGAGCAATACTGGTATCAAATTAAAGGTTTTGAGAAGGACTTCGATATGAAGCTCTTTTAATTGTGACCCCTAGGCCGAGTTTCCAGATATGGCTCACAACGAGGACCCGAATGATCCTTGAATGTTTCTGAGCAATATTGGTATCAAATGAAAGGTGTTGAGTGGGGCTTTCATATTGAGCTCTATTCTTTATGATTCCTAGGCCGGGTCTCCGGATGATCCTTGAATATTTCTGGGCAATATTGGTATCAAATGAAAGGTTTTGAGCAGGACTTCAACACAGAGTCCCGAGATATGGGTCAAACGTGGACCCGAATGAGTTTGCATGTTTCTGAGCAAAACAAATCAAAATCAGAAATCAAAAATCAAAAATTAAAAATCAAAAACCAAACAACAAAACTAAGAAAAACAACAAAATGTAGCAGTGACAATGGGCCATATTAATAAAATTCAAGCAAATGCTTTTACTCAAAATTTCAGAAATTTGACATTTATTTGTATGAACCAAATTTCAAAATTTTAGTGAAAGGTCTGAAATCTTAGGCAAAAGCAAATGCTTGGCTTTTATTAATATGACCTAATGACAACAAGAAATTTTAAAAACGATAGTAGCATTTTAATTACGGGAACAAGGGAAAGGGAATAAAAATTCGATTTCGAAACTGTTTACACATCAATGTTCATGAGTACTCGTTACTCACGCTTTCTTTGTTTTTTTTTTTTAATGGAAAAGATATGGATAACACAATTTTATTGACTATTTTTGAAAAAAAAAAATTATATCCAAAAACTATTTGTAATATGTGGATATGACCAGTGATGCCGTTTTGATACAATCGTATCAAATGTGATCCTTTTTTAAGCCCAAGATATGTACGTAGATACTTGTTATTTTGACGTAGAAGAAATTTGATACCTTTTTAATCAAAATCAAATAATTTTGATACGATTTAATCAAAATCAAAGAATATTAACCTATTCTTTTTCATTTTTAAGATTTTCTAAAAATTGTAACAACCTGTGTTTGCCGCGAAAAATATGTATTGTGAAAGTCTTGAAATACCAAAAATGGGCAACATTTTATCAAACTGTATAGTAGGCATCACTACCCATGGCAGGCATGAGCAAAGAGCGTTATGTTTTATATTAACCATTAGAGCCTTTATGATTTTCTTGAATGAAATTGAATTCGAAAAATCTAAAATGATACTATTCATTATCTTTATATTTTTATATTTGTAAATGTAATAAAAAAAACGATGTCACGTTAAAAACACGAAAGCAGCTTATTTTATTAATTTTAATTTTTTTTCCAAAAATTTTCTGTGATACGAAAAAAAAAAATTGCCGTATCAATTTGTTATACGGGTTAAAAGCCCGAAAACAGCTTTTTTGATTAATTTAAGTTTTTTTTCCAAAAAATTTTCGGTGATACGAAAAAAACCATGAAAGTATCAATTTTTGATACCAAACTTTTTGAGGCTGTGGCAACACTGGATATGACATCCATAGCTTATGGATTAGACAGGATTATCCATAAATATGGATTTGACATCAATATAGTTTTCCCCGTGCAGTAATTATGTATACTAGAGTGCTGCCTACTGTCGAAATTCGACAGTTTTCTAGATGTTTTCTTATGACTAAGGTGCAACTATAGTTTTTGTATAATTGTTTGTTGTTATTGTCACTGTTACTATTTTATTATTGTTCCTGTTGATGCTGCTCCTTTTGTTGCTAATGTCACCGCTACTATTTTGTTGTTGTTGTTGGTGTTGTTGTCGTTACTTGTCTTCACAATTCTCCTACATATGAACTTCTATCTATCTATTTCTGCTCTTCTCTTTCCTAAATTTCTTTCCTACTTATTCTTTCTTATTCTTTCTTATCCTTCTTATTACTTGACTTTGTGTTGTGCTCAAAAGCATGCAACAACAACCACACGTCAATTTTCCAACGAAGATTGTGGACGTATTTTCCAACCAATTTTCATGAAAATTGGCGCAGTTCTATTTGAGAGCAATAGCTTTCTAATGGTGTTCTTAATTTTAAAATCGGTTCAATAGTTTCGACGGAAAAGATGGAACAAAATTTTTGTTAGCGTATTAATAATATAGATACCTCAATGAAATTTCTTAAAATAACTGTAAAAACCCGTATTGTTGTTGTTGTCGTTGCTACTTTTCTTCTTAATTCCTCTACGTAAATGAATTTTCTTAAAATAACGTTAAAAAACCTTACTGTTGTTGTTATCGTTGTTTCTAGTCTTCCTAATTGCTTCTTTCTATTTCTCGACGGTCCTTTTCCCCCTTTCTTACTTTTTCTTTTTTATTCTACTTATTCCGTCTTTTTCTTTTTAACACGCTTTTATTAGTTTCACCTGTATGTATGTATGTATGTATGTATGTATGTATGTATGTATGTATGTATGTATGTAACTTCATCCGATCCTAAAAGTTGTAAACATTTAACTAAATTAACTAAATTATTATATCTTTCAAACATTAACTTTTTTGTGTTCTCTTTATTATTAACACGCTTTTATTAGCTTCACCTGTATGTATGTATGTATGTATGTATGTAACTTCATCCCATCCTAAAAACTAAATATTATATCTTTCAAACATTCACTTTTTTGTGTTCTCTCTATTATTTCTATTCTCCTCCGGATTCGAAACATGACATCAGCAGCCCAACGGCATCATATAGTAGGACATTCAACATTATATTTTATGCTTCATTGCGGCTTTTATGTTACCTCTCTTCAAAATAGCCTCTATGAATTTCAATTCACTCCCGTATACAAGCCAATAAGTAACAAGCTTGCAGGGTACGGAAAAACTCACTCACGAACGCTCAAAATTAGATTCTTCTCAAATCACAAACAAATGTTCAAAGAAAAACGTATAACCACTCAAATAGCGAGCGAACTAACGCACAACAGCCAGCGATCGCTCATAGGCTATGAGTCATAGCGATGGCGATAAACTCAATGCATAAATTCACTCAAAAATAAAGCTTGAAGCTTTCTGTTTTTGGGTTTGTTGTATTTGCAATGAAATCAAACGCATGTACAATGTACATACATACGTATGCAGAGCAAGAACTGGTTTTGTGTTTTGTGTAACAAGCTTTCTGTTTTGTCGTTGCTGTGTTTGCAATAAAAACAATCGCATGTACATACATATGTATGCAAAGCAAGAACTGGTTTTGTTTGTAATTCATTTAATAGTAAGTGCTGAATCAACGAAAAGGAACCCTAATTACATTTTTATACAATAGGGGCATTTCAGTTATTACATCTGGGTCTGGGTCAAGATAAATTTTTACTGAAACAATCCGGCTCATAATGAAAATTGGCTGCACTTGAAAATAACTAAAAAGAAGAAGAAACATATACAACATATACCCAGCAGTAAAAATCTGAAATGAATCCTTTATGAATCACTGATGAAATTCATAATGAGGAGGCATCAGTGAATACTTTCATATAAAGGCTGCTGCATTTTTTCAAATAAATGGCGCAAAAACAATTCTTCTGTACGTTAAAAAGAGACAAATACTCCATCTAAAACAATTTGATTGACATTAAACTGCAAACTAAAAGAAAATAACTATTTCAAAAATTATTTTTGGGAAATGTGAATTTAAATTACTGAAATAAATTATGAAACTCAAATGGCGGGATAGCTATGTATTCCGTGTTATAAGGAGAAGCCAGTGCGCAGTATAATTTTTCTTCCGGACTTCTTTCCCCTAACGGCCAAAGCAGAAGCTTACAAGAGGCAAATTTGAAATTTGTATTTCCATATATTTTTTATTTTAAATATAATTTGTTTTATAGTTGTCAAATTGAAAAATTTGTCAGAAAAGCTGCCAAATGTCAAAAAACCTACCGAAATACAAGCTGGCTCATGGGTTTTTAACCGCCTAGATGGTATTTCGTTTGGTTTTTTCAATATAGCTTGCTTGCTTGCACCAACGCAAAACGATAGTGATGAATATTCAACAAAGAATGATCAATGATCATTTAGCAGTGAAACAAATTTACTGCAGGGTATATGTATATATATGTATACATACACAAATGTCACTTTTCAGTTCTGCCAAATCAAAAAAGCACTGTGCTGCCAAATCAGCACGGAAAAAACAAATCGAACAGGGCGGATCAGAAATTGAACCAGCAATTTATCTGGTTTAATCGAGCTGAAATCTTTGTTGTTGCATTTACATGCAAAAATTTTTATCTGGGTTAGGATCACCGTATGTGAAACACGGCTATTGTTTTGTAAACGTGAGGTGAAAAAAATTTCTCTAAAAATAAAAAAAAAAAAAATAAAAATAAAAAAAAAAAAAAATGCGCCACTTGGGACTCGAACCTGAGCTGTTTGGTCCGTAGGCAGCATACCTCACCATTACGCTACAAACGTATTCTGAGCTTTATTGTCTAAATTCGAATTTATTCAATCAGGTTTCTTTTTTTTTTTTTGTTCTTTTCAAATGCTTCACCTCAACTTCTCTTCACTTTCTGATTGTAAAAAAAAAACAAAACGTTTGGGAAATTTTGTATTTCCAAACTAGTTTGGAAAACCTTGAATAAAAGGGTTTGGAAAATATTGCATAATAAGCTAGTTTACTTCACTGCATATTGGGATTTTTGGTAGAAGTTATATATACATATGTATGTAGATCTATTTCGGAGAACACCACATCCCATCAGACTTCTTTTTACTTTTATTCTTGCGTCCGCATAAAACATCCTTTAATGAACAATTTCACTAAAAAGTCAAAAATAAATAATAGCTTAAAAAACTAAAAAACACGCTTTAATCTTAAAAATCGTACTAAAAATTGAGAAATAATTTAATTAGAAACAAAATGATGAACGAAAATATAAGTATTTAAGGAAAAGCGTGGGGGTGCTCAATAATATTTGAACATGAAAATATTCGATTCGTACAACTAGTACAAAAATATACCTAGTTGCGAAATTAAAGAGTACGATATATGAAATCTCAAAAAAGTCAAAATAAAATTATTAGTAAAAAAACACCGATTTTAAATGTTTTTTGGCATACTGAGCACCCCACGCTTTTCCTTAAATACTTATATTTTCGTTCATCATTTTGTTTCTAATTAAATTATTTCTCAATTTTTAGTACGATTTTTAAGATTAAAGCGTGTTTTTTAGTTTTTTAAGCTATTATTTATTGTTATAGTGCTTCTTCTCATTGTCACTGCTAATATGTTGTTGTCGTTGTTGTTTGCAGATATAGTTTTTGTTTGTAGATGTTGTTGTTGCTGTTATATTTGGTGTGGTGTTGTTGTTGTTACTCGTCCTCCTAATTCTTCTAACTACGTACATACATAGATACATATGTACATAGTACAATATATGTACATCATTGTCTCATTTTATTTCTACTTTCTTTATTTATTATTTCTTATCCTACTTATTCCTTGCCATTATGTTTTTGTTGTAGTAATTTTGCTACCTTTTTACGTTTCTACTTCTTTGAAACTACACACCACATCCAGCCAAACATGTTCAGAATTGCGTGGTTTGGTGAAAACGCACAAAGTCAGGTACAAATGCTTGCGCATTGAGACAGCTCTGTTGTGTTCAAATGCTTGCAACAACAACCACACGGGAATTTTCCAACGACGATTGTGGGCGCATTTTCCAACCAATTTTAATGAAAATTGGCGCAGTTGTATTTGAGAGCAATACCTTTCTAATGGTGTGCTTAGTTTTAAAATCGGTTCAGTAGTTTCGACGGAGAAGAAGGAACAAAATTTATGTTAGCGTATTAATAATATAGATGCTTAATTTTATATTTTATTATTAAGAATCCATGGGCTTAAACCCGATATATATTCTGCCATTTTTAAGGAGAAGTCAAATTTAAAATGGCAATAAAAAAAATTGTTAAATGTAGCAATAAGTGGTCCTCCATCCTCAAATTGTCGCACAGTGTAATTGAAAGCCACAGCATCGCGTGGCTGGGTTTACTAGTCTTCATTATTTGTCGAGCTAGGGGCTCCGAAACCTCCATTTTCCAAAATTTCAATGAATTATCTTTATATTTGACAAAGTTATCGCTTAAAATATTTTTATTAGGCCCCTTTATAATACTCATATATAAAAGTGGGTGTGGTCGTCAACCGATTTTGGTAATTTTTCGTCCAAACATTTGCCTAAGTAAGTACATCACACGTATCAAATACTTTAAAAATCCACTTATAGAAATACATATTTACATGTGTACATTGGTATGAAGCACTAACTACCACGCTGGGTTACGCGGCCTGTGCTAAGTAAACGAAGATATCTTATCTTTTATTTGTACTCATAAAAGTTCGTACACACTTTGAACGCGACAGAAGGGCATTCCCTAGTAGTTAAGTTGGTTGCTTGATTAGTATGTTGACGCTATAGTTTGGGGAAATTCTCATATCGGATTTCATGTTCGATTGGATAACTACGATAAGCATTTATTAATCACCAATTTTATAAGGTTGAGCCACGAAGTACTTCTATACCTTTGGAGCACATTCGTCAAAGCCGTTTTTGGTATGAAGGAAAATAAGTAAACAGTTTGAATTGTGATCGTACCTTTAGGCAACTGCATGATCAACTTTTGCAGTTGTATTGCGAGGGTGAAAATGCCCAACAAACAATCTGGTAAGCGTTTTGCAAATAAAACTTTAAATAAGCGTACATATGTATGTAATTGGGCTAATGTAAGCGGTGTAAACCAAGCTCAAAATAGGCTTACATGAATAAGGATTTTGCAAGCGACATTAACAAAATATTTGGTATTGTAAGTGTTTTGCGAATGTAGACGGCGACCGACTAAATATACTCTTATTTTTCGGCGCAAACAAAAATCATATTTGTAAACTCATTTTAGTTTTGATTTCTGAACACTAAAAAAGTTATAATAGTGAATTTTTAGTGAAATAAAGAAAGTGATAAAAGCCATGGTTTTTCAGCACTACTCTGAAAAAAAAAAACACGTTGTAAATATATATGAGGACGCTCAAAATTCTTAAATCAACTTTTTTACATCAGAATCGCTTTATCTGCACTAAAGCAGTTAATCTATAGCATCTTAACCCATTGACGGTCATGAGTTAACCCGTTGGTGACCTATGTATTTTTTTATTTTAGTTTCGAGTTTAATTTTCTTTAATCAGAATCGGTATATCGATACTAAACTAGTAAATCCCAAGAATTTTAACCCCTTAACGACCACGCATTAACCCATTTTTAACCAAATTTTTTCACTTAATTCTTAGATTAAAATATTTAAATCATATTAGTTGTATCTACACTAAAACTAGTAATCTTTGGAATCTTAACCCATTAAAACGGTCATGAATTAACCAATTGGTGACCAGTTTTTTTAAGATCTGTAAACAAATTATTTAAATCAAAATTAGTATGTCTGTGGTATGGTGGCCGCTGTGGTGCAGTGGGTAGAGTGCTCGCCTGCTATGCCATAGGTCTCGGGTTCAAACCCCAGTCCAAGCAAACACCAAACAAAATTATCTAATTAGTAAAAATCCAATTATTGGTTTCTTAAGAGCAGCGGTCACCTCTCGGCAGTGGGCGGCATACCCTCCGAGAGTATTTCTGCCATGGAAAAGCTTCTCACAAAAAATGCATTCGCCGTTCGGAGCCGGCATAAAACTGTAGGTTCACCCAATTGGTAGGAAAAACAAAAGGAGCACACCTCGAATTGGGACAGAAGCTCGGCCATAAAACTCGTCAGAGTCATAATAGCGCCATTGTATTATATTAGTATGTCTGTACAAAAATAGCCAATGTGTATTGTATTAACCCATGAGCGGCTATTTATTAACCCATTAATGAAATATGCAGGTGCAGGTACATATGTACTATGTATACAAAAATGGTTTTCTCCAATTTTTTGTTTCGTGACATTAAAAATTTTCTGCGGTCACAAGTATGTTGATATGGGAATTAGGAGTTTCACCGTTAGCGTTTTAAGCAGAACACGTATTTCCCCACACATTTTCATGCCTAACATAAATAAATAATAGCTTAAAAAACTAAAAAAACACGTTTTAATCTTAAAAATCGTACTAAAAATTGAGAAATAATTTAATTAGAAACAAAATGATGAACGAAAATATAAGTATTTAAGGAAAAGCGTGGGGTGCTCAGTAAGCCAAAAAATATTTAAAATCGGTGTTTTTTTACTAATAATTTTATTTTGACTTTTTTGAGATTTCATATATCGTACTCTTTAATTTCGCAACTAGGTATATTTTTGTACTAGTTGTACGAATCGAATATTTTCATGTTCAAATATTATTGAGCACCCCCACGCTTTTCCTTAAATACTTATATTTTCGTTCATCATTTTGTTTCTAATTAAATTATTTCTCAATTTTTAGTACGATTTTTAAGATTAAAGCGTGTTTTTTTAGTTTTTTAAGCTATTATTTATTTTTGACTTTTTAGTGAAATTGTTCATTAAAGGATGTTTTATGCGGACGCAAGAATAAAAGTAAAAAGAAGTCTGATGGGATGTGGTGTTCTCCGAAATAGATCTACATACATATGTATATATAACTTCTACCAAAAATCCCAATATGCAGTGAAGTAAACTAGCTTATTATGCAATATTTTCCAAACCCTTTTATTCAAGGTTTTCCAAACTAGTTTGGAAATACAAAATTTCCCAAACGTTTTGTTATATTTTACAATCAGAAAGTGAAGAGAAGTTGAGGTGAAGCATTTGAAAAGAACAAAAAAAAAAAGAAACCTGATTGAATAAATTCGAATTTAGACAATAAAGCTCAGAATACGTTTGTAGCGTAATGGTGAGGTATGCTGCCTACGGACCAAACAGCTCAGGTTCGAGTCCCGAGTGGCGCATTTTTATTTTTTTTTTATTTTTATTTTTTATTTTTTTATTTTTAGAGAAATTTTTTCACCTCACGTTTACAAAACATTGTATAAAAATGTAATTAGGGTTCCTTTTCGTTGATTCAGCACTTACTATTAAATGAATTACAAACAAAACCAGTTCTTGCTTTGCATACATATGTATGTACATGCGATTGTTTTTATTGCAAACACAGCAACGACAAAACAGAAAGCTTGTTACACAAAACACAAAACCAGTTCTTGCTCTGCATACGTATGTATGTACATTGTACATGCGTTTGATTTCATTGCAAATACAACAAACCCAAAAACAGAAAGCTTCAAGCTTTTTTTAAACGGTTTTATTTAGCTCACCCCGTTTGTTTTTTTATTTATTTATTATTTATTCTTGGGTCAAATTTATTAATTCAAATTTCACCCTCTTCCTGTCAACCGATTAATCTGAAATTTTGTACGCATGTATAACCCCGATGACAATGCAATATTATGAAAAAAAAATTCCGCTAGGTGGCGCGTGGGTCGCTATATTTACAAAAATCGCATTTATGGTCCGATTTGGCTGAAATTCG
The DNA here is from genome assembly GCA_960531455.1 of Urophora cardui. Classification (NCBI taxonomy): domain Eukaryota; kingdom Metazoa; phylum Arthropoda; class Insecta; order Diptera; family Tephritidae; genus Urophora; species Urophora cardui. The sequence goes on along the minus strand of OY482672.1, from coordinate 79,674,587 downwards.
GAACATGTATTACTACCTCGAAAAGAAATATTTTCTTAAAAAAAAAATTCCGTTAGGTGGCGCGTGGGTCGCTATATTTACAAAAATCGCATTTATGGTCCGATTTGGCTGAAATTCGGAACATGTATTAGTACCTTGAAAAGAAATATTTTCTTTAAAAAAAAATTCCGCTAGGTGGCGCGTGGGTCGCTATATTTACAAAAATCGCATTTATGGTCCGATTTGGCTGAAATTCGGAACATGTATTACTACCTTGAAAAGAAATATTTTCTCAAAAAAAAAATTCCGCTAGGTGGCGCGTGGGTCTCTATATTTACAAAAATCGCATTTATGGTCCGATTTGGCTGAAATTCGGAACATGTATTACTACCTTGAAAAGAAATATTTTCTTAAAAAAAAAATTCCGCTAGGTGACGCGTGGGTCGCTATATTTACAAAAATCGCATTTATGGTCCGATTTGGCTGAAATTCGGAACATGTATTACTACCTTGAAAAGAAATATTTTCTGATACCAGCTGATATCAACAAAACTGGGGGTTTACCAGCGGAACTGGAAATATTTGTGGGGGCAAAAGTCATGCTACGGTCCAATATTGACGTTTCAAAGGGATTAGTAAATGGCGCTATAGGCTACATCAACGAAATCATTTGGCCTCAATTTCGTCGAACTCAGATGTATGCAACAGATGTACCTTCCGTCCGAATTGATTTCGCAAGAGACGGAGTACATCTTATACACCCGAAAGCCATACAGTTTCCAGCTAAGTACAATTACGGGACGGCTGAAAGAAGAATGTTGCCTTTAATAATATCATGGGCTTCTACAATACATAAAATGCAGGGCAGCACTGTGGATCACGCGGTCGTATACTTAGGTGCGAAACTGTTTGAAGAAGGTCAAGTCTACGTGGCTCTTAGTAGAGTAAGAACTTTGCAGGGACTACGTATAGAGGCGTTGGACTGCAATAAACTAACGGGCAAGAAACCTTGCAATAATGAAGCACTAAATGAATTAAACAGAATGCGAAATAAAAACTAAAAACTAGAAAATAAAAATAGGTAAAAAAACTTTTTAAGTTAAACGGTTTTATGTTATACATACATTGCAATGTTTAAGATAAATGTACTAAAAACCAAAAAATAATAAAATAGATACAGTCGTGGGAATTATAAACATTTGCATAGACTAGACTAAAATAAAACCGTGGGGCACGTCAATTGTTTACAATCGTTGATTAAAATGTTTGTTTTGTAATGTTACACTATAATTAGGCAGTTGTTCAACCGACAACGATGGACGTGTGATAAGTAGGGCTAGAATGTGGAAAAAAGCTAGCAAGCTCGATTATAAGCGAGTTTTAGGGTTTCATAGTGGTGAGCGAGTAGTACTTTTATCATATGTTTTGTCGATTAAAGACAAACTACGAGCAGTGAAACGATTCCTCGTGTGAATGTCCAACGATAAACTAGTTGAAACATCTCTTTTATTAACATGGAGTGTATAACTATTGGAATTTCCATGAGCAAGAAAATAGTAAGTAATTTCCTCACCGTCTGCGGGCCAACTGCCTAACGACGAATTAAACGATTCTTCTATCGCACATTAAGTCGATAATTTGTAGACAATTGACGTGCCCCCCGGTTTTATTTTAGTCTAGTCTATGCAAATGTTTATAATTCCCACGACTGTATCTATTTTATTATTTTTTGGTTTTTAGTACATTTATCTTAAACATTGCAATGTATGTATAACATAAAACCGTTTAACTTAAAAAGTTTTTTTTAACTATTTTTATTTGAAAAAACAACTATTGACTATGACTATGACTGTGACATTGGCGCAGTCGCAGCTACAGTCGATAGTCGTATTTCGCCTCACCGGGCAAAACCTTAGCACATGCTAAATGAGAGTAAGCGCCCGTGTAAGTATACCAGTGACGTTCTTTTCCTAGCCCCGGGGCGGGCGATAGGGTTGCCAGATGAAAAATGTCGAAAGGGGGATCGACGAGACCAAAAAGGAGGATTTCGGGGTACAAGTTAGAAAAAATGGGGTAATTTTTGGGGGGGGGGCTAATAAAACAAAATGTATTAAACAAAAAATTGGCTTATTCACTTATTTGACATAAAAACAAAGAGATGAAAAGTAAAATTCCATACCGTTTGAACAAAAAAAAAATATTCTTATGTATGTTTAATCGTCGTACCATACGAAAACTACAACCCGATTTTTTGTGTCTGACGAAAACTAGCACTTTAAATGTGTATTTGAAAAAGTAGCACTCGGCCTTTGGCTCACGAAAACTAGCACTTTAAATTTTTGGAAAAGTAGCATTTTCGACTTTTGGCTGACGAATTGCATATATAATTATTGCAACTTTTCGTTAGACAAAAATTTAAAGTGCTACTTTTCGTGCAGAATTTTTAAATTACCCAGTTTTCGTAAGAAATTTTGAAAATGCTAGTTTCATATGGTGTGACGCTATGCATTGCACACGCATATTTACGAAGGTATATATATATCCTTAATATTATAAATTAGGTTGAACATAAATATATCTTTGTGTATGTATATGTAAGCACATCGAGTCAACTAAGTCTACTTATTTTTGTAATCTATATATATAAAAGGAAGTGGCGTTAGTACAAACGCCTATAACTCAAGAACGCCTGCACCGATTTGGATGATTGATGCAAATTCAGATTGTTCTCTGGCCAGAATAGGAGAATATCCAATAAAATTCCCGAAAAATGCAAAAAAAAAATTATTTTCCCATACATTTTGTATATCTTCTATATATATAAAAGGAAGTGGCGTTAGTACAAACGCCTATAACTCAAGAACGCCTGCACCGATTTGGATGATTGACACCAGTTCAGATTGTCCTCTGGCCATAATAGGAGAATATCCAATAAAATTCCCGAAAAATGCAAAAAAAAAAATTATTTTCCTATACATTTTGAGATAGGGATAGGAATAGGGATAGCGATAGAGATAGAGATAGAAATAGACACAGAGATAGAGAAAAAGATAGAGATGGAGATAGAGATAGGGATAGGAGAAATTAGGTTTGTCGCGGTGAATATATCGTCCCCTCAATATAACAATAGCGTATGTGCTCATACGCCATTATTTTTTTATTGCATATTTAGAATCTCCATCTTTGATTCTATGTCTGGTCAAAATTTCGTCAAATTCTACTTCCACAAAGTGGGTCAAAATGTCAATGGAAAAAATGGTGTATAATTTCTTGTTCAAAAATTTAATAGATATCTGATTTGACAAAAACTTTAAACTCGATTTTCTCAAAACCCAAAAAAAATTATACTCTATTGTTATATTGAGGGGACGATATGTATATCTCTTTTGTTCAGAGAATTGACAGTTTTATAGCTTTATAGGAATAAATTTTAGGCAGAACAACGTCTGCCGGGCCAGCTAGTAGGTAAATAAATCGCATCCTAAACCATAAAGTGACGCAACGGGAAATTTTTTGAAGTCGGGTTTTCTCCATAATAGATTTTATAATCTAGCGACTTCCCCAAATTCTTTTCCATAGGCTTTGCCTGGAAAACTAACGTTATACTCGTATGCGGACACATACAGACTTTCTTTTAGAGAAAAAGCACTTCAGCACCATTTAAAATTTTTGGATTTCGAGCTGTATCACTTTATGATTTAGGGCGAGATAAGTACATACATATACATATGTATGATATAAACAATATCAATTAAAACTTTGTGCAAATATTGGGCAAACATTTAATAAATTTTCATAAAAATTTTAAAGTTTTACTGAAAATTTTTGAATTTTCTGAGTATTCCGCTTCGTAGCTCAGTGACTTAAGATTCACTAAAAAAAATTCGAATTTTTGGCAATTTTGAAATTTCATCCATACAGACTTTTGAACCTATGTTTTACAAAAAATTTCTAGTAAAAACATTAGAATTTTGATGAAAATTCGTTTAATTTACCTTATTTTCAAAATGAAGCAAAAAATTAATATACACATTAATTTAGTTACATAAATATATATGTATGTATGTATATAATATTTATGTTTCACTTATTTAGTCATATTTGACACTGGTTTTCAAGCTTTTCAAAATATTTTTGCCAATCTCATCATGTTCACCTAGCAAAAAATAAAATTTATTAGGATATTAAGAGTATAGTGAAAAAGGGGTATCTACGGAGCCTTCCGTAGATAGGGGAACACCAAGTCAAAAAGGGGTAGAATCCCCCCAAAGGGGTTCATCTGGCAACCCTAGCGGGCGACTTTATTGCTCTCTCACAGATTTGCTCACACGTATAAGGCAAGCAGGGTGCCCAGATTATTTAAAAAAAAGCGCAAATTCAGAAGAAAAAAGCGCCCAAAAGAGACATAAAGCGCCCAAAATTCACAAATCCAATAAAACACATAAAGTCGACTTAACAAATCTTTTATTTTAGGAATGATAATAACAAAAATAAGGTACAAAAATTGCTGTCTTTTATCGATATTTTTCGCCTTCGGCGCTATAAATATCATTGTGTATGGAGAACAGTGACTTGACTCTGGGATGTGTGTCAAACAGGTCGAACAGCTGTGCTCAGCTGATTTTGAAGTTGTTGTTATGGCCGATCGTGTTAATGACGATCGTGAATGCAATATAAGTTGCTCTTCTTCTTTCTGTTTTGTAGGTTGTTGATTTTACATTCTTGCACATGTTATTCGTGGAATAGCTGGCGTTTACGCTCTCTCCGGGAATTGCGTTTTAGGAACTCAGCCTTAATTTCTTTTCGGAATTATGAATTGGTTTTTTCAATTCCCAAATTCCGGAATTGCGTTTCTGTCTTGATTGCTACGACCATGTCATTATGGTCTCTTTTCTTACAACAACCACATCCGGCCGCCATACCAATCTGTCCCCGATTTTGACATTTGCCGATAACATATCGTCTTTTTTTTTATCGATTTTCGATGAGCTGTGGGACTTGTATATTTTGACAATGATAAATATTCTACAAATCTAGAATAAAGTAAGATTCTCTAAAATTTCCTCGAAACATATTTCATCTGAATCGCTTGTTTTTACATTCTTATCATAAATTGAGCTGTTTAATTTTGACAACATATTGTTGGATATCGGAAACGTTTTGCAGCAGAAACTATTAGCCTTCATAAAGCATTTTATTCGAACTATTGAATTTATGCTTTCCAACGCCATCCTGTTTCGAATCTTTGTTTTTGTTGAATTCATTACGGAAAAAATGCGCTCAACAAAAGCATTAGAATGAGGCAATGATAATAAGATAAAGGCTAATTTACTTATATTTCCAAACATTTTATTGCCAATGGCGGTTTTCACTCCGTAAGCAGTGAGCCAAAATTCTTCACAGTCAGATGGAATGCCATTCTGAAAAAAGTTGTTCCATGGGAACGTTAACATATTTGAATATTCCGTTTTGATCCAGATAAATACCAGGATCACAAAATTGTTGTTGCATTTCCTTTCAAAATTTGTATCCGGATCTGGATTACTGCCACGGGAACTCAGCTTAAAATTTCCTCTAAAATAGTTAAAAGAGGTACCAATCGACGCGTTCTGACCTCTAGATTATGAATTCGAAAGCGGAGATAAAAGATTTTTCCACATTTAAAAGATATTTATTGAAACGGTTTAAAGTTGCACGGTCTTCTACACCTTTTTCAGTTTAAGTTCAGAAAGTTATAATTGAAGTTCAGAAAATTACAATTGAAGTTCGGAATTTCCAATTGAAGTTCAGAAAATTACAATTGAAGTTCAGAATTTCCAATTGAATTTCAGAAAGTTACAATTGAAGTTCAGAAAATTACAATTGAATTTCAGAATTTCCAATTGAAGTTCAGAAAATTACAATTGAAGTTCAGAATTTCCAATTGAAGTTCAGAAAGTTACAATTGAAGTTCAGAAAATTGCAATTGAATTTCAGAAAATTACAATTGAAGTTCAGAAAATTACAATTGAAGTTCAGAAAGTTACAATTGAAGTTCAGAAAAGTTACTCATACGCCCTGGTATCTCGATTGTAGGAAAATTGTATGGATTTGTTTGAAGATTTAATAAAAATGTAAATTCTCGTATCTTTAACGCCCTTCGGGGTAGATGCATTTTTAATTCGATTAATCGCATATATGTTTTATAGGGCTTGAAACAAACGTCTATAAATGCAGAAATTTTGACATTGGTTGCAAGAAAGTGCATCAAGCAATGGGTGTAAATCGAAACCGTATATGAAATAAAAATAGGTAAAAAAACTTTTTAAGTTAAACGGTTTTATGTTATACATACATTGCAATGTTTAAGATAAATGTACTAAAAACCAAAAAATAATAAAATAGATACAGTCGTGGGAATTATAAACATTTGCATAGACTAGACTAAAATAAAACCGGGGGGCACGTCAATTGTCTACAAATTATCGACTTAATGTGCGATAGAAGAATCGTTTAATTCGTCGTTAGGCAGTTGGCCCGCAGACGGTGAGGAAATTACTTACTATTTTCTTGCTCATGGAAATTCCAATAGTTATACACTCCATGTTAATAAAAGAGATGTTTCAACTAGTTTATCGTTGGACATTCACACGAGGAATCGTTTCACTGCTCGTAGTTTGTCTTTAATCGACAAAACATATGATAAAAGTACTACTCGCTCACCACTATGAAACCCTAAAACTCGCTTATAATCGAGCTTGCTAGCTTTTTTCCACATTCTAGCCCTACTTATCACACGTCCATCGTTGTCGGTTGAACAACTGCCTAATTATAGTGTAACATTACAAAACAAACATTTTAATCAACGATTGTAAACAATTGACGTGCCCCACGGTTTTATTTTAGTCTAGTCTATGCAAATGTTTATAATTCCCACGACTGTATCTATTTTATTATTTTTTGGTTTTTAGTACATTTATCTTAAACATTGCAATGTATGTATAACCTAAAACCGTTTAACTTAAAAAGTTTTTTTACCTATTTTTTTTTTGAGTGAATTTATGCATTGAGTTTATCGCCATCGCTATGACTCATAGCCTATGAGCGATCGCTGGCTGTTGTGCGTTAGTTCGCTCGCTATTTGAGTGGTTATACGTTTTTCTTTGAACATTTGTTTGTGATTTGAGAAGAATCTAATTTTGAGCGTTCGTGAGTGAGTTTTTCCGTACCCTGCAAGCTTGTTACTTATTGGCTTGTATACGGGAGTGAATTGAAATTCATAGAGGCTATTTTGAAGAGAGGTAACATAAAAGCCGCAATGAAGCACAAAATATAATGTTGAATGTCCTACTATATGATGCCGTTGGGGTGCTGATGTCATGTTTCGAATCCGGAGGAGAATAGAAATAATAGAGAGAACACAAAAAAGTGAATGTTTGAAAGATATAATATTTAGTTTTTAGGATGGGATGAAGTTACATACATACATACATACATACATACATACATACATACATACATACAGGTGAAGCTAATAAAAGCGTGTTAATAATAAAGAGAACACAAAAAAGTTAATGTTTGAAAGATATAAATAATTTAGTTAATTTATGGCGTTTTCTTTTCTACGAAAAAATGTTGCCCTCATATATCCCAATTATCGAATTACGTATCCTGACTTTCTATAAAATGGCTGAATTTGTAGATAAGGGTGCCCTCTTACTTAGTTAGAGGTAATTATTTGGTGAAAGGACCAGACAAACTTACAAAATGGCTAAGAAAATCGAACAGGGCAACATTATTTCGAGAAAAGAAAACGCCATTAGTTAAATGTTTACAACTTTTAGGATCGGATGAAGTTACATACATACATACATACATACATACATATGTACATACAGGTGAAACTAATAAAAGCGTGTTAATAACTAAAATTTGAATGCAATTTTTAAACTCACTTTTTTTTAAAATACGCACTTTGCTTTTGGTTCTGAACCCGGATTCTTTGTCACAAAGGTCCATATTTTACTGCTGCATTTTTACATTTGCTACTTTTTTGCGCAAATTAAAAAAAATCCATCTTGAAAAAAAATATTTAAAAAAAAAGAGGTACGTTTAGTTTTATACTAAAAATTAATTTTTTAAAACATCTAGTTCCAAAAAAAAAAACACTCATCGATTATGTAAGCTTCACTTAATGTTATGGAAAAAGCAGAATAATAAAATTTTATATCCTTCTCTTACACCAACTATTTCAAATACACATTAAAATTTCACACTTTGGAAAAAAATTATTTTTTGGAAAATTTGCCATGTTTGTGTATCGATAACTCCCAACTGAAAAACGATAGAAAGCTGAAAATTGGGCCAGAAGTGTAGAATTTTATAGGGAACAATACTGCGTTTTTATTTTGTTGAAAAACTCATTATTTAAAAACTGAATTTTGAGCACGCTCGGCCCCAGTGTGCGCAGTTGAAATGTGCCCAACAACGCTCCGTTGTTGTTTCAAAGATGCGAACGTTTTTGATTCAAATACTTTTCGTATTTAAATTAACAACGAAAACTGTTGCATCAAATATTTTTACATTTAAGTTAACAGTTTTTGCTTTTGGATTAACAGCAAATATTTTTAGATCAAAAGCGAGCACCGTCGATTCAAATACTTTTCGTATTTAAGTTAACAGTTTTTGCTTTTGAATTAACAGCAAAAGTTTTTAGTCCAAAAACGGGCACCATTGTAGCAAATACTTACGCATTTAAGTTAACCTCAAAAAAATTTTAAACAATAGTATTTTTTTTAATATAATGGATATTATTTTATTTTTTTATATAATACATACATATGTATTTACATAGTAATAATACTAAGGCCCTGTTTCATCAAACCAACTTTTTCCATTCACCATTTACAAACTCTCACGATACCAAAAGAAGTTAAGATTAGTTTTATCAATATTAGTGTTATTTTATGTTATTTTATTTTATTTTATTTTATTTTATTTTATTTTATTTCGTTTTAACTACTTTATTTTATTTCGTTTAATTTTATTTTATTTTACTTTAATTTCATTTAATTAAATTTTAATTTTGCTTAAGCTTTAAATTTATATTAATTAGACTCTGTAAATGTTTTTTGTTTGGTTTGTGAAACGAGGCCAAGAATTAAGATTAACAACAACATAGATATTGAGATTTATATTTAGACCGGTATTCATATAAAAAATAAAATAGGTTTATAACTGTTAAAATTTAAAAATTTTATGAAAATGTCATTTTATATAATTGTCAAAATCTATTTTAATTTTTATGAATACTGGTCTTACCTGTTTTAGAATTATAATAATATTAAAGGCCGTTTTCCCCATCTCCGGTTAATTTAGCCGGTGGTTAATTTGACGTAAATTGTATGGCGAGTGAGAAATCCTCCGGTTGAGCACTTAACCGGCCCTAAGACTAAAAATAAAACTAGGATTAATACTATCAAAATTAAGATTAATAGCGTTTTCTTTTCTACACAAAAATGTCGCACTCATGTAGTGCCTTCAAAAAGTTGTGTTCTTTTGTTAAATGAGTGCAATCATCGCAGTCCACATCGCTATCTTTTCTCAAAGGGCAATCCTAAAAAAATTCGAAAGGGCAAGATTTCTTGCCCTCTGTGCTATCGACGGGGCATACAATGACCCTGTCAAACAGCTGATCAATAACAATAACGAATAAAAAGTATACCTTTTATGTCTCTTTCTAGCACACATAATATGTATTATATAGATTGCGTCATACCAGAAAAGCTAAAGTATACACAATTGTGACATTTAGAGTGTATTCTATTGTACATACATATGTGAAGGGCTGCACTGAATACGAAGAGGACGGCAATTCGACAGGGTGTAGTGCAAATCTGAGCTATTATTGCGCTTCGCCATGACAACCCTTTTGTGTAGAAAAGAAAACGCTATAATATAATGAAAAAAATCAAGAATCTATATTATTAATACGCTAACATAAATTTTGTTCCATCTTCTCCGTCCAAACTACTGAAGCGATTTTAAAACTAAGAACACCATTAGAAAGGTATTGCTCTCAAACAGAACTACGCCAATTTTCATTAAAATTGGTTGGAAAATGCGTCCACAATCATCGTTGGAAAATTTGCCGTGTGGTTGTTGTCGCATTCTGTGTCAATGCGTTTACATAGGTGAGTTTGTGCCTGCTCGCCAAACTTACCATGCAATTGTGAACATGTTTCGCTGGAAGTGGTGTGTAGTTTCAAAGAAGTAGAAACATAAAAAAGTAGCAATAGCACTACAAAAAACACAAAGTTAAGCAATAAGAAGGATAAGAAATAATATGTAGGAAATAAATTGAGGAAAGAAAAGAGCAGAAATAGAAAGAAAGAAGTAGGTAAGAGAATTGTGAAGACGAGTAGCGAGAACAATACCAACAACAAAAACAACAAAATAGTAGCGGTGACAGTAGCAACAAAAGGAGCAGCATCAACAGGAACAACAACAAAATAGTAACAGTGACAATAACAACAAACATACAAAAACTATAGTTGCAAATTAGTCATAAGAAAGCATCTAGAAAAATGTCGAGTTTCGACAGTAGGCAGCACTCTAGTTAATTATTATTAATCTTACAATTCTTTGTCGGCATTTAGAGTACATATTTTTTGAGAAATTGAAATGTAATCGATTTTTTACACATGTTAATTATAATAACATTAAGACTAAGAATAAAACTAAGATTAATATTATTAAAAATGAGATTAATGAAAAAAATCAAGAATTAGTTATTATTAGATAATAATTGTCAAAAAAATCTTAAAACTCTTTTGCCGTCATTTAGAGTAAATATTTTTTCATAAATTGAAACGTAGTCAATTTTTTTTAAGTAGTAGGCAGGGACCGGGAGTTTTATTCCTTTTATAATAAAACACCAAAGAAAAAATTTATATTTGGAGGAATATTTTATTTGGACAAAAATAATCAATAAACTTGGTATTTAATTTTTTAGCACCAGCGATAAAATAAATACTTGGTGTTTTATTTTTTAGCTCCATCGATAAAACAAAAAACTGGAGTTTTATTTTTTAACTCCAAAATAAAACTCCAGAGCCAATAACTAGCGAACCACTTAACCGAATTGCATAAATTTGTTATCAGATGAAAGGTAATTCAGTAAGCTTTTGAATGGTAGCACTTATACTAAATTGGGAAAAATTAAAAAAAAAATAGGTGGCAACCTTGGTTTGAGTGGTAACCTTGGCATGGGTGGCACCATTAAAAAGCTTACTGAATTACCTATCATCTGATACCAAATTTATGCAATTCGGTTAAGGGGTTCGTTAGTTATTGGCCTTGGAGTTTTATTTTGGAGTTAAAAAATAAAACTCCAGGTTTTACTTTTATCGATGGAGCTAAAAAAAAAACTCCAAGTATTTATTTTATCGCTGGTGCTAAAAAATAAAACGCCATATCTTTATTTTACAGCTGGCGCTTTTTAAAAAAAATCAGTAAAATTAATAGAGCCCAGGTTATTGATCCTGGTGGTCCTGGGATGAAAGTAAAGTTAATAATTTTGCCCAAGGACACAATCTAGCCCTGGAGTTTTATAGCATCGAAAAAAATAATAATTTTTATTTTCGGTCCCTGGTAGTAGGTATTATTGGTGCCTAAAATTTCAAAGGCCTGATATTTCTCTAAAAAAAAAGATTTACGTTGCTGACAAATCGAAAAAAAATATGATTTTGCAGTTCAAAAAATATGTGTGTAATAAGCAATATTGTATTATTCGACATAGTCGTTCTTTTCGTACAAAACACCTCTGTAATTTACACTAGAAGCTTCATTCCCGATCGTAAAATTTGTGCACAAATTATTGTAAAATTCAAGTTTTGTAAGGCCTATTGGTGAAACATTTTTTATTTTACCAATATCATTTTGAAAGAAACTATATTCAAATAAATAAGAACTGAATTGTAGGGAATATTTAATTGCAAGTGTAAGAGGAATATTTTTACGACATGCTATATTATTGCTGTATTTTTTGAACTCTGCGCGCTTTGCTTCAAACCTGAAGCACCATAAAAATTTAAGTGGACCAAGTTCTTTGATGCAAGTAACGTAATGAGCAGGGACCGTAACGGTTATAAGTGATATCCAAAAAGTTGATTTTTAACGATTATTTTCTGAGTTTTATTTTTTGATCAGAAAATAAAAGTTTTTTCTTGAGTTTTATTTTTCGATCAGAAAATAAAAGTTATTTTTTGAGTTTTATTTTTTCCTCAGAAAATAAAAGTTTTTTTCTGAGTTTTATCTTTCGATCAGAATATAAAAGTTATTTTTTGAGTTTTATTTTTCCCTCAGAAAATAAAAGTTATTTTTTGAGTTTTATTTTTCGATCAGAATATAAAAGTTATTTTTTGAGTTTTATTTTTCCCTCAGAAAATAAAAGTTATTTATTGAGTTTTATTTTTCGATCATAAAATAAATGTTATTTTTTGAGTTTTATTTTATTGCTCAGATAATAAAAGTTATTTTTTGAGTTTTATTTTTTGCTCAGATAATAAATATTTATTTATAAATTTTACGTATTTATGTGACGCGAGCACATACATATATACTATTAAAAATGTAATTTTATGTATGTATGTATGTGAGTAGGTACATAAATATCTAGCATTTAGAAACTCTGTAGGACAGAAATAAAGTTGTTGTATGTGAAGTAGGTATACAACAACTTTATTTCTGTCCTTCTACAGAGTTTCTAAATGATACATATTTATGTACCTAATCACATACATACATAAAATAAAATTTTTAATAGTATATATGTGCTCGCGTTACATAAATACGTTAAATTTATAAATAAACTTTTATTATCTGAGCAAAAAAATAAAACTCAAAAAATAACTTTTATTTTCTGATCGAAAAATAAAACTCAAAAAATAACTTTTATTTTCTGATCGAAAAATAAAACTCAAAAAATAACTTTTATTTTCTGAGGGAAAAATAGAACTCAAAAAATAACTTTTATTTTCTGATCGAAAAATAAAACTCAGAAAAATACTTTTATTTTCTGAGGGAAAAATAAAACTCAAAAAATAACTTTTATTTTCTGAGCGAAATATAAAAATCAAAAAATAACTTTTATTTTCTGAGGGAAAAATAAAACTCAGAAAATAACGATTAAAAATCAACTAGCCGGACCCGCGCGCATCTTGCGCAAAAAATAACAAAGCATACGTGGCGCCAGTCGGTATGGTTTGTGCTGTCACGCCCATTTTAAAAAACTTATTATTTATTTGGTTTGGTGGACTTATGGAACTTTCAATGAATTACCTAGATATATGTTTGACAAAGATATCGCATAAAATGTTTTTATTATTCCTATATAGGTATGTGCAATATATTTTTATATATTTTATATATATTTTTATGTGCGTATGTGGTTCTTGCCGACTTGGGTAATTTTTTTCCACACGTTTGCCTTGGCTTAATCGATTTATCTGCTACAGTTCCTGAGTTTTGACTTATAAATCTTTGAAAATTTGCTCCTCTTGGCCCATTTTTCAAAATTTCAGCACGTTTCCTCATAACTGCATAACGTAATTTCATCACTCGGGCTTTATTAGTGATTGAATTATCATGTTTTACGTGCTTTTCGAAATACACACATATGCCTTATTTTCAACCCCAATTTTCTCTGTTCCATTAGAATCTATGTACCAAATTTTATTAAAATATTTCTATTTTTAAACGGTTTTATTTAGCTCACCCCGTTTGTTTTTTTATTTATTTATTATTTATTCTTGGGTCAAATTTATTAATTCAAATTTCACCCTCTTCCTGTCAACCGATTAATCTGAAATTTTGTACGCATGTATAACCCCGATGACAATGCAATATTATGAAAAAAAAATTCCGCTAGGTGGCGCGTGGGTCGCTATATTTACAAAAATCGCATTTATGGTCCGATTTGGCTGAAATTCGGAACATGTATTACTACCTCGAAAAGAAATATTTTCTTAAAAAAAAAATTCCGTTAGGTGGCGCGTGGGTCGCTATATTTACAAAAATCGCATTTATGGTCCGATTTGGCTGAAATTCGGAACATGTATTAGTACCTTGAAAAGAAATATTTTCTTTAAAAAAAAATTCCGCTAGGTGGCGCGTGGGTCGCTATATTTACAAAAATCGCATTTATGGTCCGATTTGGCTGAAATTCGGAACATGTATTACTACCTTGAAAAGAAATATTTTCTCAAAAAAAAAATTCCGCTAGGTGGCGCGTGGGTCTCTATATTTACAAAAATCGCATTTATGGTCCGATTTGGCTGAAATTCGGAACATGTATTACTACCTTGAAAAGAAATATTTTCTTAAAAAAAAAATTCCGCTAGGTGACGCGTGGGTCGCTATATTTACAAAAATCGCATTTATGGTCCGATTTGGCTGAAATTCGGAACATGTATTACTACCTTGAAAAGAAATATTTTCTGATACCAGCTGATATCAACAAAACTGGGGGTTTACCAGCGGAACTGGAAATATTTGTGGGGGCAAAAGTCATGCTACGGTCCAATATTGACGTTTCAAAGGGATTAGTAAATGGCGCTATAGGCTACATCAACGAAATCATTTGGCCTCAATTTCGTCGAACTCAGATGTATGCAACAGATGTACCTTCCGTCCGAATTGATTTCGCAAGAGACGGAGTACATCTTATACACCCGAAAGCCATACAGTTTCCAGCTAAGTACAATTACGGGACGGCTGAAAGAAGAATGTTGCCTTTAATAATATCATGGGCTTCTACAATACATAAAATGCAGGGCAGCACTGTGGATCACGCGGTCGTATACTTAGGTGCGAAACTGTTTGAAGAAGGTCAAGTCTACGTGGCTCTTAGTAGAGTAAGAACTTTGCAGGGACTACGTATAGAGGCGTTGGACTGCAATAAACTAACGGGCAAGAAACCTTGCAATAATGAAGCACTAAATTAATTAAACAGAATGCGAAATAAAAACTAAAAACTAGAAAATAAAAATAGGTAAAAAAACTTTTTAAGTTAAACGGTTTTATGTTATACATACATTGCAATGTTTAAGATAAATGTACTAAAAACCAAAAAATAATAAAATAGATACAGTCGTGGGAATTATAAACATTTGCATAGACTAGACTAAAATAAAACCGTGGGGCACGTCAATTGTTTACAATCGTTGATTAAAATGTTTGTTTTGTAATGTTACACTATAATTAGGCAGTTGTTCAACCGACAACGATGGACGTGTGATAAGTAGGGCTAGAATGTGGAAAAAAGCTAGCAAGCTCGATTATAAGCGAGTTTTAGGGTTTCATAGTGGTGAGCGAGTAGTACTTTTATCATATGTTTTGTCGATTAAAGACAAACTACGAGCAGTGAAACGATTCCTCGTGTGAATGTCCAACGATAAACTAGTTGAAACATCTCTTTTATTAACATGGAGTGTATAACTATTGGAATTTCCATGAGCAAGAAAATAGTAAGTAATTTCCTCACCGTCTGCGGGCCAACTGCCTAACGACGAATTAAACGATTCTTCTATCGCACATTAAGTCGATAATTTGTAGACAATTGACGTGCCCCCCGGTTTTATTTTAGTCTAGTCTATGCAAATGTTTATAATTCCCACGACTGTATCTATTTTATTATTTTTTGGTTTTTAGTACATTTATCTTAAACATTGCAATGTATGTATAACATAAAACCGTTTAACTTAAAAAGTTTTTTTACCTATTTTTATTGCGCAAGTTAGAGTGTATAGAGTGTTTTTGGAAACTCAATTTGTTCCAAAGCACCTTTCTAGCCCAGTAATAAGCCTTTAAAATTTTATTGACCTACTCGCATGTTTAGAGGTGCCCTCAGCCCCACAAAGTTGGAAAAATAGCACGATCTGGTACAAATGTGAAATTTCTACAATTATGAAATAAAAAAAAACCAAGTATGAGGATTGATAAACAGGCTAAGTTGAGTATAAAGCTAAGATCACACGATTTGTACATTTGGCTAAAAATTTGCCAAATTCATAGGCAAACCGTGTGAACGGTAAATTTCATTTGAGACAAATCACAAAAGCCAAATATTTAGCCTCTTGTGGCAAATCAAAAACGGCCCTTGTAGCCAAATCGTGTGAACACAAATGCCATACAAAAGGTAAATGAAAATGATGAAAATGGACAAATTTTGATTTGCCACTTGGATACAAATGGTTGTGGCAAATATACAAATCTTTTTTGACAACTATAAAATAAATTATGTTTAAAATAAAAAATATATGGAAATACAAGTTTTAAATTGGCCTCTTTTAAGCTTCTGCTTTGGCCATAAGGGGAAAGAAGAAGTCCGGAAAAAACATTATACGGCGCACTGGCTTCTCTTTATAAAATAGAATACACAGATATCATGCCATTTAAGATGCATAATTTTTTTATTTCAGTAATTTGAATTCCAATTTCGAAAACAATTAATTTTTGAAATAAATATTATTTTCATTTAGTTTGAAGTTTAATGTCAATCAAATTGTTTTTGATGGAGTACTTAGCTTTGTTCGTGGCCGCTGTGGTGCAGTGGGGAGAGTGCGCGCTTGCTATACCAGAGGTCTCGGGTTCAAACCCCAGTCCGAACAAACACCAAAAAAATTGTTTCTAATTAATTAAAACTCAATTGTTGGGGTTTTAGAAACAGCGGTCACCTCTCGGCAGTGAGCGGCATACCCTCCGAGTGTATTTCTGCCATGAAAAAGCTTCTCAAAAAAATGCATTCGCCGTTCGTAGCCGGCATAAAACTGTAGGTCCACCCAATTAGTAGGACAAACAAAAGGAGCACACCTCGAATTGGGAGAGAAGCCCGGCCATAAAACTCGTCAGAGTTATATTAGCGCCATTGTATTATTATTATATTATTATTTAGCTCTGTTCAATAACACAAAATTGTTACGAATTTTTCGTAAAAAATGACAGCTCTCCATATGAAAATGACAGTTTTTATGAAAAATAAGTTAAAAATTTTTAGTAATTGAACACAGGTTTTGTCTCTTTTCAAGAACTGTTTTTGTATTTTGACTTTCGGCGGGTTTTTCAAACCAAATATACCAGAGAAAAAACGTAGTGTCATATAGGCCGAAGAAACATTTTTTAACATTTAGCTAGAAAAAATTAGGAATAATTTTTTATTCCTTAAGGCGGATTCATCGTTCGAGTTCAGAACTAAAGTGGAATTTGGGTTAACTAATAAAAATAGTTCAGAACTTTTCGGAATTCCCCTCACACTCCGAAAACACAACAACAACCACATGGCAAAAAAGTTCTGAACTCGAACGATGAATCCGTCCTTATTGAGATAATTTTGTATAATGAATACATTTATGACGTTATTCAATTATTCTTGCTAGTCACACAAGTATACTTTTTCAAAAAGTGATTTTTCGAATACTTTCCCAAATTAGGAAAGAATATTTGCCCGAATTTGAACCGAATGTTTTCCCGAAACCTAACCGAATAATTTTCCAAATACTTTCCGGATCCTAAACCGAACCCCAATAATTTCCCAAATCGGGAAAGAATATTTGCCCGAATCTGAACCGAATGTTTTCCCAAATGCTTTCCCGACTCTGAATCGAATATTTTTCCAAATACCAGATCCGAAACCGAACCCGAATACTTAACCTATTATTTTTCTAATAATTTCCCGAATCCGAACCGAATATAAATAAACATGAACCCCTGGTGATAACTCAGTCAGTTTCCGGGCGAATTTAACAAAAATTTGCACGTGACTATATCCTACTATTACCCTAACCATTTCTAAAAATAATCGAAATCGATATATGGTTTTGATCCTTTACTTTCATTCAAAATGAATACATAAATAATTTCTTCATATACGATTTCGACGTATCTGCAACATTTAATTCACTTTTGTGCAACCAAAGTAAACATTTCACAATGACCATTTTTTTGGAGCTCGTTAACACACGTATTCTAATGAATGAATTAAATTAGCTTTATATCATCTTACAGAGAATTAAAACAAGTACTATCCACTGATTTAATACCTATTTGATTAATTTGTGTTTGTTAATTTTTCATAAAATTTTCTTACAAAAAAAAATTTTCGCCCAAAAGTATGCTTCTATATTTTTCATACGACTGTTTTATCATGATTGGTTAAATCGTGTGAACGAATGTGAACAAATTTGCCACTTTACTTCTATGTACAAATATGTGGCAAATCAAAAGCTAATAAATCGGGCAAATCGTGTGAACGCAAAGCAAATCATTTGCACATCGATATCAAAATGGGCAAATGTGGACAAATTTAAATTTGTCATCTTTTGTACAAATGCGTAAATCGTGTGATCTCGGCTTAAAAGTGAATTTTTTTTTGGAAACAACAACAACCAAAGTTATTAAAGGTCAATGTTTATATTATGCATTTTTTAAATTGCAATTACTTAAAAACTACTGAACCGATTTCAAATATTTTTATACCATTCGATAGGTATTTTGAATCCCTTTAGTTTGATATTTTATGTGGGTTCCATAACACTCCCCGCTGCGGGGGTAAACCCCCCTTTTACCCCCCTTACTTTTCATATAAAGTACCACGCCCAATAAAACACCGTGTCGCATGCATAGCTAATTAATACCTTTAAAACGATGCCTTACTTATTAATTTTGGTAAATTATGTGAGCAGAAAAAAGGATATTTATAAAACACCAATTAGAAATAATATATATGATTTTTTTTTATAAAAATCGAAAAAATAAAAGTTAATGCACCTAGAGGTAGTCTGCGTTACGGTGATTACATCTGTGTACTTCTTTTGCGTTTAGCGTTTCTCCTTCAGTATGATTTTTTTAGTCAAAGTTTAAAAAATAACGATTATTTGCAATCCCTGGTAATGAGTCATAAAATGATGTTTTGGCTTAAGCTTTTCTTTAAAACCAGTAATGTAAAATTGATGATGTTCGGCTATCAAAGCACGCAGTTCGTCAAACATATTGTCATTATATTCCTCCGACATTAAAATATCAACGATTTTAATAAAAGTGATTAAAAATTTATATACGAAATCCGATTCGTCAATTAAATCGCCAATTACTAGTAAAATAGTATTCAAAAAGAGTTTCATTTCAGAAGCGTTCATTTTTAACACGCTTTTATTAGCTTCACCTGTATGTATGTATGTATGTATGTAACTTCATCCCATCCTAAAAGTTTTAACATTTAACTAAATAATTATATATTTCAAACATTCACTTTTTTGTGTTCTCTCTATTATTTCTATGTATTCTCCTCCGGATTCGAAACATGACATCAACAGCATCATATAGTAGGACATTCAACATTATACTTTATGCTTCATTGCGGCTTTTATGTTACCTTTCTTCAAAATAGCCTCTATGAATTTCAATTCACTTCCGTATATAAGGCAATAAGTAACAAGCTTTCAGGGTACGGAAAAACTCACTCACGAACGCTCAAAAATACATTCTTCTCAAATCACAAACAAATGTTCAAAGAAAAACGTATAACCACTCAAATAGCGAGCGAACTAACGCACAACAGCCAGCGATCGCTCATAGCGATGGCGATAAACTCAATGCATAAATTCACTCAAAAATGAAGCTTGAAGCTTTCTGTTTTGGGTTTGTTTTATTTGCAATGAAATCAGCCGCATGTACATACATACATACATGCAAAGCAAGAACTGGTTTTGTTTGTAATTCATTTAATAGTAAGTGCTGAATCAACGAAAAGGAACCCTAATTCTATAATTGCATTTCACGTTTGGAAACAATTTTTATACAATGTTTTGTAAACGTGAGGTGAAAAAAATTTCTCTAAAAATAAAATTAAAAAAAAACAAGTAAGGAAGCCTAAGTTCGGGTGGAATCGAACATTAGATACTCAGCTGTATGCTTTCATTGTTTGTTTGCGTCTGATAGAATCACGATGTATTTTATATAAAGCGAGTGTTGCATAAAGTGGGCGTAACCACGCCTATTTTCAACATTTTTATCAGTCATCCCACTAAGCATATGAATATTATTCTTTGCTCAAAATTTCATTCCTTTATGACTTCTAGTTACAAAGATGTCACGTTACAAATTCCCAAAGAGTGTTCCAGAAATATCTTTGTCAAAAAGTAGGCGTGGTCATAAACCGATTTGAATGAATTTTTGCGTGTCTATTAACACTACTTATAAAAGTGTATAAACCAAGTTTCGTCATAATATCTCAATTATTTGTCGAGTTATAGGCTAAGAAATCTCGTATATTCCTTTGTCTAAAAAGAGGCGGTGCCACGCCCATTTTCCAAAATTTTTCTACTTTTTGTTTCCGGTCTATTGTGGAACTCATGCCACAAAATTTTAATGAATTACCTTCATATTTGGCAAAGATATCGCTTAAATTGTTTTTATTAGGTCACTTTATAATACCCATATATAAAAGTGGGCGTGGTCGTCAACCGATTTCGCTAAAATTTTGAACATGTATTACCACAAGTGACAAAAGTGTACGCACCAAGTTTCGTCATTATATATCAATTATTTGTCGAGTTATGGGCTCAGAAATCTAGTCCCATTTTCCAAAATTTTTGTGGTTTTCGTTTTATGTCCATAGTTGCACTCCTGCCATAAAATTTCAATGATATATCTTTATATTTGACAGAGATATAGCTTAAAGTTTTTTTATTAGGTCACTTTATAAGACCCATATATAAAAGTGGGCGTGGCCGTCAACCGATTTTAACTATTTTCCGTTCAAATGTTTGGCTAAGTAAGTAAATCACGCATACCAAATTTCATCGATATATCTTCAACGGTTTCTGAGTTATGACATATAAAACTTTCCATGTTTGACCCTTAATAAGTGGGCGTGGCACCGCCCATTTTCCAAAATTTCATCAAATTTCTTCATAGGGGCCTGAGCTCAACACGTGGGTAAAATTTCATCGCTCCAGCTATATTAGTGACTGAGATACCAAATTTCCGATTTTTTCTATATAGGAAAAGTGGGCGTGGTCATGGTCCGATTTCGCCTATTTTCAATACCAACCGTCCCAGTCTCGATACCAACTTGCATTTCAAATTTCATCAAAATATCTCAATTTTTGCGCGAGTTAGAGTGTTTACAGACGGACGGACGGACGGACATGGCTCAATCGATTTCTCTTTTCACCCTGATCATTTTGATATATATAAGTCTATATCTATCTCGATTATTTCATTCTGTTACAATCCACCGTTATGTGATTAAAACTATAATACTCTGTGTACTAGTACAGCTCAATAATATTTGAACATGAAAATATTCGATAAAGCGTGGGGGTGCTCAATAATATTTGAACATGAAAATATTCGATTCGTACAACTAGTACAAAAATATACCTAGTTGCGAAATTAAAGAGTACGATATATGAAATCTCAAAAAAGTCAAAATAAAATTATTAGTAAAAAAACACCGATTTTAAATATTTTTTGACATACTGAGCACCCCACGCTTTTCCTTAAATACTTATATTTTCGTTCATCATTTTGTTTCTAATTAAATTATTTCTCAATTTTTAGTACGATTTTTAAGATTAAAGCGTGTTTTTTAGTTTTTTTAAGCTATTATTTATTATGTTACATGTTTTTATTTGAGTCTTAGTTAAAGGGTTACTTAAACTTCTCATGTGAGATGAACCGTAGGCAAACAATAGCTTTCTATAGTTAAATGCTTCCAAAGAAAACAAATTTTTTTGATACATATATAGAGCTCGGAAAAATAGGTGAAATCAAGCGCCTAAAAAATGCTACATTTTGTAAATTTTGTTTGTTTTCAGTGGCGGGATTACAATTTAAATATAAAGGGGTAGCATATTGGTATGGTGGGTGAAGATTTTATTAGATAATTTCTTAATCACGTTACACAAATTTGCAGTTTGAATAAACATACAGTGGTGTGTGATGAAATAAAGCCAAAGAGGTATTTAGTTTCTTTGACATTTTTACTGAAAAAAAGTATGAAGAACACTCGTACGTCTTGCGTTTAGAAAAAAAAACAAAATTTATTTCAATTTTGTATTCGTCGTCAAGCTTTTTGAAAGCAAAACAAAACTAGCTGTAATGAAAATAAAATTTGGAAAAAGTAAGTAAATTATGGCATAGTTAATGTTCCAATAACTCATAAACAAAAATGCAAAACCGTTTTTACCACGAGAGAAATTTGCATTTTTACAGATATGGAATTATGCCGAGTAACCAATTGGAAAAAATGTAAACACTGAAATGGTCATAAGAAAAAATAGGAAAGTTCAAATCAAGTTTTTTTACCTAAAATATGCAAATGTTTAAAGTCAGACCACTACAAATTAAAAAGCTGTGTTATATATTCCATTTGCTAATATGCACTTGCCTCATTTTCATTCAAAATATATTTGGTTTGAAACTGTAATTGCTTTTCCTTCACGTGCGAAGATTTTGTCTCAAATTTAAGCGAGCCACTATAAATTTTTATTTTTTTTTTTTTCTTTATAATTATATATTTATTTATTATACTTTATTTGTTATTATTCTTTATTATTGTATTTATTTATTGTAGCTTAAAAAGCCTTAATAATTTATTTTTCTGGCATCCTAGTAAGCAAAAAATCCAATTGCTT
Organism: Urophora cardui; assembly: GCA_960531455.1. Lineage (NCBI taxonomy): Eukaryota > Metazoa > Arthropoda > Insecta > Diptera > Tephritidae > Urophora > Urophora cardui. The sequence continues at coordinate 79,651,932 of OY482672.1, read as the reverse complement.
TCACGGGGGGCTTAGACCCGAATGTACCCCATCCTTAAGCTTGCCACTGGATGTGCTCACAAACATTACGTAGCATAATTTTAGGCGCTTGATTTTCACCTATTATCCCACCTCTATACATATATATAATAATCCAAAATTTTGGGAATATCATATCTTGCCACCCCTAAAAATATGTCGTGCATTATATCACAAGCTTTATTGTCTGTAACATGAAAAAGAGGCAGTCTGTTCCAAATAGAATTTTCTTTCACCGCATTTAAATCATTGTTGAAATACTGCAATTCCATTGAATAAATTTCTATATTACGTACACTTTGAGAATCTTCGAGTAATACCGATTGACAATCTTCTTTTGATAATGAGCAAAGTCGACAAAAAAATTTGCTATTGAAACTAGTATGATATCCCAAAACTTCATTTAGGCCCCAGTAATCACCCAATATCTGGCCGTGATAAAAATAAATAGTATATTGCATATTCTTAATGACATTTAATGACCTATTCCATTTGAAGTCAAGTCTTCAAAAACCTCAACCAGTTTGCTGAGGGTAAATTCTTTTCTAAAATAATTCATGTCTTTTGAATTTATAAATCCTGCTACAAAAATATTTTTCAAATGAGATATTTGGTGTTGAGGTATAACAGGTATTGTAAAATATACACCACAAACAGAATGCTGATGTGGTCCCAAAGGGTTGCTTTACATATTCAAAAAATTCTTTATATTTGTTTCGCTTCTCTACAAATTTTTCAAAAGACGCTATAATTGGAGAAATTATTAACTCAGTTATAGATTTTTGGGCGATTGGTATATCTTTTTTTTTTTCAAACTATTGGATTTGCAGTGAAGCTATAAGGCATGACTGGTTGCATTATTATATATTATTTTTTTCTGACTTAAAATGTTTATTGTGCTACTTTCTTTAAAGTTATTTTGAATAAGCGTCGAATCTGAATGAAGCTCTGTATATTCTTAGCTTGTTACAATATTTTCTATCAAATTATTGATATTTGAAATGTTTGGTGTATTACTTTCCTTAACATTATTTCGAACAGAGAACATGATAACTTTTGGCACTTTGGTTTGTGAAGCGTTCGTGTTTTTGTTGATATTAGACTAAAGTCGTGCTCACTTGCATGATTACGAAACTTATATAAATTTTGAAAATATCTATCGCAATTCTGATAAAGACATAAATATTTAAAAGCGACTGGAGTTCGATGCACGCCCTTAAGGTGGTTAAACAGATTTTGAAAGGATAAAAATTCATTTTCGCATATAGGTAGAACAGTTATGTGTGGGAATTTATTCAATGGCGATATTTCTACTGGACATTACTTAATTTATTTTAAATATTTTCAACTCTGGAAATTTTTTCCTGGTTTGGAATGTTATATACAAATTGTTGAAGAAAAACCCACACATATCTGCTCTTTGCGGAATAATGAATATTAAATACAAAACACATTTTTATGATTAAATCTACAGCCCTAGTTAAACTGCCTACTTCATATTTAATACTGTCAACACAGACATAGAATTCCCTTAAATTTTGAACATCCTCACCGACAACAAACACTCTAGGTTGCAATGTCCATCCCTGTTTGCGTGCTGCTTAAAATATCATTTAACTAAAAAATATTAATAAAAGTAGATGTAAACAAGTCGAATAAATTTGATATACTTGCTTCACTTGCATTAATCATGGCGTCGTAGTAATTAAGGTTTAGTTTGTCTTTTACTTCGGCTAATTCAAAAATTAAAATCTCAGTTGCCTCCTCTATGCTTTCTATTTTGTCAAACATCAGCTCGGATTTACCAGGAAACATTGTCTGAGAATCAATATCATATGTATCTACATAGTATTTACATATATTTTTCACAAAAATTTAATTTTTAACACATTTTTTTCTATTTTTTTATTTATTTTTTTCAAAGCCTTCTTTATTTATCTAGTGAACACAATTTCTAGTTCATAACTAGCGAAAAAATGTCAAAGAGGCACTTCATTTGCCGTCGGCTTTGCATATTTTCTCAGATTGTTAGTGAAGTATATTGTGCAAAGAATATGTAAAATTTGCATCTTCACTTAACGAAATGAAATATCAGCCCAGTGAAGCTGGACCCCCCATTCAATGGATTTGAAAATTAATATGCTAGAAATTATGTGCTATTAATGTGCTAATTTGTTCCAAAAAAAAAAAATTTGTGCTCCAATTTTAAGGGGGTTTTTTTATATGTCCAAATGGGGGGTGCAGCTTCACGTGAAGCTGAACCCTCCAACGGATCGAAAATTCAATATGCAAAAATGAATGCTAGATTTATATGCTAATTTCGTCCAACCACCAAATTTTTTTTTTTTATTTTTAAATTTGGGGTACTTTTTTATAAAATTTAATAATCCTAAATGAACGCTACGATAACGAACTGTCATCTACCAAAAAGATTTTTTTGTTGTTTGAATTTTTAAGACTTTTTTTCAATTTCAAAGTGGTGGGTGCAGTTCACGTTTTTTGAAAAACTCCCCCCTTCAATGGATCTGAAATTCAATATGCAAAAATTAATGCCAGATTTATGCTAATTTCGTCCAACCACCAAATTTTTTTTTTTTAATTAAAAAAAAAAAATTTTTTTAATTTCAAATTTGGGGTAAATTTTTATAAAATTTAATAAGCCTAAATGAACGCTATGATAGTGAACTGTCATCTACCAAAAATATTTTTTTGTTTTTTGAATTTTTAAGACTTTTTTTTTCAATTTCAAAGTGGGGGGTTTTTAAATTTCAAATTTGGGGTAAATTTTTATAAAATTTAATAAGCCTAAATGAACGCTATGATAACGAACTGTCATCTACCAAAAAGATTTTTTTTTTGTTTTTTGAATTTTTAAGACTTTTGAATTTTCTTTTTTATTTCAAATTCGGGGTAAATTTTTATAACATCTAATAAGACTAAATGCTGGTGTAAATCATTAGGTGCGGAGTAACTCTCGATTTTGATGACAGGCTTTGTTCCGAAAGAAGAAGGTCATCAACTTCGGACAATTTTTCATTATCATTAAATAATACTGCGCTGTAATGGCCTATTTCTTGAGGGAAATGCTTTGCAAGCTCTTCTTTCCGATTTGGTTCCCTTAGGGGTTTGTTTGCCATTGCGGGCAATTTGTAGCTCACAAATCCTTCCATCTTGTATTTTCTATTTTCCACAAAAACCTCCTTTGGAATATCGCACAATTTGATGGAATCCATTTTTCCGGTGGCATATATGTCCAAAGCTAAGATTTGGCCTAAAATCATTTAATTTTTCAATTGGATTGGATCATGAAATTCCATTTATGCGTAAAAAACATTCAAAACGGCTTACGGCAAACAGATAGCTTTCTGGATCCCAAACATCTTTTGAACTATGCGTCTAAAAGAACAACTAAAAGGCAAAGGCGCGCCGCGGCGTCAGTGCGTCAAATATGATTATGGCATTCTTAAACCATAAACACATAAACCCCCCGCACATGTGCTTCACAAATTAGAATTAGTTCCTTCGTGACGACAACGTTAAAATGTTTCCGCCGCAATTTCATTTTTTGTTTGCTACTTGTGGTATGCCGCTTTGAATGTGCTTTCAGCATTATTAATTACCATAAATTCTTAAAATGCTTGTTTCCACCCCCTTACATGGTTCATTGCAATTTTGAAGTTAACTTCTTAGGCGGCGATACAGAGTTTTTATGGAGAGTGAAATTTGAAATTTGATGCAACGGAAGTTGCCCCCGGAAATAGCAGCCATTTTAGTTGATTTTTAATTTAAAAAAAAAATCAACCTTAGTATATCGCGCGGTTCGAACTCACAACCCCTCGCTTCCATACCAGACGAAAAACCTCTGCGCCACCACACCACTTGCGTGGAGTATGTCAAATGCTGCACTTAAATTGAACTAACAAGTACAAATCACTCACCTATTGAAAGCAACAAGCAGTGTTGCCACTTTAGCTATTTTGTAGCTAGATTTAGCTATAACTTTTGGCGTTTAGCTACAGATATTTGCGTTTAGCTATTAGCTATTTTTGTTAGCTTTTTTTTAATAGCTTAGCTATTTTTAGCTATTTTTATACTCAGCTGTACTAGTACACAGAGTATTATAGTTTTAATCACAGAACGGTGGATTGTAACAGAGTGAAATAATCGAGATAGATATAGACTTATATATATCAAAATGATCAGGGTGAAAAGAGAAATCGATTGAGCCATGTCCGTCCGTCCGTCTGTCCGTCCGTCTGTAAACACTCTAACTCGCGCAAAAATTGAGATATTTTGATGAAATTTGAAATGCAAGTTGGTATCGAGACTGGGACGGTTGGTATTGAAAATGGGCGAAATCGGACCATGACCACGCCCACTTTTCCTATATAGAAAAAATCGGAAATTTGGTATCTCAGTCACTAATACAGCTGGAGCGATGAAATTTTATCCACGTGTTGAGCTCAGGCCCCTAGGAAGAAATTTGATGACATTTTGGAAAATGGGCGGTGCCACGCCCACTTATTAAGGGTCAAACCTTGCAAGTTTTATATGTCATAACTCAGAAACCGTTGAAGATATATCGATGAAATTTGGTACGCGTGATATACTTACTTAGTCAAATATTTGGACGAAAAATTTCCGAAATCGGTTGAGGGCCACGCCCACTTTTATATATGGGTCTTATAAAGTGACCTAATAAAAACATTTTAAGCGATATCTCTGTCAAATATAAAGATATATCATTGAAATTTTATAGCAGGAGTCCAACTGCGGACATAAAACGAAAAACACAAAAATTTTGGCAAATGGGCGTGGCACCGCCTCTTTTTATAAACATAACTCGACAAATGATTTATATATAATGACTAAACTTGGTGTGTACACTTTTATTACTTTTGGTAATACATGTTGAAAATTTTAGCGAAATCGGTTGACGACCACGCCCACTTTTATATATGGGTATTATAAAGTGACCTAATAAAAACATTTTAAGCGATATCTTTGTCAAATATAAAGATAATTCATTGAAATTTTGTGGTATGATTTCTACAATAGACCGGAAACAACAAATAGAAAAATTTTGGAAAATGGGCGTGGCACCGCCTCTTTTTACACAAAAGGATATACGTGATTTCTTAGCCTATAACTCGACAAATAATTGAGATATTATGACGAAACTTGGTTTATACACTTTTATAACATGTGTTAATAGCCACGCAAAAATTTATTGAAATCGGTTTATGACCACGCCTACTTTTCAAGAAAGATATTTCTGGAACACTCTTTGGGAATTTGTAACGTGACATCTTTATAACTAGAAGTCAAAAAGGAATGAAATTTTGCACAAAGAATAATATTCATATGCTTAGTTGGATGACTGATAAAAATGTTGAAAATGGGCGTGGCTACGCCCACTTTATGCGGCACTCGCTTTATATAAAATACGCCGTGTTTCCATCAAACGCAAACAAACAATGAAAACATACAGCTGAGTATCTAATGTTCGATTCCACTCGAACTTAGGCTTCCTTACTTGTTCTTAATTTCTTTATTTTGCACATCAGTTTATCATTTTAAGCTAATGAGTCATCTGCGAGTTTATGAAAACTTGAAAGTGTATACTTATCCTTATGATTATCAAACTATACAAAAGTTGATAGTCTGGCATTTTATCGATTATTGGTGCATTCATATGCAAGGTTGATGCAATCAAGGCAGATCTAGGAAGGTAGGCTCGGTGGCGAATTCAGAAATTTCCCATTACTTTGTTATTGTAATTGGTAGAGTGTAATGTCAAAATGATAATTCGCCTTAGTTAAAATCTGAATTCGCTTGAGACTCGCCCATTCCTATTGGTCATGATGTGAATTCGCTTTGATTTTGACATTACACTCTACCTTTGTAAATAAAAAAGTAGTTTCTGAATTCGCCACCGAGCCTACCTTCCTAGATCTGCCTTGGATGCAATAAGGTTTTCGCAGTGCGCAAAGCAACTCTGCCATACATTTTGTTGTTGCCCATTTTGCTATTTGAATTCGCAAATGACCATTGGCATACGCGATATTTGAACCGTCCTTTTCACGGTGTATTCGTAAAATTTTTCAGAACTTTATTATCAAGTTAATTGAGCAACTCCGCCAACGCTTACCGCAGAATATTCAATCTTTAAAAAATATTGAATTTTTTTCTGTAAATAAGCCAAAAATATTTGACACTTTCAAGGATGAAAAGGATCACTTTATTTTAGAAATGCAATGGAAAAACTACACGCATACCCATGGAAGGGAACTACCTCTACAATAAAGTTTTGGGTAGACGTAAGAAAGCTTAGAAATGCTCTTAACGAAAATCCGTTTGAAGAACTACAATCTTTTGTGTTTAATTTTCTAATCCTACCGCTTAGTAATACAGAAATAGAACGTAGATTTTCTGTTATGAACGTAATAAAAACAAAGCAAAGAAATAGAATGCAATTATTTATGTTAAACTCTCTATTGACTGTTAGGTATGGTCTAAAAAGGCTTGAAAAATGTTGTAATAACTTTAAAATTCCAAACGATATTATTAAAGCAATGACTTCAATTAATAATAATTCAACCTGTGAATTAAATGAAGAAGATATGATTTTTGAAATGTTATTGAATCAAATTTTCAACTAAAGTTTAAATATTAACTAGTCGCTATTATAATTTATTTTAATTCTGCAATTGAATGTACATACATACATACATACATACATATGTAATGAATTGATTTTTTTCATTGTAATAATCTTATTATGCGACGTACATATATAAGTACATACAAACAAATATATGTATGGCTACAATATATAATATATGTATATATAAATATTAATATATGTGAAGTTGTTTTATGTCACGTCTTTTTATACTCAGCTGTACTAGTACACAGAGTATTATAGTTTTAATCACATAACGGTGGATTGTAACAGAATGAAATAATCGAGACAGATATAGACTTATATATATCAAAATGATCAGGGTGAAAAGAGAAATCGATTGAGCCATGTCCGTCCGTCCGTCTGTCCGTCTGTCCGTCCGTCTGTCCGTCTGTAAATACTCTAACTCGCGCAAAAATTGAGATATTTTGATGAAATTTGAAATGCAAGTTGGTATCGAGACTGGGACGGTTGGTATTGAAAATGGGCGAAATCGGACCATAACCACGCCCACTTTTCCTATATAGAAAAAATCGGAAATTTGGTATCTCAGTCACTAATATAGCTGGAGCGATGAAATTTTACCCACGTGTTGAACTCACGCCCCTAGGAAGAAATTTTATGAAATTTTGGAAAATGGGCGGTGCCACACCCACTTATTAAGGGTCAAACATTGAAAGTTTTATATGTCATAACTCAGAAACCGTTGAAGATATAGCGATGAAATTTGGTATGCCTGATGTACTTATTTAGACAAATGTTTTGACGGAAAATTGTGAAAATCGGTTGACGGCCACGCCCACTTTTATATATGGGAACTATAAAGGGGCCTAATAAAAACATTTAAGCGATATTTCTGTCAAATATAAAGATATATCATTAAAATTTTATGGCAGGAGTCTAACTACGGACATAAAACAAAAATCACAAAAATTTTGGAAAATGGGCGTGGCACCGCCTCTTTTTAGAAGCTGGAATATACGAGATTTCTGAGCCCATAACTCGACAAATAATTGATATATAATGATGAAACTTGGTGTGTACACTTTTATTACTTGTGGTAATACATGTTGAAAATTTTAGCCAAATCGGTTGACGACCACGCCCACTTTTATATATGGGTATTATAAAGTGGCCTAATAAAAACATTTTAAGCGATATCTTTGTCAAATATAAAGATAATTCATTGAAATTTTGTGGCATGAGTTCTACAATAGATCGGAAACAAAAAATAGAAAAATTTCGGAAAATGGGCGTGGCACCGCCTCTTTTCAGACAAAGGAATCAACGAGATTTCGGAGCCCATAACTCGACAAATAATTGAGATATTATGACGAAACTTGGTTTATACACTTTTATAACTTGTGTTAATAGACACGCAAAAATTTATTGAAATCGGTTTAAGACCACGCCTACTTTTTAACAAAGATATTTCTGGAACACCCTTTGGGAATTTGTAACGTGGCATCTTTGTAACTAGAAGTCATAAAGGAATGAAATTTTGTACAAAGAATAATATTCATATGCTTAGTTGGAGGGCTGATAGAAATTTTGAAAATGGGCGTGGCTGCGCCCACTTTATGCGGCACTCGATTCATATAAAATACACCGTGTTTCCATCAAACGCAAACAAACAATGAAAGCATACAGCTGAGTATCTAATGTTCGATTCCACTCGAACTTAGGCTTCCTTACTTGTTAAATAAGTAAATCATTATTTGGCTATTTTTGAAACAAAAAATTGGCTATTTATTTTAGCTATGAAAAAAATTATTTAGCTATTTTTAGCAATTTTTTTAATTTAATTTAGCTATAAGCTTCAAAATATTCTGGCAACACTGGCAACAAGTAACAAGTTTGATATTTGCAAATACATATGTATGTACATATTACAATGAAAGCAACGACCCGTTTTGTTAGTTCAGTTTAAGTGCAGCGTTTGACATACTGCACGTAAGTGGTGTGGTGGCGTAGAGGTAGTGTGTCGGGTGTGGAAGCTAGGGGAGGTAGGTTCGAATCAAGCCAGGCGACAAATTTTTTTTTTAATTTTTTTTTATTTTAATAATAAATAATAGCTTAAAAAAACTAAAAAACACGCTTTAATCTTAAAATCGCACTAAAAACTGAGAAATAATTTAATATAAAAACAAAACGATGAACGAAAATATAAGTACCTATTTAAGGAAAAGCATTAGGTGCTCAGTATGTCAAAAAAAATTTTAAATCGTATTTTTTACTAATACATATTTATACTCAGCTGTACTAGTACACAGAGTATTATAGTTTTGATTTCCTAACGGTGGATTTTAACAATGAAATAATCGAGATAGATATAGACTTATATATATCAAAATGATCAGGGTGAAAAGAGAAATCGATTGAGCCATGTCCGTCCGTCTGTCCGTCTGTGAGCACGATAACTCGCGCAAAAATTGAGATATTTTGATGAAATTTGAAATGTAAGTTGGTATCAAGACAGGAACGGATGGTATTGAAAATGGGCGAAATCGGACCATGACCACGCCCACCTCCCCTATATAGTAAAAATCGGAAATTTTGTATCTCAGTCACTAATAGAGCTAGAGTGATAAAATTTCACACACGTATTGAGCTCAGGCCCTTATGAAGAAATATGGTAAAATTTTGGAAAATGGGCGGTGCCACGCCCACTTATTAAGGGTCAAACATGGAAAGTTTTATATGTCATAACTCAGAAACGGTTGAAGATATATCGATGAAATTTGATAGGCGTGATATACTTACTTAGGCAAATGTTTGGACGAAAAATTGCTAAAATCGGTTGACGACCACGCCCACTTTTATATATGGGTATTATAAAGTGACCTAATAAAAACATTTTAAGCGATATCTCTGTCAAATATAAAGATATATCATTGAAATTTTATGGAAGGTGTCCAACTATGGACATAAAACACCGCCTCCTTTTAGAAGCAGGAATATACGAGATTTCTGAGCCCATAACTCGACAAACAATCGACATATTATGACGAAACTTGGTGTATACACTTTCACTACTTGTAGTAATACATGTTCAAAATTTTAGCGAAATCGGTTGACGACCACGCCCACTTTTATATATGGGTATTATAAAGTGGCCTAATAAAAACATTTTAAGCGATATCTTTGTCAAATATAAAGATAATTCATTGAAATTTTGTGGCATGAGTTCTACAATAGATCGGAAACAAAAAATAGAAAAATTTCGGAAAATGGGCGTGGCAGCGCACAGTGGTTCGGCTCCATACATTTTGCGGAAAAAAATAGAAGGAGTGGTCCTAGGCCATTGAAATTTTGCACAGAGGTTATATGTGAGCTAATTAAGAAATTTTCAAAAAATGGTTGAAATCGGTCAACACCTAGGGGTACCTCCCTTGGACCTATAAAAAAATGATTTAAATACAAATTTTAGTTTCAGCTAAATAAAATTAAGATATCTCCACGAAACTTGGTACATGAGTTTCCCTCATTAAACGAATTGACAGCACCAAAAATTGTTGAAAGCGGCCACTCCCTAGGGGTACCTCCCCTGGACCTATAGTAAAAATTTTTAAAGAAAAATTTCAATTTCAGCTCAAAAAAATAAGATATCTTCACGAAACTTGGCGCATAAGTTACTGTGATGAAAGATATCGACAATACCAAATATAGGCGTGATTGGCAAACAACCACGCCCACTTTTCCTACACCTTTTATTCAAAAACAAATGAAGATATACATTTTCAGTAACTGAAAAGAGCCCTTGTAAAAATTTGATGTACTTAATGATTATATTTATAATACATATAATCGAAAATATAACTATGTATGTATATATGGAAAGAAAAAAAGCAAATATAAGAAAAATGTTTAATGATTTAGCATATCCTTGACAACAAAATCCAATTCCACACACTTTTTGTTGGGTTGTCGCGTTATGGACTTTAAATAATGACCAGAACTTGCCAGTAATCGATTAATAACATCTGTATTGGTAGAAATTCTATCACTTTTCCTAGAAAACATAAGCCTAGAAATCATAAGCCCCATTTACTAGTAAGGCTTAACTCAGAACATGATAAGGAGTTCAACTTTTCTGCTGAGAAAGTATCAATAAGTCTTCTTGTTGTGTGATCAAGTAAACTTTGCAAATTAACAGCAGCATATGTATGTATGTTTCTGTTACTACAATTTCGTCGGGATAACATTTTTTTTCATCTAATACCTTAAAATAAGCTGGTAAAAAGTTTAAACAAATGTGTTTGTTGCTATTGTTGTTTGCAAACCGCAATGTTATGACGAATGTGTTTATCGTTATTTTTGTTTGCATTACCATTGATTCTAACAAATTAGGTGTATAATTTACCAATCTGCATTTTTATCTAATCCTCTCTGTGCCTTCATATTCGTAAACAAAAAAATGTCACATAAGATGTAAACGTTAATATATACGCATGAGCCTAAAAGCATGCTACATTTTTTCAAATAAAAAATTGATGGGACTTTCGACATTTAAATCAAGTTTACATCGATTGGGGAAAATATGGGAAAAAATTTTTAACAGAAATCGATAGAAGACATTCCAAACTTTCATTTTATTACAGTTAGCGAGTGTAGCACGCTGTAGCACACAAACTTTTTGTCCATCGAAGTTAGAAAAGGTAGCATTTATGAAGTACCATTTTGACTGGCCTATATTTTTTTTAATATTTGGCCGATTGCACTGATTTTTTCTTTAATTAGTCAAGGAAGTGCTATATTTTCTTTTAAACTTACAACAGGGACAATAGAGATATAAGTTATAAGGAAAATTTATAGCTAAAGTTAGCAAAAATTTCAAGCAGTTTTTGTTGAATAAAATTTTTCTGACTTCTGATACCATTATTTTGTAAAAAACAATCAACTTTTTGCAAAGTAGTCATGAATTGTTCATATTTGTACATTTTTTTTATAAGACTACATCATTAGAATCTGAAAATTAGGTATTGAAAAAAATGAATTTTTTCCGCGGCTGAACCACTGTGCAGCGCCTCTTTTCAGACAAAGGAATCAACGAGATTTCGGAGCCCATAACTCGACAAATAATTGAGATATAATGACGAAACTTGGTTTATACACTTTTATAACTTGTGTTAATAGACACGCAAAAATTTATTGAAATCGGTTTATGACCACGCCTACTTTTTAACAAAGATATTTCTGGAACACCATTTGGGAATTTGTAACGTGACATCTTTGTAACAGGAAGTCATAAAGGGATGAAATTTTGCACAAAGAATAATATTCATAAGCTTAGTTGGATGACTGATAAAAATTTAGAAAATGGGCGTGGCTACGCCCACTTTATGCAGCACTCGCTTTATATAAAGTACACCGTGTTTCCATCAAACGCAAACAAACATTTAAAGCATACAGCTGAGTATATAATGTTCGATTCCACTCGAACTTAGGCTTCCTTACTTGTTTTATTTTAAATTCTTTTGGAGATTTGTATGTACATGTATGTATGTATGTACATATGGATACGTGTAAGTGCCTACATAAGAAATTCTAACCAGGACAGCGCTGCAGTGAAATAGGCGAGGTGAGAATGTTAATAACACAAGAAGAAATTAGAGTACACCGTTTGACACAGCCCATGTAACTAGCGTGGTAGCTCAGCTGTAAGATGCTAGGCTTCCAATTAAAATGAAGATGGTTCAAGTCCAGGTCGAGCCAGTTTTTTTTGTTGCTTTTTTTATTAAACAATTTTCTTTGTCATTTTTTATTAAATAAAAGTGCCACCCGAATATCGGGGATTACATACTAGTTAATTATTAAAATGAAAACGATCAAACAACTAATATAAAAACCAATCGGATGAGCTAGCCGATAAACAAAATCTAATAACAAGAACAATCATCGCCTTTTCTATAAATAGAATTTGTACAAACAAAAACACACAACCACATGTACTTATGTACATGCGATAGTTTTCATTGTAATACCCTGCAAAAAAATGTGCGATTAATCCCGATATACATAGATTTGTCCCGGATTGATTTCTTTCCGGAACAATCGGTCCACAATTAGTGCCCGATTGTTCCCGAACGAGTATAAATGTAGACTAATTGTAGACCAATTGTTCCCAAACGGGTATAAATCTAGATTGATTATATGAAGAAATTTTACAAAAATATTCAATGTATGTATGTATTAAAAAAAAACAATAGGTAAAACTAATTGAAAACGCTTTCTTTTAATAATAATTTTGACAAAATTTTACCAAAAATATCCATTGAAAAATCAATTACGATTATAAACTCAAAACTGACTATTTAAAATATTTTAATTTATTGAGTAGATTTCTTTGCAAAAGTAAAACTTATTTTATAATATTTATTTAAATAGGTATGAACATTTATAATATTTAAAGATTGTTATAAAAAGTAGCCTTGGCTAACAACTTTGAAAAATTCCTCACATATCTTTTACACTCGCATAATGCATTCTCAAAACTTTAAATATTTGGAGGAAATACTTATTTTTTTTTTAATTTACGAAATGAAATCTAATCGAATAAACTCTTCTAATATATAAAACGATTTATAATTTTTAGACATTTTCAGAATTGGGTGAAAGCGATTGATCTACATTTGCACCCGTTCGGGTATACAAATTGAACAAATAGCCTCTTAAAAGGACATTCTCGAAAAAATGCGATCAATTCGCTACATGTAAAGAGATGTAAAATTGTATTAGTCGCATTTTCCCTTGCGATTGATCCCGGACACGACCCGGATTAATCGCATTTTTTTGCAAATTCGTTTCTCATATGATATATGAAACTTGTTACTTGTTGCTTTCGAGCGAATATAAATTGATGTAAGAAGTTAACTTCTATCACGTGTACTGTGCTACACGTGGGGTTTTTTTCCGTTTTGGAGTACACATTTGGTTTAATGCCTCGCTTAAATTGTATATGTGTTGCATTTCAATTGCCAAAATGGCTGTGTCAATTTCCTTCTGTTTCTGGCATAGGGAACATACTATTAGTTCAGAAGCGAAAACGTTGTTCGCGGCTAACTGGCTCCACAATTCGGCTGCATTCGCTTCACATCTTACAATGTTTACACCCATTTTTATACTCAGCTGTACTAGTACACAGAGTATTATAATTTTGATTTCATAACGGTGGATTGTAACATAATGAAATAATCGAGATAGATATGGACTTATATATATCAAAATGATCAGGGTGAAAAGAGAAATCGATTGAGCCATGTCCGTCCGTCCGTCCGTCCGTACGCACGATAACTCGCGTAAAAATTTAGATATTTTGATGAAATTTGAAATGCAAGTTGGCATCGAGACTGGGACGGTTGGTATTGAAAATGGGCGAAATCGGACCATCACCACGCCCACTTTTCCTATATAGAAAAAATCGGAAATTTGGTATCTCAGCCACTAATATAGCTAGAGTGATAAAATTTTACCCACGTATTGAGCTCAGGCCCTTATGAAGAAATTTGATGAAGTTTTGGAAAATGGGCGGTGCCACGCCCACTTATTAAGGGGCAAATATTGAAAGTTTTATAGGCCATAACTCAGAAACCGTTAAAGATATATCGATGAAATTTGGTACGCGTGCTATATTTACTTAGCCAAATGTGTGGACGAAAAATTACCAAGATCGGTTGACGACCACGCCCACTTTTATATATGGGTATTATAAAGTGACCTAATAAAATCATTTTTAGCGATATCTCTGTGAAATATAAAGATAATTCATTGAAATTTTGTGACATGAGTTCTACAATAGACCGGAAACAAAAAATAAAAAAAGTTTATAAAATGGGCGTGGCACCGCCTCTTTTTATACAAAGGAATATACGAGCCTATTACTCGACAAATAACTGACAACATTTGTTAATAGACACGCAAAAATGTATTGAAATCGGTTTATGACCACGCCTACTTTTTAACAAAGATATTTCTGTAAAAGCCTTTTGGAATTTGTAACGTGAAGTCTTTGTAACTAAAAGTCATAGAGGGATGCAATTTTGCACTAACAATAATATTTATATGCTTATTTGGATAATTGATACAAATTTTAAAAATGGGCGTGGCTGCGCCCTGTTTATGCAGCACTCGTTTCATATAAAATACACCCTATATCGAACAAACGCAAATAAACAATGAAAGCATACAGCTGAGTATCTTATGTTCGATTCCACTCGAACTTAGGCTTCCTTACTTGTTTCTACTATATTTTTTCCAGGCATCAAATTTACCAAAATGCGGGCTCGGTATGTATATGTGTTGTTAATGATGCCTTCAAAGTGTTTATAAAAATATTTATCATCGAAAAATGTGGTTGGACGAAATTAGCACATAAATCTAGCATTCATTTTTGCATATTGAATTTCAGATCCATTGAAGGGGGCAGTTTTTCAAAAAAACGTGAAGCTGCACCCCCCACTTTGAAATTGAAAAAAAAGTTAAAAATTCAAAAAACAAAAAAAATCTTTCTGGTAGATGACAGTTCGTTATCATAGCGTTCATTTAGGCTTATTAAATTTTATAAAAATTCACCCCAAATTTGAAATTAAAAAAAAAATTTTTTTTTAAATTAAAAAAAAAAATTGCTTGTTGGACGAAATTAGCACATAAATCTGGCATTAATTTTTGCATATTGAATTTCAGATCCATTGAAGGGGGGAGTTTTTCAAAAAACGTGAAATTGAAAAAAAAGTCTTAAAAACAAAAAAAATGTTTTTGGTAGATGACAGTTCGTTATCATAGCGTTCAATTAGGCTTATTAAATTTTATAAAAATTTACCCCAAATTTGAAATTTAAAAATTAAAAAAAAAAAAAAAAATTTGGTGGTTGGACGAAATTAGCACATAAATCTGGCATTAATTTTTGCATATTGAATTTCATATCCATTGAATCTAGCATTCATTTTTGCATATTGAATTTTCGATCCGTTGAGGGGGGGGGGTCCAGCTTCACGTGAAGCTGCACCCCCCATTTTGACATATAAAAAAAACCCCTTAAAATTGTAGCACAAAATTTTTTTTTTGGAACAAATTAGCACATAAATAGCACATAATTCCTAGCCTATTAATTTTCAATTCCATTGAATGGGGGGGTCCAGCTTCACGGAGCCTGGAATATATATATATTAATACGCTAACATGAATTTTGTCCGCTCCCTTTTGGCGATTCTACTGATCCGATTTTAAAAGTTAGACCATCATTAGAAAGGGAATTCTCGAGAATAGGTCCATTTTGATTTTCATTAAAATCGGTTGGAAAATACGTGCACAATCGCCGTTGGAAAATTTCTGTGTAATTGGTATTGCAAAACACAACTTTACCTATAATATTTTTATATTTTTTGTTACCTGCTTTTAGGCGTAATAAATGGGCTGTGTCCAAACTAAAACAAAAAAAAAAAAACAGCGCCATCCAAACTAAGGTAAAAAAATAGGTTTGTATGAAAAATTTTAATTAATTAAAAATGGAAAAGGGTTGTGCTTGAACTACAAATGGGTTTTGAATCGAATAAAGATAAATTTTAATAAAAAATATCATAAAGTTAAAAATATTTTTGCATTCTGGAGTAGCTAAATATTAGAAAACTGTCGATTTTCGACAGTAGCGGGAACTCCTAGTTCGCCTAATTATGCTTTTCCGATCCATGAGGCTTAGTTTTATTTTTTTCTTATTTTATTATTTTTTTTTATTTTTTTTAATTTTTATTTAATAAATAAATAAAAAAAAATTTATTAAAGAAAACTTATCATTCGCCTTGACACCGACCGGATTCGAACCCGCGATCGCCAGATTGAAAGTCACACGCGTTACCACTGTGACATCGCGCCACTTGCTTTAAACGTGTCAAATGCTGCATTTAAGTAGCAGACGTAAACCTGTAGAATTTGTAGGAATTTTTAACTAGTTCAGAACTATCGAATAGGTAATGCAGCGTTGGTTAATTGACACAGTGCCGCGACTCCATACAAATGATGGGCAAAAATAGAAGGAGTGGTCAGAATTGGCTGGAACTTCACACTTAGAAGTACTATGCCATGCTAATTTCAAAAATGAAATCGGGTTTTCGCTACCGGTTACTTATTTCGAGAAAACCGAGTTTTTCTAGCATTTTTATATGAAAATAGTCATTGTGAACATGTGTTGATATAAGGGGAAGCAATCATCAGAATGGGCTGAAACTTTACACCTCAAAAGACTATATCACACCAATTTCAGGAAAGAAATCCGTTTTTCAGCATCTGTTACCAGTTAATTAAAAACAATTTTTTTTTACAATTTTTTAAAAAGGTAAAATAACTCATAATCATCGTAGACAGTGGCGGATTAAAGGTCCAGAGCGCCCTAGGCAGCCACTTTCTCGGCGCCCCTGTACCGACCATAAATGGCCATCATAATACTATAAATTTTAACTACCTAGTTGTTATACCCCCTAACAATCAAAATCTTTCCTCTTTATAATATTAGTGTAGATGTAGATATAGATGATGTAAAAGCTTAGATAATTTGTTAATCTCTACATATAATAAAATTGTAACAGGTCGATGTCTGTACAGTGCAGATATCGAGAAAAAATGATTGGGGGAAGCATTATTAAGCCAGTAGAATCCAAATCAACCATTTTTAGAATTTTTGTCTGTCTGTCTGTCCGTATGTTTGTGGCCGTATCACTCAAAAAGTGGTGAATGGAATTGAACGATTTTTTTATTGGATTGCTAGACGCTCAACTTAAAGTTTAAGGTATTATTTGTTTCGATATCTCGACCGGTTTCGGAGTTATCGGCCAATATGTGCACCAAAATATGTTAGTACAATATGGGTATCAAACGAAAGGTGTTTATGAATGCTGCCATAAATCATTTGATTAATTTCAATACCTAAACTGGCTTCGGAGATATCTCATAAAATGTGAACCTTCTTAATCTCAAAATGCTTAATATGGCTATTTTGTTATAAGAAATAAAATAATGGCTACCTGGTAACCGACGTACAGAGTGTACTTATGTTATGGAGCGATAAATTCTCCTCATTGATAAATTGCGAGGAAGTCGTCGAACCCGATACCACAATCCCTGACGATGGAAAAAACATTCCACCACCCGACTATGATGAAGTGAGGATAGCTATACCCCGGGTCCAAAACAATAAAGCTCCTGGAAAAGAGGGACTACCTGCCGAGCTGTTCAACCACGGACGCGAAGAGCTGGTTGAAAGCAGGCATCATCTTAGAGTTGAAATCCAGTCTTTTTTGTTGGTACTTATTATTTACCAACAGAGTTGAAAAATAGAAGAGAAATTATACGCATACGAAGTTGCGGGCAACAGCTGGTATTTAATAAATTAACAAAATAAGTTTTGAATTATTTATTGAAAAAATATAAGTAAGTAGTAACAGAGCAAACAAAATTTAAAAAATTAAAAATCTCTGCGTCTACATTTTTGTTTCGCGAAATTGTCGATATCATCGTCGTAGTTTAATGACAGCAATAAGACAGATCCAATATTTAGTATTGCTAACGAATTTAATCTCTTATCTGTCATGGTTGAGCGAAGATAGTTTTTCACTCTTTTTGGGCAGGAAAAACTCCGCTCCCCACTGCAATTACTGACTGCCGTCGATACGCACATTCTTAAGGCTATGTCAATGTTGGGGTAAATTGTGTCAAGCTCTTTATTTCTCAGAACCTGTAATACCGCGTTCGTTGTTCGGGGCAGTTCTCCATCTCGAGCTATCGTTGTTAAATAAGAACGTAGATGGATACATTCGTCAACAAAGCATTTTTCTAAATCATTGGAATACATTGTTACCAACGAACTTGCTCTATTTTGAACTTCTTCGGTGTTTAAATTCGTCAAATTGCATAAAAATGAAAATTTATTGCAAAAATTATTGTACGCCTTTCGTCTCTTTTCAAGTTCAACGACAATTCGGTCTATAATTACTAGATATACTGTCACTCGGAATGTTTCCCGACCCGATAATGAAGTAGTTATATCTTCAGCAGATTCATCTGCTGTGAGCTTTAGATAGGCGAGTGTGCAGACCAAAATTTTGGTTTGCACTCAAGTGTGCAGAAAATGGTTGCCAGAGTATGTAGTATATATTTATTTTCTCAATAGATCTCTACATATCGTAAGATTTATTGGCAAAGTGGAGATAATGGGTCGTATTAATGAACAAAAAGCAATTGCTATTTCTCAAATTTTTTGTAATTTGACAAAAATTTGTATGAAGAAACTTTCAAAATTTGAGAAAAAGGCTTGAAAAAGTAATTGCTTTTTTATTAATATAATCTAATATTTTCATAATCGCCAAAAAAGTCGCCATCGCCAATTTTCATAAATTGGTCGCCAAAGTTTGTAAAAAATCGCCAATTTGGCGACAAATCGCCAGTACTAGCAAGCCTGACGACGCAACAAACGCGCAATATTGCAGAATATATCGATGCTTGTGCAATATAATCGATTTATCTATTATCGATCTATTATTGATCAGCTTTAATTCTTAATCGTCGATATGTTATTTTCTTTATTTGTTTAAAAATTCTGAGCTCGCGCGCCCGTTGTAACTACGCGCCCCTAGGCAAGTGCCTAGTTTGCCTTAGGGATAATCCGCCTCTGATCGTAGACATATGTTTATAAAAACCGAAATAGTATTCAGAACTTGTTGAAACTTTACACCTAAAAGAAATAAGCCATGCTAATTTCAAAAATGAAATTGATTTTTCGGTACCGGGTACTCATTAAAAAAAACGATTTTTTTTACATTACTATATGAAAGACAAATAAGGCATAATCATTGCTGATTGTGGTGTTTCCCAAAACATGAAGGAGTCGTCAGAATTTATTGAAACTTTACATCTGAAGTGTCTATATTACTCTAATTTTGAAAAAGTAATCGGTTTTTTTTTTGTAACGGGTACCCATTAAAAAAACACCAAGATTTTTCACATCATTATTTAAAAATGAAATATGGCATATCATTGCTGCTAAGTGTTCAGAAAAATAGAGTTAATAATCAAAATTTGTCGAAACTTTATTCCCTAAGTGAATACATTATGGTAATTTGACAAATTAAGTAGTTTTTTCCTTACATGTTAACCTTTAGAAAAAAACAATTCTTTAAAATAAAGCATAATCGCTGTTAAGTAAGTAAGTAATAATCGCTGTTATATGTTAATAAAAACATAACTCATCGATGTTTTATATTTTAAATATTTGTTTGTGTAAATGGGTAAAAAAATATGTCAAATATAATTTATTCATGAAATTTTAAACTCGCGTTGAGCAACATTTTCCACTAATAATGTGATAGTTAGGTGAACAAAATTATAAAAAGACTCAATCAAAAAAAAATATATAAAAAAATTGGACCTCCCTGATGTGCATACATTTGTACTATTATTTTCGCAAGCTGTTTTTGTTTGGTGCTTAAGCAAAATATTATTCATTATGCAGATAAAGAGTAATAGGTATGTTATTTTTATTTTCTTTTTGTTCGCCTTTCGTCTAATCAGTGGGCGCTGTAAGGTGTCTCGATTCCACTTATTTGCTTACCCGAATTGGTTAACATATTATTTGTTAATTGGTGTCATTGCTCTCCATATGTACATATATATAATAATATAATACAATGGCGCTATTATAACTCTGACGAGTTTTATGGCCGAGCTTCTCTCCCAATTCGAGGTGTGCTCCTTTTGTTTTTCCTACTAATCTGGTGGACCTACAGTTTTATGCCGGCTCCGAACAGCGAATGCATTTTTTGTGATAAGCTCTTTCATTGCAGAAATCACTCGGAGGGTATGCCGCCCACTGCCGAGAGGTGACCGCTGCTCTTAAAAAACCCAATAATTGGATTTTTACTAATTAGAAAAAAATTTTGTTTGGTGTTTGCTCGGACTGTGGTTTGAACCCGAGACCTCTGGCATAGCAGGCGAGCACTCTACCCACTGCACCACACCGGCCATATATATATGTAACCCTTCGTATACCTTTGTTTTTGGTTCCCATACCATGATGCATATTTAAGTATTTTAATTAGCTGATAATTTTTACATTTCAAATCACCCTCTACCTCTGAAATTTTTGTTGGCACTTTTAGCTTTAATTCAACACCCTATTTTTAAAAGCGAACCAAAAATTTAGATCTTAGGGTATTCACAAAAAGTATTATAAATATAACTTTTTGGTTGCTTGTTTATAAATACATATGTATAGATCAGCTAATATAATACAAAAAAGGGCATTTAGTCACTTTTTCAAAATTGAAAATTTTCAAATATTGGAAGAAGATGGAAGAGATTTCGATTGTTTCTCTTAGTAGAAGGTCCAAACTACCATAAACAAAAAAAAAATTTCACGGAATTTTATGATGTTTTTTTTTTGCCTCCAAAGTTTACCAATTTTCGGATTTTGGTATGTTTAATCATATCGCACACTAAATCAAAAAGCGTTACAACTCAAAATTCAAAAATTTTCAGGAGAGGCAAAAAACTTTTTAATTTTTATAGGCAATGATATGGAAAAAGGCTACGTATAATAGTTATTTCTCAGTTAAAAAAGACTCTGATGGAAAAGATTTTTAGGCAACCGCTAGAGATGTATTCTGTGTACCAATTATGGGGTGAAACCCGATTTCGAAAAATTTTGAGTTGTAACGCTTTTTGATTTAGTGTGCGATATATTTATTTATTATTAAAAAAAAAATATTTGTATACTTGTTTTTGCATGAACCATATATTTTTTGGTTTGTCGCATATATCTTTATCAAATTGCAAAAGTTGATTTTGCTGGGAATAAAAATGTATTTTTAACAAATTTTTAACTGCGACCACTTTTATGTGCGAAGCGCCGAAATGAAATGGTATGTAGAAAATTGATGTACTTTGAGGGGGTGTGTGAGGCTGGTTGTTGTTTTTATTGCAAAATAACTTATGAACTTCTCTTAGTTGGAGTTTTAGCTGTAACTTGACATCAAAACAAGACAGTCGATTTTTGTATTTTTGTCCACCTTCGCGGCACTGTGCGCCATGCTAAATTCGCTAGTTGCTAACATGCAAAAGAGATTGAGCTCGCACTAGTAGTGTCGAAAAATGCACTAGCTGCGCACCAGTTATAAACTAGAGATTTTCCCTACAGGGTGTGTACATACATTTTGGAACGACACATGTCGAGTAAGAAATCGAAAGTAATGGAAATGTCCTTCTTAGCACTAAACCATTTCGCATCTTATCAAATAGTCTTGTCTTTGCGTTTAAGAATTCCTTTTCTAAATTTTTG
This sequence comes from Urophora cardui, assembly GCA_960531455.1. Lineage (NCBI taxonomy): Eukaryota > Metazoa > Arthropoda > Insecta > Diptera > Tephritidae > Urophora > Urophora cardui. The sequence goes on along the minus strand of OY482672.1, from coordinate 79,629,910 downwards.
ACAATGGTGCTAATGTCATCATCAATCTTAAACGAAGAAAATTGCCAAACGGCCGGCGAGGTTTACTGACAGAATACATACATACATATACCAACGTATAAACACCAATTTTCATGCTCATACATATATAGTACATAGGTATATAAAGCGTGTACAGAAAAAGCCAATTTGCTGTTCATGAGCAGTGTTGCCGTTTTGATCCAGTCGTATCAAATGTGATACTTTTTTGAGCCAAAGATACGGAGATACGTTTTATTTCGTGTTAGAACAAGTTTGATACCTTTTTAATCGGCATCGAATAATATTAATGAAATTTGATAGCATTCAATCCATATCAAATAACAACTAGTAAACCCTGCCACGCGATGCTGTGGCTTTCAAATAAACTGTGCGACAATTTGAGGGTCGAAGACCACATATTGCCAAATTTTAAAAAAAATTTTTTAAGATTTTTTGATATACCTTCATAGTTACTGGTTATTTTTATTTTCTGTGGACCTAGATTTTTTATACAAAGATTTTGTCCGAGGAGCCCCATAGTGAAGTTTTGTGTCGAATATTTTTCTAGACTAAGGTAACCTTAAAGCGACCTCCAAAAGGCCATTGGCGCGCTCCTATTTTGCTTTCTAGTTCTCTTTCTCTTCCACTTTCTCCTTATTTGCGCTTTCTTTTCCCTTTATCCATTTTATTTTCCGTATTCTTTCACCTTTCGCTTTCTTTCCTTCACCATATCCGTCCCTCTCATTTTATTCTTTCCTTTCCTTTTATTACCCATCTTCAGTGCTAGGCCTTTCATGACACTTAAAATTTAAAAATGAGATAAACTGTAGCGTAAAAATGGATTTTTGAACAGGTGGCAACCCTTTTTGTAAAAATTGTATTAAATTACTCATTATCAGGTCAAGCCCTTTCATATATAATATAATACAATGGCGCTATTATAACTCTGACGAGTTTTATGGCCGAGCTTCTCTCCCAATTCGAGGTGTGCTCCTTTTTGTTTTTCCTACTAATTGGGTGGACCTACAGTTTTATGCCGGCTCCGAACGGCGAGTGCATTTTTTGTGAGAAGCTTTTTCATGGCAGAAATACTCTGGGAGGGTATGCCGCCCACTGCCGAGAGGTGACCGCTGCTCTTAAAAAATCCAATAATCGGATTTTTACTAATTAGAAAAATTTTTTGGTGTTTGGCTCGGACCGTGGTTTGAACCCGAGACCTCTGGCATAGCAGGCGAGCACTCTACCCACTGCACCACAGCGGCCCTTTCATATGACACCTCAAATTTAAAAATCAAACAAACTATACCGTAAAACTGAATTTTTGAACAGGTGGCACCCCTTTTTGTAAAAATTTTATTAAATCACTCATTATCAGGTCAAGCCCTTTCATATGACACCTCAAATTTAAAAATCAAACAAACGATACCGTAAAACTGAATTTTTGAACAGGTCAAGCCCTTTCATATGGTACCTAAAATTTTAAAATCGAAAAAACTATACAGGAAAATTAAATTTTCAAAAAGCTGGCAACCCTTTTGAAAAAGATTAAACCTTCCTGCACATCTACAGGTCAAGCCCTTTCATTTGACACCACATTTTCCAAAATCGGTGCAACGGTGTGTGTGCGTACAAAAATCGCTTAGCGTATAATATGTATATAAAGATAATGCATTCTTTTTCATTTTCTGAAAAAAATTTAGCAACCTGTGAATGCCACGTAAAATATGTTTTGTGAAAGTCTTTGAAAATACCAAAATTGGTAAATCTTAAATTGGCAACATTTTATCAAACAATTAGTAGACATCACTGCTAATAGCAGGCTTTTTGACTTGGAGAAAGGCAGCGCAACAAATATTTAAGTACTGATCAATGACTCTAATTCAATTCAAGAAACAGCTCTGGCAACTAGATCACCCAGCTAGTTTGACCCATTGAATTTTATGGAACTTGTATATTACTCGGTGGGCGCTGTGGTGTGGGGGGGTAGAGTGCTCGCCTGCCATACAAGAGGTCTCGGGTTCTAACCCCAGTCCGAGAAAACACCAAAAATTGTTCTAATTAGTAAAACCCCAATTATTGGGTTACAAAAAAAAAAAAAAACAACGGGCACCTCTCAGTAATGGGCGGCATACCCTCCGAGTGTAATTCTGTCATGAAAAAGCTGCTCACAAAAAATAAAAACGCGTGTAGCACAGTACACGTGAAAGAAATTAACTTCTTACATTACGTTTTTACCAATACCGGGAGACCCGATCTAGAAATTATAATCAATAAATCTCTGCTCAACACCTTTCATTTGGTACCAATATTGCTGGGAAATATACCGGGGTCATCCGGGTCCACAATTTAACCCATATCTGGTGACCCCACCTGGGAATCATAATCAGTAAATATCTATGTAAAAGCCCTGCTCAACACCTTTCGTTTGATGCCAGGGATGGAAAATAAGAGTTATTTTTGAAATTTAAACTCAAAAAGTCATTAGGAAACAGTTAATATTTTTAACATTTATATAAACCAATGTGATTATCGTGGGCTACAGATAGTCAATCCGATATGATTTTATGGAAAAAGTCAAAAAGGAACTCTTTAGACCAATTATAATTATTAGGGCATGGAAATCTATGCAAATACATGTTGTTCTTAGATTTAGGTAGAGCCAAATAAATAAACAATCTTTGCGAATCGTGAAATTGTCTTAAAAATGGCATTCAAATGTTTTTGCATATTTTGCATATTTTGGTCATATATGCATATTTTTACATATTTTGCGTTGTTTGCATTTTTTATTACATATTTCGCATTATATTGCCTATTTTTGTAATTTGCTAGTTGACAATTTTATACAAACGAAATTCATGCATAACAGCCATCTGACAACGAATAGAGTTTCGTGTGAACACGGCTATTATTAGTATTTTCGATACGGTGCATACCTGTCGACAAAGAGCCGTTTTCAAACATGCTCCTATTACCTCTGTGGATGTAGAACGTTCGTTTTCTATGTATAAGAGCTTTTTTCGACCGAATCGGCAAAGTTTTCTTTTTGAGAATATGAAAAAAATATTTCATTGTGTACGCTAATGAATCGTTGAATAAGGATTAACCTTTGCAAATTATGAAATTTTCAAGACTGAATTTATGTATCTATATATACATATATATATAAACATACATATCTATAAACGTACAGCGTAAGAGCAAAATTGAATTAAAAAATGTTTGTACCTAATTTATTTAACTATTGTAACTTCAATAAACATGAATTATCTGAAGTTGAAAAATTTGAATTAATGCATTTTTTTTTTTTTTGATTTTTCATGCATATTTCTCAGTTTTTGTTGCATTTTTTATGCGCATATTTTTTATTTTTTAGTACATGAAATTCCATGCTCTAATAATTATTATTGGTATATGGGTCATATTTGGTGTATGGGTCAATGCGAAAACCAATACGGAAGCGAATACGAATACCGAATATTACTAAACGGAAAAACCTATATTGATGTCACATCCATATTTATTGATAATCCTGTCTGATTAAAAAAGTCATTTATTTCTGATAGGTACCAAATTGTTTGAACTGCGGCAACACTGCTCACGAGTTGGCACTTCAAAAAATGTGCTCCAAATATTTTATCGTCACTACCACCGCTAAATTGGAAAGAATGGCTATTGAATTGCAACTACCAATCAGCATGTACATAAATACGTGTGTATATTTGTATATTAGGGTTTTTGGGCGAAAGGTTTTTCTCTTGGTCCTGCCTGAAAGTCTAATTTCTTATAGATGGCTATCTATACTTAATAATATAGTGGTGAAAAAACTGAGTGATATCACAGTCTTTTAAGACTCCAATTGTTTGCTGGGAAGAATGAGATTAGGATGGTGGAAAAAAATCTCAAAAGTGAGACACCTTACTGCATATACATATGTATGTATGTATGTATGTATGTAAGTATATAAATGCACACAAATATGCGAAATTATATACATATGTACATTAAGGTGGTCCCCAAATGCATGGAGACAAATTGTATATCTATTATATGTACATACATACATATAAATCGTGAACCTCACACCCTATATCGGTTCTAATATAGACAAAGATATCACATATAAATTTTAGTCACAATTGGAGACGGTTAAGGGTAGTGATGGGCGAGTCCGAGATGTTTAGACAATCGAGAGAATCGCCATCGTTGCAAAATCACAATCGAGTCAAAAGTTGACTCGCTCCTCGACTACACAATCGAGATGTTTTTGCGATTGTTCCGAGTCGGCGAATCGGAGGTTGTTTCGATGACATCTCGACTACACAAGCGAGATGTTTTTGCGATTGTTCCGAGTCGGCGAGTCGTAGGTTGTTTCGATGACATCTCGACTACACAAGCGAGATGTTTTTGCGATTGTTCCGAGTCGGCGGGCCGGCTGTTGTTTTGATGATATGTTTTAGTTGATAAAATAAACTGAATGAGGTTTGTTGATAAAGAAAGTAGGATTTTTAATGGAAGTGAGGCAAATACATAAATAAATTAACCAAATTGAAAAATATGCTATACATAGACGCAGCATTATTGCAATCACAACTAAACAGTGTCGTGCATAATAATAATAATTAATTATTTAAACATTAATAAATTTTCTGAAGTGTGACGCTTATGAAACAAATGAATTTTACGAGTAGCAACAACGGCAATAGATTTGTACCACTCTGTATGTTTTGTAAAGGTCCCCACAAAGAGAAGCGATACGATACAGCCCACACAGCAAAATCGTGCATGACGCGATACGATTTTACTGTGTGGGCTGTATCGTATCGCTCCTGTTTGTGGGGACCTTAAAGCAATTTTGATATTCAAGCGGCAACAACAAATATTATGTATTTTTTGCAGCGAGTCCGAGATGTTTTAGCGATTGTTTCGACTGACGGCCATTTACGACTTGACTCGAATACGAATGAAAACCATCGAGAGCATTCGAGATGTTTCAACAATCGAGAGAATCGAATAAAACATCTCGGACTCGCCCATCACTAGTTAAGGGGTGTCGCATAGTGGAGGCATAAAAAATTTAATTTAATTTTTCGCATATCTACTGCCCGATAGTCGTGCACTAAAGGATACTAAATATAAATTTTGGTCCCGATCGGAGACGATTAGATAGTTAAGGGGTGTCGCAAAAGGGTCAAAGTTCATATTACCATATGTGCGACACCTGTCTCCGACAGGACTATCGATTTCGGGCATTAGATATATAAAAATTAATTTACTTTTTTTAATCTCCGTAGAGTTTTGTAAACTTTGATCTCTATGCGACACCCTTTAACCATCTCCGATCGGGAACAAAATTCATATGTGATATCTTTGATTCTGCTATTACCGATGTAGGGGGTGAGACCGAGAAAATTGCCAATTTGATTTTAAGGACCGCCGTAATGTACATACATCCCTAGTCCCATGTATTTATTCTTGGGATTGTTTACAATACCGTTTGACATGCTGTCTTTTTGGTTTTATTTTCCTCTTCGATGACAGAGAACCATTTTCATTAGCCAAATTAACAATATACCTATACATACATATATATGTACATACATATGTACGGATTTTATACGTTCCTATTTGTTGAAAATAAAATTAGATTCAAGCAAAAAATTATGGAAATGGGAGTGGAGGCAGTTTTGGTGACAAGCACTTGTGCAGGCTTATGTTATGTTCAGACACAACCTTAATTGAACATTAAGAGCCTTCATTCAATTTTCAAGCCCAATGATTCTCAATTTACCATACAAAAATTGACCAAGTTAATGCTTCATTAGAAATTAATGAGTTGTTAATGAAGAACAATTCTGCATGCAACCCTGTTAAAAGGCTTGTTTCATAAGTAAAATGAAATGTCATGAAAAGAGAAATGTGATTAGCGTCAGTGTCCACTAAACAGGTTGGTTCGTCAGATCAGCTGCATTCTTGTTCTTCTTCATCACCTATCAAATTTGTTTTTATTTCTGCTTATTTTATACATGCATTCGTGTTTACGATTGGTAAAAATTGTGAGATGAATGTCAAATTATTTCGTCCTCCTTGCAATTTTGACATTTAGGTCACGAGAGTTTGATATTCAGCTCACGGCGTGTATGTGTGTATGTATCTTGAGCCGACCTGTTAAATGGGCCAAGTAAATTAAATATGTCTGAACACCAAATCTAAAGATGTTCAATCAACCCCAATTGACTTAATTAATTTTTATGTCTGAACATGATATTAGGAGTTAAGTTTTCACAATAATGACTTGTTTACAAGAGAAAATTCGATTCTAATAAATCATTTTTTTTTTAATTCAATTAAGTTGATATTAAAAGTTTAGGTGGGTGATTAAAATGTCAATTTTAAGAGAACCTTGGCATATTTGTATTTACATACTTATGTACATTAGGGTGGAACATTTACATATCTATTATATAAGAATGAATGTGTGTGTGTGTATCTGTGTGACCTTTATAGACTCCCAAAGTACTATACCGATCTTTATGAAATTTTCACAGTATGTATATTCATGTGGTATGGTGCTGGAAAACCATCGATTGAACTATCGATACTATCGATGGGGCCGATGCCATATCGATAATCGATGGTTTTTTTTAACCATCGATAGTATTTTACTTGGTACATAACTACAACGTATATTAAAAAATTAATCAAAAAAACTGAGATTTATAATTTTAAGGTACTTGATTGGAATATGTGGGCTGTGAGTATATAAATAAAAGACTAGTGAATAGTTTTATGAAAAAAACTTGCAAATAAAACGGTTTTTTTATTGAGAATTGAGGTTTTGATTTCGGCTCTTCTATTATTTTGTGGACAACTGTATACGTACAAATGTGTGTATGTAGTATTCTTACTTTGAATATATATTGACTTATTTTTTGTATTGAACTTTTTACATAAACTTTGGTTTTCTATTAATTTTATAATATGTTTCTAATAAAAATTTATATTTTTCTTTAAATATAGGAACGTAAGTACATACATGAATACATATGTATGTATGTATATATGCATGAAATGTTTGAGTACCACATTTCCCTTTAACGGGCCACCTACGTACATATATTAAACCATCGATACTATCGATGGCTGCCTTTAAAACTATCGATGGTCCATCGATGGGACCACTATCGATGGTTTTCCAGCACTAATGTGGTATTAGCTCACATAATAGGGTATATAGAATTTCGAAAAAGTGGGAGCTTTCCTGAATACAGGTCCAAATGTGGACACATAGTGACCCAGCAAGTCTTTGAGCAATATTGGTAACAAATGAAAGGTGTTGAACATGCCTTCAACATAAACTTATTTTCATAGCGATGCCTAGACCGGGTCCCCAGATATGGGTCAAAACGTTGGACCGAAAGACTCTGGAAAGTTTGTGAGCGATACTGGTATCAAATGAAAGCAGTTGAGGAGAACTTGAGCAAAGAGCTCTTTAAATAGTGATACCTAGGCCGGATTCGAAGATATGGCTCAAAGCGTGTATCCGGATAACCCCTGAATGCTTCTGAGCGATATTGGTAGCAAATGAAAGGCGTTGAACAGTTTTTCAACAGATAAAGTAAAGGTAAAGGTAAAGGTGAAGGTGAAGGTGCAAGTGAAGGTGAAGGTGAAGGTGAAGCTAAAGGTAAAGGTAAAGGTAAAGGTAAAGGTAAAGGTAAAGGTAAAGGTAAAGGTAAAGGTAAAGGTAAAGGTAAAGGTAAAGGTAAAGGTAAAGGTAAAGGTAAAGGTAAAGGTAAAGGTAAAGGTAAAGGTAAAGGTAAAGGTAAAGGTAAAGGTAAAGGTAAAGGTAAAGGTAAAGGTAAAGGTAAAGGTAAAGGTAAAGGTAAAGGTAAAGGTATAGGTAAAGGTAAAGGTAAAGCTAAAGGTAAAGGTAAAGGTAAAGGTAAAGGTAAAGGTAAAGGTAAAGGTAAAGGTAAAGGTAAAGGTAAAGGTAAAGGTAAGGGTAAAGGTAAGGGTAAAGGTAAAGGTAAAGGTAAAGGTAAAGGTAAAGGTAAAGGTAAAGGTAAAGGTAAAGGTAAAAGTAAAGGTTAAGGTTAAGGTTAAGGTTAAGGTTAAGGTAAAGGTAAAGGTAAAGGTAAAGGTAAAGGTAAAGGTAAAGGTAAAGGTAAAGGTATAGCTAAAGGTAAAAGTAAAGGTAAAGGTAAAGGTAAAGGTAAAGGTAAAGCTAAAGGTAAAGGTAAATGTAAAGGTAAAGGTAAAGGTAAAGGTAAAGGTAAAGGTAAAGGTAAAGGTAAAGGTAAAGGTAAAGGTAAAGGTAAAGGTAAAGGTAAAGGTAAGGGTAAAGGTAAGGGTAAAGGTAAAGGTAAAGGTAAAGGTAAAGGTAAAGGTAAAGGTAAAGGTAAAGGTAAAGGTAAAAGTAAAGGTTAAGGTTAAGGTTAAGGTTAAGGTAAAGGTAAAGGTAAAGGTAAAGGTAAAGGTAAAGGTAAAGGTAAAGGTAAAGGTAAAGGTAAAGCTAAAGGTAAAAGTAAAGGTAAAGGTAAAGGTAAAGGTAAAGCTAAAGGTAAAGGTAAATGTAAAGGTAAAGGTAAAGGTAAAGGTAAAGGTAAAGGTAAAGGTAAAGGTAAAGGTAAAGGTAAAGGTAAAGGTAAAGGTAAAGGTAAAGGTAAAGGTAAAGGTAAAGGTAAAGGTAAAGGTAAAGGTAAAGGTAAAGGTAAAGGTAAGGGTAAAGGTAAGGGTAAAGGTAAGGGTAAAGGTAAGGGTAAAGGTAAAGGTAAAGGTAAAGGTAAAGGTAAAGGTAAAGGTAAAGGTAAAAGTAAAGGTTAAGGTTAAGGTTAAGGTTAAGGTTAAGGTAAAGGTAAAGGTAAAGGTAAAGGTAAAGGTAAAGGTAAAGGTAAAGGTAAAGGTAAAGGTAAAGGTAAAGGTAAAGGTAAAGCTAAAGGTAAAAGTAAAGGTAAAGGTAAAGGTAAAGGTAAAGGTAAAGCTAAAGGTAAAGGTAAATGTAAAGGTAAAGGTAAAGGTAAAGGTAAAGGTAAAGGTAAAGGTAAAGGTAAAGGTAAAGGTAAAGGTAAAGGTAAAGGTAAAGGTAAAGGTAAAGGTAAAGGTAAAGGTAAAGGTAAAGGTAAAGGTAAAGGTAAAGGTAAAGGTAAAGGTAAAGGTAAAGGTAAAGGTAAAGGTAAAGGTAAGTGTAAAGGGAAAGACCAGTTATAACATAAAAGCTTTTTTCGTCTCTGTGAAGCGGGATGGGTATTTGCTAGTGTATAGGTATAGGGTATAGGGGCATTTTTGACCTATAATAAAGTAAAAATAACTGTAATTTTTTATTAAAATTAATGAATATCTTTGAAGTCAAACCGTTCTGGTGCCGTCTTATTTTGATCCTTTAGGTAAGTCCTGTTGACCGTTTCTCGCTTTAGTATTGTATATCAGTAAGTGATGGGATAAGTGTTATTCAATTGGGTTGGTGAGTATTCGCATTTGGACTACTTATCTGATAATTTTAAATTTTCATTTCTTGATGACAGAGAATCGTGGTAAAAAAATAGATATATGAAGAATATACTTTCATTAATACTCTTCTAACGATTTAAGTTAATTTCGGTATAAAAAAGCATTAGGTTTACCAGAAATGTGGTCTTAGACAAATTCCTCAAAAATCCACTTATTTTTCGAAAATAAAGGTATGCCATTAAGGCATTTAAGTTATATCTAACTTAACATTAATGAAAACTTATTCATTGATGGCTTAGCAACCATTCACTACGTTTTTAACACGTATGTATGTAAACAAGTTACGTATACGCAGTGTAGTTCACTGTATGTTTGCTTGTACGCATTTATGTAGCCGAGTCTTTTTGCATTGCATAAGTTAACTCAAAAGCGTGTGTATTCATACACTGCATTGGAGTTTTTCAGTGTGGGATGTGCTTATTTCTTTAATAAAAGACGATTAAAAAATAATATAAATTAAAAACTGTTATTTGTTAAGCCTACACGTTGCTAAATAAGGGCTACTGTTGTCACTAGACTAAATTTGTTAATAAGTGGGCGTGGCACCGCCCATTTTCCAAAATTTCATAAAATTTCTTCATAGAGGCATGAGCTCAACACGTGGGTGAAATTTCATCGCTCCAGCTATAGTAGTGGCTGAGATACCAAATTTCCGATTTTTTTTATATAGGAAAAGTGGGCGTGGTCATGGCCCGATTTCGTCCAATTTCAATACCAACCGTCCCAGTCTCGATACCAACTTGCATTCCAAATTTCATCAAAATATCTCAATTTTTGCGCGAGTTAGAGTGCGTACGGACGGACAAACATGGCTCAATCGATTTTTTTTTCACCATGATGATTTTTATATATATAAGTCTATATCTATCTCGATTATTTCATTCTGTTGCCAGATACCTTTCCCGAAAAAATCAGTACATTGCCTCCAAAAAAAAAAAACAATACATATATGCGGAGAAAATCGTCTTTATTACTGGCATTTTGTTTTGGTTTCCGTATCGTTAACTGAGTTTATGTTTAAATCATTGGTGGGCAAATGAAATGTAAGCATGTATTGGTAACCGCGAGCGTAAAGTGGCTACCATGGGACAAAGAACATTTGCAGTCAGTTCATTAACAAACAACAGCGAAGCAACATCGTGCGCCGCTTGATTGTTTTATGATACTATTTATGCGCGTAGGGTAAGCTGGGGTGCCTTTGACACCTTTTTTTTGAGGTCTCATATCTCAGACATTTTTGGAGAAAACTAAGATTTTAACAATTGACAGTAACTATTACTGAAAAATTTTTTTGCTCATTTAAATTTTTTTATGAATTCCAATAAAATATTATTTTAGAATTTATTTTCAAATGGTAGTATCACATACATACAAATTTTATTTTTTTTATATGAAAATTTTTTGAATACTAATTTTTTACAGTGCTTTCATTTTTTGAATATTTTTTTCATTACATATTTGTTATTGTAAATTTCGATTTCTTACGGCAGTGCTCGAGCTCCTATACAAAGTGCCTTTGCTCTGCACATTCAATATGAATCATAGGCACATACATATAAAATTTTTTTTATATCTGAGTGCTTATGGGAGTGCAAAGAAAATTTTATTTTCATATTTGAAGTGAAAATATGTATCTGTGCCTATGATTCGGTACAAAACAAAAACAATTGTGCTTTGAGTGCCTATGAGGTGAGCAGCCCTGCATTATGTCATAAAACAAAATTAAAGTTTTTATTTATACAGTATAACAATATTATAATAATAAGCGAAAATATATGGTAAATTCACTAGCTCTTTTAATGTTGTACGTTGTAAATTAAATGTGTATTAGAAGGCAACACCTGTGGTATGTAGGTTGTATTGTATTTTGTTACCAGATGCTTACTAAAATTTTAATATGAAAAATACCAAGCAAAAGTGAAAAAGGTAATATTATAAAAATATAAATGATAAAAAACTTGAAAAAAAAGTCAAAAAATAAAAACAAAATCGAATAGGACACTCAATAAACATAGACTGCGTTGTTGTATTGATGTTATTCTAATTTTTATGGGGAAAAAACTAACCCTGCTGATACAATTGTTGTAAACCTATACCACTTTATAACGTTATACTACTTTAAAAGAGCTTGTGAATTACCCAATGGATATTTGAAAGTTTATATCGAAATAATATTTTATACGGCATCGAGATGTTCTAGATGGGTTTGTTTTGGCAGGTTTAGCTTTCTTAGAGGCACATAAACGTTTAATTGGTCTTATTATTTTATTTGACATTCGTCAAAGGCTCCCCAAACTGGAAAGTCAAATGTACCCCAAATGACTTTATCCAAAATAATCATCACAAACATTTTTTTTCTTTCAAAACATTTAATAATTAACATTTATTTTCAATCTTTAAGCTTGTAAGAGCCAGTTAAGAACACTCATTTAAAAAAAAATTTTAGTTTTACTTGTGAAAACGCTTACAACAAAAATTACATCAGCTAACGGAAAATCATCGAATCATGTGTTACTTCGCTAGGCATTAAAGCAGAGCTGCCAAATTAGGTATACACATGTGTTATTGTATAAGGCTGCATTCAATTCTATTTTTGTGAAGTTTTTATAACGTTTTTACACCGAAAATGACAAAGTCAACGGTGCCCCAAAGTCAAAAGGACCCCCACTTACCCTACCTATATGTGTTTCTCCCTCGCACTGTTCGCAGTGAAAAATTATTTAGAATTGCCCTAAATGCTTTCATTCATTAAATAGCACATAATTTACTATTGCATAAAAAATAAAAGCAAAGTGACGATACGTGTCATCCATTTGCTTGCTGAAACACAACTGACATTAGGCACGGGTAACACTGCGCTGCGCGGCGCAATTGCGCTAACACCAAATCTGGTGTTATTGCGCTAACCCCGATTTGGGAAATGCGCCAACTCAATATAGCGCCAACTCAATGTAGCGCCAACTCAGTATAGCGCCAACTCAATGTAGCGCCAACTCAATGATGCGCTATTGCAATATAACACTGACTCAATTTCCTGCGCTAACACCAGCTCCAATATAGTGCTAGTGTAAAATGGCGCAACCACAACGCCAATAACAGCATCATAGTATATGTATACGTATGACAACGTCACAATTATGTGTGCTTGATAGTGATCTAAGTGACTCTAATTTCCAGCATATTTTCACATATATACGGAATATTTTTCCACATGATTATGAAAATTAAAATTAATTGTGCCCTCGTATATGTAAGCAGAATTGCGCCAAAAGAAATAAAACAGGGATGGTAAACAGTAACAAACGAAAAAATGTTATTTATCGATTATTCGATGACAATTGCGCTAAAGGTGTTATTGCGCCAGTACCGTGAGTTGGCGCCACGGTTGGCGCTGGCGTTATTGTATCAGCGCCAAAAAATTTGCGCCATTACCCATGGCTAACTGACATGAAAATTCTGTTCTAACACCACTATGACTAAATTGATTTTTCGCTCTCAACAGCAACTGAAATAAGAGCGTAAGAATATGTGTGCTGAGAGTAACTGCTCATATGAGTCAAAACGCCCATCAGTGGCTTAAATCGATGATTAGAGCGCACCCAGAAAATTTGATCGATGTGAGAGTCCGAAAACTCGTCGTAGTGCAAAACAACAATTACACGTTGCTCGTCGAGTATTGTCGTAAGCATATCCACATCACAAAGGTCAAATAAAAACAGCTGGAAAATTAAAAACAGAGCAGGGTGATAAAAATTAATTTTTAGTGTCGGCTAAAAATCAGTACAAATCAGTACAAAATCCAAAAAATCAGTATTTCTTAAGGTTTTTAAAACCATCAGTACGGAGCACGAAAAATCAGTATTGTACTGATCAAAACAGTACGTCTGGCAGTAGTTACAATCCACCGTTATGTGATTAAAACTATAATACTCTGTGTACTAGTACAGCTGAGTATAATAATTTTTAATTAGAAATAAATCTATTTTGGCGAATTTGCGTCGGACGATTTTCGTCAGCTTTTTGGTTCTGTTGATAGAACGCTACGAATGGGTGATATTTGAATCGACGTTGGATCTGTTTAAGGCTTAAAGATGTAAGACAATTGATATATTTTAGTTTTAGTTAACCGTAGATATATATTGTTTTGCTTCCAAATAAATAGCCCCAACGTTAATGGGACATAAGCCTGGATTATTAATTTATTTTGGTTACTTGTTTCTAGTTTTGTTTACTTTTAGTTTGTATTTTGGTAGATTTAAAATTTTTTAAGTGGCAACGCTGACTGGATTAATTCCACGGTCGTTATGTCACTGCACCAATCTTGGCTCCCACTCATTCAATTCAGAGGTAACACTAGACTGTCGCCGATCTCTAAAGCAGATGGCCAAACAGACCTGTCCGCACCTCGTGTAGGTCCCGGGACGTACGGATAACAATGGCAATTGTAGGGCGGATGAACTTGCGAGGCAGGGCACTACCGAGCAGGCATAGGTATGCCGTTAGCCACAAACAAACTAATTCTTAAATAGCATATCTATAAACTAGCAAGTAATAGATGACACCAGAAGCCAGTATGTCGAACATCAATGCAAACCTGGCAGAAATGGGTTCACAAGTGATCTCATCAGTACTCTAAGGAGAGATGACATCTCGAACCTTGTGGGTGTACTCACAGGACACTGCCTCATCGGGAAACACGCAGAGAGGCTAGGTGCACCCTACCGCAGATGCTGCATATTTAAGCTGGAGGCGAGCAGACAATCGAACACCTCATCTGCCACTGATGGGCTCTTAACAGCGGCAGACGGCGCTTTCTTGGGACTTCCTTCCTGGATAGCCTATGCAAAGTCGCGGACGTCGACATAAAGGACCTGGGCCCTCACTCTGTAGTTTAATTCGAAAGAAAATTCGTTCGATTTGGAGTTCTATTCCATATATTCTATGCAATAAGAATGTGCTTTCGAATCGCATTTCGCCTTTAAATAAAACTACTTAGTGAGGGCCCTGGTGAACTGCATTAAGTTCTCAAATTGTTTCAAAAATGGGACTAATCCGTTTTCTTCTTGTGGTATCACAACGGGCCTCTGCACTGGCCTAAGTGCGACTCTATGGCAGCCACTCCAACCTAACCTATTCGTGGAATAGCACGTATATTCGCTGGCGCTTTTCAAGTGAAACATAATTTGTGTTAAATTCCAGCATTTTATTTGCAAAATATATGTCAGATTGTCTGATTTTGACGTTCCATTAAACTTGGCATGCGAGACGAGTCCCAAGCGAATTTAGATATAACAATAAAAGAACTTTACACGGGAAAGATAAAATTTTTAGCGTCAGAGAAATTGTCTCCATTAAAAATATTCATATTACAAATCGGACCAAAATTGATTTTAGCCGCCCAACAGCCCAATTTGTGGTTCTACTAACTGGACAATTTTCCACTAGAAAGTCAGTAGCAAGAAGAAGAAGAAATGTCAAATGTTGAAATGTCAAATTTGAAAATACAAAAGTAAATACGTACGTAGTAAATAAAATAATATAGCTATTTTTATTTAAAAAAAAGGGTTTAATATGTAAACGGGAAGTTATTTATAATGTGTGGATGCAGGCAAACTAATCCGCTATTGAAATATATATACATTAGACAGCGGCTCAAAACAAGAACCACGATGAGTGCATCTTCCGCCGGATCGGCTGTAATGGAAGAAGTAGGAAAATTTATTCTTCCAATTCACTCTTACTTTTCACTCTTTTCTAATTTTTCAAATTCATCTTAATACATGCAGAGATTTTTAAGAATTGTAACAATGCTTATGGAGCCCATTGAAAGAGATGATGAGATTGAACAAGTAGCTGTAGAAAGTTAAGGTCAGTCGACATGGTTTGTTTCTAACCAATCGAAATACCAGAAATTGTGTATTTCAGTACATTGAAATTGTAGTTCCGAGCTATCGTCATAATTTTCGAATTTCCAGAAGCTTGCTTGAAGGCCTTAAGGAGCATTTTCGAGCGAGTATGTCAATCGAAACTTGTTTTTCTAAGGCAATAGAACGCTTAAAGGCATACATACATACATATATAAAAATCCATATTTTCCTTTTCTGATGATGATTTCAATTTCTTATTCTTTCTTAAATTTTCGGGCGTGTCTTTTATCTTTTTTCACGCGCCAAACAACCATACCGTCGTTTAAACTGCATAACCGCCCAAGTGAAACTTTAATAACTGCCTATGCCAAAATTGAGATTTGCCAAACTTTAACTCCTGGCGTCTAGCTCTATCGATTTATACCATACATTTGGTTTTGGGAAGCTCTATATTTCCTTCTAATGTTCTTTTCACCTCTGAAGTCGGATAGTTGGGCGGTTATGAAGTTTAAACGGTGATATGTCACTAACATTTCGTCGCCGGATAAATTAATGTCGTATGTTGCATTTAAAGACAGGTTTGAAGTTTGGAATTGCATTCCGTCTCATTATTTTTTATCCAAAGTCTGGCAGAACACAACTAGGCCACAAAATTCTTAAAGTATTTTAATTTTGTTATATCGCCCGTTTTATGCAATAGGGATTTAACTCGAAATTTTCGATTTCTGGGATTTTGCCATATATATCAATAACTGGGTCGTGCCTTTGAGTCTAGTCTTATAAAATACTCAAAAAGATAAAAATGGCGGAAATAAAAGTGATTTTGCAGTTAGCCGTAGAAGGAAACTATTTGAAATTATAAAAGTTTATTTGCGTTTTCCCAAAAAAAAATTTTTTTGAGTTAAATCCCTATTGCATAAAACGTGCGATATATTGTTTATTATTTTGGAATTTATAAAGGATTTTCTTCAGTAAAATTTTGTCGTATGTTACCTTTACCAACGATTTTACAGGAAATTTGTTTGACGTACGACAAAATGTGCTCCTAATTTGAACTAAATTTAAGATTTTTTAATTTAGTTAAATTTTGTATTTTATTTCTAATAAAAGTAATTAAAAACACATTGGAAATTAGACGAAATCGCTTGCTACCTTGCCTAAACGACAAAATTCTGCTCAATATCTCTGAAACTAAAAGAGATAGCAAAGAACGGATAACGTCATTCGAAAGACCTTGATTAGTTTAGTATTACTGTATTATTAACTCAATTCGGCCCAAATTTCAGATACGACACTAATTTATCCGGGCGACGATTTGTTAATACATGTTTCCTTTTCTATTTTGCTAACATCTCTCAATGAGAGCAAATGTCACTTTATAGCCTCTGCACATTGGCATGATTTAAGGGTAATTTAGGTAAAAATAGTTGTTTCAGCGTTAATTACCCTTAAATAACGTTATTTCGCCATAAGAAAATGCCAGCTGAAATTACCCTTGAATATATACATCTGCGCTAAGATAAAAACACGGCTATTAAATTTGTTCGCGACGGTTTCTTGGGCATATTCTCATTGTATATTGCATTAGCAATTCTTTAATTATAAAAAAAACTAGCTGACCCGGCAAACTTCGTTCTGCCCAAAATAGATTTTTTTATTAATTTAATTTAAAAAATTGTTATTACACCGGTATTGTTTTTAATAGAAAATTAACGATTTTTCACTACTTCATTATGTATACAACTTCAAAAATATATAATTTTAGTATTCAGTTTAAGGCTGCACGATACACAAAATTTTTAGTTTTCTGTTCCGGATATTTATTTTCACTGAGTATTGGCTATTTTAACCAATTAAGTAAGAGTATTGATACGTATAGTATACCTCCATAATGGTTTTAAGGCAATTCCTCCAACCCTTCTAGATATATTCAGCCTCAAAAGTTTAGTACGTATGGGAGGTGCAATGCCCCATTTTTCGATAAATCTTTTCTTTTTTTGGGTGAACATGGTATTGATATCGTATATCTGCATAGTGATTTCTATGTACATGCCATGAACGCTTTTAGGGATATTTAGCCTTAAAAATTAAGAACGCTTGTATGGGAGGTTGTATGGGAGGTACCACGCCCCCTTTTCTGATAACCCCCAATTTTCCGAGTGAGAAGGGTTTTGATATCACCTACCTCTATACCAATTTTCAGCTCCCTACCTTAAATTGTTTTAGAGATAATCAGCTTTAAAAATTAAGGTTGTATGGGAGGTGCCACGCCCCCTTTCCTGATAACCCCACTTTTCTGATTGAGAAGGGTTTTGATATCACTTACCTCTATACCAATTTTCAGCTCCCTATCTTGAACTGTTTTAGAGATAATCAGCTTTAAAAATTAAGGTTGTATGGGAGGTGCCACGCCCCCTTTTCTGATAACCCCCACTTTTCTGAGTGAGAAGGGGTTTGATATCACCTACCACTATACCAATTTTCAGCTCCCTACCTTGAACTGTTTTAGAGATAATCAGCTTTAAAAATTAAGGTTGTATGGGAGGTGCCACGCCCCCTAACATTTTTAAATTTTTTCTTCGACTAAACCTTCGCGAGGTAACAACAAACAAACCCCCCTAAGGAAGTATTTGATTTGGTTCAGGCGTTTTCAAGTTTTAGCGTTACAATTAAATACCAAATCATTTTTATATATATAGATTTATATTGTGGAGTATTTTATTAATGATATTTTCATTTAAGTTGACCATGTAAAAATTTTTATTTGGCGCAGGAACAGCGTAACTGAAACACGACCGTGAATGCGCGAGATTTCGGAAAGTAATTTCGGCTAATCAACGTAATTTCAAATGCAGTCTGCAGAGGCTATTACTCTCGCAAATTTCGTTAAAAGAGACTGGCAAGAAATGTTAGTTAATGTTTTGCTGGAAAGTAAAGAAAAGAACCTAGAGTTATAATAGCGCCAGTGTATTTTCTTTGTTTTGAGTAAATTTTTCCTAAAACATGTTAAAAGGCTTATAAAATAAAGTTGTTTAATAGGGCCACTAGCGATGGCGTTTCAGCACTTTTAGAGAGTTTGTTTACAGGAAATGAAAAAATGGTTTTGTTTATCCAAATATGCTTAATACGAGATATTTCAGTTTTTTACTAAAAATTAATGATATATGTATGTATATTATTTAACATCTATAAAAATTAAAAATAAATATGCAAGCTTAATGTTCATTGCATTTTTATTAGAAAACAGCACAACGGCATAAAAAAGACCCAGAGAATCTATGGTTTCATTGTCTCCGTATGACCCCAAAATAGGTACTTTGTCAACACCTCTGTTGAATCGCAATGATATGTATGTACATACATACATATGTGCATGTTAAATATCTATACAAAATTACATTGTGTGTCGCTTATATGGGAAGTAGTACTGGTGAATAATTAGTATATAGGGAATGAATACCATTTCTCTATAGACATTTACTGCAGGTTATGTACATATTTACATACATATGTATGTATGTATATACATATGTACATATATATATGTATTAAGAAAAACTGCCTCTGTAGTTTTCAATGGTGATCCGTCATGCTGTCAGAATGTATTATTGGAATTAAGATTTTTATATAGTATTTTTTTTTTGCATTGGAGCAACACCGCAGATGTATTCACAATCGCGCTACCATTATGGAAACATGTACATATGTACATACATATGTACTCTGTGACCACCCTATAGAAGAAATGAAAGCGTGAGTAACATGTACTCATGAGCATTGATGTGTAAACAGTTCCCAAATCGAACTTTTATTCCGTTTCTGGTTTTCTTGGTATTAAAATGCGACTATAGTTTCTTATAACTATTTGTTGTTACATATTGTCACTGCTAATATTTTTTGTTGATTTTGGTTTTTTTTTTATTTTTTTTTTATTTATTTATTTATTTTTTTTTGTTTTTTTGTTGTAGTTGTTGTTGTTGCTGTAGATATGTATAGGTATACACGTCCGTACATTTGTATGTACCTATACATGTTCAAACATGTTGCTCCTTCTTATTTTGTTCTTGCTGTTGTTGTTGATATTTGGATTTGCATATTTATGCGCTCAAGCATTTCTAAGTACATACATACATGTCTACTAGGGATTCCAATTTTTCCCATTTTTGCGATCCCGGGATTTTCGAGATTTTTTTTATTTGCCCGGAATTTTGCCATTAATTACACTGCTCTACAGCCAACAAATACTCTGAACGCGACCATCCTATTTATATGTAAAATCGGTCGCTGATTCCGAAAATCGGGTTCATTTTTAATTCTATGGGAAGGTTTTTGAGATATCGGTAATTTACCGTTATTTGGCCAATGGCTCCACTTAATCCTGAATGTCTCTTTAACGCATGAGACGTGATATATCTTCCTTGAGGTAACACCAAACGAAAGAAAATTAAATTTCCTTTTCATGGCTCCTATAACATTTTTCTCTAGCTCTTATAGTTTCTGAAATATTGACGATTAAATTTGAATTTTTTACGATTTTTTGAAGAAAAAATTGACTTTGTCAGGCAATATCTTTAAAACCAATGTTTTCACCTTCAGTTTTACTCCGTTGTGTGAAGCTCTGTTCCATTACCAAAAAAATAAGCTATCAACGAAGAAAATCCATGGTAAAATGGAAAAGTTATAGGCGATCAAGTAAATACAGCCAAGTCGCGCAATGCCTCTGGACGGGTATATTCTATGCATGTTGTACCAATACCTACACATCTGCAGCAGCAGCACGTTGGCAGCGCAGTAGATACAAGCCCATTTACGGGTATAACATGCATAGAATATACCCGTGCAGAGGCATTGCGCGACGTGCCTGTATTTACTTGATGGCCTATAACTTTTCCATTTTACCATGGATTTTCTTCGTTGATAGCTTATTTTTTTGGTAATGGAACGGAGCTTCACACAAAGGAGTAAAACTGAAGGTGAAAACATTGGTTTTAAAGATATTGCCTGACAAAGTCAGTTTTTTCTTCAAAAAATCGTAAAAAATCGAAAAAATTCAAATTTAATCGTAAATATTTCAGAAACTATAAGAGTTAGAGAAAAATGTTATAGGAGCCATGAAAAGGAAATTTAATTTTCTTTCGTTTGGTGTTACCTCAAGGAAGATAGCTCACTGCGTTAAAGAGACATTCAGGATTAAGTGGAGCTATTGGCCAAATAACGGTAAATTGCCGATATCTCAAAAACCTTCTCATAGAATTAAAAATGAAGCCGATTTTTGGAATCAGCGACCGATTTTGCATATATATAGGGTAGTCACGTCCAAAGTACAGACAACAAATTTAATTTTGTGATCCAGTGTTATTTTCCGACATTCTGGGTTGAAATAATTAAATATATTTTTCGATGAACGCTACAACTTTAAAATGCAAAGAAAACAATTGATTTTTGTTATCATTTTTTACTTAAAACAAAAATTATTTAACTTACAAAAAAAAAAATCCTTGCTGTATTATTTAATAACTAGTAAACCCGGCCACGCGATGCTGTGGCTTTCAATTACACTGTGCGACAATTTGAGGGATGAAGAGCACTTATTGCTGCATTTAACAATTTTTTTGATTACCATTTTAAATTTGGGTTCTCCTTAAAAATGGCAGAATATATATCGGCGTTAAGCCCATAGATTCTTATTAATAAAACATAAAATTAAGCATATACATAATTACTGGTTATTTTTATTTTCCGTCGACCTAGATTTTTTTGCAAAAATTTTGTCCAAGGAGTCCCATATTCAAGTTTAAATGCGAATAATTTTCTACAATATTTTATCCATACCTCCAAAAGGTCATTTGTCTTACTTCTTTCTCTTTCTCTTCCCCTTTCCCTTTTATTTGCGCTTCCTCTTCCCTTTATCCATTTTATTTTCCGTACTCTTCCGTCTTTAGCTTCCTTTCCTTCGCCATTTCCGTTCCTTTCATTTTCCCCTTCCTTTTCTTTTTATTACATGGCATGACACTTAAAATTTGAAAACCGGACAAACTGTAGCGTAAAACTGAATTTTTGAACAGGTAGCAAATCGTTTTGTAAAAATGGTAATAAATTACTCATTTTCAGGCCAAGCATTTTCATATGCCCGGCAAAGCCATTTCATATGACTTTAAATTTAAAAATCAAACTGTGGAGTAAAAATAAATTTTGGAACACGTGGCAACCCTCTTTGTACGAATTATGATAAATTACTAATTTTGAGGTAAAGCACTTTCATATGACACCTCAAATCTAAAATTCAAACAGACTATAGCGTAAAAATTAACTTTTGAACAGGTGGCAACTCTTTTTATAAAAATTATAATAAATTAATTATTTTCATGCAGGGCTCTTTTATATGACACCTCAAATTTAAAAAATCAAACAAACTATGGCGTAAAACTGAAGTTTTGAACAGGTGGCAACCCTTTTTAAAAAAATTATAATAAGTTACTTATTTTCATGCAGGGTCCTTTCATATGACACCTCAAATTTAAAAATCAAACAAACTATGGCGTAAAACTGAATTTTTTAATAGGTGGCAACCCTTTTTGTAAAAATGGTAGTAAATTACTCATTTTCAGGCCAAGCATTTTCATATGCCCGCCAAAGCCATTTCATATGGCACTTTCAATTTAAAAATCAAACTGTGGAGTAAAAATAAATTTTGGAACAAGTGGCAACCCTCTTGGTAAAAATTATGATAAATTACTCATTTTGAGGCAAAGAACTTTAATATGACACCTCAAATCTAAAACTCAAAAAGACTATAGCGTAAAAATTAAATTGTGAACAGGTGGCAACCCTTTTTATAAAAAGTATAATAAATTACTTATTTTCACACATATCCCTTTCATATGACACCTCAAATTTAAAAATCACACAAACCATAGCGTAAAACTGAATTTCTGAACAGGTGGCAACCCTTGTTGTAAAAATTGTAATAAATTACTAATTTCCAGCTCAAGCCCTTTCATGTGGTACCTGAAATTTATAAATCAAGCAAACTATACAGGGCAATTAAATTTTTAAACAGGTGGGAACCCTTTTCAAAAATATTAAACCTTCCTGCACATCTACAGGCCAAGTCCTTTCATATGAAACGCCATTTTCGAATATCTGCATAACGGTGTAAAAGTTATGGTGCATACAAAAAAAGAAAGCGTGAGTAACGAGTACTCATGAACATTGATGTGTAAACAGTTTCGAAATCTGGTTTTCTATGGATTAAAATGTGACTATCGTTTTTATAATTTTTTGTTGTCATTGTCACGGCTCCATTTTGTTTGTTTTTGTTTGTTTTGGTGTTTGGTTTTTGATTTTTGAATTCTGATTTTGATTTGTTTTGTTTTGGTCAGAAACATGCAAGACCATTCGGGACCACGTTTGACCCATATCTCGGGGCTCCGTGCAGAAGTCCTGCTCAAAACCTTTCATTTTATACCAATATTGCTTAGAAACATGCAAGAATATCCGGTTCCCCGTTTTGACCCATATCTCCGAACCCGACCTAGGAACCATAAAGAATAGAGCTCCATGTAGAAGGCCTGCTCAAAACCTTTCATTTGATACCAATATTTCTCAGAAACATGCAAGAATATCCGAGTCCCCGTTTTGACCCATATCTGCGGACCCGACCTAGGAACCATAAAGAATAGAGCTCCATGTAGAAGGCCTGCTCAAAACCTTTCATTTGATACCAATATTGCTCAGAAACATGCAAGAATATCCGAGTCCCCGTTTTGACCCATATCTCCGGACCCGACCTAGGAACCATAAAGAATAGAGCTCCATGTAGAAGGCCTGCTCAAAACCTTTCATTTGATACCAATATTGCTCAGAAACATGCAAGAATATCCGAGTCCCCGTTTTGACCCATATCTCCGGACCCGACCTAGGAACCATAAAGAATAGAGCTCCATGTAGAAGGCCTGCTCAAAACCTTTCATTTGATACCAATATTGCTCAGAAACATGCAAGAATATCCGAGTCCCCGTTTTGACCCATATCTCCGGACCCGACCTAGGAACCATAAAGAATAGAGCTCCATGTAGAAGGCCTGTTCAAAACCTTTCATTTGATACCAATATTGCTCAGAAACATGCAGGAATATCCGAGTCCCCGTTTTGACCCATATCTGCGGACCCGACCTAGGAACCATAAAGAATAGAGCTCCATGTAGAAGGCCTGCTCAAAACCTTTCATTTGATACCAATATTGCTCAGAAACATGCAAGAATATCCGAGTCCCCGTTTTGACCCATATCTCCGGACCCGACCTAGGAACCATAAAGAATAGAGCTCCATGTAGGAGGACTTCTCAAAACCCTTCATTAGATACCAATGTTGCTCAGAAAAATGCAAGAATATCCGGGTCCCCGTTTTGACCCATATCTCCGGACCCGACCCAGGAACCATAAAGAATAGAGCTCCATGTAGAAGGCCTGCTCAAAACCTTTCATTTGATACCAATATTGCTCAGAAAATTAGAGAGGTATGCATATCCATACATTTGCGTACATGTTCAAACAGGTTGGTCCCTTTTATTTTGCCTATTTGTCGCATTGTTGCAGAAAACAACAACAATAGCAACTTCGCTTCGCTTCGTTGATCTTGTTGTTGATATTTGCATTTGCACGGCTATGCATGCAAGCATTTGTAAGTACATGCCTATCTACCTACCTCCACTGACAATGCCAAGCGATTCACACGGACACAGCAGCGCACTAACACAAAGGTCATTTACGGTTTACGCGTAAACTTTTGAAATTACTCGTAGCTACAGCAAAGATGTTTACACATCAAAAATCGCTTAGCGTAATATATATAAAGATACTTAAGAGTTACTTTAAAAAACACAACCAACAAAGAAAATTACATACATTTGGTGAAAAAAACATTTGCTTTACAGTTGGTAATTTTAAGATATTGACAAGAAGGCTTGCGATCATTTGATAACACAGTGTGACAAAATAAGAAAAAATTGAAAGTACTTTCTTCGAGGTTCACATATGTTATAGGCCTTACCAAACATACGAAGACTGCATACTTAGAATTTCAATACACCCTCAAAATGTGGAGTTACGTGCCAAAACCCCTTTTTCATCAGTCTGTTTCGTCTATCAACATGATTTTGATGTTGAAAATACGACATTTCGCCGCTTCTATCAGTATACGAACTTATAATTTACCTCGATAAATGTCAGAGAAACTGTAAACATATTATAGAAATTAATTTTTTTTCCTTAATTTTTTCATCTTTCTCGAATAATTTGTTAACTAGTGTATATATAAAATCATTTCCTGTTAATACTGTTTTCAACGGTATATAACTTTTCATATCCGCGTAGGCTCTCCTATTATATTCTACTTTAATAAATTTCTACTGTTAAATTTTCCATACTAACAGCCAGTTTCACGAAAGAATTTAAGTTTAATTTAATTTTTTTTACTTGAATTTTATATGAAAGCTGACAGGGAAAAAATTAAATTTTCACTTAAATTTTTTCGTGAAATTGGCTGTTAAATTGCTAAATTTGAATCCACCCTTAACTCGGGTATCATATAAATTTAGCAATTATAGTATGAAAAATTTCACAGAAGAAATTGATTAAAGTGAATATCCTAGGATTGCCTACGCGGATATGAGAAAGTTATATATCGTTGAAAACAGAATTAACAGGAGATTGTTTCGCAATAATTTTATATGTATATACACTGATGATGAAAAAATTGAATCTTTGACATTGTTTTTACAGTTCCTCTGGCAGTTATCAAGATCATTAACAGTTCGTATACAAAAGCGACGAAATGTTATCTTTGCAACGACATCAAAATCATGTTGATGGAGTTAACAGAGAAAACGTTATGGTACAATATATGTATGACTTAGCCTATGAAAAATGGGTTTCTGGTCCCTAACTCCAGATTTTGAGGGTGTATTGGAAATTCTAAGTATCTATGTAGTTTTTGTATACATGACTATATGTAGACCTACAACTTAAGGTATATCTCGCAGAAAGTACTTTCTCACTGTCACACAGTGTAATTTCTAATAAAGATTTATAAAATTTAACGACGCACTTCGTTTAGGCGAATATTTTCAAGCTAGCCGAAAAGTTCTAAAAATTAATGCAACTTTCGAAAAAAATAAAAAATCGCAACATTTTTTCAGGCCTTTTTGTTCTATTGACAAAAAAACTGAGTACACCATTCGCTTTAGCGATGAACTCTACGTATAGCTAGACATCAAATATTTATCTTGTGCAAAATCATAACTTTTTTCATACATAAATCTAAACTTGCCTTGAAGTTCCTGAAAATCGCTTGGAGTAGCCTCACTCAGTTTTTGTAAAATTGATTTTTTTTTAATTAACTTACTCTACGACACCTTATTTTCATATTCCGGTGCCGGAGGGAGGATCCAAAGAACAAAAAAATGCATATATGTAATGTGTACATATATAAAAATTTGTAACATATTTCCTGGCGTAATTTGTGATTATTATATCCTGTCGTCTTTTGCGTTATTTGTAAACAGATTTTGTCTGAGGGGACCCCTAGTGAAATTTTATGGCGAATAATTTTCTAGAGCATTTTAACGCTCTATCTGCATTGTTAACTGACATTTTCTACATGTGTTCCCAAACAAGAGTTAAAACAGCCATTTGCGTGGGCGTTAGAGGGTTAAAG
The DNA here is from genome assembly GCA_960531455.1 of Urophora cardui. Taxonomy (NCBI): domain Eukaryota; kingdom Metazoa; phylum Arthropoda; class Insecta; order Diptera; family Tephritidae; genus Urophora; species Urophora cardui. Next base: position 79,603,821 of record OY482672.1, on the reverse strand, counting down.
TCTACCGCAAAGAAATTCCTTATTAAATTCTGTAGAAGAAGTCCGAGCTCAAAAACTTTATTTGAGGTCATTTTTATAAGATATTTTCGATAAAGTAATTGAACCTCCAGCTAAAACCATAAAACTTTAACCCCCTCTAAAAAAAAAAGTTGGTCTGGGATACATCCTCTTTCATAATTAATAGCGTTTGTTCGTGTTGAGAGGAAATCAGTTTTGGACAGTGTAATTAGTATAGGAGTCATTCTTTTGTGGTACTAGCAAGGCCGTAGCCAGGATTTCATTTTGGGGGGGGGATTAACTAAAAAAAAAACATTTCAAATTCAAATTACATACATATCTGCCCCGTTTGCTATGCTATGTGCATGAATAATTAGGTTTCGCTTATCACCCATATTTACTTGTTATTGCAAAATCCAATTAATTTCACCAAATTTATCTGTCAAATAAAATTTTCGTCAGCTGATTTTCAGTGCAACCAGCTACCCTGTCAAAGCTTCAGAGGGTAAAAAGTGTGAGTTTTTTACACCACTGAAGTGTACATTTTTAGGAAACGAAAACAGGGTAAAAAAAAAACTTATGTAGTTTTTTTACACTAAATTACCACTAGATCCACTAGCCTAATAAAACCACTAAAAAAAGAAGACATATTCTGTTTGACGTTTTACCTTCATTTTGCAAACGAAAACGGAAAATTGAAGAGTGTAACAAAAATGCGCATTTTTTTGATGAAACGAAATCACCATTAATTTCAATGGTAAAATTTTAAATTAAGCTCTTACCCAATTAAGTTAATTATAAGTTTATGATTTTGTTAAACAATTTCTTAGACATGCCAAAAGCAAAACCGCAGCTATCTATATCTTCTGGAAACAGGCGCCAAATTAGGTTCAGAAGAAACGGGACAGTCGCTGAACATGCAAATCGTTTAGAGAACTCACGGTTGCGTGGAATGCAGAGGAGACATGTGGCGATTCATACGAAATCAGCATTTAACTACAGACCGGATTTAAACTATATGGAACATTCTTCCCTTTTCATGGGTCGTATGAGTGAAATTTGCGTTTTTTTGTAAGTCCCAAGGGCAAACATTTAGCTATATTGGGGTAGACCTTCGCAACGAGGTGTTTTCTCACGGTCAAATGTATGTCGCTCTGTCGCGAACTGGTTCACCACAAAACCAGAGTTTTCTTATACCTGGAAATGGCAACAAAACAAAGAATGTTGTGTTCACGGAAGTTTTTAATTAATAAACAAGATGTACCTTATTTTATGAACTAATTTGCCTACTAATGTACACAGAGCCAAATAAGCCTCATAAAAATAAGAAGATTGTCTCTTTGAACAGCTTCGTGGCCCAAAAAGAGGACAGAAGTCAGAGACGAAGATATTTCCATAGAGATTTCTTCTTATTTTTGGGAGGTAAATCTTTTTAATTCTATTTAAAAGTATACCTTCTTACAATAAATAGAAAACTTCTTACTCAATTTTTCGAAGATATTTCCATAGAGATTTCTTCTTATTTTTGGGAGGTAAATCTTTTTAATTTTATTTAAAAGTATACCTTCTTACAATAAATAAAAAACTTTCTACTCAACTTTTCTTTACGCATTATTGTTGTCGACTGTGAACCGCTAACTCAGTTTACATAGGTATGTATATAAGACTAACTTTATAATAAATTTAATTAGATAACCTAATAAAAATAAGAAGAACGCCCTCTTTATTAATTCAAGGAGATATCCACATATATATTCGAAGATTTCTTCTTGATTTTATTAAAAAGACTATCCCATTAAAAGTAAGTAGGGATTCTTCTTAAAGAAAAACTATAGAGATATCTTCTTACTTTTGTTCTATTTTATTAGGTGGTTTTCGCTCTGTGTAGGTACCAAACGTTGTTTGAATTATTATAACTTTGAGTTTTTAGTTGTTAATAAATGTATTGTTTATAACGTTGTTTAATTTTAAAGTGTTTGCATTTCATCTAAAGGAGGGTGGTATATTACATTCCTTGCAGAAAACAAGCACAAAATATGAATTCGTAACCCATTTTTACACTCTACTCAAAGCTAAACATCAGTATATTTAATTTTTGCGGCGCAACGAAGTAAGCCGGGTACTTGCTAGTACATACATAGATACAAATAATAATTGAGACTAACTTTTTACATGATTTCTATGCTTCTAAAAAATACAATTAAGCATATTTATATTATAAAAAAAAAATTAATCGCATTAATTTCGGGGGGGGGGGGATTGATCCCTGCCATCCCCCCCCCTAGATACGGCCTTGGGTACTAGTATCGGGTCTGTGTACCAACGTGATCAGTGGGATCACTAAGGAGACTGAACAGATGGGCGGAGTCCTGCGGTCTCAGTGTAAACTCCTCAAAGACAGAACTGATGCTTTTACCACGAGGAGGAAAATCCCTAACTTCAATTTACCTGTTCTCAATGGTAGAGAACTAAGTCTTTCACACAGTGCAAAATATCTAGGAGTCTTTCTGAGGCCTAAGTTAAACTGGAGGCTCAACACGGAACATAGAACTAAGAAGGCTTACGGTGCCTTGTATGCCTGCAAAAGAATGCTGGGAAAAAGTGGGGTCTGATGCCAGAACTCACAGCATGGATGTACAAAGCAGTTATTCGACCAATCTTAACCTACGGATCACTGGTGTGGTGGAGAGCAACCGAGGTGAACTACATGGCTGATATGCTACGGAAAGTTCAACGAGCTGCTTGCTTTGCAATCACAGGGGCGATCAGATCATGCCCCACGGAGGCTCTGAACGTGATTTGCAATATCCTGCCCATTGATCTTTTTGTCAAGGAAACACAGCGAGCGTTTTTCAATCTGAAGTTTTCGCCATACTGGATGCCTGCAAGGCTCTAATGGAAACGGAAGGTGCCGAGGTCGGAAACAGGATAGGATTTTTCCCTGATAGTCAGGCGGCTCTGAGGGCTCTGGGGTCTGCAAGGGTGTCATCGAGCCTGGTGGGTCAGTGCAGGGAATTGCTCATTGGCTTGGCGGGTCGACATAGCGTGTCCCTGGGGCACCGGAATATTCAGGGTAACGAAATGGCTGATTTGCTGGCTACGCGGGGCTCGGCTCTTGATGTCGCAGAGGCGCGAGAGGTTCTTGCGGCCCTGGAATTTGTCAAGGGTCGAATCTCTCGGCACTGGTTCGGGGAGGCAAACACTAGATGGCAACGGGTGCGGACCTGCAGGGTCTGCAGAAGTCTGTGGCCTTCATATAATGAGATGCGATCCTCAGCCATCCTAAAGATGGATAGAAGAGACATTTCCCGCATAACTGCGTTATTTACGGGGCATTGGACCATTGGTACACACGCGGCCCGACTGGGATTGGACCACAATACTTTGTGCCGCAGCTGCAACCTTCCTGGAACGGAGGAGACGGTGGAGCACCTGCTATGCGAGTGTCCTTCGCACTGCCAAGGCAGATTGAAGTTCCTCGGAAAACCTTTCTTCTGCAGTCTCTCGGAACGAGAGGAACTCAAGGATGTCAGGCCCGAGGGGCTGCTCAAATATTTAAATTCAACGGGATGGATATAGGTGTAGGGCCTGCCCCGGTTTCCGGACTGTTCATTATTCCCCCTGTTCGTATAAATGCGTTTGATCCGTGTATTTTATTGGGCCTTGAAATTATTAATAATTTTTGTCGCCATAAGATACAACGTTTAAAATTCATTCCCTTCAAAATCCACTTTCAACCATACCCAGCTACTCCATCTTATTTAAAAAAAAATTCTGTTGAAACATTGGTTTTATAGATAATTTAAAAAGGATTATGATGGTATAAATTTAAATCCTTATTTTACTGGTATCAACGAAGTAAGTCGGGCCCAAAAAATATACCTGCTTGCAATTAATAAAACTTTAAGACGATGAAAATAATCTTATATAAAACAAATTATAGCATGTTTATTCAGCTTTCAAACGGTGCCAAGATGAAGTCTCTACGATGACTACAACCCGAGATATTGGGGTTTGAATATGTACGTGATTTACCTAATTGATGAAAAAATCAAAAGTTTGACAGATCATATCTCCGAAAAAAATTTCAAAATAAAATCCCCGGATACGTGTAAGCTTATTTTAGGTGGAGAACCTATAAACCGAGTTTCAAGCAAATCGGAGGTGTAAGGTTACAATAAGTGTCCGATTTATAAAAGGAAGACTCATAGATATTTGATTTTAAAACTTTCTCACAAGATTTCTCACAAATAATCAACACAAGTCGTCAAATCACTGACGTTGGCGGTAACAGCTCTTTGTTCGATCGCAAATATTATTGAGGAGAAATGTTGTTGATAGCAACCGAATATCAAAGGTGACAAAAACATCGTTTAGTTGGCTAAACGATAACGCATGTTGTTAAAATTCGGTAGTGAATTCCGCTACAGGTGTATTAATTTTTCCGCAAATTAAAGGGCACAAATAATGGATGCACGGATGGAAGGAAAGACAGACTGACGAATGAATAGTTTTATTCCATCGTCCTGGACATAAAAATTGAGAAAGTAACCTTTTGCACAATCATTTTACCGAATAACTAGACAAGCACGCAAGCATCGAATAAATAAAAAAAATCTTTTCATCATTGTGGATATACATATATATATTAACAATAAAATGTAGCTCTTGCGAAGCTTTGCTTAAATTTAACAAAAAATAGATACATACAAATATACTTAATTTAGTAATAAATTTCATTTCACAGAATTGCGTCTATAACATCTACATACACACTTAACATAGTTAAACATTTCTCAATCCTTTACATTAAAATAGTCATTGCACACATCATCCCTACAGTGAACCAGTATTTATCAAAAGAAGCTAATTTATCGATGTTCACCATTGATTTTGCCTTTTCGCCTGTAAAATAAGATCTTGCAGTGCTGTAAACTCCGTATTACCATGTGTCTTTGAAGACGATGTAGCACCCTGATCGTCTTCGTATAAACTTTCATACATGTAATCTGGGTCAAGAGATGATGTATGTTCTTCAGATTTTTCTGCATCAATGTAATCATCGTTATCTTCTTCTTCGTTCTCTGCTGAACTCCCATGCTTTGCAACCAAATCCGAATTCTCAATTCCGTTTTGACGATTGAACAGTTTGAGTAATTCGTCTAATTTCTCTGTTGGAATATCATCCACCATTTTGACGGCGATCTTTCTTCGCGAACGCTTCAGATTCTGTTCTGGGTTTTTGCCGTTATCATTTAACTCAAAATTTAATGAAGTTTTTAATGTTTGCTTAGGTAATCTCAAATATTTAACTAATGAATTAAATACATTCCAAAATGGATCGGCAATTTTCTGATAATTTTCGGTGTTGGCATTTAGTTTAACATATTTGGGATTGTCCTCAATGAAGCGGTGCAGTAGGTTTAGTGTGTTTTGTTGATTCTTTTGAGATTTAAGTAGCGCAACTAAAGTTCAGTAATGAAATAAAGTTAAAAGGAAAATACAAAATATGCACATAAGTATGTATGTATGTATACATATGTATTTATACCTGCATATGTATTTGAGGTATTATATCATTAAATTAACAAACCTTTTTCCCTAGAAAGTCCAAGTTTCTGTTGAAAAATACTCCAATCGTCGCTAGAATATTGCAGCCCTTCAGGTTTTGATTTGATAAAATATCCATCGGAAGCTTTAGCCGAAGCAAGCGCAAAGAAAATTATGAGATACTTGAGCATATTTTAAATTAAAAATCAAACGGTGAATAAAATAGGTATTTATTATTATTTTTTCTTTTCTTGGTGTGAGCGATGACTCTTTCAGTGATCAACTGATATCCTCTCGGTTTGTACTGGCTCTTTTATACGAATTCGTTGAACTGAACAATAATGCTCTAAGCACATTCGGACCGGCAAGCGACAAGCATCAACCTGACAAAATTAAACTGCACACGTTCTTATGACCGCAAGCATTTTAACGGCAGCACGACATCACGGCAGCAGGGTTGTATTGGTCGTTGTCGCCAATATAGAACTACATATGTTTAATGTGACAAGCGACAAGGCACATGTACAGGCAGAAACGTGTGTTTGTGTCCGGTTTAAGTACGTGGCCATGTTCAACGCGGTCTTCTTTAAAATATTTGAGGCGTTTACTTCAGACGACGTTTGATGTCATGAAGTTGGTCGACAGATGCTGCTTTGCAGTTGCCGGTTTGAATGTGCTTAGAGCATAATTTGCTGCGGCACCTGTAATTAGATGAAGCGTCAATGATTTGACGACTGTAATCCACTAATAGCTAACTAAAGCAGACGAACTTGCTGTCATTTGACGCGAATTTGTGGAAGCGCAACCGGCGGGCGTTTACCTAAATTGGCGACAGTTTCCGGACAATAGCTCAAACTCATAGGACGCGCCGGGCGACGGACTGACCACAAGACAATTGCTTTATTTATATATGTACAATATGCATACATACATACATATGTTCATACCCTGCAGGGAACTCAATAACTAGTGAGCAAAATTTCTGGTTCCGAACTAGCGCAAAGGTGTCAAAATGGAACTAGATCAATTGTATTTAGACCCTCACCAGTTCAGAAGGAGTGAATTGAGTGACCATTATAAGACACACTTTGATTTGTATGCAAAATGACAAAAATACTATGAAAATTTTTCGTTCGTTCAATTGCCGTCGGCTTTGTATATTTCTGCAATTCTCAGATGTTTAGTGAAGCATTTTATATAAAGAGTTTTCTATTTGCATCTTGTATGAAATGAAATGTTCCCCTAATTATGCTTTTCCGATCCCTCAGGCTTATTTTCTTTTTTTTTTTTAATTTTATTACTTTTTAAATATTTTAATAAATTTTTATTAAATAAATAAATAGAAATATATTAAATAAAAAAAAATAAAAAAAAAAATTATCATCCATGACACCGACAGGATTCGAACCCGCGCCCCTCAGATTAAAAGGCACATGCGTTAGCCAGTCGGCCATCGCGCCTCTTGCATGATGTGTGTCAAAGGCTGCACTTAAGCGGCAGATATAAAACTGTAGAATTTGTAGGTACTTATAGCTAGTTCAGAACTATCGAAATTGTGCCAATAAACGAACTAGTGTAAACTGTAGAATTTAGTACTAGTTCGGAACTATCGAAAATGTAGTGCAGAGAGTGACAATTGACACCGCCTAGGACATCGTCGTGTTATATTCGCCAGTTGATAACATGCAAAAGAGATTTACAGGTCTATTCTGGCAACTGTCTTTTAACTCCCCACAGTCTTTCGAAAGACAAAAGTTTTTCGTAAGACAAAAAGCAATTCTGGCAACTGTCTCAAAAGCTTTTTCTGTCTTTCGTAAGACGAATTAAAAGATATGGTAGCAAGGAGGTCTTACAGCTGTGAAAAGTGAAAAAGAAGAAAAAAAAATACAAAAAATTTAATAAACATACATACGTAAAAATGGATGCATTATTTTTGCATTTTATCATACAACGGCGAGCCAGAAAACGTCTTATAATAAACAGAAGAAGGCTTCTGCAACGGTTACGAACAGAACAGGATCCCTTTGCCGTAACGGAGGAGGTGTTTCAGAAAAATTATAGGTTGCCAAAAAATGTATGCAATAATCTTATAGGAGAATTAGAACCTTTCGATACCCAGCAATCCAATATACCTTTTAAAGTTCGATTCATGGCGGCGCTATATTTTTTTGCACATGGATCTGACCAACAATGTGTAGGAAACGCTTTTGGCACTGCAATGAGCCAACCAATGATTTCGCGTTCTATTTATGCGGTGTCAAAATTGATAGTGCAGCGAAAGGGTAATGAAGTACACTTTCCTCGTGGGGAATCCGAAGAAAATGCAATAAAAACAGGGTAAGTAATCACAATAAGTATTTTTTTATATAGAGCTTATATTATTGCCTTATTTAAGGTTTTACCATGCGTTTCAAATACAAGGCACAATTGGAGCGATTGACTGCACACATGTGCCTATTTTAACACCATCATCTGCAAACTATCAAAACCCCCAGAACCTGTACATGAACCGCAAGGGATTTTACAGCGTGAATGTGGAGGCGGTAGGATACTTAAAAAATTCATACTGCTTTTGAAGGTTGCATTAATTACTTTTATTTCAGATATGTGACCATCGAATGCTATTCACATCCATAAATGCACAGTACCCGGGGTCGTGCCACGATTCAGGTATTTGGACGATGTCGCAGGCAAGGAGGGTTCTGGCCAATTCTAATCGACCTGGCCGGACAAATTGGCTTTTGGGAGATCAAGGTTATCCCTTGGAACCTTGGTTGCTCACTCCATATGCGTCTCCTAGCACACAAAATGAAAGAAATTTTAACGCCATTCACATTCGCGCAAGAAATGTAATAGAAAGAGCCTTTGGGGTTTTGAAAGGTCGTTTTAGGTGCCTTTCAAAATTACGTGTACTCAACTATAGTCATGAGCGAGCCGCTAACATAATTTATGCATGTACAATTTTGCATAACATTTTGATAAAAAACGGTATAGATCTTCCACATACAGAGGAAGAATATGAATTGAATGGTGAAGAGGAAATTCAAAACCAAGGCTCTGCCCATATCAGACGACATTCACTTTATAGGGAAGGGTTCCGTAGGCGAGAAGCATATGCTTCCTCTTTACATATGTACAGAACGGTTTCGTAGATATCAACAAAGAGTCATTTGGTACCACACAAGATTTAAAAATACCTAGGATATTAGCATTGAAGCTCTTCTCCAAAACACTAAAAACCATTTTTGGAATTTGAAATTATTTAAATTTTTTTTTACTTTACATATTTCATTTCAGTGGTGAACCAAATATACATATGTGCATATGCATATGTTAATAATAAAATACGTTCAATAAAATAATTATTAATACATAGTTTAGTTTTTAATTATTTTGTTTTTGGTACGCTTTGCTAAGTTCTAAAATAGCTGATGCCATTTCTCTCAAGGCGGCTGCAGTCTCGACTTGTGCAGCAATGGCACGTTCGTTAAGGATACGTTGACTTTCAATGGAAACCTTTATCAAATCTAACGCCTCTATGTCCGGATCGGCCCTACGGCGTTTCCTACTTGTTGGCGCTTCGTTAGTTGGCGATGCTCGAGCTGAATTTTCCACCTCCGGAAGTGGTTGAGGTACAGCTGAACCACCTGCAATTTCTTCTGATTGTTGCGATTGGTCCTGAACATCAATGGTACATTCCTTAGGGTTACTTTGGTCTTCTATGGAAGCGTTTAGCAACTGCAATACGTCTATGTCCGGATCGGCCCTACGGCGTTTCCTACTTGTTGGCGCTTCGTTGTTTAGCGATGTTCCAGCTGACTCTTCCACCTCCGGAAGTGGTTGTGGTCTAGCTGTACAACCTGCAATTTGTCGTTTCGAATGACTCTGAACAAGAAAAACGGAAAAATCAAACACTGTTCGTGTACAAAAGAGTTCTGGACTTACCACAAAACCAAGTGGCGAACCACTAGGATGGCCAAATACAGCAGATTTGCCAAATACTGCCAAAGCCCTCTCCTCCAGCTCGTTTAATCCACTGCATGTTTGAGGCCCTCCACCAGTTTGGTTGCATTGTGCTGCAAATTCCCTTGCGCGGGAGCGCACCATGTTTTTCCAATGGCCCAATGACTGTAAATAAACAAATTGATATTTTTCGATAACGTTTCGTTTATGGCCAAAGAAAGTGTTCATTTATTACTGACTTACCTTCTTCCACTCGCTGGCAGTTTTTGTCGGCCCACGCATGGAGTTTAAAGATAAGGTCAACTCCTCCCATAGCTGTTGGATACAACTAGGAGATTTGGGTGTATTACGGCCAGTTGTCATTGCCGCATTCGATGCAGAGAACTCCACAAACAGCTTCAACTGCTCAGGAGTTGTCCTATCAGCTTTTTTGGCGCTGAGAAATACATATACAAATTGTTTTATAAAGCAATAGTTTGCAGAAAACAAAACTTACCGAAAATTGTTTTCCATTTTATAAAATTTTTCAAACAAAATTTATTAACGGACATAAATTAATTGACAATCAGCTGTCAATTAGCTTTTCACCGACAGTGGTGAAAGTGAGAGCTTTTTTGCTAAGACTTCTTGACTAGAATAACAATAGTCTTTCGAACTGTCTTAAAATTTTCTTTCATTTGTCTTACGAAATACTTTTTAATATCTTAGCCAGAATAGCTCTGTTAGCTCGCACTAGTAGTGTCGCAAAATGCACTAGAAGCGACCTAGTTCGGAACTAGAGATTTTCCCTACAGGGTACCTGCCAATGTAAATACATACATACATGCATGTATATTGTGTAGGTATTTTAAAGTGTACAGGTACAATTATATCATTTTCTATGTTTCCATAAATAATGCAGGGGCAGTATAAGTACAATTACAAACAAACATACATAAATACATAAATAGTTAATTTAAGTGCTTTTTGTTTTCAGCCAAATGAGTTTTAACGTTCTAATGCTCCTTAAGTGTACTTTATTAATACCGAAGGCTATGTACATATGTACATACATACATACATATGTAAATTTTTATGTTAACCATACGCGTTTGCAAATCAAGGAAAAGAATCTACATAGGGAATTCCAGAATCGGAAGCTTGATTAGGAAAATTTTAGGTATGTATATATGTATGTACATTGCTCAAGATGTTAAACACACCATGAATAAAGGCAATCACCATGCAATGTTTGTGAAAATTTAGGCAGATAATAAAATATGTACATATGTATATTGCAAAGGAACATGCTACACCAGAGGCAGCAAAAACCGTTGGGATACCTGACAGCATACGAACATAAAAAGAGGTTACGCCTATCAATGTATTCATACGTACATCCCTGCAAAAATCATTGGATTATATGGTCAATTTGTGGTAGGTTAGAGTACTTTCAAAGTGATCGTTAACATATCCCAAACAACCGATTCATGTATCTGCCTCGGCTCGTAGTCAGCCGAACATAACAACGAAATCCAAATTTTTATCGCGGCAATGACGATATGTGCATACATACATACATACATACATATGTAACTACATATGCATGTATGTGTGTATACACGTCATTCGTCGTCGTCGCGATAAACATTTGGTTTTTCCCTGCAAAAATTCCGAGCAGGGCCGCGGAGAGGGGGGGGGGGGGGCAGCCAGGGCAATTGCCCTGGGGCCCGGAAGGTTTTTGGGGGCCCGGAAAGGCAAAGCAGTATTGACAGTACTAGAACTAGGATTTCATAGATACATACATAGGCATTTTGTTGCTACAAAAAATTGTTTTAAAATTGAAGTGTTTAACTTAACCAAATCGCCAAACTAAAATTATAAGCATCCAATCAAATATTTACCTTGTTTATACATGGGCAAATCCTAGAAAAGTGAGTTGAAATTGAGGCAAATCGACTTTGATTTAAAGTTTCCAAAGTACCGCAATTGGTAAGGTGGTGAACCAAGCTTCTCAGAAATATTTACTTTTTAAATGAAAAACGTTGGTAACCCTGTTTAAATTGATTTCAAAGAGTTAAGGTATACAAAATTTAAAAAATTATTAAAAACAATACCATTATCTATCTACTATTATTTCCATGATTTTATAGTTAGATACTAGAGTTATTACCAGGAACAAGTGCAAGAAGGATTAAATAAATAAACTGACATTGCGATTAAATTTAGAAAAGGCAACGGCATTCTGCACGATTTATGGCATAGATATTTCTACGGATCTAATACATAGATGAAATCATTTATCTCATGTATGTATTGGGGTCTATACACAGTGCGTCGACTCGCGAGTCATCTGTGTACGTGTTGACTCGCTGTCATTCTGGGCTCACTTGCGTCATTCATTTGTGAATAGTTTTCATTGCAGAAGGTTCGAAATGAATATCTCAGACGACCTGTATACTTCGATGAATTCAAGTAAAAAAAATTGTGTCTTCCTCAATATCGAACTTATTGGCAAACATTTTTGAAAATAAAATATATTTTTTCTTTTCGTTATTTATTTTTTAAAACGGTTTGGAAATTAACTGACAAAATTTGACAGGCGAGACAGCAAAATATCAAACTAATTTTGATTTTCTTGAGTCATGCCAGAGTCATGCCGGTGTAACTACTACATCCGCATTTTCACTAATACACCTAAACTGAATCTTGAATCAGACGCATCGTGCATAGACCCTATATGTAAGTGCTCTAGTAAATCTTATTTTATATGAAATAAAACTGACAATGTGAATTGAAAAATTTTTGTTTGTTATTTTTTTACTAGATTGAATTTATTTTTTAGGGGGGCCCGTAAACGCGAACTGTCCCAGGGGCCCGGCTCGGCTCTCTGCGGGCCTGATTCCGAGTACTCCATTCGCTAATCCATGGAGTGCTCGCTATGGACCAACCGATTACTCCATAACTTGCCACATGTCATACAAAAAATATGGTCCATTTAACATTGCATGTCATTGCAAACAGTGGCGTAGTAACGGGGGGGGGGGGTTGGGGACAAACCCCCCCCCCCCCCCCCCCCCGAAAGATTCGTTTTGACCATAAAACCATCTTTGACTTTATTAGCATACATTTCTTTTTCAGGAAAAAATCAATGAGAATAGTAATTTTTCGAAATTGGTAATTCGAAATTTAGCGCTTTTTCACGAAGTATTACTTATAATTCTAGCGTTTGTTGAGCCGTAGGAAAGTGCAAGAACCGCAAGAATTTTACCACAATTTACATTCTTTGTACTTATATTCGCTCTTTTGTGGTAAAATTCCTACGGTTCCTGCACTTCCCTACGGCTCAACAAACGCTACAATTATTATACGGTATTGCTGTTATTAACATGCTAATAACAGAAGAGTAACGCCAATTATTTAAATTTCAAGTTTTCTTTCAATTACTTATCATCTTAATCAAATAATATTAGTATAAACTACAATGGGAATAAATATGCAATGTATAAGAGTATCTGAACTTGAGATTTTACTTAATGTCTGTCAAAATGGAATATTAAAAAACTAAATTATATAAGAAAATTATTATTTATAACCGTAGCACATAGGTAGATTTTCAAATTTTATGCGGCCAAAAATATTTTATTCTGTACATCTATTCCAAATTGCTTGTTTAATGCAAAATTTTAATAATTTGTGTTAAAAGTAGAGCTCTCGATTTTTGTTTGAACATTTTCGAGTAGCCCGAACAGTTGTTGTTCAAATGCTCGAAGAGTTGTTTGTTTGTTTATTACCCGTATGTTTGTACGGGCATTTGAACAATTCGGGTATTTTGAAGTTTGTTTTTTTCTTTTGTTTATTATTATTTTTTTTTTCCTTATATGTAGTTTTTTTAACACGCTTTTATTAGTTTCACCTGTATGTATGTATGTATGTATGTATGTATGTATGTAACTTCATCCCATCTCCTAAAAGTTGTAAACATTTAACTAAATTAACTAAATTATTATATCTTTCAAACATTCACTTTTTTGTGTTCTCTTTATTATTTCTATTCTCCTCCGGATTCGAAACATGACATCAACAGCCCAACGGCATCATATAGTAGGACATTCAACATTATATTTTATGCTTCATTGCGGCTTTTATGTTACCTTTCTTCAAAATAGCACAATGAATTTCAATTCTCTCCCGTATACAGGCCAATAAGTAACAAGCTTGCAGGGTACGGAAAAACTCACTCACGAACGCTCAAAAATACATTCTACTCAAATCACAAACAAATCGAGCCGTATGCGCCGGAAAGATGTAAAGGCCATGATTTCCGAATTTCACTTTTTTGTAGAAATGGCTTACTTGTCATCATCCACACCTTCTCCAGAAATTTTATGTCTGAAAAATGTACCGTTATGAAAAGCAATTTTGATGTAAGTACATAAGTTCAGTTTGTTTACTTTTTTTGTGAGTACGAAGTGGCTTTTACATCTTTTTTGCTTTTCAAATTATTGAAGACTAGTGACAAATAAACAAATTTAACTGGGTTTTGTTGGAATTTAACTAAGGGCTTTATCACTTTGAAGACTTCTACTTTGTATTTTATTACATATCGATGACCAATATGGTTTTCTTGTGCGGCATATTGCACTTTATTGCTCCATAATTTTGGAACAAAGTTCTAACGATTTCACGATAGTTAGGGTCCCTTTTGTTACTGCTTAGAGCAGTTTTAAACAAACTGGTTGTGTATTTCTAAAATTTCTCCAAAATTAATTTCTTGAATCTCGATAATTTCCCTCCAAACGTAGATGCTGAAAGTGATGAACATGGCGAGAGATTTCATCAGAACTTAATAGTTTTTGAAAGGCGATATCAAGGATCTTGGAAAAAGGATATGATGGGAGACAAATCCAGAAAATTACAAAAGAATAGCCAAAAGTACTTACATCCATCATTATTTATCCTCTCCTTAAAATCGCGAAATGCATTATTTTTTTATTCAATTAATTCTTTATCCTATTCATCGCTGTTTTGAGAGACATTGTGCACTTCAAAACTCATAATAAATGGAAAGAAATAATGTTAAATGTTACTCCTTAATAGAGTTTTATAAAGAAGCGGAAAATGCTAGGTTATGAACTCTCAAAAAAATAGGTAAATATAAATACTGATACATCCCATTAAAAGTAGTCTCAAAATGTTCACATTTAAATTCTTTATGGGATAGATAGGAGTCGAATCCGAAATTCCTTATACAAACTTAGATTTTTTCATTCTTTTTGCCATTGTAACCAAACTACTTGACCAATTTTTAAGTGCAAAGGCAAAAAATGTTTGATGGGATTCTCTTTGCTAGTTCTTATTAGATGCCAAATCGCTACGGTGGCTAATACAATTTTTTTATGCACTTATGTATGTCATGCAATGTCTTGTATATCCGGTTTTTTCTACATTTTTACCGATATCTCAGAAACAGGATCTGCCACAAAAAAAATGGATATGCTATTCGGGATCAGCGTTAAATTTCGTTTTAGAAAAGTATAGTTTTATATTTTTGGTGGTTAAAGTTGATTAAAAATTGTCGAAAAGCAAAAGAAAGAAATCGAAATAAAAATCGAAGTAAAAAATTTTTTAAAAAACCTTCTCCTGAACATTTTTGAATTTGGCCTTTACATCTTTCCGGCGCATACGGCTCGAAATGTTCAAAGAAAAACGTATAACCACTCAAATAGCGAGCGAACTAACGCACAACAGCCAGCGATCGCTCATAGCGATGGCGATAAACTCAATGCATAAATTCACTAAAAAAAAATGAAGCTTGTAGCTTTTGTTTTGGGTTTGTTGTATTTGCAATGAAATCAGCCGCATGTACAATGTACATACATACATACGTATGCAGAGCAAGAACTGGTTTTGTGTTTTGTGTAACAACATTCTGTTTTGTCATTGTTGTGTTTGCAATAAAAACAATCGCATGTACATACATATGTATGCCAAGCAAGAACTGGTTTTGTTTGTAATTCATTTAATAGTAAGTTCTGAATTAACGAAAAGGAACCCTAATTACATTTTTATACAACGTTTTGTAAATGTGAGGTGAAAAAAATTTCTCTAAAAAAAAAATCAAAAAAAAAAATCAAAAAAAAAAAAAAATGCCCCACTCGGGACTCGAACCTGAGCTCCTTGGTCCGTAGGCAGCATACCTCACCATTACGCTACAAACGTATTCGGAGCTATATTGTCTAAATTCGAATTTATTCAATCAGGTTTCTTTTTTTTTTTTTGTTCTTTTCGAATGCTTCACCTCAACTTCTCTTCACTTTCTGATTGTGAAATATAACAAAACGTTTGGGAAATTTTGTATTTCCAAACTAGTTTGGAAAACCTTGAATAAAAGGGTTTGGAAAATATTGCATAATAAGCTAGTTTACTTCACTGCATATTGGGACTTTTGGTAGAAGTTATAAATACATACATATGTATGTAGATCTATTTCGGAGAACACCACATCCCATCAGACTTCTTTTTACTTTTATTCTTGCGTCCGCATAAAACGTCCTTTAATGAAAAATTTCACTAAAAATTCAAAAATAAATAATAGCTTAAAAAACTAAAAAACACACTTTAATCTTAAAAATCGTACTAAAAATTGAGAAATAATTTAATTAGAAACAAAATGATGAACGAAAATATAAGTATTTAAAGAAAAGCGTGGGGCTGCTCAATAATATTTGAACAAGAAAATATTCGATTCGTACAACTAGTACAAAAATATACCTAGTTGCGAAATTAAAGAGTACGATATATGAAATCTCAAAAAAGTCAAAATAAAATTATTAGTAAAAAAACACCGATTTTAAATATTTTTTGACATACTGAGCACCCCACGCTTTTCCTTAAATACTTATATTTTCGTTCATCATTTTGTTTCTAATTAAATTATTTCTCAATTTTTAGTACGATTTTAAGATTAAAGTGTGTTTTTTAGTTTTTTAAGCTATTATTTATTTTATTTTTGTTTTTCGGATACACATTTTTTTTGTTTGTAAGCTCGAATGCTCGAATGTTTGTACGGGCATTTGAACAACAAACGGGCTTCAAACAAAAATGATCAGATCGAATTGCTCGATACCCGGGTATCTAGGGCTCTAGTTAAAAGTCCATTTTATTGAAAAATATATACAGTGACTCAAAAAAAATCATACGCCAGAGTTTTTAAATTTATTTCAAACAGTTCTGTCGAAAATTTGACTCTTATTTTCGTTTAAAAATGTAAAAAAATTTTTAATAAAAATCGACTTAAGCAGGATTTCTAAGCTTATGGAAAAATCCGAAAAATCGTAGAAATTTCTAAAAGTGGATTAAAAATTTCAAAGCGCGGCCAGAATTTATAGAAGATTTTGAGGAGATTTCTAAGTGTACTGTTATGTAGCCAACCAATTTTAGTGTAAAAAGTGCTGTTCTCAATGCTGTAAAAATTTCCGTCGATTTTAGTAATTTTTTTCTGTAGGGTGTTTGCGTTATATGTACGTGAGACCGTTCCAATTAAAATTTCCGAAAAGCCAATGAAATTTTTCAAAAAGTTGAATGTTGCATATTATTATATTACAATTGAATGAGCTGCAAAATTGCATACTCAAAAATCTTCTAAAAAATATAGCTTTATAATTCTTAGCCCCTTTTTATGATAAGTTCTTCCTTAACTTTGGAAAATTGCAAATACTAAAAATACTGCCTAAAAAGTTAACAATAATTGGTCACTAATATCTCGGTCACTTTCGAGCATCACCTACATTAACTAAGATATGCGTTAGAAATATAAACATTAAAAGCACAAAAAGAAAATTATTGTAGGTACATATGAAAAACCCTGTATCTAGTAGTGAAGTGCGGCTTTGTGCGACGTAATTTTTTGTCGGCAAACTACTAATTGTACTAGATATCATGTCCGAGGCTTAATTTGACTGAGTCTGACAGAGCAACATAACAAAAACAATTTTTAACATGAATAAATAATAGCTTAAAAAACTAAAAAACACGCTTTAATCTTAAAAATCGTACTAAAAATTGAGAAATAATTTAATTAGAAACAAAATGATGAACGAAAATATAAGTATTTAAGGAAAAGCGTGGGGTGCTCAGTATGTCAAAAAATATTTAAAATCGGTGTTTTTTTACTAATAATTTTATTTTGACTTTTTTGAGATTTCATATATCGTACTCTTTAATTTCGCAACTAGGTATATTTTTGTACTAGTTGTACGAATCGAATATTTTCATGTTCAAATATTATTCAGCAGCCCCACGCTTTTCCTTAAATACTTATATTTTCGTTCATCATTTTGTTTCTAATTAAATTATTTCTCAATTTTTAGTACGATTTTTAAGATTAAAGTGTGTTTTTTAGTTTTTTAAGCTATTATTTATTTTTGAATTTTTAGTGAAATTTTTCATTAAAGGACGTTTTATGCGGACGCAAGAATAAAAGTAAAAAGAAGTCTGATGGGATGTGGCAGGGCCGTGCGCACGGGGGGGTTTTGGGGGTTAAAACCCCCCCATGACCAAATCTAAGTTGCAATGATTTTGCAAACATTTTCAAAATACAGTTTATAAATTTTGCATTGAATCTTGACTCATAATTTTTGACAAAACTAGTTACAATAATTTTACGGAAGAAGAAATTGGTGAAAGTTGCAAAAAATAAGATTGGCCAATACATAAGTTCGGCACTTTGAATTGCACTTGGAGCTTTCCGAAATTACAAAGTTGTGTAGCATATGTTCGTTTGGCATTTTTAAAAAAATTGTACTGATAACAAAAAATGTTCATTTTGTGAAAACAGTGAGCAGTTTCAATTAACAAGTACTGTAAACAGTACACGGAAAGAAATTTGTATACTTGAATCAAGAAAAATGCTTTCTTGAACTCAATTTAGAAAATTTTTTAGGGAAATAAGAAAAATTTACTTAATTATTACTCGAAATAAAAAATTGAGTTTTCCAAAAATGAGACAATTATTTTCTTATTCAAGAACACTAACAAAATCTATAAAAAAAATTTTGAAAAAAAAATGTTTAAATAAATAAGAACATCTTTTCTTAAATTTACTTAAATGAAGAAAATCTTTTTGCTAATATCAAGAAGAATTTAAGAAAATTGTGTTTCGACGAATTGGAATAACAAAATACAGCGAAAAAAAAATTGAAAATAAATAAGAAAACATTTTCTTGACCGAAGTAAAATATTTCTTGCTCAATTTGAACACCAAAGTTCTTTGAGCATATCAGCAAACTACGGCAAAAAAAAATGTAAAATAAATAAGAAAACGTTTTCTTGAGCGAAGTAAAATTTTTCTTGCTGAATTTGCATTTCCAAAGTTACATGTATTTTTTTCATTTGCCATCCGCTTTGCATATTTTTGAATATTTTTGCAATTCTCAGATTGTTAGTGAAGCATTTGGTATAAGGAGTTCACTATTTACATCTTCATTTATATTAAATAAAATGTCATTTCATTAAACAAGTCCTAGGAAAATACTAGTTGACTAATTATGGTTTTCTAATCCCTCATGATTAGTTTTCATTTTCCTTATTTTTTACGTTTTTAATATTTTTAGAAAATATTTACTTAATTTAATATTTAATATTTTCTTACTTACTTAAGCTCGTATAAGAAAAGTTTTACTTGCAACAAAAAATAATTTCTTAATTATTTATTTCAAAAAACAAGAAAAAAAAAAACACTTACCCTAAGTAAATTATTTCTTATTTATTTAAAATCCAATTTTACTTGAAGCAAGAAAATGTTTTCTTATTTATTTAAAATCCAATTTCACTTGAAGCAAGAAAATTTTTACTTATTTATTTAAAATCCAATTTTCTTGGATTTTCTTGATATTAAGAAATTATTTTCTAAGTTCAAAATCAAGTCTAATTTTTCTTGTCTCGGCATTGATTCTAGTAAAAAATTCTTTCCGTGTACTATTCAGGACCTGGTTAACTAGGTTTTGATGAATCATAATGAGTTTCAGAAAAGTTAGGGAACATTTAAATTTATGGTGTATGGGTCTGGATATCTGTTTCAGCAAATATGTTTATCTTAGCGAAAAATGTATGCGAATGCAAACCAAAATTAAAACCCCCCAAGGCTAATTCCTGCGCACGGCCCTGGGATGTGGTGTTCTCCGAAATAGATCTACATACATATGTATGTATTTATAACTTCTACCAAAAGTCCCAATATGCAGTGAAGTAAACTAGCTTATTATGCAATATTTTCCAAACCCTTTTATTCAAGGTTTTCCAAACTAGTTTGGAAATACAAAATTTCCCAAACGTTTTGTTATATTTCACAATCAGAAAGTGAAGAGAAGTTGAGGTGAAGCATTTGAAAAGAACAAAAAAAAAAGAAACCTGATTGAATAAATTCGAATTTAGACAATAAAGCTCAGAATACGTTTGTAGCGTAATGGTGAGGTATGCTGCCTACGGACCAAGGAGCTCAGGTTCGAGTCCCGAGTGGCGCATTTTTATTTTTTTTTTATTTTTATTTTTTATTTTTTTTTTTTAGAGAAATTTTTTTCACCTCACGTTTACAAAACATTGTATAAAAATGTAATTAGGGTTCCTTTTCGTTGATTCAGAACTTACTATTAAATGAATTACAAACAAAACCAGTTCTTGCTTTGCATACATATGTATGTACATGCGATTGTTTTTATTGCAAACACAACAATGACAAAACAGAATGTTGTTACACAAAACACAAAACCAGTTCTTGCTCGCATACGTATGTATGTATGTACATTGTACATGCGGCTGATTTCATTGCAAATACAACAAACCCAAAACAGAAGCTACAAGCTTCATTTTTTTTTAGTGAAATAGTGAATTATTTTTTAGTGAATTGAGTTTATCGCCATCGCTATGAGCGATCGCTGGCTGTTGTGCGTTAGTTCGCTCTCTATTTGAGTGGTTATACGTTTTTCTTTGAACATTTGTTTGTGATTTGAGTAGAATGTATTTTTGAGCGTTCGTGAGTGAGTTTTTCCGTACCCTGCAAGCTTGTTACTTATTGGCCTGTATACGGGAGAGAATTGAAATTCATTGAGGCTATTTTGAAGAAAGGTAACATAAAAGCCGCAATGAAGCATAAAATATAATGTTGAATGTCCTACTATATGATGCCGTTGGGCTGTTGATGTCATGTTTCGAATCCGGAGGAGAATAGAAATAATAAAGAGAACACAAAAAAGTGAATGTTTGAAAGATATAATAATTTAGTTAATTTAGTTAAATGTTTACAACTTTTAGGATGGGATGAAGTTACATACATACATACATACATACATACATACATACATACATCCATACATACAGGTGAAACTAATAAAAGCGTGTTAAAAAGAGTGATAATTTTTTTTTAAATATCCCAACTTTAAAAGCTTAAAACTATAAACTTAGAATTATTGGAAACCAGGGATATTATTGAAAAGTGTTAATAATTATTTGAAGATTTAAGATCCATCACGATTACTTAAATGAAATGCTTTAAATAATAAATATTCAAGTTGAAACTAGCACTTAAAAATATGTAAGAAAAAAACAAAAAAATTAACTTCAGATATGCTAAGTTACGACCATCTGGGGCAAGTGCAGAGTATGGGGTCGGGAAAAAAGCGATGAATTATTGTTCCCCATTCTATTTCCAATATGTGGGTATGTTTTTTTTCTGTAATTGTAACAATTTTACAAAATTCAATTTTGGGTGCATAAAACTTGAAAATCTACCTATGCGCGTAGATTTCCAGAAGAGAATATGAGACTTACTTTTGAAGTATAGTTAAAGGCCCTTGGCAACTGACAATATGGCATGTCAAGCAGTGTGTATGTGTGAGTTTTTTTGTGTGTGTTAGTACAATCGGCAGTCGTCGTGCTACACGTTCTTGTTCGGGCTCGCGTTGATGAGAATCAAATCTTTTAGATATTTGCGTCAATCACCCGACACTCACACATATGTATCCACTTCTTAAGATTCCAGATTTTAAGTGGCCAAGGGCCTTAAGAGTTTGATATATGTATTATAAGCGATATTTGTGTACTAAAATGTTAAATTATAGTCTGAAAAAATTACATTTCGCTAGCTTAGAGTGCAAACTGTGTAAGTCCACTTTTATGAAAAAGTGTATTTTTATGTAGAACGCTAGAAAAATCAAATACGCACCGCGCTAAACAAGTCTGAGATACTTGTCATATTTCTACTCGTTGTTATTCAGTGATACGCAAATTGTGTAAGTCCAAAAAGCGAAAAAAATTGTGTAAGTCCAAAATATTTATATGAACAGAATTTTTTTTTTCATTTCGAATTTTTTTTTCTTTTTTGTTTTTTGTCTCTCCTACAAAGTTTTAAAAAAGAACTTACACAATTTGCATTCTAAGCTAGCGATTTTTATCATTTGTAAAAAAATTGTAGTTTTTTTTTGGTAATTTTAATTTTGGTAAATTTTTTACATTGGCTGTGACCCCCCCCCCCCCCCCCCCCCCGAAAAATTCTCTAGCTACGCCACTGATTGCAAAGGAGTATATACTCCAGTCCCGCATAACAATCAAATTAATCCATGGAGTACCTACATTGGATTAATTGATGGAATGAAATAATCTTGAGTATTACTCCTTAATAAAGTTTTATGAATAAACCCAATTTTGTTGTTGAAATTTTACTCTTCCGGAAAATTTTTGGTTAAGGACTTTCAATAAAAATTTGTAAATATAAAAAATGGTACATCCGATTATTGCACAATTAGTCTTAAAATGTTCTATATGATAGCGGGCTAACTTTTTGTCCCCCATAAAATTTTTCTGACTTAGGACAGTCGAATTTAAAAAAATTTCGATTTTTTTTTTTAATTTTTTTCATTATTTTTGCCATTGTGACCAAACTACTCGACCAATTTTGGAGTGTGAAGGCAAAAAATGTTTGTTGGAGCTGCCTCTACCAGATCTTCCTAGATGTCAAATAGGCACGATGTCAAATAAATCTTTTTGATGCACCTATGTGATGCAATTTCTTGCATATATGGCCTTTTCCACATTTTTACCAATATCTCAAAAACTGGATCTGCCACACAAAAATGGAGATGATATTCGGAATCAGCGTAAAATTTCGCTTTAAAAAAGTATGATTTCATTTTTGGTGGTTAAGCTTCTTTTCAAATTAACTCGAAAGTCTTGTTGATTTCACAATTTAAAAAAATACATTTTTGTAAATAAAAACAAGTAAGAGCGCGGCTGTCTTCGGACATACCGAAGACTTCATACCTTTCATGAATGGGGAAATGAAAAGTTATATAGTCTGATATTGTTTAATTTATGCTTTCAATTCTGTAGGTTATTTATATAAAGATTCCTTAGAAAAAGAAGTGTCATGATTTAAATCGAGGAGTTATACCCTAAAATATATAATCTGAACAATCGGTTATATAGCAGCTATATGTTATAGTGGTCCGATCTTGACAAATTTCGGTAACATTATTTAGGCCCATATGGGTACAAATACACTGAGGGAAAAAGGCAATTGTAAAAATAACTCCCAACCGTGACAATGTTACATTTTACAATGTCGACTAATTTCTTGTTGAATCACACTTTTTTATAGTTAGTGTAAATATTTTTCTGTTAGTTTAAATGTAAAATAGTCAATTTAGCAATAATTCGTAGTTAAAAATAATCTAACAATATAAGCAATTGCATTACAACATCAACATTTCCAATTTGGCATGGCTACATTGTCAGCTTAAAGTTGTATGAAACGAGGATTGCGGGACATACGGGACGTCTTAGACGATTTCCGGGACTATTTTATTAAATATTGCAATGCGGGATTACATCGGTCATTCTGGGACCGTCCCGCAAAATGCGGGACGGTTGGTCGCCTTAAGCAAACATTACAAACTCAGCTGCATGATTTAATTGTTTGTTTGCGTTTGATGGAAACGCGGCGCATTTTATATAAAGCGAGTACCACATAAAATGGACGGAGCCACGCCCAGTCTTAATGATCCGACTAAGCGCATAAATACTCTCTTTTAGTGCAAAATTGCATCTCTTTATGACTTATATAGATGTCACGGTGCATTTCCCTCAGTGTACTTCGAAGTTTCATGCCCTTAGATATTTAAATGGAGGTTATACTCCAAAATTTCCATATCTGAACAATCGGTTGTGTGGCAGCTATATGTTATAGTAGTTCGATTCGGTCGATTCCGACAAATGATCAGCTCCTCGTAAAAAATATACTCACATTCCGAATTTCATGCAGATATCTCAAAAAGTGAGGACCTAGTTTGCGATTAACCAGACAGACATGGCATAATCGACTCGGCTCATGATCCTGATCATATTGGTATATATTTTGGTAGGTCTGCAATGCCTCCTTCTGGTACTTTCACCATCCGTGTTTCGGCACAAAGTTATAATACCATTTCATTTCCACGAAAGGTATAAAAATATATACTAAGACATAAAACATATGTATATGTATGTAATCATAAAATCAATGCTTCGGTATCGCTCGATATAGGAGGACCTCCTCGTAGTAAAAATTGCAAAAAATCGTCTTCTTCTTGATTGGCGCTTAACCGTCTAGACGATTCTGGCCGAGTCCAACAGAGCGCGCCAATTGCTTCTGTTTCGTGCAGCATGGCGCCACTTGGGAACACCTAGGGAGGCAGCATCGCTGTCCACCTGATTTTCCCAACGCAGTGGAGGTCTCCCTTTTCTTTTGCGTTCAGCGGGTTTCGATAGAAATGCTTTCTTGGCCGGAGCGCCTTCGTCCATTCTCACGACATGACCTGCCCAACGCAGCCGCTGGATCTTTATTCGCTGAACAATGTCGATGTCTGTGTAAAGCTCGTACAGCTCATCGTTAAATCTCCGTCGATACTCGCCCACGCCAACGCGCAAAGGTCCATAAATCTTACGAAGAACTTTTCTCTCGAATACTCAAAGTGCCATCTCATCTGATTTTGAAATTGTCCATGCTTCTGCGCCGTACATGAGGACTGGAACGATGAGCGTCCTGTAGAGTGTGATTTTTGTTTGTCGAGAGAGGACTTTACTTTTCAGTTGCCTACTTCCGAAGTAGCATTTATTGGCAAGCGTGATTCTTCGTTGGGTCTCCGTGCTGACATCATTCTTGGTGTTAATGCTGGTTCCCAGATAGACGAAGTCCTTAACAGTTTCGAATTTGTAGCTATCAACATTGACGTGGCTGCCAAGGCGTGCTGTTTCTTTGTGTGATGACAGGAGGTACTTCGTCTTGTCCTCGTTGACCACCAAACCCATTTTCTTAGTCTCTTTATTCAGCTTGGAGAAGGCAGAACATACGGCGCGCGTGTTAGTGCCAATGATGTCGATGTCATCGGCGTACGCCAGCAGTTGCACACTCTTGTGATATAAGATGCTTCCTGTATGGTTAAGTTCTGCAGCTCGTATTATCTTTTCCAGCATCAAATTGAAGAAGTCGCACGAAAGAGAGTCACCTTGTCTGAAATCTCGTTTGGTCTCGAACGGCTCGGAGAGGTCCTTCCCAATTCTGACGGAGCTGGTGGTGTTAGTCAACGCCATTTGGCATAGCCGTATAAGTTTAGCAGGGAAACCAAATTCAGACATTGCGGCATACAGGCAATTCCTATTCGTGCTATCAAAAGCGGCTTTAAAATCGACAAAGAGATGGTGTGTGTCGGTTCCTTTTTCATGGGTTTTTTCCAGTATTTGTCGTATTGTGAAGATCTGGTCGATGGTAGATTTACCAGGTCTGAAGCCACACTGATAAGGTCCAATCAGATTGTTGACGATAGGCTTCAGTCTTTCGCACAATACACTTGCTAAGACCTTATATGCGATATTCAGGAGGCTTATCCCACGATAATTGGCGCGTACTGTGGAGTCTCCTTTTTTGTGGATTAGGCAGAGCACACTTAAGTTCCAATCGTCGGGCATGCGCTCGTCCGACCATATTCTGCATAGGAGTTGATGCATGCTCCTTATCAACTCTTCGCCACCATGTTTGAATAGCTCGGCTGGCAAGCCGTCAGCGCCCGGGGCCTTGTTATTCTTAAACCTAGATACTGCTATTCGCACTTCGTCATGATCAGGTGGTGGAAAATTGCAAAAAATGTAGAGGAAAAAGAAAATATTGCAGATTAAAAAGTTTTAGAATCAAAAATGCTATCAACTTTTAACTCACC
The DNA here is from genome assembly GCA_960531455.1 of Urophora cardui. Classification (NCBI taxonomy): domain Eukaryota; kingdom Metazoa; phylum Arthropoda; class Insecta; order Diptera; family Tephritidae; genus Urophora; species Urophora cardui. Next base: position 79,578,088 of record OY482672.1, on the reverse strand, counting down.
TGTAAACTGAACGGTGCTCCTCAGGAATTCCGAAGACAAAAATTCTTCCGAAACTTCTTTTCAGAAATAAATTTTCAGAATGAAAAATTCCGAAATTTTTTTTCCGAAATAAAAATTCAGAATGAAAAATTCCGAAAACTGTTTTTCATAAAAATTTATTTTACTGTACCTATACTAGAAGGTGTTTCACGCAAAAGTACTGTGGATCGGTCCTTAGATACTATTCCAGAAAAATAATTCTGCCGGCTGAGGGTTATTTTTTTAAAGCGCGACCGAAGGCCGCCTACTCTGAAGGATGTACAACGCAGAAGGACACACGACCGGACTTGGATGTCGTAGCCCAGGGTTATTTTTTATGAGCGCGGCCAAAGGCCGGCAACGCAGAAAAGTGTTCTGCGCAAAATTAAATAGTTTCATTGCCGTCTGATTTTCTTCTGAATTTTGGCTTCGGAATTTTTGTTTCGGAATTTTGGATTTCTGAATTTTGGCTTCGGAATTTTGGATTCTGAATTTTGGATTTCATAATTACTCGGCTGGCCGAGTTTGCTAATTTACTTTTCGTTAGCAAAAGCAAAGCAAAAGCAAATGCAGCAAAAGTAGCTAAGCAATTTCAAACCCTGGTTCAAATTCTATTTATAGCACTTATAGCACGGTTGCCGAACTTGGTAATTACCAAAATAGGTAATTTTATCGCTGTTGGTTTCTTGGTAACTTTCACATCTGTTTGGCAATTTTTATTTTCAAGAAGTTGTTTACTATTTTCGGTATACAAGAAAAATATGGAAGAGATTATAGGACAATGAGAATATTTTGGAGCGCTGACTATTCATTGTGAATATGCACAGGCAAATAAAGAAGAGCATATCTCCGATTAAAAACTGAAATAGTTTTGCTTCGATACACATAGTACATATTAGTTGATATTTTTTCGTTTAGGCTTAATTTTTGAGCTCTCATCAGAAAAAGGCAATTGTAAAAATAACTCCCAACCGTGACAATGTTACATTTTACAATGTCGACTAATTTCTTGTTGAATCACACTTTTTTATAGTTAGTGTAAATATTTTTCTGTTAGTTTAAATGTAAAATAGTCAATTTAGCAATAATTCGTAGTTAAAAATAATCTAACAATATAAGCAATTGCATTACAACATCAACATTTCCAATTTGGCATGGCTACATTGTCAGCTTAAAGTTATATGAAACGAGGATTGCGGGACATACGGGACGTCTTAGACGATTTCCGGGACTATTTTATTAAATATTGCAATGCGGGATTACATCGGTCATTCTGGGACCGTCCCGCGGGACGGTTGGCCGCCTTAAGCAAACATTACAAACTCAGCTGCATGATTTAATTGTTTGTTTGCGTTTGATGGAAACGCGGCGCATTTTATATAAAGCGAGTACCACATAAAATGGACGGAGCCACGCCCAGTCTTAATGATCCGACTAAGCGCATAAATACTCTCTTTTAGTGCAAAATTGCATCCCTTTATGACTTATATAGATGTCACGGTGCATTTCCCTCAGTGTACTTCGAAGTTTCATGCCCTTAGATATTTAAATGGAGGTTATACTCCAAAATTTCCATATCTGAACAATCGGTTGTGTGGCAGCTATATGTTATAGTAGTTCGATTCGGTCGATTCCGACAAATGATCAGCTCCTCGTAAAAAATATACTCACATTCCGAATTTCATGCAGATATCTCAAAAAGTGAGGACCTAGTTTGCGATTAACCAGACAGACATGGCATAATCGACTCGGCTCATGATCCTGATCATATTGGTATATATTTTGGTAGGTCTGCAATGCCTCCTTCTGGTACTTTCACCATCCGTGTTTCGGCACAAAGTTATAATACCATTTCATTTCCACGAAAGGTATAAAAATATATACTAAGACATAAAACATATGTATATGTATGTAATCATAAAATCAATGCTTCGGTATCGCTCGATATAGGAGGACCTCCTCGTAGTAAAAATTGCAAAAAATCGTCTTCTTCTTGATTGGCGCTTAACCGTCTAGACGATTCTGGCCGAGTCCAACAGAGCGCGCCAATTGCTTCTGTTTCGTGCAGCATGGCGCCACTTGGGAATACCTAGGGAGGCAGCATCGCTGTCCACCTGATTTTCCCAACGCAGTGGAGGTCTCCCTTTTCTTTTGCGTTCAGCGGGTTTCGATAGAAATGCTTTCTTGGCCGGAGCGCCTTCGTCCATTCTCACGACATGACCTGCCCAACGCAGCCGCTGGATCTTTATTCGCTGAACAATGTCGATGTCTGTGTAAAGCTCGTACAGCTCATCGTTAAATCTCCGTCGATACTCGCCCACGCCAACGCGCAAAGGTCCATAAATCTTACGAAGAACTTTTCTCTCGAATACTCAAAGTGCCATCTCATCTGATTTTGAAATTGTCCATGCTTCTGCGCCGTACATGAGGACTGGAACGATGAGCGTCCTGTAGAGTGTGATTTTTGTTTGTCGAGAGAGGACTTTACTTTTCAGTTGCCTACTTCCGAAGTAGCATTTATTGGCAAGCGTGATTCTTCGTTGGGTCTCCGTGCTGACATCATTCTTGGTGTTAATCCTGGTTCCCAGATAGACGAAGTCCTTAACAGTTTCGAATTTGTAGCTATCAACATTGACGTGGCTGCCAAGGCGTGCTGTTTCTTTGTGTGATGACAGGAGGTACTTCGTCTTGTCCTCGTTGACCACCAAACCCATTTTCTTAGCCTCTTTATTCAGCTTGGAGAAGGCAGAACATACGGCGCGCGTGTTAGTGCCAATGATGTCGATGTCATCGGCGTACGCCAGCAGTTGCACACTCTTGTGATATAAGATGCTTCCTGTATGGTTAAGTTCTGCAGCTCGTATTATCTTTTCCAGCATCAAATTGAAGAAGTCGCACGAAAGAGAGTCACCTTGTCTGAAATCTCGTTTGGTCTCGAACGGCTCGGAGAGGTCCTTCCCAATTCTGACGGAGCTGGTGGTGTTAGTCAACGCCATTTGGCATAGCCGTATAAGTTTAGCAGGGAAACCAAATTCAGACATTGCGGCATACAGGCAATTCCTATTCGTGCTATCAAAAGCGGCTTTAAAATCGACAAAGAGATGGTGTGTGTCGGTTCCTTTTTCATGGGTTTTTTCCAGTATTTGTCGTATTGTGAAGATCTGGTCGATGGTAGATTTACCAGGTCTGAAGCCACACTGATAAGGTCCAATCAGATTGTTGACGATAGGCTTCAGTCTTTCGCACAATACACTTGCTAAGACCTTATATGCGATATTCAGGAGGCTTATCCCACGATAATTGGCGCGTACTGTGGAGTCTCCTTTTTTGTGGATTGGGCAGAGCACACTTAAGTTCCAATCGTCGGGCATGCGCTCGTCCGACCATATTCTGCATAGGAGTTGATGCATGCTCCTTATCAACTCTTCGCCACCATGTTTGAATAGCTCGGCTGGCAAGCCGTCAGCGCCCGGGGCCTTGTTATTCTTAAACCTAGATACTGCTATTCGCACTTCGTCATGATCAGGTGGTGGAAAATTGCAAAAAATGTAGAGGAAAAAGAAAATATTGCAGATTAAAAAGTTTTAGAATCAAAAATGCTATCAACTTTTAACTCACCTGTAAACTGAACGGTGCTCCTCAGGAATTCCGAAGACAAAAATTCTTCCGAAACTTCTTTTCAGAAATAAATTTTCAGAATGAAAAATTCCGAAATTTTTTTTCCGAAATAAAAATTCAGAATGAAAAATTCCGAAAACTGTTTTTCATAAAAATTTATTTTACTGTACCTATACTAGAAGGTGTTTCACGCAAAAGTACTGTGGATCGGTCCTTAGATACTATTCCAGAAAAATAATTCTGCCGGCTGAGGGTTATTTTTTTAAAGCGCGACCGAAGGCCGCCTACTCTGAAGGATGTACAACGCAGAAGGACACACGACCGGACTTGGATGTCGTAGCCCAGGGTTATTTTTTATGAGCGCGGCCAAAGGCCGGCAACGCAGAAAAGTGTTCTGCGCAAAATTAAATAGTTTCATTGCCGTCTGATTTTCTTCTGAATTTTGGCTTCGGAATTTTTGTTTCGGAATTTTGGATTTCTGAATTTTGGCTTCGGAATTTTGGATTCTGAATTTTGGATTTCATAATTACTCGGCTGGCCGAGTTTGCTAATTTACTTTTCGTTAGCAAAAGCAAAGCAAAAGCAAATGCAGCAAAAGTAGCTAAGCAATTTCAAACCCTGGTTCAAATTCTATTTATAGCACTTATAGCACGGTTGCCGAACTTGGTAATTACCAAAATAGGTAATTTTATCGCTGTTGGTTTCTTGGTAACTTTCACATCTGTTTGGCAATTTTTATTTTCAAGAAGTTGTTTACTATTTTTGGTATACAAGAAAAATATGGAAGAGATTATAGGACAATGAGAATATTTTGGAGCGCTGACTATTCATTGTGAATATGCACAGGCAAATAAAGAAGAGCATATCTCCGATTAAAAACTGAAATAGTTTTGCTTCGATACACATAGTACATATTAGTTGATATTTTTTCGTTTAGGCTTAATTTTTGAGCTCTCATCAGACTTCTTTTTACTTTTATTCTTGCGTCCGCATAAAACATCCTTTAATGAAAAATTTCACTAAAAAGTTAAAAATAAATAATAGCTTAAAAAAACTAAAAAAACACGCTTTAATCTTAAAAATCGTACTAAAAATTGAGAAATAATTTAATTAGAAACAAAATGATGAACGAAAATATAAGTATTTAAGGAAAAGCGTGGGGGTGCTCAATAATATTTGAACATGAAAATATTCGATTCGTACAACTAGTACAAAAATATACATACCTAGTTGCGAAATTAAAGAGTACGTAAGGTATATGAAATCTCAAAAAAGTCAAAATTAAACGCTTTTCCTTAAATACTTATATTTTCGTTCATCATTTTGTTTCTAATTAAATTATTTCTCAATTTTTAGTACGATTTTTAAGATTAGAGCATGTTATTTAGTTTTTTTAAGCTATTATTTATTTTGTTGCATATAACTAGAAGTTCCAAAAGTGTGTACACCAAGTTTCGTCATAATATCTCCATTATTTGCCGAGTTATGGGCTCCGAGGTCTCGTAGATCCCTTTGTTTAAGAAGGGGCGGTGCCACGCCAATTTACCAAAATTTTTATGTTTTTTGTTTCATGTCCATTGTGGGACTAATGCCACAAACTTTCAAAGAATTATCTTTATATTTTACACGGATATCGCTCAATATATTTTTATTAGGCTCCTTTATAATACCCATATATAAAAGTGGGCGTCGTCAACCGATTTCGATAAGTTTTCTTCCAAGTGTTCGCCTTAGCAAGTACATACATAAGTACCAAATTTTATCGACATTTTGTTACCCAGGATTTATTAGTGACTGAGGTATCACATTTCATTTAGTTTCAAATTAATGTAATTCAATTGCTTTATTAAATTTAGAATGGCAATGGTATAAGTATATGTACATATATATGTATATACATACATATGTAAATATTCACGTAGTGAATAGAAAACTTACGTTGGCTGATGGTCGTGTAGAGTCGTTGGCGGGATTAGAACGGATTGTATAAAGAAAGCGACAATAAAGTGAAAGTCACTTTCTTGTAATTAATGTCATGTTAGGGTTGCCACAGAAGGAGTATGTTCAATCGGAAAGGAACCTTAGGGCGGTTAGGAATTGAGTTTAGCCTACTGGCGTAAACAATATGTATACTATATAGGGAAAGTGGGCGTGGTCATGGACCGATTTTGCCCATTTCAAATACCAACCATGCCTGTCTAGACAGGAACCCGTATACCAAATTTCATCAAAATACTTAAATTTTTGCGCAAGATAGTGTGCGTACACACAGAGAGGCGGGCATGGCTCAATCGATTTCTTTTTTCACCCTGATCATGTTTATATGTATGTACATACATATATATATAAGCCCATATACATACATACTAGAGATGAGAGAAACTGCGATTTTTCGATATCTGTGATTGCTATTTTTAAATCACTGCGATTTTAAACTGCTATTGCGATTGCATGGACTGCTATAAAATCATCAGTTACCAGTAGAGATTAATTTTGCGTTTTCTGAGCGATATAACCTGTCTTCATTTTGTGTTAACAAAATGATAGCAATAACAACGTATTCCGCAGTAATTTCGCTGTTTGTAAACATTTTTCAAAGATAAATTGTAAATTCAATAATTTTTTTTTTTTTTTTTATTTCTATATACTTATGTGGTCTGCTCAAAAGTATAAACAAAAAGAAATTTATAATGCTTTTGCGATTGCGATTCACATAGGTGAACTGCTTACTTGGTACATCGATAGCAGTTCCCAATAAGTAGTGAATTGCTATTTTGAAAAAGTGATCGCAATTGCGATTTGCGATTTTTTATTCACAGTGAAAAAATCACCGTTTGCGATATATCGCTCATCACTAATACATACATACATATGTATATCTCAATTATTTCATGGCGTTACAATCCACCGTTATGTGACTAAAACTATAATAATCTGTATACATACTAGTATATCTGAGTATAATGATCTGGTTTAAAACGTGCATTATAAAAATAAACATTTTATTTTTGATTTTAAAATTTTGGTTTCTGATTGTACTGTACATAAAAATACTCGTGCCATGTGGGCGGAGAATACACAAAAATATAGAAACACAAATTTTCTCATTACTTTTTGATGCTTGTGAAAGGGTATGGATGCTCTTATTGTAACCTGAGTATAATCTTTTGTAAATTAATATCTCTGTACAATGTCAGATGTTTTGGACTGACCACTTCTGATTTATCGCAATATTACTCAACTTTTTGCAATAAGTGTCATACATACCCTGCACGGAACTCAATAACTAGTGTCAAAAAGGAACTACCCTGGAGGGAACTCAATAAAGTTATCAAAAAGGAACTAGCTCCATTGTATTTAGACTTTCACTAGTTCAGAAGCAGTGAACTGAGTCACCATTATAAGACACACTTTGATTTGTATGAAATTTCGAACTGAAAAAAATTTCATGTATTTTTTTTCGTTCATCTATTTGCCGTCGGGTTTGCATATTTCTACAATTCTCAGATTGTTAGTAAAGCATATCGTATAAAGAGAACAATTTGCATCTTTAATTAATAGCCCGTGCACAATTGACTTCTAACTCGCTTTTCTTCAGAGTTTTGCTTTGACAGTTTCGTTCGCCATGTGCTTTTCAAAGTGGAATGTTTACAATTGAGGTGGAGCGATTAAAGCAAAGTATAAAGTTCGCCATGACTCAAATTTTTTACACTTTGACAAACATCTGCTTTAGTGTGTGTTTGTATCGTTTGTATATCGACACTTATTTTGGCGATTTCGCCCATCTTCGTGAAAAGTGAACAGGAAAAGTACAAAATAACATTCGAATAAGCAGAAAAAAGAAAATTCCCCAAATAGTTTACCAAAATTCACTCAGTTTTATAAATTAAAGCAAAAAAGTGATGTGGAAATTGTCAAAGTGTAAATTGTAGGAAGCATCTGGAATTTCGCCTTGCTTTAAGGTTTTTTCTATCAAAGTTGAAGCAGACAAAGCCAATTGTGCACGTGCTGTAAGGAAATGATAGCTAGTGGCAGGGATGGGCATTATTCAAAATTTGAATAATTCAATAACGAAAAAATAAAAATAAATTTTTATTCTTCATTCTCATATCCTTGAATAAAGAATAAATTTTTATTCTTCATTCCGGCGCGCTTGAATAAAGAATAATTTTTTATTCCTTATTCTGATACCCTTGAATAAAGAATAAAAATTTATTCTTCATTCTGATACCCTTGAATAAAAAATAAATTTTTATTCTTCATTTTGGTGCCCTTGAATAAAGAATAATTTTTTATTCTTCATTTTGATACCCTTGAATAAAGAATAAAAATTTATTCTTCATTCTGATACCCTTGAATAAAAAATAAATTTTTATTCTTCATTCTGATGCCCTTGAATAAAGAATAATTTTTTATTCTTCATCCGAAATTGGTTGAATAAAAAATAAAATTTTATTTTTCATTCAGATAATTTTGAATAAAGAATAAATTTTTATTCACGTTATTCAAATTATTCTTGCAGGTCACACAAGTAAATGATTTTGCGAATATTTTTCTGAATACGAACCAAGTATTTTCCCGAGCCCCAACCGAATATTTTTCCGAATACTTTCCCGAATCCGAACCCAAATACTCAACCGAATATTTTTCTGAATCCGAACCGAATATTTTACCTAATACTTTCCCGAATCCGAACCGAATATTCTCCCAAATCCGAATCCGAATACTTTCCCGATTCCGAACCGAATACTTTCCCGAGTCTGAACCGAATACTTTTCCGGTTTCGAACCGAATACTTTTTCCGGGTTCGAACCGAATACTTTTCAGGGTTCGAACCGAATACTTTTCCGGGTTCGAACCGAATACTTTTTCCGAGTTCGAACCGAATACTTTCCCGGGTCCGAACCGAATACTTTTCAGGGTTCGAACCGAATACTTTTCCGGGTTCGAACCGAATACTTTTTCCGAGTTCGAACCGAATACTTTTCCGGGTTCGAACCGAATACTTTTCCGGGTCCGAACCGATTACCAGCTGTAATTAACGAAGTTATGGTAAAAATTAAAATGCAAACGAATATGCATACAGTACATACATACAGTCGAGTCTGGATATAGTGAACCCCCGCTATAGTGAACAACTCGATATAGTGAACACCGAAATATTTACATAGAGTACTCTAAATAGTGAACTATCGAAAGCCTCTAAATAGTGAACAAAATTTTAAACGCAACGGTAAGCAAAAGTGACAAACAAAAAACAAAAATTAACCAGAAATATGTACGTAAAATCGGGTATTCCTCGAAAATGCTCATTTTATGTTTATTCCTGGAAAATCTGATTCAATTTGATGCCAGTGTTTATTTGTTTCCTGTCGGATGCAGACCGCTTCTGAGTGAATGTGTGCTGTTTTATCTGTTTCTGAAAGTTTTTGTGTGTTAATAAATTAAGTTTTATTATGCCTGCGAGGAAATTCCTTTCGTTAAAGCAAAAAGCTGAAATTGTTGGGGAAATCGAAAGAGGCACTAGTGTTGCATCCTTGGCAAATACGTATGGTGTAGCCAAATCCACAATTACGGGAATAAAAAAAAATCGTAATCGCATGACCTGAAGCCAACATTACTGATAATGCTGGCAACCTGGCATTGGCAAACCTACATGAGAAAGTGGTCCAAAAATCACTTTCCGAACGCAAGAAGCAAACATCTATTCGCGAATTATTTAAATAAAAATTCATATAAACATTTGTATTTTCCAAAGTATCCATTAATTCCAATGATATGTTAATCTTACATTTACAGACATGAATTTTTATCAAATAAACTATGTTATTTAAAAAAAAATATCAACCTTAATATAGTGAACAGCCTGGATACTACGAACAGGCCGTGCAAAAATTAGTTCACTATATCCAGACTCGACTGTATTTACATATGTACATTGTATGTATAAGCAAAAGAAGTATGTAGTTTCTTGTTGTCATGTTCTGGTCATCGGTTTTTAATGAAATTTGGCGCCGTTCTATTCAAATACAAGGACATTTTCATTTTTACCATAACTTCGTTAATTACAGATCCAGCGGGTCCCGGACTCGGTACAGTAATCGGTTCGGACTCATAAAAGTATTCGGTTCGAACTCGGAAAAGTATTCGGTTCGGACCCGGAAAAGTATTCGGTTCGAACTCAGAAAGGTATTCGGTTCGAACCTGGAAAAGTATTCCGTTCGAACCCTGAAAAGTATTCGGTTCGAACCCGGAAAAAGTATTCGGTTCGAAACCGGAAAAGTATTCGGTTCAGACTCGGGAAAGTATTCGGTTCGGAATCGGGAAAGTATTCGGATTCGGATTTGGGAGAATATTCGGTTCGGATTCGGGAAAGTATTCGGTAAAATATTCGGTTCGGATTCAGAAAAATATTCGGTTGAGTATTTGCGTTCGGATTCGGGAAAGTATTCGGAAAAATATTCGGTTGGGGCTCGGGAAAATACTTGGTTCGTATTCAGAAAAATATTCGCAAAATCATTTACTTGTGTGACCTGCAAGAATAATTTGAATAACGTGAATAAAAATTTATTCTTTATTCAAAATTATCTGAATGAAAAATAAAATTTTATTTTTTATTCAACCAATTTCGGATGAAGAATAAAAAATTATTTTTTATTCAAGGGCATCAGAATGAAGAATAAAAATTTATTTTTTATTCAAGGGTATCAGAATGAAGAATAAATTTTTATTCTTTATTCAAGGGTATCAAAATGAAGAATAAAAAATTATTCTTTATTCAAGGGCACCAAAATGAAGAATAAAAATTTATTTTTTATTCAAGGGTATCAGAATGAAGAATAAATTTTTATTCTTTATTCAAGGGTATCAAAATGAAGAATAAAAAATTATTCTTTATTCAAGGGCACCAAAATGAAGAATAAAAATTTATTTTTTATTCAAGGGTATCAGAATGAAGAATAAATTTTTATTCTTTATTCAAGGGTATCAGAATAAAGAATAAAAAATTATTCTTTATTCAAGCGCGCCGGAATGAAGAATAAAAATTTATTCTTTATTCAGGGATATGAGAATGAAGAATAAAAATTTATTTTTTATTTGAATAAAAATTTATTCAAAACCGCCCATCCCTGGCTAGTGGGCCATCGCGTCACTTGCATGAAATGTGTGAAATGCTGCGCTTAAGCGGTAGATGTAAAACTGTAGAATTTTTGGTTACTTGTAGCTAGTTCATAACTATCGAAATTGTGCCAATAAACGAACTAGTGAAAACTGTAGAATTTAGTACTAGTTCGGAACTATCGAAAATGTAGTGCAGAGAGTGACAATTGACACCGCTTACCACATCGCCGTGTTAAATTCGCCAGTTGATAACATGCAAAAGAGATTTAGCTCGCACTAGTGGTGGCGATAAATGCACTAGAATCGACCTAGTTTGGAACTAGAGATTTGCCCTGCAGGGAACATGCCCACATGAATTTGTATATTTGTATGTATGTAGATATGTATTTATGTGTCCGTATATTGATTTCATCAAAATCAACATGACCATTTTAATTAAAACTCTCTAGTAATATATGTACTATGTATGATATATAACTCGTAAATTAAATACAATTACAAGTCGTGTCTTATCCCTGCAAAAATTCCGAGTACTCCATTCGCTAATCCATACATACCTACATGCATATGTAGTTACAATCAGAAAAATAAACACAGTAGTATCAACAGTTTTCTTCTGTTAATCCCAAAATTCGTTAAATTAACAGAAATACATTTAAGTAGACAGATTTAGAGTTATATAAACGAAAAAATCTTTTACTTTAAAAAATATTTTTATTAAGACCTATTTGTTAGTTCAACAGAACTGATATGTGAATTATTAACATAAATTTGTGTTGATATAAGTGAGTCACTGTTAACTTAACCCTAATATCTGTTGCTGTAACCTTTATATTTATTTGTTGATTCAACAAATCATTACTGTTGACTATCAAAAGAAAAAGTATTTATTTTGCCAGCTTTTTCCGTTGTTACTTGTTGCATTGCTTACGTGAGTGAGTTGTAATTCACGTGCGCTTTTACGAACAAAGGTAAGTATAAAAGCCGCACTAAAGTTCAATATTCAATATAATGTTGAATGTCGCACTATACATACATATGATGCCGTTGGATTGAATTACAGGTTGATGTCATGGTTTGAAATCGGAGGAGAATATAAAATAGAGAACACAATGTAGCAGGTAGTGAAGGCGAAGAAGGTGCCGCAATGGAAAACAAGCGGAGATCATGCTACATATTTGTACTTGGAAACCGAACGGAGGGAGGATGAAGAGAAAAATGCAAACAAAGATTTAAAAAACTTGCCAATGCTCTAAAAATACACATTATAATGTAATTGTTAGAAATAAAGGGCTATGTAAAAACACAAAGGGATTTATTTTTAAGTGACAAAAGTTCAACTGCGGAAAGTGGTTGATTTAACAGCAAAACTGTTTGGATTCACAGCGTTTTTTCTTTTGTTTTCAGAATAGTTAGTTCAACAACAAAACTGTTAAAACAAAATAACGTCTGTCAATTTAACAGATAAATCCTTTGGATGCGATTTGACTGTGGAATCTGTTGTTTTAACACTTAATCCCGTTGATCTACCAGCATCTTTTCTCTCGGTGTACATATGTATGTATACACATATCGTCATTGTCGCGATAAAAATTTAGTTTTCGGTGTTATGTTCGGCTAACTACGAGCCGATGCAGATATATGAATCGGTAGTTTGGGCTATGTTAATTATCACTTTGAAAGGCCTCCAACCTACCACAAATAGACCATATCGTCGCTGCGCCAACAAAAAGAGCTGTACGTTTTTCAGCAACTTTTCAGGAGAGCAAAAAAACCGTTTTCTGGTGATCCTTGAGAATATTTTTTCTAGTTCGAATTGTTAACTAATAATACTACACATATGTAATAGACTTGTGCAATTTTTTTTTACTTTTATTGCCCAACCACTTTGCATGAAGCATTTGCGCCGTTTTACAGCACATAGCTCTTTTTACAAATTGTTTAAATTTGCTAGTGGGGGTAAGAAATCGTGAAAGATGTGTATACAATTCTTCGCTAGGGTCCGATGCAATTAGCGATAGCTTGGAAATGCATTATTTAATTGACCAATGCCCCTCCTGTTTTGAAAATTGGTCACATGCGCTTTTTTTTAAATAATTCTTTTACACAAAAATAACCTGAAATCAAAAAACAATTATACGAAAATAGATGTATAACTGATTTTACAGAGCATTTCTACTACTGAGAGCATATAGCTGTGTTTGATAACTTCTAACCAAAGAAGGATATCAGAAAACGGGAAATGCAGAAATGTGGCTAGCGGATAGCGCTACATAAATATGTAATAAAAAAAAAATCGAAAAAAAACACAGTATAACTGAATTTGTTGGCGCAGCGACGATATATTCCAATGATTTTTGCAGGGATGTATATACATACATATCGACCCCTTTGTACGACTTTATCGTAAGGGACAAAAGCAAATTTTACAGAATAGCATTTTTTTCGGTTTTTTACTACTTTTTATTTGTATTTTGAAACGAAATTGAACACGCGATTAGGTAATTAATTAATATACTGAATCTGATAATTTTTTTCTTGAAAAAATGTGCAGTTTGCGAAAAAATTATAATTTTGTCCCTTACGGTAATATTTAAATACAAGTGTTTTATTCCATACTTTTGTGTTTTTAATGATGGGGTCATGGTAATAGAGTAGTGTACTCGCCTTCCATTCTAAAGTTTCCATGTTCGATTTCCGGCAGACCGGGGACCGATCTATTGGGAAATTTGATTTTTATAATATGTACATAAGTTTGTTGGAAATTTGCTAAATATGTAGATTTTTCCTGTATTAAATATGACGGAGCAATGGAACGAGTATGGCGAGTAAGAGAAAGGGGAGAGGAGAGGTAAATGGAAATATAAAAATTTTACCTTGTTCCGATAAATCAGTGGTTGAACAGAGCAACATCTGTCAGCGTTTCTAGTCTGAATTTGAACCAGCGACTCCCAATCAGTAAATGTCAGAAAACCCTCCAAAAACAAATTACATTAGCAGATGCAGTTTAAAGGCCCCACAAGAACAGAGAATACTATTGTTATTTTTTCTAAATAAGTATTTTTAATCGCTAGGTTTCGTTATTTTAAGCACAAGTGGGGCATTCTCTTATTTCCATAAATTACTAGAACCTGGGTGGTCGAGCTCAGACGTGATTCTTTGCCTTAGAAAGTATTCTAGCTCACCATATAGAATTATAAAAATATCTAATCTAGTAAATGAGCCAAAAATTAATGTATAAAATTTAATTCAACTCTGTCAAACCGTTTTCGCGATAGTTTACAAAGGAATTAATAAAATTAGGTTATGTAGAAATCCCATTGAGCAATATTTTAATTGAAATAGGTCGTAAAATACCATTCTTTTGATGCCCATATTAGCACATCTAATTTTTTAGTTCCGAAAAGGTGGCAGCATTGGAAAAACATCCCCAGGGGCAGCACGTGGATAGAATATCTTAAAAATAGGCATACTACTTCATATTCTATTTTAAATTTCAAAATAAATACTCCTACATAAAATTACTTGCTAGCTATGTACATATATTCAAAATATTTTATATGGGCGATACGATAAATTCGATACGATAAAAAATTAAGCAATTTTTTGGCAAAACTATAAAGATTTCAGCTATAATATTTTAACAGGTGATGCGCTGACGGATGTAGATTAAACTTGCATCAAAAAGTGAAATTCCAGAAAATGACCCTTACGATAAAATCGCGCAAAGGGGTCGATATGTTTGTACAATGTACATATGTTAGGGTTTTAACTTGTATGAAATCATTTTTTTCTTATTGAGAAAAAAGTAATTATAGTGTTTCAAATATTAAAGATTTAGCTGAACCTATGTATAGCTTTTCTAGTAACTTCAGGAGACTACAAAAGCTACATTTGAATATGCATGTTTACTGATTACACAAGCCAAATAGATGTATACGTAAAGTGTAATGATTTGTTAAAATGTAAATAAAGCAGCGTTCCCATTTTGGTTATTTTTTACCAAAATTGGATACCATTTTTTCGTTTGGTTACGTGGTTACTTTCTGCCGATTTTGGTTATATTCAAGGTCCAGGTATTCAGTACACCACGATTACATTCAATTTTTTGTGAATACGCTTTTAATTTTTCCACACTATAAAAATTTTGTTGTCCAAATTAGAAATAAATCTATTCTGACAATTTCGCTGAGTGAATTTCGTCAGCTTTTTGGTTTTGTTCATTTTCATATACGGCCGTGTTTTAAATGTTGATAGAACGCTACGACCGGGCGATATTTCACTCCAGTGTGGTCCTGTTTAAGGCCGAGAGATGTAAAACCAGTGATTTATTTTAGTTTTTGTTAACCGTATATCTTGCTTTGCTTTGAAATAAATAGCTCTAACGTTAATGGAACATATACCTACAGATATTATTAATTTATTTTGGTTACTTGTTTCTAGTGTTGGTTACTTTTACTTTGTATTTTGGTAAATTTAAAATCTTTTTAGTGGCAACGCTGAAATAAAGTGAACGAAGAATATATGTACATACCCTGTGAGGAAAATTTCTAGTTCATAACTGGTGCGCAGCTAGTGCATTTTTCGACACTACTAGTGCGAGCTAAATCTCTTTTGCATGTTAGATTGCGAATTTAATATGGCAATGTCATTGGCGGTGTCAATTATGCACCGCTGCATTACCTATTCGATAGTTCTCAACTAGTTAAAAATTCCTACAAATTCTACAGTTTTACATTTGCCACTTAAAGCGCTAAGCAGAATCAGTACTTCTCCGTCATGACGTACGTCGTTTTCGACTGACAGGACGTACGTTGCGGAAAGAGAAAGAGTGGCACATAAAATATGTGTTCGGTGAATGCACTAAAAGTGTAGGGTAGAACAATATCAGACATTTGTCACAGAAGTTTTAGTTAAAGTCGTCAAAAAACGAAAATTAACGAATTGCTAAGAGCAAAATAGCATGGAATATGTATTAATAGTATTAATTAATACTAATATTTAATTTTAAGTTGGTTACAAAACACAGTTCTGCACAGTTTAGTACAAAAACGAGTTATCGAACGCAATTTTCTGCACTAGAGTACTGTAATGCCTTCACCGAACACATCTTATATTACTGACGTACGTCAAAATAGAAAATTGGCAAAGTATGCCGGATCCGGCGACTGATACGTTGCCAATGTAGCGTTGCCGGAGTAAAATATACACAGTCTACTCAGCTGTCAGTTTCTTCCTTGTCCGTCATGCCGGAGAAGTACTGATTCTGTTTAGCCCATAAGTGCAGCACTTGTAGGGTTGCCAGATGCCATTCCCGAAATAATCAGTACATTGCCTTCAAAAAAAAAATATATATGTATATGCGGGGAAAATCGTTTTTAGTACTGGCATTTTGTTTTTGTTTCCGTATCGTTAACTGTCAATAATGTTTCTATGACATGGAACGTTCGCGTTAGGACCTCCTTCCTAATTGTTTTATGGTTACAAACTTAAAATGAAAAAAGTTGGAAAATTAAAAACAGTGGAGGGTGATAAAAATAATTTTTTTTTAGTGTCGGCTAAAAATCAGTACAAAATCCAAAAAATCAGTATTTCTTAAGGTTTTTCAAACCATCAGTACGGGGCACAAAAATCAGTATTGTACTGTGGTTAGCGCGTGAGACTTGGCGAGCGCGGGTTCGAATCATGACAGTTGCGGATGATATTTTTTTTTATTTTTTATTTGTATTTTTTTTAAAGCAATATTTAAAAAGCAATAAAATACACAAAAATAAAAAAAAAACCTGAGGGACAAGAAAAGCATAATTAGGGGAACATTTTGTTTAATTAAATGAGAAATTGTAAAGTGAAGATGCAAACTGTAAATACTATTTATATAATATGCCTCAATAACAATCTGAGAATTGCAGAAATATGCAAAGCCGGCGGCAAATGAACTGGCGCCTCTTTAGCACTTTTCGCTAGTTCTGAACCAGAAATTGTGTTCACTAGTTATTGACTTCCCTGCAGGGTACCACCACTGTGAAATAGCCAAGTTCTAAGTTCTTCTGTAATGCATAGTGGGTTATTTAAGACAGCTCACGAATGTCGGCAACGTTTTCAAATATATATGTATGTACATACTTCAGATAAACATACATATGTATGTACATCAAAGATAACTAGATAAGACATTTTAGCTTCGTGTAATCACTGTCAAAATCTGAATTTTTTATCACATTTATCATTGGTGCCACTCTGTACGAAGCCGTCATTCAAAAAAAAAAAAAACGATGTGTGGCGACCTTTATTCCGATACAGTCTAATATGGATGGCCCTGCAAAAAAGCCGAGTACTCCATGTACGTGTGTATATAGTACGCGCTGTGGACCAACCGAGTACTCCATAACTTGCCACATTTCATTAAAAAATATGGTCAATTTAACATGGCGATGTCCTAGGCAGGGATTACATACTCCGATTTCCGCATTGCACCCGAGTAATCCAAGGAATACCTACATTGGATTAATTCATGGAGTAGGTACTAAAATTAATGAAATTTAATAATCTCTGAAAAGATTTGAATGGCTGCCAGTTGAATTTGATTACACTGGATCACAAAATGAAATTTTTTGTCTGTACTTTGGACGTGACTATCCTTTCTATATGTGAAATCAGTCGCTGATTCCGAAAATCGGGTTCATTTTTAATTCTATGGGAAGGTTTTTGAGATATCGGCAATTTACCGTTATTTGGCCAATGGCTCCACTTAATCCAGTATATCTCTTTAACACAGTGAGTTATCTTCCTTAGGGTGACAATAAACGAAAGAAAATTAAATTTCCTTTATATGGCTCCTATAACATTTTTCTCTAACTCTTATAGTTTCTGAAATATTGACGATTAAATTAGAATTATTTGGATTTTTTACGATTTTTTTAAGAAAAAATTGACTTTGTCAGGCAATATCTTTAAAACCAATGTTTTCACCTTCAGTTTTACTCCTTTGCGTGAAGCTCCATTCTATTATCAAAAAAATAAGCTATCAACGATGAAAATCAATTGTAAAATGGAAAAGTTATAGGCGATCAAGTAAATACAGCCAAGTCGCGCAATGCCTCTGCACGGGTATATTCTATGCATGTTATACCCGTAAATGGGCTTGTATCTACTGCGCTGCCAATGTGCTGCTACTGCAGATGTGTAGGTATTGGTACAATATGCATAGAATGTACGCGTGCAGAGGTATTGCGCGACCTGGCTGTATTTACTTGATCGCCTATAACTTTTCCATTTTACAATGGATTTTCATCGTTGATAGCTTATTTGGTAATAGAATGGAGCTTCACGCAAAGGAGTAAAACTGAAGGTGAAAACATTGGTTTTAAAGATATTGCCTGACAAAGTCAATTTTTTCTTCAAAAAATCGAAAAAATTGAAATTTAATCGTCAATATTTTAGAAACTATAAGAGTTAGAGAAAAATGTTATAGGAGCCATGAAAAGGAAATTTAATTTTCTTTCGTTTAGTGTCACCCTAAGGAAGATAACTCACTATGTTAAAGAGATATACAGGATTAAGTGGACTCACCCGATTTTCGGAATCAGCGACCGATTTTACATATAGAAAGGATGGTCGCGTTCAGAGTATTTTTTGGCTGTAGAGCAGTGTTATTAGCATTATACAAGCTTTTCTTTAACAAAAAAAAAATAATAAGATTTTTCCAGCGCATTCACCAACATGTTGTGTTGCGTTTCAGTGTCTATTACTAAATCGTGCACGTTCAAACAAGCATGCATATGTACATACATACATATATATGTACATATGTACACACTTGCTTCGTCGTTATCGCGATATACATACATACCTTTGGTTTTCGTAGCAATGTTCGGCTAACTACGAGCCGATGCAGATAGACTAGTCGCTCTCTTGGGTCTATGTTTATGATCAGTTTGAAAGTACTTCAACCTATCACAAAATGGATCATATAATCCAATGATTTTTGCAGGGGGATATAAATACACATATCACACGTTGTATGCAATAGGTGATTTAACTCGAAATTTTCGATTTCTGGGGTGTTGCCATATATTTCAATAACTGGGTCATGCCTTTGACTCTAGTCTTACAAAATACTCAAACGATAAAGATGGCGGAAATAAAAGTGATTTTGTAGTAAGCCGTAGAAGGTAACTCTTTGAAATTATAAAAGTTTGTTTGCGTTTTCCCAAAAAAAAATTTTTTTTGAGTTAAATCCCTATTGAATAAAACGTGCGATATGTATGTGTGTATACATATGTATTTATGTGAAAACTTTTCCCCTGCAAAAAACATTGGATTATATGATCCATTTGTGGTAGGGTGGAGTACTTTCAAAGTTATCATTAACATAGCCCAAATGACCGACTCATACATCTGCATCGGCTCGTAATTAGCCGAACATAACAACGAAAACCAAATTTTTATCGCGACAACGACGATATGTGCATGTATCTACATATGTATACACGACATTCGTCGTCGTCGCGATAAACAACTGTTAGGTACTCCATGAATTAATCCAATGTAGGTACTCCATGAAACTTCGAAGTATTTGTACCCATATGGGCCTAAATAATGTTACCGAAATTTGTCAAGATCGGACCACTATAACACATAGCTGCCATACAACCAATTGTTCAGATACATATATTTTAGGTAGGGTTGCCAGACGTACTGATTTGATCAGTACAATACTGATTTTTCGTGCCCCGTACTGATATGGTTTTAAAAACCTTAAGAAATACTGATTTCTTGGATTTTGTACTGATTTGTACTGAAAAAAATTATTTTTATTACCCTGCATTGTTTTTAATTTTCCAACTGTTTTCATTTGACGTTTGTAATGCTGTGGTTATGCTAACGAGCAAAACACCGATGAAATTCGGAAACATTTTCGTCATCGGCGAGAGGTGGTTACTCTTAAATCGATGTTTAGAGGGCACATACACAATATAACACATTATTACCCCGAAACCTCGGTGTGCTGGGTGCTTGTCTCACCCAGCAAAATTGATCGATGTGAGAGTCCGAAAATTCTCTCACTCGTCGGATTGCACAACAACAATTACACGTTGCTCGTCGAGTGTTGTCGTAAGCATAACCACGGTATAATTGTTGTGCACTTTGACTAGTGAGAGAGTTTTCGGACTAATAGCCCCGACACATAGCATACGTCAATCCGTCTACGTCGACGTATGTGACTGACAGCTCAGTAAAATGTCGGCATTTAAACGTACGTCGTCACACGTACGACGGATCCGTCGCCGCAACGTACCGAAGTTGCCCAAAAGTCAACTTTTGGTATACGTCAATCCGTCGCTATGTCAGCTGATTGCTTTTGATTGTTAACCTTTAGCTACTCTTGAATTTCACTTTTTTTGCAATTTGCTTTTCGAGTTTTTTCTCATTTGTATAACATTCCTCCATAAAACAAAATGGTCAAGAATTATCAGGAGATGTGAAGTTACTGAAAACTGAATTTCAAGAGGGCAACTTAAAAGAGAAATTACAAAATATTCTAAAGAGTTAAATTTTTGCCACCACCTCTGTAGTTAAAGGTTAATCAAACAGCTGATATGTGTATATCCGCCAACGTTTCCTATGTGGCGACCTCTCCGTCAAGTACGTGAGCTGTCAGTCACATACGTCGACGTAGACGGATTGACGTATGCTATGTGACGGGCCTATATCACATCCAGCCTTGGGCACCACTACACTCAAGCCATTACTAAAAAATGAGTGTGTGTTGGTGCGCCTACTGTACCATAAAGTGAAAAATTACTAAAAATAATCAGTCTGCATTAGGGACACGATATCGAATCAAAAGCATCGATCTGGTACTCATTTAAAATATCGGTTAAAAAGAATCGCGAACCCGATAATATCGAAACTAAACTACTCGATACTCAAAGTATCGGTATCGAAAGCGATAATTTTCTAGAAGGTGTAACCTTAAAATTTGCTCTAAAATAGTTAAAAGAGGTACCAATCGACGCGTTCTGACCTTTCAGTAGAAAAATAAACGGTTATCTTCATGAAACAAATCCTTATACTTCATAAATTATTTTTCAAGGCAAAATGTTATCAATGAGTATTAATGAACAATGAATGTGATTTTTTATATCGTCGTACCATACGAAAACTAGCATATTTAAAATTTCTGGCGAAAGCTATCAATAAAAAGATTCTGTACGAAAAGTAACAAGTACGACTTTTGGCTGACGAAAAATAACAAGTTCGACTTTTGGCTGGCGAAAAATAACAAGTTCGACTTTTAGCCGACATTAAAATTGTTGTTGTTTAAACGAAATTTATAGTTTTCATCAGCCAAAAGTCGAACTTGTTAATTTTCGTCAGCCAAATGTCGGTTTTGTTATTTTTCGTCGGCCAAAAGTCGAACTTGTTTTTTTTCGTCAGCCAAAAGTCGAACTTGTTCCTTTTCCTCAGTCACAAAAAAACGTATGCTAGTTTTCGTATGGTACGACGATATTATATAAGAGCAATGTTTAGATATGTAAATGTGTAAGGTTTTTGGTAAAATTATACGAATTTGGATGAATTCCTACCTCTTTAAAATTGTTTTTGGAAAATTTTTCGCCCCCAAAAACTGGTTTTTCAGGGGATAAAGGGGTTCTCACAAGACTTCGAACTGAAATCCAAACTTGCCGGAGGCTTACATATACATTAGGGCGGGTCGATTTGTGGGGAGGCAAAAAAATCGCCCATGGCTCTGTGAAAATCATATTCTAGGGATCAAAATAAGAAACTTTGCCGAAGGAACCATACCTCTAAAACGAATTCTGATGTCCCCCAATTTGGGTCGAACTTTTGGGTAGGAAATTTGGTATCTCAGTCACTAATATAGCTGGAGCGATGAAATTTTACCCACGTGTTCAGCTCAGGCCCCTAAGAAGAAATTTGATGAAATTTTGGAAAATGGGCGATACCACGCCCACTTATTAAGGGTCAAACATTGAAAGTTTTATATGTCATAACTCAGAAACCATTAAAGATATATCGATGAAATTTGGTGCGCGTGATTCACTTACTTAGACAAATGTTTTGACGGAAAATTGTCAAAATCAGAACGAAAGAAGACACTGAAGATGGCGCATATTAGCCGAAACCGGTTTGTCTCCAAACCAAACTTGACAAGGGATGACGGAAAATCCTTCCACAATACAACAAAAACAATTCTTCTGTAGGTTGAAAAGAGACAAATACTCCCTCAACAACAATTTTATGACATTAAACTTCAAACTAAATGAATATATTATTTATTACAAAAATTAATTTTTTTGGAAATTAAAATTTGAAAAACAACTATATTTTTTTGGAAATTTGAATTTAAATTATCGAAACAAAAAAATGATGAAACTTAAGTGGCAGAATAGCTGTGAATTCCATGTTATAAAGAGAAGCCATTGCGCAGTATGATTTTTCTTCCGGACTTCGTCTTTCCCCTTACGGCTAAAGCATAAGCTTAAAATTTGTATTTCCAAAGATTTTATATTTTAAAAATAATTTATTTTATAGTTGTCAAATTGAAACAATTGTCAGAAAAAAGTGCCGAATATCAGAAACCTATCGAAATACAAGGTGGCTCATTGGGTTTTAACCGCCTAGATGGTATTTCGTTGGTTTTTTCCAACATAGCTTACTCCCTTTCACCAACACAAAACTGTATTTGACCACCTCTTTCACACAAAAAACCTTGTAGAATACCAGGAAAAAACGTAGTGTCATATGGGCATTAATGGAAAACAGACCCTTTTTTTATAACGTGTTTTTAGTTAAGTGAAAAAGAAAAAAGATAGATATTGACGATTTTTTCGCTGAAATGATGATTTTTTATTTGAAAACATCAACATCGTATGAAAATGAAAAATATATAATCCTATATCTCCAGTTATCATTATTTCTATCGCATGGTAATTGCAAATTCCCATTAAACACTGAAAAAGAAATTATCAAACGTTTGAGAAAATATTGTTTCTAAAGTTGAGAATCAGCATATATATCATTTGAAAATAAACATATTTTCAAGTGTTCATCAAACATCGTTTATCAATTTTAAAATAACTTACAGCACATTTGAAAAAAAAAACTTGTTTCGCATTTTGTACCATTTCACGAATTTCAACATGTCAAGGCTTGAAGGAACGAAGAAATTTTGTGTGTTTGCTAATTTCAGTCAGCGTTCGTTGTTCTACTCGAGCAGTCTTTTAACGGTTGAAATGATGATGGTTGAAAATGACTGTGTGTAATAATGATTCTGTATATCTTACTCTTATTTTATTTGTTTGTGGCTTTTTGTGAAGTTACACAAAATTTAATAAAAACAGTTTGTTTCTCATATGTGTGTATGCATATTAAAAAAGATATTAACATACTCATGTAACTGTACAAAAGGCACCGGCAAAATTCACCCGCACGGGTAAATGAAAAACATCACATCAGAGTACAAATATCTACGAGTAATATATATGTACATACATTTATTTATTCCATTCCACTTCTGTGCTCAAAACACAAACTCTCTCACTATCCCTCAATTTTTCTGTACTCTAGAGTACAAATATGTAATACATACATACATCTATTGATTGCATTCCATTTCGTACCACCTTTGAAATAGGTTTGAGAAAATGAAATGAATCAAATTGAGAATCAGCCCAAAATCCCATACTAAAAATGAGCCGTTTTGTTTGAGAACGCTATCAAGGGAAATTTGAGGTGCATTTGATAACAAACGTTTGATATTTGACAATAGGGTTACTTCTCAAATGAACCTCAAATTGAAAATGAAGAAAAATTTTTATTGGGTTGTAAGCAAGTTTCGGTGGTAAGTGTGCGCCTCGTTTAATGTGAAAATCAATAAACTGATTTGGGTAACTTCATACAACGTCATACAAAAAACCTTACGAAGTAGCCCAAACCTGCAATTATTTCAGCACGTGGATCAGACCTATTTTTCGATGTGTACCAGTGATGGAACATTACTCATGCTTGTGCATTTTTCGGCCCTTTAAAGCAGCTTGTCACTTCTGCACACTCGACCGATTTTCGGCACTATTTTGCGTTGCACAATTTTTTGGACAAATATGACACAATTTTAATTTTCCATCACTGAATGTACTCATTTGTTCGATACCGTGGTTGAAGTACTCGATACCAAAAAATATCGTTGCAAAAGAATCGAGTAAAAAGTATCGGTATCAAATGCAAAAAATATCGATTTGGTATCGTATCGTATCGAAATTCGTGTCCCTAGTCTGCATGCAGATGTTGAGCGATCAGGGTCATGCGCGCACGCTTCGCGAAATTATGAAACAACGTACGTATACACATACATATCTATTTGTGTACCCACGTAATATGCAAGCTTCTCGTAGTTTTGTTTGTTGTTTGGCATCTGCAAATAGAATAAAAGAATTTCAAGCGACGATCACCCAGCGACCACTTGCTTTCACGCCAGTCGAAGGCAAACTGATTATTTTTTCTAAGCGACGATCGCCAAGTCCCATCGTAAGCGCTCGTTTTACGCTATTTATTTGTCTGTAGTAGTGACAATCGGTGTGTATACGTACCAGCGTTGCCACTTTTGGTACTTTCGTACCAAAACTGGTACTTTGAAAATGATTTGGTACGTTGGTACGTTGCTTTTGATTTTGGTACTTTTTCCTTAAAAGCAACGGTTTGGGAATTCAATGTTTATTTCCATCTATTTTTTAAAATAATATATAGATATTTTTGTTCGTCCACTAAAAGAGCAGTAATTATGTTGATTAATTACATCGCCAACACACGATAGGTATCCCAAAGCCGTAGATGTTATGAAATCGATACAATTCTTGATCACTAGCATGACCCAACTATACCGGTCGTAGCATTATGCCACCAACAATTACCGCGTATTTTGTTAGAGCTTTTTGGCTAGTTATCAAAATTAGCAAACAAATTGTATGGAGGAAATAAGGTAACTCAGTTTGCCCTTTATGTGTTGTGGCCAGGGAGGGGGAGGCAGCCAGGGCAATCGCCCTGGGGCCCGGAAGGTTTTTGGGGTGCCCGGGAAGGCAAAGCAGCATTGACAGCACTCGAAGGAAAAAAGTAAAGCTCTTAAAATGTATTTAAAAAAGTTAATGCAAGTAAATCAAACAATGAGATCTAACATTTCTTTATGTATGTAAATGCTCTAGTAAATCTTATTTTATGTGAAATAAAACTGACAATGTGAATTGAAAAATTTTTGTGTGTTATTTTTTTTACTATATTGAGTTTATTTCTTAGGTGGGCCCGTTGGTTGGTTGGTTTGGGTGGCGAGTCCCATTGATTCCAAATAGCGCCGGTGCGCCGTTTTGTTACCACAACTCGTGACTAAAACCATTGAAAGGGGGGAATAATGAACGGTACCGAAACCGGGGCAGGCCCTGCACCTATATCCATCCCGTTGAATTTAAATATTTCAGCAGCCCCTCGGGCCTGACATCCTTGAGTTCCGAGAGACTTCCGAAGAAAGGTTTGCCCAGGAACTTCATTCTGGCTTGGCAGTGCGAAGGACACTCGCATAGCAGGTGCTCCACCGTCTCCTCCGTTCCAGGAAGGTTGCAGCTGCGGCACAAGGTATTGTGGTCCAATCCCAGTCGGGCCGCATGTGTACCAATGGCCCAATGCCCTGTAAATACCGCAGTTATGCGGGATATGTCTCTTCTGTCCATCTTTAGGATGGCTGAGGATCGCATCTCATTATATGAAGGCCACAGACTTCTGCAGACCCTGCAGGTCCGCTGTCAGCTGATGGCATGCTACAGCCGCTGTTAGTGAGCCCTGATCACTACTCAATAAATATGCATGTATCAAGAAAGTTTTAAATGGAAATAGAGTGCGGATGTAAAAAGTTAAATAAATTTAAAGCGCGATAATGTTATTAATTTTTGGTTTGTTTTCTTTAATTTTTTAAATACCCTTTTATTTTTGTTTAAGTTAATATTGCACCCTAAATCATTAAGTGACACAACTCAGAATTTGTTGAAATCGGTTTTTATCATAAACCGGTACATAGAACATATCTCTAGCAGTTGCAAAAAAAAAAAATTTTCAATCGGTGTCTCTTTTGACTGAAAGCTAGCAAATATACTTAGCCTTTTTAACATCATTGCTTGTAAAGAAAAAAAGTTTATTGGCTCCTGAAAATTTTTGAATTTTGAGCTGTGCCAATTTATGATTTAGGGTGCGATATATTGAGGTTAATTTTCTATTAGAAAATAATATGTAAATGAAAAAAAAAAACCATTTGTCTACCACGACTGTTACCACGAAAAAATCTGTTTGGTACTCTCAAAAGCAATTTGGTACGTTTTTTGGTACGAGGAAAAATATGTTAGTGGCATCACTGATACGTACACGGGCGCTTACTCTCATTTAGCAGGTGCTAAGATTTTGCCCAAGGCTGATCACATCGATCAAATTTGCCGGGTGAAACAAGCACGCAGCATGCCGAGAAACATGATTGACGATACGAAAAAAAAAAACAAAATGCCAGTAATAAAGACGGGTTTCTCCGCATATATTGTTTTTTTTTTGGAAGGCAATGTACTGATTTTTTCGGGAAAGGCATCTGGCAACCCTAATTTTAGGGTATAACTTCTCCATTTCAATCATGACACTTCTTTTTCTAATGAATCTTTGCATAAATAACCCACAGAATTGAGAGTATAAATTAAACAATATCAGACTATGTAGCTTTTCATTTCCCCATTCATGAAAGGTATGAAGTCTTCGGTATTTCCGAAGACAGCCGCGCTCTTACTTGTTTTTGTATGAAATGTGGTAGGTTATGGAGTACTCGGTTGGTCCATAGCGAGCACTCCATGGATGAGCGAATGGAGTAATCGGAATTTTTGCAGGGTTAGTGCAAAAATATACATACATATGTATGTACATATGTATGTATTTGTCAGCACCGAAAATTAACCCTTTTCGTCAATAAGTAAAGGAAATGAGTAAAACGAATGTCCAAATGTCCAATTTAATTAAATTAGCTTCTTAGGCACTTATCTTGTTAGTAAAGTCAATCAGCTAAGGTTTCGTATTTACACATACATACTCGTATAATACCCTGATACCCTGTGGGGAAAATCTTCATAAATAGTTCCTTTCTAGTGCATTTATCAACACTACTAGTGCAAGCTATATAAATTTCTTTTGCATGTTAGCAACTGGATAATTTAACACGGCGATGTCCTAGGCGGTGTCAATTGTCACCCTCTGCACTACGTTTTCGATAGTCGTCCGGACTATAAATTCTAGAGTTTGCACTAAGTAGTTCTTTTATTGACACTAGAAATTTTGCTCTCTAGTTATTGAATTCCCTGCAGGGTCTTTATGAAATTAATGCATATGTACTTATTTTATAGAGGATTTCAGCTGCAATCTGAAATGACTCAACGAAACTTCTTGAAATACATCTGTAGTCCATTCAGGCATTTGTATTTTTATATGTATGTACATATATATGTATGCACATAGATATGTAGGTATGTATGTGTGGATGTATGTACGAGCCCTGCAAAAATCATTGGATGATATGGTCCATTTGTGGTAGGTTGGAGTACTTTCAATGTGATCATTAACATAGCCCAAACTACCGATTCACACATATATCTGCATCGGCTCGTAGTTAGCCGAACACGACAATGAAAACAAAATTTTTATCGCGACGACTACGAAGCACGTGTCTACATACATATTTACATATGTATTTGTGTTAGGTACTCCATAAATTAATCCAATGTAGGTACTCCATGGATTAATTTGATTGTTATGCGGGACTGGAGTATATACTCCATTGCAATGGCATGCAATGGACCATATGTTTGTATGAAATGTGGCAAGTTATGGAGTACTCGGTTGGTTCATAGCGAGCACTCCATGGATTAGCGAATGGAGTACTTGGAATTTTTGCCGGGAGTATGTACATTTTCTTGTTTCATTATTATAGTTTCTGAGTCGCAGTGGCTCATTGGCACTATTGCCCTGCAAAAAACGGAGCTAATCCATACACGCATTAGAATTGGCAAATATTTGCGTACGTGCGTATCTGTGTTTTTGTAACCGTTCCTTCAAAATCACTGGTCACTGCAGTGACTGATTTCATAAAATGACGGTGACAAAATCACGTATCCTGAAAGCATGATATTTCAGTTTTCAAAAATGTATAGTTTTTTTTTAATAATGTTTTAAATTGATTTTGTTAAAGATTTCCCAACGCATTTTTAGGGAACTAAGTAAAATGCAGCCGCTGTGGTGCAGTGGGTAGAGTGCTCGCCTGCTATGCCAGAGGTCTCGGGTTCATACCCCAGTCTGGACAAACACCAAAAAAAATTTTTTCTAATTAATTAAAATCCAATTATTGGATTTTTAGAAGTAGCGATTACCTTTCGGCAGTGGGCCATGAAAAAGCTTCTCACAAAAAAATGCATAAACTGTAATCGAATTGGGAGAGAAACTCGGCCTTAAAACTGGTCAGAGTTATAACAGCGCCATTGTATTATAGTATCAAACAAAAGCAACTCGCAAGGAAAAAGTGGCAATAAACCCGTCACCCCGACGACACGAAAAAATTGAATTCACTCACCAAAGAACTCAAAAATATCCTCAAAATTTAACACAACAGACAATTTCAACAATATCTCAGTAATATTGATGCAACACCTGCAACTGATTACTCCCTTTGGAAAGCTGCTAGTAAGCTTAAAAGGCCGATTCTCTACAATTCTCCTATACGATTGGAAAATAACGAATAGGCGAAAAGTGACGCAGAGAAAGCAAACTCTTTCGCACGCCACCAAAAATCAGTATTCACCCCATATGACATTCAATCCTCACTAAGCACAACAAGACTACTCTGAGCCATCCCTATAAAATGGACCTTCCCATAAAAAGATTCTCAATATCGGAGATAAAAACCGCAATAGCGAAACTCAACCCAAAAAAGCTCCTGGGTAGATACTATTATTAATGGCAATGTACTAAAACACTTATCTACCGAAGGCATAAAACTTCTCACCCAACTGTCTAATGCAGTACTAATAACTGCATTCATACGGTATGAATCATACCCCCCAATGGAAAGTCGCTCAGATGAAAATGATTCTGAAACAAGGAAAGCCCCCTGAAACGGCAGTGTCTTACAGACTCATTAGCCTGCTCATTGGTTCAAGTCTTGGAAGGTCTTTTCCTTAAGAGACTCCTACCCAAAATAGAAGAGCGTAACATTATACCACCAGTTTGGCTTCAGAAGAGAGCAATTGAACAAGTACATACAATTTAATAAGTTCATAGACTTACCGAAAAAATCTACTCTGCCTGTGAGCAAAACAAAATACTGTAGGTACTGTTGGTTTTCTAGGCATATCCCAAGCTTTTGATCGCGTATGGAACGATGACCTCCTCTATAAAATAAAAAATACCCTCCCTACAAATTACTTTCTATTTATACAATCTTATCTAAAAAATCGTTACTTTTTCGTTAAAGAAGGAGTAGAGCAGTCTGAGCTTTACGAGAGCTTAGCAGGCGCCCCGCAAGGTAGTGTAATGTAATACTGTACCTACTTTACACGTATGACCTCCCAATAGAAGAAGGAGTCGCTATCGGCACTTTTGCCGATGATACTGCAGTACTGGCTGCAGAACTTATCCCTAACGTGGCCTCGCTCAAGCTTCAAAAAAGTTTAAATAAAATTAGCCATTTGCTGAAAGACTGGCGGATAAAGTCAAATGAATAAAATTTTGTCCAAGTGACGTTTACCACCAGACGTAACATTTGCCCACCCGTAAAACTCAACGGCATTGATATACCGCAAAGTGACGTAACAAATTATCTTGATATGTACCTCGACAGAAAACTAACATGGAGAACCCACATATTCACCAAACGAAAAGCTCTTGGTATAAAACTAGGGTTGCCAGACGTACTGATTTGATCAGTACAATACTGATTTTTCGTGCTCCGTACTGATGGTTTTAAAAACCTTAAGAAATACTGATTTTTTGAATTTTGTACTGATTTGTACTGATTTTTAGCGGATACTAAAAGAACTCATTTTTATCACCCTGCACTGTTTTTAATTTCCAACTGTTTTCATTTGGCGTTTGTAATGCCGTGGTTATGCTTACGACAATACTCGACGAGCAACGTGTAATTGTTGTTGTGCACTTTGATGAGTGAGAGAATTTTCCGACTCTCACATCGATCAAATTTGCTGGGTGAAACAAGCACCCAGCACGCCGAGGTCTCGGGGTGATAATGTGTTATGTTGTGTATGTGCGCTCTAATAATCGATTTAAGCGTAACCACCTCACCGATGACGAAAATGTGTCCGAATTTAATCGGTGTTTTGCTCGTAAGCATAACCACGGCATAACCATAACATTTAGAAAGGAGGAAGCAACGCGAACGTTAAATGTCAGAGAAACTTGATTGACAGTTAACGATACGGAAACAAAAACAAAATGACAGTAATAAAGATGATTTTCTTTGCATATATTGTTTTTTTTTTGGAAGGCAATGTACTGATTTTTTCGGAAAAGGTATCTGGCAACCCTATATAAAACTAAGAAATCTTTATTCGCTTATGAATCGAAACTCGCAACTATCAATCGACAACAAACTCCTGCTTTACACAGCTATGTTAAAACCCATTTGGACTTATGGAATATAGCTGTGGCAACCGCAGCAAACTCAAATATAGAAATTATCCAAAGATTCCAATCGAAAACCATTAGAATGATTGTAAATGCGCCCTACTACGTCACGAACGACCAACTACATCGTGACCTAAAGATACCTACTATCGCTCAAGAAATCAGAAAGTATGCTGTATCATACAAAATGAGATTATTAGCTCACCCCAACCCACTCGTTCTAGCCCTGACGGCAAGACCAACTAATTTCGTACGCCTCAAAAGAAAATAATTTACAGATCTTTATTGATGCACTACAATAAATGGATGCGCTACTGAGAGCAATCCATACATGCCCACCATGTTTATTAAGTAATTATTAATTACTAATTACTTTTAACGAACCACAAAATTGTTAATTGACAAAATATATTGGATGCTAAAAAAAAAAAAGAATTTTCAGGCATTATTTTGTTTTCCCTTATATCTTCTGGAATAAACCTGAAAATAAGGCGTAGTTGTTTTGGAGGGACGTTATGTGGAGACATGCTGTTACATTTACATTTTTTATCAAAAACGATTGCAGTGAATCCGTAATTGTAATTAACAAGATATTATAAAATTACAATAAACATACTGAACAGCTAATAGGGCGGGGTGGTATTAACCGTCGGTTTTTTACTTATAATCATATTTACTTTTCGATTGTCACTGTCAGTTTGATATGGTGCCTTGGCGCTTAAACGATACGCGCCTTTTTTTGCTTTTCCCACCACTCAAAACAAACACGAGTACTTGAGATATGAGTATGTACGTACATATGTATGCATGTACAAACATAGGGGCCTATTACGAATTAATACGATACACGCTAAACGCTTGCAGTCGGGTACTTCGTATTACGAAATAATTTCTATCGTGTGAAACCCGATAGACTGTAATGGAAATAAAGTTAACGCATAACTAATTGAACCCTAAACAAATGTCATTCACGATAGTGCACCTAGCGGGCGTGTGGAATTCATAATATGGAAACTCATTTTATACGATACGCTTGCAAGCGGCCGATAGCTATCGTATGACAATCCATAATAAGGGGGATAGTTACGCTGTAAAAAATTTGCGTATAAAAATGTTTTCACATTTTTCCACATTTTCATTTTTTGGGTTGAATACGTGAACTCATGGTTTAACCAACTAAGCTTGTAACAGGAACTATTTAATGCTCTGTTGCTATTGTTATTTTCCTTATAAATGTCATTGTGAAAGAGAAGAGAGCTTAGAATCACATTGAATTACAACAAAATATTTTTACAATTCGTCTTGTTTGACATTCTTCCAATTTTAATAAACACTAATATCGTCGGTGCTCGAAATTCGACCATGCAATTTATTTTTTCAACTTTGTATTGGTACAAAAATTATTCCTTTTCGCGGAGATAAGCAACATTTTCCAAATTCCAGTTGTACCACAACACTGATTTGCCCTTTGGATCACGGTCCGACGCGAAATCTTGGTCAAAATCAAGGCAGATCTAGGAAGGTAGGCCCGGTGGCGAATTCAGGAATTTCCCATGTATTTTGTTATTGTAATTGGTAGAGTGTAATGTCAAAATTATATTTCGCCGTGGTTAAAACCTGAATTCGCTTGGGGCTCGTCCATTCCTATTGGCCATGATATAATTTCGCTTTGATTTTGACATTACACTCTACCTTTGTAAATAAAAAAAGAAGTTTTTCAATTCGCTGCCGAGCCTACCTGTTAGATATGCCTTGGTCAAAATTAAAGTTACTCAGTGTGCTCTCCCGCCCTCTATCTCATTTTTCGCTTTAATGGAAAAGCAATAGGAGATATTTGGCCGCGTTGATTTTGATCTGAGCGTAAACTGGGCCAATGCATATAAAATAGAGAGAGTTAAAGCAACTCTTCAATTGTGTTTACGATATTTGTAAACATTTTTACGATATCTATTTCTCTTAACTAAAAACTTTATTTATTAATTATAAACAAATTAAATAATTTATAGAAAAAAATATATGCCTATGCACTGCTCCTGGACTCATACTCAGTGTGCTCTCCCGCCCTCTATCTCATTTTTCGCTTTAATGGAAAAGCAATAGGATTGATTTTGATCTGAGCGTAAACTGGGCCAATGCATGTAAAATAGAGAGAGTTAAAGCAACTCTTCAATTGTGTTTACGCTATTTGTAAACATTTTTACGATATCTATTTCTCTTAACTAAAAACTTTATTTATTAATTTTATTAACTTTATTAAATAATTTATAGAAAAAAATATATGCCTATGCACTGCTCCTGACTCATACGAACACATCCATATCAATTTTATGTGGATATGAGTATGTTAAATGTGCTAAACAGCCTGGCAATTGTTTGTATGAAAAAAATGTTAGCCTATTAATATATAGATGCACAATTCAAATCAGCGACAGATCTGCTATTCCTCTTTGACACCTTTTCACTAGTTCTGAACCAGAAATTATGTTCTCTGGTTGCCCTGTAGGGTAAATTCACATATACTAAGCCGTACAAAACTACAGATGCGGACGCTTCTTACAACCCGAAAGCCCGGCCTGCGTAAATATTTTCGTTCATATCATTTTAAGAATTAAATAAAATCAAAGTCATAATTTATTGCCCACAAAAATATATCGTTTTCTAAAAAATTTGGTTAATATAGATAGATATACATCTATTTACCAAATATGAAAAATATTTTTCTTTTGTTATGCATTTTTTATCTATACTAATTATATAAAATTTATTGTATGGAAAATGTATGTAACGCGATAACTCAAAAATTACTGGACCATTTTTTTTTTTTTGAAATGTCATAAAAGGTAAATTCTCGACAACCATGTACTTTTTTTACGCATCTTTGAGATTTAATACCTTTCTACCGGTTTTAAATTTCGAAAAACTCAAAAAAGCCCAAGCATAGACAGATTCGTTTGGTCATTTGCCGTGTTCAGTGTCGCAGTCGCAGTCGTGCCAAGCAGAGCAGCGCAGGCGACTAACATGATGATGCATACTATGCTATAAATTAAGACGCCTGCTCCTATACCTGCGATATTGGTATCAACCTTACAGGAAGCTCAATAACTAGTGAGCAACATTTCTAGTTCTCAACTAGCGAAAAGGTGTCAGACTCTCACCAGTTCAGAAGGAGTGAATTGAGTCACCATTATAAGACACACTTTAATTTGTATGCAATTTCGAATTGACAAAAATGTCCTGTATTTTTTTCGTTCATCCATTTGCCGTCGGGTTTGCATATTTCTGCAATTCTCAGGTTGTTAGTGAAGCATATCGTATAAAGAGTACAATTTGCATCTTCAATGAAAGAAATGAAATGTTTGCCTAATTATGCTTTTCCGATCCTTAAGTCTTATTTTTAATTTTTTTTTTATTTTACTACTTTTTAAATATTTTTTTATATTTTTATATAATAAATAAATTAAAAAAAAAATCAAAGCGTGAATAACGAGTATTCATGAACGTTGATGTGTAACCAATTTCGAAATAGGATTTCTATTCCCTTTCTGGGTTTCTTTGGATTAAAATGCAACTATTTTTTGTAGTCATTGTCACTGATATCTACTATTTTGTTGTTTTTTTATTTTCTTTATTTTTTTTTTAAACTCTTTCTCAGCTTCAATATCAATGATTTCACTTAAAAATCTTGTGAAAATTATACAAATTTACGAATGTTTTCAAAGCTTGCCTTTCGAAATAAAATATTTGAATTTTTAAGGACCACCCTAATTTACAAATATATAGCTGCGAACATTCATATGTATGTACATATGTAGACTTTTACACAAACAAGCGAAATTATATATCATTGATATCGATGGCGCCAAACTCCAACTCCAGTGCCGCCAACTGGCCGCGTCACATTTGACAAGAAGCGATTGCAGCGGTTATATGAGCAAGTCAGTGACAGCGCAGTAGCGAGCCGATAACAACCAACAACCCTACACTGCAGGTGATTGGTGACCAGCTCGCAGCAACTGGTAGCGTAAGCTGTTCAATGACTTCCATTGCGATGTGTACATTAATGCATATGCATGTACCATGCAGGGAAATCAATAACTATTGAACAAAATTTCTGATTCACAAAAGTTTCAGAGGTACTAGCTCAATTGTAGTTAAACCTTCGCCAGTTGAGGAGTGAATTGAGTGATCATTACAAGAGACGATTAGATTTGTATGAAATTTCAAAGTGACAAGAATTCAACATACATATGTACATAGTATGTATGTATTATCTATTTTCTTTATTCGTTCATTTCCCATCGGCTTTGCATATTTCTGCAATTCGCAGTGTGGTAGAAAAGCACTTGGTGTAAAGAGTGTTTGTATCTCCCCTTACATGAAATAGTTGCCCTTTTTTGAGTAAGTCCTAGGAAAATATTAGTTGATAAATTATGGTTTTCCGTACCATTATATTTGTCTTAATTTTTAAATTTTTATTCAATAAAAAAAAATTATGTCATTGTACCATTACGCCACTTGTATTTAGTGCAGAATTTGCAGGTACATATCGACGCTTCTATTTGGATTGAAAGGTTAATACCAAAACTCCATACCATCTAAGTTAGGGTACGCTTTATATAAAATCATAAGAAAAAATAAAAACTTGCTACGTTATTTTTCATGGCAAGCTTTCAATGTTTTCATTCTGTAAAAATCTCGAGTTTTATTATATGTAAACTTTTGATTATACCAAAATGTGACAGCATCTAAATTAAGACACGTAATAATTGAAAACACCAAAAAAGGGAACAAGTACTAAGTCGACTTAGTACAGTATTGGTTGGAAGCGTCGATATGTAGTTCAGAACTATCGAAAGCGTAGTACAGAGGAGGAAAATTGACACTGCCTATGACATCGCCATGTTGCTAACATGCAAAAGGGATTTAGCTCGCACTACATAGTAGTACTTAAAACAGTACCAAGCGAATCAATTTCAACAACATTCCCCACAGGGTATAAATATATACATACGTACATATGTTTGTATAAATATGTGCATACATATATAAGCAGTGGGTAAATTGTTGCAAATGGATGGCGTTATGACAATTACCGTGGCGCTATATGGATTTGTCTTTTGACGTAGTCGGTGAATTTTACAATATTTTTTTTACACATACATTCATACGTACATAAGTACATATATACGTAACTCATGAACAGTTACATTATAATAATAACTAATGAGTGATCATCCATATTTAGGAAAGAAAACATTAGCCGCCGCTCCGAACGGCGAATGCATTTTTTGTGAGAAGCTTTTTCATGGCAGAAATACATTCGGAGGGTATGCCGCCTACTGGCGAGAGGTGACCGCTGCTCTTAAAAACCCAATAATTGGATTTTTACTAATTAGAAAATTTTTTTTGTGTTTACCCAGACTGGGGGTTGAACCCGAGACATCTGGTATAGCAGGCGAGCACTCTACCCACTGCACCACAGCGGCCACTTTAATATACCTCTATTGTAAGTTAAGCATAGATGTTTTTATTTATATCTTTTGATTGGATTAAGCTATAAGCATGGGGACTTTACAGAAATATACATACTAGAGTTTTAAAAGGAGAATAAATAACGTGGTATATATGTGGGGTTCGTACTTTCAAATAAAAGAGTTCGGGTTAAATTTAAATGACAAAAAAACTTTATTAACAAAATATACTCGACTTGATGGTCGTTAGTTGGTGGTCGTCAGTGTTCGATGGTTTAAAACGGAATGAATGTTCAACTTCTTTGTCTACTGTCTGTAGCCAATGTTTCAATTTCATTTTGTCAGTCAGGGTTGCTCTGACGAGCTTAGGCGAGTGGTTGCCAGATAGCTAATTTCCCACATTCGGCCATCCTGCGTTCTCATTCGTCCCGAATGAGGGGTCCCATTTCTTCAAATATTCAGCGATAGTGGTAGTGCGGGCTGGCCCTTCATGGTCACCAACCTTTTCAACTTCATACCGACAATGATTAAGTTTATCGGCCACTTTATAGGGCCCTAAGAACTTGGGTTGCAGTCTTAAGCCGGAACCAAACTGAGTGCGCTTGATGGCGACAAGTTCACCGACTTCATAATGTTCTTCCGATTTCCGTTTGCCATCAAATGATTTGCGATTCTCGCTTTGTATCTTCGCAATGTTCTCTTTAGCCTCTGTATACTGTCACGTTCTTCATCCAACGCATCGACGGCTGCAGCCTCTAGGATTTGTTGCAATTCCGGTATGTTTGGGGTTCGCATATCAACGCCTGTGAGTATTCGAAATGGTGTGTGCTTGGTGCTCCTCGGAGGCGTATTATTGATGCACTGCTGCACTCTGTCCACATATCGAAATCATGGGCACCACGACCTTATGCATCCGCTCGACTTGGCCGTTTCCACGCGGTACACCAGTGGCTATCACCAAGTGTATTATGCCCTCCTCCTCACAATAATCTTTGAAGAGATGTGAGGTGAACGCCACGCCTCTATCCGACACGATTCGTGCTGGGTTTCCAAATACCGCCGCTTGTTTCTTTAAGCGATCCACCACCTCTTCTGCTCCGGTGCTCTTGGTCGGGTACAGCCACACAAATTTGGAAAATCCGTCCAC
This sequence comes from Urophora cardui, assembly GCA_960531455.1. Classification (NCBI taxonomy): domain Eukaryota; kingdom Metazoa; phylum Arthropoda; class Insecta; order Diptera; family Tephritidae; genus Urophora; species Urophora cardui. The sequence goes on along the minus strand of OY482672.1, from coordinate 79,540,984 downwards.
GACGACCAGGATATAATTATACGCTTTCTTGGTCAGTTCGGCAAGCCCGACATGATCGATGTGGTATGTTCCCAACGGCTTATCTTCTTTATTAATCGGATTAAGAAAACCTTCTTGTTTGCCACGCTTACTATTGGTAACAATACAACTGATGCAGCTCTTTACAACCTTATCTGCCTTTGCGCTTAACTGTGGTATAAAGAAATTCTTCTCGACAGCTACCTGGGTTTTCTTGGCGGAAAAATGACCCTGATCATGTGCAATCTTAATAATTTCGCCTTCCATAAGCGACGGTACGACGATAAGTTCCTTAACGGGATCTTTAGGTAAAATACCGTGCTTTACGTAAAAATCTTCATACTCCTCTTTCTCTAAAACTTTGCAAACTGCCTTGATCCACTCGTCGCTGGCCTGTGCTTGTCGCAGCCGATGGATCAGACTATCCTCCAAGATAAGGCAAGATACTCTACTTAACGCGTCGACATGTCTCATCTTTGTGCCTGATCTGTGCTCTACCTCGCAGTCAAACTCTCTCACAAACATCGCCCACCGAGTAACTCTTGCCGGAACGTCTTGCTTCTCTATTGTCATAGCAAAAGCATTGCAGTCGGTCACGATCTTAAAGTGAATCCCCATGAGATATACTCTCCACTTCTTTAACGCTTGCACGATCGCCAACGCTTCCAGTTCATATGATGAGTACTTCTCCTCCACAGGTTTCATTCTTCGGCTCATGTAGAGGACAGGGTGGAACTTTTGGTCGTCGGCGTCCTTTTGAAGAAGAACCGCGCCATAGGCCATCATACTGGCATCCGTATGAACCTCCGTCACTGCCTTAGGATTATACAGCTTCAACACCGGTGCATTGACAAGTGCATTCTTGAGCTGCTGGAGCGCTGCAGTCTGGATATCTCTCCACTCGAACTTTGCATCCTTTCGAAGTAGATCAGTTAGTGGTTTAGCTATAGTTGCGTAGCTGTCCACAAACCTACGGAAATCCGAAGTCAGCCCTAGGAATCGTTGCAGTTCTTTGCGGTCACGAGGGATAGGGAATTTCTTAATCGCGATGGTTTTCTCTTCCGACGGCTTTTTTGAGCCGTCCTCAATTACGTAACCTAAGAAATCAACCCTTTTGGTCAGGAACTGACACTTCTTTCATTTAATCCGTAAACCATTAGCTGCTGCTACAGTCAACACACGCTCTAGCTTTTCTAAACCTTCTCCTTCATCCTTAGCGGGAATAATGAGGTCGTCCATGTAGACCACTACGGTTCCATCTTGTATAAGATTCCGTAGAACCGCAGAAATGTATCTAGTGAATACCGCCGGAGAATTGCAGATGCCCAAAGGGACATACAGGAACTCATACTGGCCGTCGGGTGTAACAAACGAAATAAACTTGCGCGAACCATCTTCAACCGGAACGTGGAAAAATCCGTTTGTCAGATCCAACGTCGTCAATACTCTTGCTGCCTGTAGTCGCTCGACGACGTCATCGATTAAAGGCATTGGAAAATGATCTCTAACAATCTTCTGATTTAAACGTCGATAGTCACAGCATAACCTTTTTTCGCCGTTCTTCTTTGCCACCAATACGATGGGTGATGCGTACTCGGAGCAACTAGGTCGGATGATGCCTTCCTGGAGCCACTGCGATACCTGCTTTTCCACCGTACATTTATCCGCATAAGATAGTCTCCTCGGCTGCTGGTACACTGGAATATCATCGGTTAATAAGATCTTCATCTCTACTGGTGATCTGGTATTTCGCTGAGGCTTGTATGATTTGACCAAAGCTTGGATTTTCCCCGTATCCACACGCTTCAAATGGGACAGGTCCAACTCGTCTTCCTCGACATTGGAGATCAAGCACATTCTCGAGAACTCGTCCTCAACGTCCTTGAAACTGCAGCTTGCCTGCGCGTGAACATTCGCCAATGAATTACGGGCTTTACTTGCCTTCACTATGTGTTCCTCCGCGCTCTCTGATACACGATCCTCTGGACACCTCGAAAGATTACGGGCTTTACTTGCCTCCGCCGAATGATGAACTTTGCTAACCGCTTGCTGTACCATACTCTCGCCTGCACCGACGCTCCTCCTGTCACCCTCATGTTGGATACTTTTTGAAAATCCGTTACCTTTTTGGCCCTTCGCCTCCACTTCGCCTTTAGCTACCTTGTTCAGCATCGCTACTTCCACGCCAAATTGACCATTCACCTCCATAGACCTTTTCCTAAATGTTGCTTCGTCCTTCGTTACGATTAAATCGACTTGCTGCAGTATGTCATTTCCCAACACAGCTGCATATTTTAAATCGCGTTCCTTCGTGACATGAAAAGTTAACGCAAGCTTCACGTCATCGATGGTCAACTCCGTGGTAAAACTACCAATAGTGGTTAGTTGACTTGAACCTATACCCACAAGCCTATTTATGTCGCGACTGAGCTCAACATCTAGCTGCAGCATCAATGTATCATACCGCATTAAACTTAAGTCGGAACCGGTGTCCACCAATGCCGAAACCATCAACCCGTTTAGCGAAAAATCTTTAAAAATTAATCCGCCTTTCTTTTTTACTATGCTGAATTCGTTTCGCATTGCGTTGACGCTCCCTCCCTCCGACTTCACATTCTTCGATTTGTTATTGCGCTCGGCAACCTTATGACCAAACTGACCACAACCGGAACATTTCGAACGCTTTGGGCAATTCCTCGCAAATTGGCCTGACTCACCACATCCGTAGCATTTCTTTTCCTCTTCTTTCCGCCTCACTACATCCTTACTTGATGGTTTGGTATGCGTTGCGTTTTGGAAATTTGGTTTACTGGCTCGAATTTGATACGGATTTGTTCTTTCAGCTGGCTTATTGTTCTGGCTTGGTAAAGATTTGCCTTGTTTGCCTTCGAGTCCGGGATACCTTCGATGAAATACTCTACCAAACTGGAATCGTCCAAGTTTATTGACTTTCCGATCTCCATGAGACTGTAGAGGTATTCCAGGTAATCCTCGTTCTGACATTTGTGACGGTCCTTTAACATTCGATGGACCTCGATCGACGACGGAGCTGCGCCAAATTCCCTACGAAGAGCACGCTTGAGCGCATCCCAGCTGCTCACCCCATTCTGGCTGCGTATAAAAATTTTCGCTGCCCCTTTCAACAGCTGTTTGCCGTAAATAAATTTTTGCAGCGAACTCCAATTAACAGCCATAGCGTTTTGTTCAAAATCTTCCAGCCATTGTTCCACGCTGGGCTGACCCGAACCTGAAAACCTAGTCATAGAGTCCTCGATGTCGCGAAGAGTGAAAACTGACCGCTCTGCATTATTGTTCAACACCACACTTCGCACACTAGCCTCATCATCATCCTCAGACTCGATATCGCTCGCAGTGAGACCGAAGTGTTCAATAAGTCTATCCTGCAGTGTCACTTTCCGCCCTAACGTCGACAACCCTAACTCTACCAGCTTTTCTTTCAGCTCCGCTACTGTCAATGACATTATTTCGTTTCGCTCCATCGTCACGTCCGATTACAAAGTTTACAAAATTTGAAAATTCAAATTATGTTAAACAAATATTTAATTAACAAAAGTGTTTTAAATTTGATCGTCAAATTAAAAAACAAACATCAACATGTAAAATTAAATCATCATTAAACCATACATAACTTATATACATAAGTACATATTCAACATTTTTGGCCACAACTGTATCCAACGCTGCCGTCAAATTTTGATCAGCAGGATTTTAATTTTCACCGTCGCGGCGCTTCCTAAGTTAGCGCTGCCAAACTAACGCTGCGCTGCCCTGACGTTAGCGCTGCCCTGCCGTTAGCGCTGCCCTGACGTTAGCGCTGCACTGAACTTACGCTGCCGAGTTAGCGTTAATTTTCTGTTATTTGCACACAATAAAATGAATATTTGTTTGGCCAGCGGTACTTAACTGTTATGTGCAATATACGGTACTTTAACTTTGCCGTTAGCGCTCCGTTGCCTTGATTAGCGCTTCGCTGCCCTGAACTAGCGCTCCGCCCCAAGTACCGTTACTTATGATTTTTTCCGAATTGTCTGCACAATTGCTTGGCCGTCACAAAAATTTGCACTGTACATACAGTTTTCCTACGCCAACGCCAATTGCTTTTTTTTTTTCTCTCGATGTGGCTCTACCGGTTGATTCCGTCTGATAATTTTACCGGGCCTCTGCTCTGCTGGTGTTCTGCTGACTTACCACACTGACGCCGTCTCGATTAATATATTAAATTAATTTTCACTCGCGCTTTTAATTAATTTAATCCCCATTTCTGACACCAATTGTGGGGTTCGTACTTTCAAATAAAAGAGTTCGGGTTAAATTTAAATGACAAAAAAACTTTATTAACAAAATATACTCGACTTGATGGTCGTTAGTTGGCGGTCGTCAGTGTGCGATGGTTTAAAACGGAATGAATGTTCAACTTCTTTGTCTACTGTCTGTAGCCAATGTTTCAATTTCATTTTGTCAGTCAGGGTTGCTCTGACGAGCTTAGGCGAGTGGTTGCCAGATAGCTAATTTCCCACATATATAACTCGAAATCTTCCTAATTTGACTTAGGCGGCTATTTCTTGTGGCCACAGATATGTATGTAGGTACATATGTACATTCGCAGTACATTATTTTTGAGGGTTTTTTGCCCGAAATAAGGCTACATCTAAGCAAGGAAAACTAAAAGCCCGTCTCCACATATGTAACTTAATTCACATTCGATAATGTAGCGAATAATCTTACGAAATAATCCGTCTCCTCGTATATAGCTGGTCATCGTTCAGATAAACCTCTGCACAGTATCATTTGCCTCTTCTATATTTACGTTGCGAATACTCTTGGTATTGTACAATAGTCCAGGGGCGCAGCGAGAAAAAAATTTTGGGGGAAGGGCGGCTTTGATTTTTTATTTATTCAAAAATACATTTTCTCTTCTTTTTTGCCATTGAATCTAAAATGTCACTAATTTTCACGTCGATCTCCCTGTGCACGTTTAATAATGCCAGACCAGTAAGCCGTTTTTCTCCGGTTTTACTTCTTAAGTATGTCTTAAGTCTTCGAAAACTGGAAAATTAACGCTCACTTGAGTATACAGACACCGGTAAAGTTTGCACCGATATGCAAGATTCGACTGACAGAAGTAAATATAATTTTATCGCAAATATTTATTGCCTCTATAAAAGTATTATCCTGATAACTCTGATTCTAACAGTGCCTGGAAACATAATTTGAGAAAAATCAAAGGTTATATAATTTTAATAAAGAAGGCAATACTTATTTTACCTTCTCCATATTTTTAACTCAGCAACGAATTCTTCGATGGAACCTGGAATATCACTGGTCCAATTCGACTCCCACACGTGAACTACTTCCCAAATATATTCTTCATTTAAGTTAACGCATTTCTTTGGATGAATGTTTTGGACTTTTGAAAGCAGGCTGCGATGCTTGTAGCTGTTCCAGAAAATGGTCAAGAAATGAAATAAGGACTGCGTTTGAAAAAATTGTACACCAATAAACACGTAATATTTCCTGAACTAGTGGTCCAATTTTAATTTTTTTTTCGTAGTAAGCTTTGCTATAAATGTCAGAAATATACGACTCAAAAATATTTTCCTTAAACCCTTTTATTCACTTTAAAATTGCAAGCGAATTGAAAGTACGTAAAGCTATTGTTGAAATTTCTTCACGCTTTTCAAGAGCACCCTAAGTGAATGTCAAAAAAAATGGTTCGGGAGCCAAAGAGAAGCCCAAAAACTATTTTCCAGGACTTACAGAACTTTTAGGAGGACTTTACTTTTTTTATTTAAAAAATTTTTTTTTTTTAATTTCAAATTTTATATAAAATCTAATAAGCCTAAATGAACGCTATGACAACGAACTGTTATTTACCAAAAATAATTTTTTTGTTTTTTGAATTTTAAGACTTTTTTTTTCCAATTTCAAAGTGGGGGGTCCATGCCAGATTTATGTGCTAATTTCGTCCAACCACCATAAGATGTAGTTATTTGGTCTTAAGAGGCATTTACATACTCGCGGATGTGCGGCTCAATATAAAACCAGTACAACATTGCAAATTTATTATACTATAAAAGAGACTTCAGTGTTAATGCTGAGTGGCATTTCTTTGCAACTACACAATTTAAAGGTGCTTGTGATGGAGTGGGAGGCACCGTTCAGAGATTAGCATCTCTACAATATGTAAATGCCTCTTAATAACCAAACAACTACTCGAGTCAATTTCCGTAGTGCATAAATCATTATATTTTGCTTATTTTTATGCATAGTTATTTTGGTGACAGGTAACAAGGTTAACGGAAATAATGTATTTCCCACTCGGTTGGGAAATAAAGTCAATTGACTAGATGAAAACAATATTGATTGACTCAATTTACAGCTAGGGTGCATACATATGTACATATCGTCGCTGCGCCAACAAATTCAGTTATACGTTTTTTTCCGATTTTTTTTTTATTTCATATTTATTTAGCGCTATCCGCTAGCCACATTTCTGCATTTCCCGTTTTCTGATATTCTTCTTTGGTTAGAAGTTATAAAACACAGCTATATGCTCTCAGTAGTAGAAATGCTCTGTAAAATCAGTTATACATCTATTTTCGTAGAATTTTTTTTGATTTCAGGTTATTTTTGTGTAAAAAAATTATTTAAAAAAGCGTATGTGACCAATTTTCAAAATATGAGGGGCACTGGTCAATTAAATAATGCATCTCCAAGCTATCACTAATTGCATCGGACCCTAGCGAAGAATTGTATACACATCTTTCACGATTTCTTACCCACACTAGCAAATTTAAACAATTTGTAAAAAGAGCTATGTGCTGTAAAACGGCGCAAATGCGTCGGTTGGTCAAAAAAAGTAAAAAAAAAATTGCACAAGTATATTACATATGTGTAGTATCATTAGTAAACAATTCAAACTACAAACAAGTAAGGAAGCCTAAGTTCGAGTGGAATCGAACATTAGATACTCAGCTGTATGCTTTCATTGTTTGTTTGCGTTTGATGAAAACACGGTGTATTTTATATAAAGCGAGTGCTGCATAAAGTGGGCGTAGCCACGCCCATTTTCTAAATGTGTACCAATCATCCAACTAAGCATATAAATATTACTGTTAGTGCAACATTTCATTCCTTTATGACTTCTAGTTACAAAGATGTCACGTTGCAAATTCCCAAAGGGTGTTCCAGAAATATCTTTGTTAAAAAGTAGGTGTGGTCATAAACCGATTTCAATAAATTTTTGCGTGTCTATTAACACAAGTTATAAAAGTGTATAAACCAAGTTTCGTCATAATATCTCAATTATTTGTCGAGTTATGGGCTCCGAAATCTCGTTGATTCCTTTGTCTGAAAAGAGGCGGTGCCACGCCCATTTTCCGAAATTTTTCTATTTTTTGTTTTCGATCTATTGTAGAACTCATGCCACAAAATTTCAATGAATTATCTTTATATTTGACAAAGATATCGCTTAAAATGTTTTTATTAGGCCACTTTATGATACCCATATATAAAAGTGGGCGTGGTCGTCAACCGATTTCGCTAAAATTTTTAACATGTATTACCACAAGCAATAAAAGTGTATACACCAACTTTCGTCATAATATATCGATTATTTGTCGAGTTATGGGCTCAGAAATCTCGTATATTCCTGCTTCTAAAAGGAGGCGGTGCCACGCCCATTTTCCAAAATTTTTGTATTTTTTGTTTTATATCCATAGTTGGACACCTTCCATAAAATTTCAATGATATATCTTTATATTTGACAGAGATATCGCTTAAAATGTTTTTATTAGGTCACTTTATAATACCCATATATAAAAGTGGGCGTGGTCGTCAACCGATTTTGGCAATTTTCCGTCCAAACATTTGCCTAAGTAAGTATATCACGCATACCGAATTTCATCGATATATCTTCAACGGTTTCTGAGTTATGACTCATAAAACTTTCAACGTTTGCCCCTTAATAAGTGGGCGTGGCACCGGCCGTTTTCCAAAATTTTTATGTTTTTTGTTTTATGTCCATAGTTGGACTTATGCGGCAAAATTTCAGTGATAGATCTTTATATTTGACAGAGATATGGCTTAAAATGTTTTTATTAGGTCACTTTATAATACACATATATAAAAGTGACCGCGGCTGTCAACCGATTTTAACTATTTTCCGTCCACATATTTTCCTAAGTAAGTGCATCACGCGCACCAACTTTCATCGATACTTATATCTTCAACGGTTTCTGAGTTATGACTCATAAAACTTGCAATGTTTGCCCCTTAATAAGTGGGCGTGGCACCGCCCATTTTCCAAAATTTCACCATATTTCTTCATAAGGGCCTGAGCTCAATACGTGTGTGAAATTTTATCACTCTAGCTCTATTAGTGACTGAGATACAAAATTTCCGATTTTTACTATATAGGGGAGGTGGGCGTGGTCATGGTCCGATTTCGCCCATTTTCAATACCATCCGTTCCTGTCTTGATACCAACTTACATTTCAAATTTCATCAAAATATCTCAATTTTTGCGCGAGTTATCGTGCGCACAGACGGACAGACGGACAGACGGACGGACATGGCTCAATCGATTTCTCTTTTCACCCTGATCATTTTGATATATAGAAGTCTATATCTGTCTCGATTATTTCATTCTGTTACAATCCACCGTTAGGAAATTAAAACTATAATACTCTGTGTATTAGTACAGCTGAGTATAAAAATATTCTCTAGGATCACCAGAAAACGGGTTTTTGCTCTCCTGAAAAGTTGCTGAAAAACGTATAGCTGTTTTTGTTGGCGCAGCGACGATATGTAATCATTTAAATTAAGAAAAACGACGCAAGCGAAAATTGGGAATCAAAACTCAATTGGTATTATTGAGTTGTTGTTTATTAAAAAGAAATTATTTTGTAGAAAATCGCGTGATAAAGAAAATCATTGTTTGAACGTAAACTTTTTTCTACATAGTTCTTTTATTCCGAAATTTCATATCCCAAAGAAAGCAACACCTTCATGTATTTATTTCAAAACTAATAAATACGCATTTTCTAAATACACAATGTTTTCAAACATAGTAATAAATCCTATTACATCCCTCTGTGAAAAACCCAAAATTGTTTTCTTTATAGTCAGCTTAAAGTCAACGGGACGTACATACATACATATGTCAAATTGTAAACAAAAATGCATATTCATCTCCGCATGGTCAGGTAACCTTTCTTTTTTTTGTTATAACTAACATATAAAAAGTTACTACAACATCCCAGCAGTATTTATCAGCTGGAAAACAGCACATATTTCCTACTGAATATTCAGTAGAGATGTAGTTCTAATATCTGAACTTTCCCTTTCGTTTTTATATAGAGGTGGCGTCGAAAATCAACTACCTAAAAACTGCCGAACGAGAAGGGAGAGTTTCTGTAGCAAAAAAGGCCTGAATACGCAGGGAGAACTTCCATAGCATGTATTTCAGTACACCTGATGTCTTCACTGCGTGTTCAGTTATTTTTTCAGCGATGAATTTTGAACTTACTTTCAGGCTATTTTTCATAATGAATATTCTATTGAACATGCACCTCCTTACGTCAAATACTGCTGGGATATCACAACAAAAATGTATGTATGTACATGTGTACAGTAGGCGCTCACAAATTAGAATCACTTTGTTTTTAGGGTGATTCTAATTTCTGAATAAAAATAGGTAAAAAAACTTTTTAAGTTAAACGGTTTTATGTTATACATACATTGCAATGTTTAAGATAAATGTACTAAAAACCAAAAAATAATAAAATAGATACAGTCGTGGGAATTATAAACATTTGCATAGACTAGACTAAAATAAAACCGTGGGGCACGTCAATTGTCTACAATCGTTGATTAAAATGTTTGTTTTGTAATGTTACACTATAATTAGGCAGTTGTTCAACCGACAACGATGGACGTGTGATAAGTAGGGCTAGAATGTGGAAAAAAGCTAGCAAGCTCGATTATAAGCGAGTTTTAGGGTTTCATAGTGGTGAGCGAGTAGTACTTTTATCATATGTTTTGTCGATTAAAGACAAACTACGAGCAGTGAAACGATTCCTCGTGTGAATGTCCAACGATAAACTAGTTGCAACATCTCTTTTATTAACATGGAGTGTATAACTATTGGAATTTCCATGAGCAAGAAAATAGTAAGTAATTTCCTCACCGTCTGCGGGCCAACTGCCTAACGACGAATTAAACGATTCTTCTATCGCACATTAAGTCGATAATTTGTAGACAATTGACGTGGCCCCCGGTTTTATTTTAGTCTAGTCTATGCAAATGTTTATAATTCCCACGACTGTATCTATTTTATTATTTTTTGGTTTTTAGTACATTTATCTTAAACATTGCAATGTATGTATAACATAAAACCGTTTAACTTAAAAAGTTTTTTTACCTATTTTTATTTTCTAGTTTTTAGTTTTTATTTCGCATTCTGTTCAATTCATTTAGTGCTTCATTATTGCAAGGTTTCTTGCCCGTTAGTTTATTGCAGTCCAACGCCTCTATAGCGACCCACGCGCCACCTATCGGAAGTTTTTTTTAGGAAAATATTTCCTTTCAAGGTAGTAATACATGTTCCGAATTTCAGCCAAATCGGACCATAAATGCGATTTTTGTAAATATAGCGACCCACGCGCCACCTAGCGGAATTTTTTTTTTTAAGAAAATATTTCTTTTCAAGGTAGTAATACATGTTCCGAATTTCAGCCAAATCGGACCATAAATGCGATTTTTGTAAATATAGCGACCCACGCGCCACCTAACGGAATTTTTTTTTTAAGAAAATATTTCTTTTCAAGGTAGTAATACATGTTCCGAATTTCAGCCAAATAGGACCATAAATGCGATTTTTGTAAATATAGCGACCCACGCGCCACCTGTCGGAATTTTTTTTTCATAATATTGCATTGTCATCGGGGTTATACATGCGTGCAAAATTTCAGATTAATCGGTTGACAGGAAGAGGGTGAAATTTGAATTACTAAATTTGACCCAAGAATAAAGAATAAATAATAAAACAAACGGGGTGAGCTAAATAAAACCGTTTAAAAATTCTAATTCCTGGCCTTTTTTTTATTTCAATAAGCGACCAGGCGTTCAGAAAAAACAACGACGTTAAAATAAGAAAAATCTTGACAAAAAACGGTTACCCAAATAAAGTCATTGAAAGGTGGTTAGCAACAACAAAACAAAAACAAACAACACGCCAAACTAATGCAAAAACTACCAATGAAAACAACAACAAAATATTTAGAGGCATTACATACATACAGGGTTTAACGGATAACAACATATTACAAAAATGCATACATAATGACAAATTGATATTCGCACATAAACCGAATCACACACTCAACCAAATATTCAGCAAGACAAAAGATAAAGTCACTAAAGAACAACAACACAATGTAGTGTACGAAATCAAATGTAAAGGCAACAATGACGAACGATGCAACAAAAAATATGTAGATACCACTAAACGTGCACTAGGTGTTAGAATAGGCGAGCATAAAACAGACGTTAGAAATAAAAAGACAACAACAGCACTAGCACAACACTTGATCAATACTGGACATACAGCGGACTTTGACAACGCGAAAATATTAGACATAGAGAAACGAACAAAAACAAGATTGACATTGGAAAGTCTCCGCATACAACAAAGAATAAAAGACGCAATAAACTATAAGGAAGATGTGGACAGCATAAATTGCGTATATAGAAATATAATCAAATAACAAATGTCAAAAACTGTATATGTATAAATATGTAATTGTGCCAAGATGTGGATAGATGTGTTGTAACGAAAATTGGTTTAGATGTTTTTTTAGATGAATTTAAGTGTAAGTAAAAAGTCTTTTAATTCTATGTATATATTTAAAAATGTATGTATAATTCGTAATAATTTCTTTGTAATAATATGTTGTTGTGTATCTTTTAATGTTTTTAAATAAAATTAGACTCCCTGAGGAAGACGGGAATACCGTCGAAACGCGTAGGAGGATGAAGGAAAATTAATAAATTTTGCCTCTTAATCTAATCGGCCTAAAAGCTCTTTAAAATATTCATATTCTTATTTCAATAAAACCTTAAAATTTAAGTCAATTTAAATTGAAAAACTACAATGAAATTTTGCCTTATTAAATTTTATTCATAAAAACGAGAAATCATAAGGTAACAATCCAATATACATATATGTATTTATGCGCTAAGTCAAAAATAGGTCCAAAAAACAAAAACTCCAATTATCGAATTCAAACAAAAACTAACAAAGAAAAAATTGATTTTTATTGCCATTTTTATTATTTCATTAGCAACAAAATAAAATAGGAACGTAAAACCATGCGTATTATTAAATAATAACAGTTACTGTAAAAAACGCAACCAACAAAGAAAATTACATACATTTGGTGAACAAAACATTTGCCTTTACAGTTGGTACTTTTAAGATATTAATAATAAAGCTTGTGATCATTTGATAATTTCCAGTAAAATTTTTTAGAATTTAACGACGCACCTACTTCGTTTAAGCGAATATTTCCAAGCTTGCCGAAAAATACTGAAAATTAATGCAACATTCGAAAAAAATTAAAAATCGGATGCACAAATTTTGAGATGAATTCCGAGTATACAGCTACGTATTTTATTTTAGTACATAATGTGAAATTCTCAAATAAAGGTAAAATTGTTAGCGGGGTATGTACATTGTATATCGTCGTAAGATACGAAAACTAGCATATCTTAAAATTTCTGGCGAAAGCTATCAATAAAAAAATTCTGTACGAAAAGTAACAAGTTCGACTTTTGGCTGACGAAAAATAAAAAAAATCGACTTTTGGCTGACGAAAAGTATCACTAATTATATACTGTTTTTACATTAAAATTGTTGTTGTTTAAACGAAATTGATAGTTTTCGTCGAAAAGTCGAACTTGTTACTTTTCGTCAGTCACAAAAAAACGTATGCTAGTTTTCGTATGGTATATCGAAATGAGATAAGCGTGCACACAAGGCCAATTTAGCAGGTCGGTCCATGATACATACACACAAACATGCCGTGAGCTGAATGTCAAACGGAATGTCAAAACTGAAAGTAGAACGCAATAATTTGACATTCAGCTCACGAGCGAATGATGGAGAAACTCGGAGAACGAAGAATTTGACCAATATTAAACACGAATGTATGTATAGAATATGCAGAAGTAGGGAAATTCGATAGCTGTTCAAGAAGAAGAAGTCAGCTGATCTAAAGAGCCGACCTGTGTAGGTGGATCCTGCGTGCGCACATAACCAAACACTTCATTGCATGTCAGTAGAAGTTTTAAACTGAAACAAAAATCTACAATACGCAATTTTTATGTTCGCCACATATTGTACTCTCTTTGCTCATAAAAACCCAATTCCCTTCCTCTCTATTTGGGATATGAGAGAATCAAACGTTTGGAGCAGAAAGATTGAGTGCAAGCAGCAGCAGCGCTGCCAGCGTATTCAAGTTTAACAACTTAGCTGCAGCTTACGCTTACGAGTCTGTTGGCTGGGTATGTACATGTGGTGCGATGGATTTCTGTGTACGCCTAGAAAAAAATCAACGCCTTAGAATCTAAGGCTTAGATAAGAATTATTACAGAAGATTTAAAAGCTTACGAAATAAGTCCTGAAAATGATAAGAGAAGCAAAGTTCTATGGCGTAAGGCTTAAAATAAGGCTGATTTTCCTGTGTTGACGTCATCAAGCCATAAGGAATACTGTCTCTGAGAGCACACCTTATTTCTAAGGCTTATCCGCCAGGAAAATAAGGTTTGGAGGCGTTAGATATTATGGCGTGATATTTAGGCCTTACGTGGTGTATGAATACCTTAGAAATGTTTTAATAATAAGTTGTTTTTTGTTAAGCTGCATAATTCACAGTTTTTGCGTAATTTAAACGTTGTGGCAATTTAATAAAAAACAAGTAAGGGAGCCTAAGTTCGATTGGAATCGAACATTAGATACTCAGCTGTATGTTTTCATTGTTTGTTTGCGTTTGATGGAAACACGGCGTATTTTATATAAAGCGAGTGCTGCATAAAGTGGGCGTAGCCACGCCCATTTTCAAAATTTTTATCAGTCATCCAACTAAGCATATGAATATTATTCTTTGTGCAAAATTTCATTCCTTTATGACTTCCAGTTACAAAGATGTCACGTTACAAATTTCCAAAGCGTGTTCCAGAAATATTTTTGCTAAAAAGTAGGCATGGTCATAAACCGATTTCAATAAATTTTTGCGTGTCTATTAATACAAGTTATAAAAGTGTATAAACCAAGTTTCATCATAATATCTCAATTATTTGTCGAGTTATGGGCTCCGAAATCTCGTATATTCCTTTGTCTAAAAGGAGGCGGTGCCACGCCCATTTTCCAAAATTTTTCTATTTTTTGTTTCCGGTCTATTGTAGAAATCATACCACAAAATTTCAATGAATTATCTTTACATTTGACAAAGATATCGCTTAAAATGTTTTCATTAAGTCACTTTATAGTTCCCATATATAAAAGTGGGCGTGGCCGTCAACCGGTTTCTCTAAAATTTTGAACATGTATTACCACAAGTAATAAAAGTGTACACACCAAGTTTCGTCATTATATCTCAATTATTTGTCGAGTTATAGGCTAAGAAATCTCGTGTATTCCTGCTTCTAAAAAGAGGCGGTGCCACGCCCATTTTCCAGAATTTTTACGGTTTTTGTCTTATGTTCGTAGTTAGACTCCTGGCATAAAATTTTAATGATATTTATATCTTTATATTTGACAGAGATATCGCTTAAAATGTTTTTATTAGGTCACTTTATAATACCCATATATAAAAGTGGGCGTGGTCGTCAACCGATTTTGGAAATTTTTCGTCCAAATATTTGCCTAAGTAAGTATATCACGCGTACCGAATTTCATCGATATATCTTCAACGGTTTCTGAGTTATGACTCATAAAACTTTCAATGTTTGCCCCTTAATAAGTGGGCGTGGCACCGGCCGTTTTCCAAAATTTTTATGTTTTTTGTTTTATGTCCATAGTTGGACTTATGCGACAAAATTTCAGTGATAGATCTTTATATTTGACAGAGATATGGCTAAAAATGTTTTTATTAGGTCACTTTATAATACACATATATAAAAGTGACCGCGGCTGTCAACCGATTTTAACTATTTTCCGTCCAAACATTTGCCTAAGTAAGTATATCACGCATACCAAATTTCATCGATATATCTTCAATGGTTTCTGAGTTATGACATATAAAACTTTCCATTTTTGACCCTTAATAAGTGGGCGTGGCACTGCCCATTTTCTAAAATTTCACCAAATTTCTTCATAGGGGCCTGAGCTCAACATGTGGGTAAAATTTCATCGCTCCAGCTATATTAGGGACTGAGATACCAAATTTACGATTTTTTCTATATAGGAAAAGTGGGCGTGGTCATGGTCCGATTTCGCCCATTTTCAATACCAACCGTCCCAGTCTCGATACCAACTTGTATTCCAAATTTCATCAAAATATCTAAATTTTTGCGCGAGTTAGAGTATTTACAGACGGACAGACGGACGGACGGACATGGCTCAATCGATTTCTCTTTTCACCCTGATCATTTTGATATATATAAGTCTATATCTATCTCGATTATTTCATTCTGTTACAATCCACCGTTAGTGATTAAAACTATAATACTCTGTGTACTAGTACAGCTGAGTATAAAAATGTATTCTGCTAGGGTTGAAACGTTAATCTTCTTACATTTATATACATATGTGCATGTACATGTATGTATATATCGGATTGAGACAATCATGCGTGCTTAACACTTCATTGCATGTCAGTTAAAAATGGACTGGGGCGACAATACGCAATTTTTACACTCGCCACACATTGTACTTTGCTCATAAAATCTCAATTCCCTTTCTCTCTGTTTGGGATTGTTTAAAATGAAGTATTAAAACATTTGGAGCAGAGAAAATGAGTGCAGAAAGCAGCGCTGCCAGCGTATTCGAGTTTAACAACTTAGCTTCAGCTTAGGCTTACGAGTCTGGTTTCTGGGCGCATGCACAATTGAAACAAGCAAACTCACAGTGATTAACATTGACAGCGATCATCATTGAAAATTACTCAAAAACCACAAAACTGGCATTGAAACGTCAAACTGATTAACATTTTTTTCTACCTCTTCTCTTCGCTTTTTTACAGTACCAAAAATACCTGCCACAATACACGATTATCAGCTGAATGGGCGTCAGTTAGACATTTGCCGCAGCAGCTTATCCGTCAGCCAACAGGCTCAGCCAGGTCTGCTCTTAGCGGGTGGCAATGGCAACGCGTCGGGACTGGGCATTGTTGCGCCCAACATCAATAGCTGTAGTCTGAGCTCGGTTAATAATTCGGGACGTACAAATTTTACCAACAAACAGTTGACCGAACTGGAGAAGGAGTTCCATTTCAATCGTTATTTGACACGTGCACGACGAATTGAAATCGCCAATACACTACAATTAAATGAGACACAGGTCAGTAACAGTGTGTTTTACCCCTGTAGGATATCGAAGTAGACTAAGTATGCTCCATAAAATAGACTTTAAGGGCCGGTTTCACCACCTCTGGTTAATTTAATCGCTGGTTAGTTTGACGTCAATCGCATGGCGAGCTGTCAAATAAATTGCTTAACCGGGCAAAAATCTCTGGTTAAGTGCTTAATCGGAGATGGTGAAACCGGCCCTAAGTGACTGTACCCTGCAAACTGGTATAATTCTAGTTTGCAACTGGTTACTTTCGCTGCAGGGAGTGTTTCAGAATCTCTCTTGCTAGATTTTTTACTTTCACGGATTAATCTTAATCGGGGCTGGAATCTCAATTTGGCGTTCGGTCGGTCGCGCTTTTGACTGCTGAATATGCAGAAACGTATGGTAATATATGGAACAAAGCGCATTGTAACCTCAAGCGTTTGATCGTGAATTATCATATGTTTCTCCACTAACTCGGACACTTAATGAATTCAAATTTCAACACCGTTCATTTGATACCAATATCGCCCAGAAATATTGGAAAATAAATAGGCTTGATTTTTATAGCTGACCAAAAAAAAATAAAAATCTGAATAACGGTTATTCAGGCCCAAAACAGTTTTTTGGTTGCCATAACGGTTATTCAAGCCCAAAACTCTTTTTTGGTTGCCATAACGGTTATTCAGGCCCAAAACGTTTTTTTTTGAAATGGTTATTAAGGACCAAAAGAAGATAAAGGTTATTTTTGCGTAACCTTTTCACCACACTAGAGAAAAATAACCGTTATTTTCGTTCCCTGATTTTTACTAATTAGAAGAATTTGTTGGTGTTTGTCCGGACTGGGGTTTGAACCCGAGACCTCTGGCATAATAGGCGAGCACTCTACCCACTGCACCACAGCGGCCACAAGTACTTAATTAATAAAATTATATATGTTTGTACCTGTAAGATGTCATACCGCTCTATTTTGTTATCCCTTATACATAGTATATGTTCCAAGTAGTTTAGTTTGTCATCTATATATTAATACGCAAATATATATTTTTTTTCGTACCGAAATAATGGTCTTAATGTCTTCCTTCATGGATGTTCAGAACCTTTTTTCATGCCGATGCGATGATGGGGGTGCCAGTGAAGACAATGGCAGTCTGTCAAAATTAAAACCCAAGCGTTCTTGTGAAAGCAATTATTCTAAACAATACGTGGCGCGACGTCACCCAACGACAGAATGACGTTGTCGTCAACTTAGAGCAATTACCAATTTTGGTGACTCCGACTAGTTGACACTGTATTATGAAATACTAGCTGGCCCGGCAGACGTTGTTCTGCCTAAAATTTATTCCTATAAAGCTATAAAACTGTCAATTCTCTGAACAAAAGAGATATACATATATTCACCGCGACAAACCTAATTTCTCCTATCCCTCTCTCTGTCTCTATCTCTATCCTTTTATATATATAGATATACAAAATGTATGGGAAAATAATTTTTTTTTTTTGCAATTTTCGGGAATTTTATTGGATATTCTCCTATTCTGGCCAGAGGACAATCTAAATTGGTGTCAATCATCCAAAATAGTGCAGGCGTTCTTGAGTTATACGCGTTTGTACTAACGCCACTTTCTTTTATATATATAGTCATACAAAATGTATGGGAAAAAAAATTTTTTTTTTTAATTTTTCGGGAATTTTATGGGATGTTCTCCTATTCTGGCCAGAGAACAATCTAAATTGGTGTCAATCATCCAAATCGGTGCAGGCGTTCTTGAGTTATACGCGTTTGTACTAACGCCACTTTCTTTTATATATATAGTCATACAAAATGTATGGGAAAAAAATATTTTTTTTTGAATTTTTCGGGAATTTTATTAGATATTCTCCTATTCTGGCCAGAGAACAATCTAAATTGGTGTCAATCATGCAAATCGGTGCAGGCGTTCTTGAGTTATACGCGTTTGTACTAGCGCCACTTCCTTTTATATATATAGTCATACAAAATGTATGGGAAAATAATTTTTTTTTTGCTTTTTTCGGGAATTATATTGGATATTCTCCTATTCTGGCCAGATAACAATCTAAATTGGTGTCAATCATCCAAAATAGTGCAGGCGTTCTTGAGTTATACGCGTTTGTACTAACGCCACTTCCTTTTATATATATAGATGAAAATTTTGACAACTCAATAAATCTAACACTACTTTACCAAAAAAGCAGAAATATTTATAATAAATATTTATACACAACCATACATATTTATGTAATTAATTTATTATTTTACATTAAAAAATTACAATCTGATATGTATGTATGTATGTATGTATGCATGTACGTATATACATTAGGGTGGTCCCTAAATTTTCGTAACCTCACCCCAGATTCAAATATATTAGAAGATACCACATATGTATAGATCTTTGTCCCGATCGGAAATGATTAAAGGGTGTCGCGTCGGCAAAAGGCGCAAAGTTCAGATTACCATATGCAAAACTCTTTAACCCACTCCGATCGAGAATAGAATTTATATATCACTGAAGAAAATCGCCAATTTGATTTTGGGGACTATCCTAATGTATATATGTATGTAAATATGTGTCCTCTGAAATAGAAATTAAAGAAGTTTTTTTTTTATTTTTAGGTGAAAATTTGGTTTCAAAACCGGCGTATGAAGCAGAAAAAACGTGTAAAGGAGGGTCTTGTACCAGGTGATATTTTGACGCAGCATACTGTATCAACTACTTCGTGTACAGCAACAGGCGGCAGTGGATCTTCCACCGCGTCAGCGAATTCTAACGCCTGTATTAATGAGAGCAAAGGCAACAACAATGTTGATGTGCTAGGTGGCCCAACCACTGGCGGAAATATCACCAATGCGAACAACAAGAACAGTAATCACAGCATCAATAATACAATGGCCCAGATAGACTGTAATCTGACAGCTAACAGTGATAATAGCCGGGAATCACATTAATACGTCACTTTCACGCTCTGCTATTATTCCATCCAGCGCACTGTGGATATTGGCTAAAGCATATGTGCATACGTTGATGTTTAGTCTAGAATGTCCAGTGAACTACATATGTAGGTACCCTGCAGCGAAAGTAACCAGTTGCAAACTAGAATTATACTAGTTTGCAGGGTACAGTCAACTACTTGCCCGACTGTAAATTTCCCATGTAAACATCTGGAATTTTTCGTGTGTTAATGTGTGAGTTTCTAAGACAGAGCTGTTGTGCAACTGTTGAGTGTTTGTCTTAGAAACGCACTGTTGAGTAATTCCGCTCAGCTCAACAGTTGGCAACTTTTCGAAATTTTTTCCATCACAAATTTTGTTCGCTACTTGAGCTCAACATGTTGTGTAAAGCCAAACAGCTGATAAATTCATCAAGCCGTTTCTAAGACGTAACTGTTTAACTCAACTGCTACACAACTGTTGGCAACTGTTGAGCTCAACAGTTGCGGAGCAGCTTTGTCTTAGAAACTCACCCAATGTCCTACGAAATGGCAATTGTCTTCCAGTTTATACGGGTCAGAAAAATACTAGTAGCATATACATAAATCAGCAAACACCAGTTTAGGCATGCAAAAAAAAATGTTCAAGTCTATTTATTTCAAATGTAATTCATTATATACATTCATTCAATAAAATTAAACATTGCTTAGATATACATATGTACATAGGTGATAGTTCAGTTTTAAAAGCAAAAACAAAACGTAAGATACATATTCAGTAATTAAAAAACCAAAACAGGCACTCAGAAATCATAAAAATATTTCTTAAATTAAATACTAATAAGGTACCAATTCAGTTTAAAAACAAAAAACTTAAGCCACATATTCAGTAATTAAAACAAAAAAAAAACTCATTGTATAAAAATTCAGGCACTCTGTTTTTTCGATTCCTTTGCTTCTTTTTGAAAATACTACTTTTTGTTCAATTGCAATGCTTTTCCTAGCTGGACTTAATAAATTTATTTATACTGGATAAAATAAACTGGTATGATGCTGTCTTTTTGATACCAGTTGATAAACAAATATGTATTTTGATAACTAGTTTGTGGTTCAACTGCATTTAACTGGTATAATACTTGACGAAATAAACTGGTATGGTATTGTCATACGAATACCAGTTAATATACTACAATTTTGGCATACTACCCTGCAAAAAAATGTGCGATCAATCCCGAATGAGATTTGTCCTCGATTGATCTCTTTCGAGAACAATCGGTCCACAATTAGTCCCCGATTATTCCCGAACGGGTATAAATGTAGATTAATTGTAGACCAATTGTTCCCTAACGGGTATAAATGTAGATTAATCGCTTTCATCCCGAACGGGTATAAATGTAGATTAATCGCTTTCATTCCGAATGGGTACAAATCTAGATTCCTTAAATGTAGAAATTTTACAAAAATGTGCAGTGTATTTAAAAAATAGTAGAACAACCGGTAAAACGAATTGAACACCCTTTTTTAATAACAATTTTAACAAAATGTTGCCTAAAATATCCTATGAAAAAATCCTTTACATTACGCTCATATAATGCATACTCAAAACTTAAAATTTTTTAAATTTATTTATTGAGATTTTTTTACAAAAGTAAAACATTATTTAAATATGCATGAACATTTACAATTTTTTAAGGAAAAATCTACATTTGTACCCGTTCGTGCTGAAAGCGATTGATCTACATTTGTACCCGTTGGGGATGAAAGCGACTGATCTACATTTGTACCCTTTCGGTATGTTAGTGATTAATCTACATTGGTACCCGTTCGGGTATACAAGATGAACAATTAGTCTCTTCATAGGACATGCTCGAACAAATGCGATCAATTCACTCCATATAAAGGGATGTAAAATTGTATTAGTCGCATGCTCCCTTGCGATTGATCCCGGACACGTCCCGGATTAATCGCATTTTTTGCAGGGTAGTTAGCTGTTTCGCTGCAGGGTACATATGTATGTACGTACATACATATGTATGTAATTTGTTATGTATGGCCTGCACTATAGAGACAAATGCATCTATTCACATGCAGGGTTGCGTGATTTTGATTTGGCTGAATCACGAATCAAAAATATTTTCTGATTCTTGATTTAAAATATTTGCAAATAAAAGATAAGTTTTATTTGTGATTCGTTTCAAAAAAGAATCAAAAATAGACTTTGATTCGTGATTCAAAAAATTTTCAAATAAAAGATAAATTTTATTCGTGATTCATTTCTCAAAAGAATCAAAAATATTTTTTGATACTTGATTCAAACTTGATTTCAAATCAAAATTATTTAGAATCCAAAATTTTCAAAAATATTTTCTGAATCTTGATTCCAAATAAATTTTTTATTCGAAGCAAAAAATTATTTTGAATCAAAAATGTATTTCAAATAAAAAAATACTTTAATACGTGATCCCACCACCCCCTAGAGTTGGGGAAATGCAAAAAATCTAAATTTTCATCAAATGTCTATGTTGTATAGAAGATAATGCAAGCAGGGTTCGGATTTGCCTAATTTTGGTTCACTCACACATGCCTCATTCATAACGCTGAAACTCCACAAGAGAAAAATTCTTTTACTTTTGTCTACCATTATAATGTCTAAAATCCATGTTTTCATATGCATGGGCACTTCACTATGTTATAACATCATTTGCAAAATGGCGCCGAATTGGCATGCCGTGTACGCAGAAGCACTTAGAAGGTTAAAAAAATTGTTTAAAATTAGCGATGATGCTCGCAAACTGTATATATGCACTTAATTTTCTTTTTATTTATTTTTTAAGCCAAAACACTCAAGAAAATGGACGCCTTGCGAAATTCACGTTCAATGTGGAGATGTTGCCACTGTGAATTTTTCGTTGGAATGAAAAATTAGCAGTCAAATCATCAAACTAACAGCTCATGTTAAGGCAATCATGTTAAATCAATTGCTTTGGAATCTCTGTTATACCAGAAGACAGAGGCGGTCTCCATTTGAAATCTATGTTATAATGGTGCTTGTTATGACGGAATTCTCTTTTGTGGAGACGCCGGGTAAGGATCCTCTGAGTGTGCAAACAACAGAGGCCACCCAATAGCGCGAGCGCTCCGAATGATTGACAGAAGAGTGCTTAGCCAAGAGGAGGCAAGCAAGTAGCGTTGCCTCTCCTCAGCTGCGCCCTCATATGTTACTCTGAGTGAGTGTGTAGTACGAAGAAATTTAAAAAAAGTCTTAAAATTCAAAAAACAAAAAATTCTTTTTGGTAAATGATAGTTCATGGCCAAGAAATATCTAAAGAAGGATATCGCAGTAGATAAGCTGATTGGAATTGTGTATGTATACTAAAAAGTGCGAATGTCAGACAAAAAGAATTGGGAAAAATTTTACCTTCCATTTTTCTCCTCTTTCACATTGACATTTTTAAAGAAAACACACACATAAAAACGGAAGTACTTAATATAACCTCTCTTTGGATAAACCTTGTTCATTGCGTTCATTTAGGCTTATTAAAGTTTTTATAAATTTACCCCAAATTTGAAATTAAAAATTTTTTTTTAAATTGAAAAAAAAAAACCAAATGGCGGTTGGACGAAATTAGCACATAAATCTAGCATTCATTTTTGCGTATTGAATTTCAGATCCATTGAAGGTGGGAGGGAGGGGAGGATTTTTCAAAAAACGTGAAATTTAAAAAAGTCTTAAAAATTCAAAAAAACAAAAAAATTCTTTTTGGTAAATGACAGTTCGTTATCATGGCGTTCATTTAGGCTTATTAAATTTTTTATAAATTTACCCCAAATTTCAAATTAAACAATTTTTTTTTAAATTAAAGAAAAAAAAATTTGGTGGTTGGGAGAAATTAGCAAATAAATCTAGAATTAATTTTTGCATATTGAATTTTCGATCCGTTGAGGGGGGATCCAATCAAAAATAAAATTTATTTAGAATCAAGATTCAAAAAATTTTTTTTATTCTTTTGATAAATGAATTACAAATCAAATTTATCTTTGATTTGAAAATAGTTTGAATCACGAATCACATAGTATTTTTGATTCTTTCGTGAAATGAATCACAAATAAAAATTATCTTTTATTTGAAAGTATTTTGAATCACGAATCAAGCTGATTCTCTATTTGAAAGTTGATTTCAAATCAAAAT
Source organism: Urophora cardui (assembly GCA_960531455.1). Taxonomy (NCBI): domain Eukaryota; kingdom Metazoa; phylum Arthropoda; class Insecta; order Diptera; family Tephritidae; genus Urophora; species Urophora cardui. The sequence continues at coordinate 79,517,252 of OY482672.1, read as the reverse complement.
TGGAACGAAATCACGCAACCCTGTTCACATGTAGATATGTATCCACCAGGGACCGATAATAACACTGATCTTCAGCCAAAAAATACTCTGAACGCCACTACCATATCTATATGTACCTATGTAAAATCGGCCGCTGATTCCGAAATCGGGTTCATTTTTAATTCTATGGGAAGGTTTTTGATATATCGGCAATTTACCGTTATTTGGCCAATTGCTCCACTTAAGCCTGTATACCTCTTTAACGCATTAAGCTCTCCGTGACACCAAACGAAAGAAAATTAAATTTCCTATACATGCTTCCTATAACATTTTTCTCTAGGTCTTATATTTTCTGAAATACAGATGAGTCAATATGAAAATAACCAATTTTTTACGAAAATTTGAAAAAAAAAAAAAAATTGACTGTCAAGCAAGATCTTTAAAACAACCGTTTTTCCTTAGTTTTACTATTTTACATAAAGACCCATTCTATTGGCAAAAAGATAAGCTATCAAACGAAGCAACGCAGTAGATACAAGCCCATTTACCGATATAACATGCATAGAATGTACCCGTATAGTGGTATTGAGCGACTTGGCTGTATTTACATGATCGCCTATAACTTTTCGATTTTACCATAAAACTTCTCTGAAGTTCTCAACTCAAACAAAAAATTAATGATTATTTCTGAAAGATAAAATATCACTCAAGGAAAAAGTTTAATTTCTGATCAAAAAATAAAACTAAAAAATAATGATTATTTCTGAGAGATAAAATATCGCTCAAGGAATAAGTGTTACTAGTATCGCCGGTGTTCGAAATTCGACCATGCAATTTATTTTTCAACTTTGTATTGGTTATTGTTATTGTAATTGGTAGAGTGTAATGTCAAAATGATATTTCGCCGTGATTAAAATCTGAATTCGCTTGGGCTCGTCCATTTCTATTGGCCATGATGTGAATTCGCTTTGATTTTGACATTACACTCTACCTTTGTAAATAAAAAAAGAAGTTTTTCAATTCGCCGCCGAGCTTACCTGTTAGATATGCCTTGGTCAAAATTAAAATTACTCAGTGTGCTCTCCCGCACTCTCTCTCATTTTTCGCTTTAATGGAAAAGCAATAGGAGATATTTGGCCGCGTTGATTTTGATCTGAGCGTAAACTGGGCCAATGCATATAAAATAGAGAGAGCGCATTTAAATTAAAGCGACTCTTCAACTGTGTTTACGATATTTGTAAACATTTTTACGATATCTATTTCTCTTAACTAAAAACTTTATTTATTAATTATAAACAAATTAAATAATTTATAGAAAAAAATATATGCCTATGCACTGCTCCTGACTCATACGAACACATCCATATCAATTTTATGTGGATATGAGTATGTTAAATGTGCTAAACAGCCTGGCAATTGTTTGTATGGGAAAAATGTTAGCCTATTAATATATATAGGTGATTCACAAAGTGTCATAAAGTCATATGTCATATTAAATTATTGTACGGAAATAGTTATAAAAGGCTTTTCCGAAGCCCTGTGAAGAAGTAAACAAAAACATCTGATCAAATACGACGACCCAAAAACATATCGTGCAGAGTTGTATTTACTTAGTACACATATAGCCTAGAATGCAACAACAAAATATTATGACTTATGACGATATGACGCAATATGACAGGTTGTGAATCCCCTAATAGATTTTTTTTATCAAAAAAACAAAACTGAAATCATTATTTTAGATGAAATGTATAAAATCTCGATTTTTATCATAAAACTCATAATGATTACGGTCCCTGGTATCCACATATTTATGTACAGGCATATGTATGTACATTAGGGTGGAGCATTTACATACATATGTATCAAAAAATGTTTGAGTTTCAGAGTTCTAAAAGGGCGGAATTTTTGTCTTATAGTAAAGTAAAAATAACTGTAATTTTTTATTCAAATTAATGAATATCTTCTGCCTCCGCACGTCAGCTCTTGGTTTGAAGTCAACTCTTCTGGCGCATACCTTGAACGTCACGTAGCCGTCTTATTTTGATTCTTTAGGTACGTACCGTTGACCGTTTCTCGCTTTAGTATTGTTTATCAGATAGCACTTAGTGATGGGATCAGTGTTATGCAATTGGGTCGGTGAGTAGTCGCATTTGGACTACTGTCCTGATAATTTTAAATTTTCATTTTGTGATGACTGAGAATCGTGGTACAAAAATTTATGAATAATCTACTTTCATTAGCCCTCTTCTAACGATTTAAGTTAATTTCAGTATAAAAAAGAACTAGGTTTACCAGAAATGTGGTTCTAAACAAATGACTCAAAAATCCACCTATTTTTCGAAAATAAAGGTATGCCATTAAGTCATTTACGTTATATTTAACTTAACACTTATGAAAAATTGTTAATTGATGTCTTATACAACCATTCGCTAAGTTTTTTGTTTAATAAAAGACGATTAAAAAATAATACAAATTAAAAACTAGGAACACCCAGCCCAATTTGCCCAAAACTAATTTTCCTAAATAGCTTAAAAACCTGATGCGATGGGACTTTTTCAATATGATTTTCGTAATCAGCGCCCCAAAATCTATTAAAATCAATAATCAAACCTAAAAGGAGGATTTCGTTGCCGACCAGTGTTATCATCGAAAGAAGAATGCTTTCAGAATAAGCGAAATAACCGGTTCTTTGGATAACTGGATCTGTAATCTTTTTTAAAGTTTCTGACAGGCATCTCGAAGCATTATGATGATGAAACAGATGATGGTTGTCATCTTTCCATGACGGTTTGCTCTTAATTAAAAACTAGGAAGGTGCATACACTTTAACCAAAAAAATAGCCACAATTATCAAAATTGACTTTTTTGAATCTGATGATGCCACCGAAGAAGTACTTAAAATTAAATCAGCTAACATTGAAACGCTGTTCCCTTTCCAGTCTTTTGCAACTTATTTGTAGCAATTACGTCCATCCGCTGATTTTCGTCGTTCGAGATGTTCCTTGATCAATTAAAAAACTTTGCTCTTGTTTAGGGACCCTTTTGTCCTTAGGACAGATGCACTGAGTTAATTATTTACGTTCGCATGTTGAAATATCAAAAACTATCTGTTTTGCAGAAAATTTCCTAACTTTTTCCTTGAGAGCCTATTGATAGACTTCATTAGATTTTTGCTTTTTAAATGATATGCTTTTAACACTTGAACGATCCTCGTTCGTGTTAATATCGGAATAGATGCATTTTGTCATCTTTTCATTATCGTAGCGTCGTTACACAGGTAGGTAAAAGTCCTTTATTGTCTTCTTGTGTAATGTTTTGTTTATTTCAGTTTTAGGTTTCCTGTCCTTTTTTTGTATAGTAGCCTGAGAGGTTCGAACAATAGCTGAGTTCCCGTGGCAGTGATCCAGATCCGGATACGAATTTTGCAAGCAAATGCAACAAAAATTTTGTGATCCTGATATTTATCTGGATAAATTTGGGATCCGTATAGGTTGTAATAGATATTTTTGATCCAGATAAATATCAGAATCACAAAATTGTTGTTGCATTTGCTTGCAAAATTCGTATCCGGATCTCGATCACTGCCACGGGAACTCAGCTAATGTATCAGATGCCGTGTTTATTTGCTCGTTTATTATATTTCCTACGAATGTTTTCTGTTTGTATATTTCTATGCTATCCTTTACATATGTTCGACATGGATTGTCCTACAGACATATGACTACTGTGTGAGGTGTAAAACCAACTATTTTTACAAACTCCATGCCGCTGCGGAGGCAGTTACTCTAAACCGAATTGATTAATATTTTCCACGACTTAATTTAAGCCAAAAGGCACTAAATTTTGACTATTACATTACAGTTTAACAAAAAAAAAAAAAAAATTCGCTCCACCCTAATGTACATACCCTTTAACTCTAGTACTTTTTTTTTGCCAAATGACAACAACAAATACAACAACAGTTGCAAAGCTCCCTGCAAAAAAATGTGCGATTAATCCCGAAAGATATTTGTCCCGGCATAAATGTAGACTAATTGTAGACCAATTGTTCTCAAACGGGTATAAATGTTTAATGTAGTTTAATCGATTTCATCCCGAACAGATATAAATGTAGATTAATCGATTTCGTTCCGAACGTGTACAAATCATTAAAGGTAGAAATTTTACAAAAATATGCAAAGTATTTAAAAATTGTATAACAATCAGTAAAACCAATTGAATACCCTTTCTTTTAATAACAATGATGAATAATAATTTTAACAAAATGTTACCTAAAATATCATTTGAAAAATTCTTTACATTACGTTCACATGAGGCGTCCACTCTCAAAAGTCCCCATGCGAATTTTTCATATTAAGCCACAAAGTAGAAAAAACAAAAATAGAATTTTGAATGTGCACATATAAAATCTATAGAGACTTTTGAAAGTGTAATCGTATTTAATGCAATTTTTTCAGAATACGAAAGGATTTTGCAATAAATTGTTAATGGACATTATACACCTTTAAATACTGCTACATAGTAAATCAAAAACTCAATATCGAAAAAATTTCAAATAGCCAGTTTTGAGAATGGACTACTCACATAATCCGTACTCAAAACTTACAATTTTTTTATTCATTTATTGAAATTTTTTTACAAAAGTAAAACATTATATAATCTTTATTTAAATATGCGTGAACATTTACAATTTTTGAAAGATCGTTTTAAATTCTTGCCTAACAAGTTTGAACAATCTACATTTGTATCCCTCGTGCTGAAAACGTTTGATCCATATTTGTACCCGTTCGGAATGAAAGCGATTAAGCTACATTTGCACCCGTTCGGAATGTGAGCGATTGATTTACATTTGTACTCGTTAGTTATGTTCGTGACTAATCTACATTTGTACCTGTTCGGGTATACAAATTGAACAATTAGTCTCTTGATAGGACATACTCGAACAAATGCTATCAATTCACTCGATATAAAGGACTGTAAAATTGTATTAGTTGGAGCATGCGATTTGTTCCCGGAAACGTCCCGGATTAATCGCATTTTTTGCAGGGCTGTTACATTGAAAGAGTAAAAAGCTGCTGCAAACATTCAAGTAGAATAAGCATTTGCTCATTTGGCTGTGATAGCAGTATAAATAAATTAATATTTAATTTAATATTTAATTCAAAAATAGTATAAATATGTAAATAAATAAATAGATTGATTAATCTTATACAAATATAAAACTGAATGTCTGTGTATGTTTATGTTTAAAGATGGGCTTCGAATGTAACCATCTTATGAAATAAAAATGTGTGCCCCCAGGAATAGAATTATAGTTCCTCATAACTCCGAACTATTTGATTATAGCCTTGACAGATGACAAAAAGGATCCCATGCAATGAGTGAATATACCAGTAATGGGCTTTATGAGAATACTAAGAATTGGCCTTATGAATAACCATCAAGCGAATGCTTTTCAGGACCATTTTCTAAAATTTCTATAAATAAAAATTAAAGCAAGTTGCATTTTTTACAAGCAATTGCTTTTGCCATAAGCAATTGGTTTTTTATTTCAGCATTTGCTAAAATTTATAAGCAATTGCTGCAGGCCCGTAGCTAGGGGGGGGGGGGGGGCATTGTGGGGCAATGCCCTACCTTAAAACTAGAATGCCCTACCTTAAAAAGGCCAACAAGTGATATCAATTACACTGTAGGTAAATTTTTAACTTTTGAAATATCACAGAGAAACGCCGAGACACCCCAATTTAATTTTTGGCTGTAGAATACGATGGCGTTTTCAGAAAGTCAAAGTTAGCTCTCGTTTTCGAGAAATTTAGGAAATAAGTTTCAGAGCTCCGAAGGTAATTTTTTCCCGTTTATAAACGTTACTTAGGTTTTGAACCCTTTTCTCGCGTAAGGGTTTTGACGGTTGTTCTTACTTAATTGGGGCATTCTAAATTCAGTGCCATCATTAGTTTTTCCAAACTGCCTTCGGTTTATGAGATAACGGTATTTAAAAAGTACCATCAATTTGGACTTTTTTGTTAATAACTCAGTCAGTTTATGAGTTAAATTGCCCAAACTTTGCACGTGACCATATTTTAGCATTACCTTAACTTTTCCTGAAAATAATTGAAATCGGGTGACTATAACATATAGCTGCCATACAACCGATTGTTCAGATGTGGACATTTTGGGGTATAGCTTCGCTATTTAAACAGATAAGGACATGGAAATTTGGAGAATTTGTACTCGTATTGGCCTTAATCTATTCCCTGAAAATCGTCGAGATCGGGTCACTATAAAATATAGCTACCATACAGCTGATTGTTCAGATATATGGTTTTGCACTTTTATTTTTTTATAACTCCGAAAAGAGTCATTCTGCGTGAAAGAGCAACATAAAGACTTTCATTCAAAATGAATAGGTGAAAAATTTTCTCATATACGATTTCCACATATCTGCATCAGTTATTGCACTTTTGTGCAGCCAAAGTTGAAATTTCACCATAGGCATTTTTTTCAAGCCCAATAACTCATATGAGTCTTTCTTTTACAAATCGGACACCTATTGTAACCTTACACTGAACAATCAGTAGTATTGGAGCTATATGTTATAGTGACCCGATCTTGACAATTTTCAGTGAATAGATTAAGATCAATACAGGTCGAAATTCTCTAAAGTTTCATGTCCTTAGCTGTTTAAATAGCGAAGTATACCCCAGAATGTCCACATCTGAACAATCGGTTGTATGGCAACTATATGTTATAGTCACCCGATTTCAATTATTTTCAGAAAAAGTTAAGGTAATGGTAAAATATGGTCATGTGCAAATTTTGGGCAATTTAGCTCATAAACTGACTGAGTTATTAACAAAAAAGTCCAAATTGATGGTACTTTTTAAATACCGTTATCTCATAAACCGAAGGCAGTTTGGAAAAACTATTGATGGTACTGTATTTAGAATGCCCCAATTAAGTAAGAAAAACCGTCAAAATCCTTAAGCGAGAAAAGGGTTCAAAACCTAAGTAAAGTTTATAAACGGGAAAAAATTACCTTCGGAGCTCTGAAACTTCTTTCCTAAATTTCTCGAAAACGAGAGCTAACTTTGACTTTCTGAAAACGCCATCGTATTCTACAGATATAAATTGTATAATTTATCCATTAAATTTTTAAATTTACTAATATTTTAAGGTTTTAAGTTAATAAAACTAATAGCCTTCAAAGCTATAAATATTAGTAAATAATCTCTTAAGCCTTAGTAGTATTTAAATTACTCCTTTAGATTTGTGATATTTTGACCTCCCTACAGTGTTATTATAATTAAATTTTTTGTTTGAGATAAAAAATTATTTCGGTTGCAATGTATGATATCGCTAGCTTAGAGTGCAAACTGTGTAAGTCCAATTTTATGAAAAGGCGTATGTATATGTAGCACGCTAGAAAAACCAAATACGCACCACGCTAAACAAGTCTGTGATACTTGCCATATTTCTACTCGTTGTTATTCAGTGATACGCAAATTGTGTAAGTCCAAAAAACGAAGAAAATTGTGTAAGTCCAAAATAATTACATGAACAAAAAATTTTTTTTCATTTTGAATTTTTTTCTTTTTTAGTTTTTTGTCTCTCCTACAAAGTTTGAAAAAAGGACTTACACAATTTGCACTCTAAGCTAGCGATATGGAGAATCCACCCTGCATCACACATATAATTAAATAAGACCATCGAATTTTTGTAGTTTGGTTAAAGGAATGGTTCATTCCGGCAGTTTTCTGACAAAAACTAATCTGACTGTGAGCCTACAACACCAAGATCGCGGAATTTATTTCTAAGGCTGTGTGCTAATCTAAAACATTTTACTCGTTTGAAAAATGAGGTGTCTAAATTTTCTATGGTTATCGTTTAATTATTTTCGAGAGTTTTTTTCTCACCTTGACTTGCGTGCATACCTACAGTCGGCCCACATACCAAATTTAAAGATCGAAGCTCTCTTAGGTATGGAGTAATCGAAGGAAATTAAATTAAAATTAAAAATTTAAAAAATTAAAAAATTAAATTTTTTGTTGCATTAAATTTATTATAATATTTTCGGCTTCAATTGTATCTCTCGCTTATTTGCGTATGGCGGTTGGTCGCTATCTTCCATTAATTATATTTCTATTCACATGCATGTCAATTGCCAAAACTGACCTAGCGTTCGAATTCACCACTAAGCACGGATAAAACTGCACTCAATGGTGGTAGTGCCAAGACTGACTTCCGCCCTACCTTAAACCAACGCTGCCCTACCTTAAATGTAAGTCTGGCTACGGCCCTGAATTGCTGATTTCAGTACACTCACATGTTGGAATGAAAACATGTTCTAATAATAATACACTGGCGCGTTTATACTTAAGTCTGACGAGTTTTATGGCCAAGCTTCTCTTCCAATTCGAGGCGTGCTCCTTGAATTTTGTTTTCCCTACAAATTGGGTGGACCTACAGTTTTATGCCGGCTCCGAACGGCGAATTAATCTTTTGTGAGTTTTCATGACACAACATGGCACAATTACACTCGGAGGGTATGCCGCACAGTTTCACTTTTACTCAATTTGGACGTGAAAAATTAATAAAACGAAGAAAAGTGAAATTCATTCAAATTTGATATATTAGTACAGGGCTGCTCAACGGTCTCGTATTGAAAGTACAAAACTCAATACATCTACAAATTTTGTATATGCAATGAAAATTTTTTTTGCTCATTTAAATTTTTTCATGAATTCCAATAAAATATTATTTTACAATTTATTTTCAAATGATAGTATCACATACATACAATTTTTTTTTATTTTTTATATGGAAATTTTTTTAATACAAATTTTTTACAGTGCTTTCATTTTTTGATTTTTTTTTTTTCATTACACATTTGTTATTGTAAATTTCGATTTCTTACGGCAGTGCTCGAGCTCCTATACAAAGTGCCTTTGCTCTGCACATTCAATATGAATCATAGGCACATACATATAAAATTTTTTTATATCTGAGTGCTTATGGTAGTGCAAAGAAAATTTTATTTTCATATTTCAAGTGCAAATATGTATCTGTGCCTATGATTCGGAACAAAACAAAAACAATTGTGCTTTGAGTGCCTATGGGGTAAGCAGCCCTGTATTAGTATATTATTATTATATTAAAAAGGGACATAACTCAAAATTTTCGGTTTTTAAAAAAATCGAACTGAGAATTTTTTTGAGATCTGGTTTTACCAACGTGACTACAGCTAAAACTAAGTTTTGACTTAATTAACACAGATTTGGGGCTCTTACTTTTGCGTTTCACCAAATAGTCTAAAAGCCCGTCTCGAAGTTATAAGCAAAAGAAGTTGCTGTTCTGATTTGAATATGTTCCTGTGGTCGGATCCTAATGAAATTGGGCAATATTTCTTCGTTTTTTTCTGAACTTTCATTTTCGTCTCGCACTTCGGCTTTCGATGCTTCCCCCTACTATAAAAAAAAAAAAACTATACACTCTACACTATACACTATACAGTATACATTATACACTATACAGTATACAGTATACAGTATACACTATACAGTATACACTCTACAGTATACACTATATAGTATACACTATACAGTATACACGATACAGTATACACGATACAGTATACAGTATACACAGTTCAAAAAAAAAACGAAGAAATATAGCCCAATTTCATTACGATCCGACCACGGGAACATATTCAAATTAAAAGAGCAACTTCTTTTGCTTATAACTTCGTTATTTGAAGAGCTAGAGTCCCCAAACTATGCGTTTTGAAACTCAACTTCTTTTGAAAAAAAACGAAGAAATATTGCCCAATTTCATTACGATCCGACCACGGGAACATATTCAAATCAGAACAGCAACTTCTTTTGCTTATAACTTCGTTATTTGAAGAGCTAGAGGCCCCAAACTATACATTTTTAAACTCAACTTCTTTTGCTTATAACTTCGTTATTTTAAGAGCTAGAGCCATGCAAGTTGGCGCAAATGAAACTTCAGAAAAAAACGAAGAAATATAGCCCAGTTCAGAATATGTTCCCGTGGTCGGATCGTAATGAAATTGGGCAATATTTCTTCTTTTTTTTCTGAACTTTCTCGCACTACTGTATAGTGTATAGTGTAAAACTTCAGCAGCATCACCAGAGACTGTTCGAAATGCCGCTCTCAGAGTTATGGCCATGCGGGGTAAGGCGTGCAGCTCCTTTGCATATGACTTGCAATTGAGAGCATCGGCCCAGATCGGTGCAGCGTATAAAATAGCAGAATTTATAGCCCTGGCAAACAGGTGTCGACGTGTGGAGCGCACACAACCTTTATTCGTCATCATCCTCGAAAGGCCGCCACAAATTTTTTGCGCCTTTTCAGCGGCGTAGTTTATGTGCTCCTTAAAGCTCAGCCTGGGATCTAGAACTACACCCAGATATTTCAGCGATGGCTGTGAATTTATCTCGCACTCCCCCACCGTAACGCTCATACATTCGCGCACTTTTCTTGTGCTTACTAGCAGTACCTCTGTTTTTTCTTCTGCGAGCTGCAGGTCCATTGTCGAGAACCACAGTCGCACTCGGCTGATTGCATCATTGCAGATACGCTGGAGATTTTCTAGGTGTTTAGCGACTCCTATTTTTATGAGGTCATCTGCGTAGGCAATGAGCTCGACTGATTTAGGTTGATCCGGTTTATTAGGTGTATACTGTATAGTGTATAGTGTATAGTGTATAGTGTATAGTGTATAGTGTATAGTGTATAGTGTATAGTGTATAGTGTATAGTGTATAGTGTATAGCATAGGTGGCCAGGAATTAAGCGTAAGGGAGCCACATGACAACAACATCAATAAAAATTGCAACAACCTTCTTCTCGGAATTATAAAAATATTATTTTGTTAAATAACGGTTTATTGCAACAACATGTACTTACCTATGTACTAGGGATTCCAATTTTTCCAATTTTTACGATCCCGGGATTTTCGAGATTTTTTTTATAATCCCGGGATCCCGGGATTTATCCCGGGATTTGGACATTAATTATACAGGCTGACAAAATTTCCAAAAAATTTTCTAACTCAAATAAAATTCTACTTTTCTAAAGGATTTCGGTGCCCTGAATCTGAATTCGGATTTTCTTATTTATATATCTAGAAATATATGTTTTTGTACAATAAGGTATTTTGCTTCGAAATCAACGGCAGTATTTGTATCGCTGTTTTAATCGAAATCAAGTTTTGTAGCTGCTCTGCAGAACTATTTTTATTTCAATATAGAAAATATATACATAGTAGGCCATTGATTGGAATTTTTGTTTCAGTCACGCAAAATTTAGTCGTATTTTCGATAAATTAATATAAATTAATCACTTATTTCATTCTAACGCACATTTTGTTGTTAATATAATAAACTGCCTAAAAGCGTGCTACATAATTTTTATTTGCAATATTGCAAGTTACAAGCAAGATATCCGAAAAAGCAAAACATTGTCTTCAAGAGAAATGATTGTGCTTTAAATAGATTTAATCAGTTTTTAATGAAAGTGAGAAATTTTAAAAATATTGAGGATTGAATATGGCCAAAAACCGCGTTTTTCGCCTCTTTGGACATGAATATTTCAAAAAGTGCACCGAAATCCTTTTGAAACGTAGAATTAATTTCTGTTAAAAAAATTTGTCGACAAGTATTATTTTCCCACATTTGAGGTTGAAAAATTAAATATGTATATTTTCGAGAAACGCTACAACTTTAACATGCAAAGAAAAAATAGATTTTTATTGCCATTTTTTATTATTTCATTACTAACAAAATAAAATAGGAACGTAAAATCATGCGTATTATTTAATAACACTTAAGAGTTACTTTAAAAAACACAATCAAAAAAGAAAATTAAATACATTTTGCGAACAAAACATTTTCCTTTATAGTTGGTACTTTTAGGATATTAGGATAAAAAGGTTTGCGATCATTTGATAATTTCCTATAAAAATTTTTAGAATTTAACCCTAGAACCATAACGATATTTCATACTACGTTATTACTAATGTACGTAAATTTTACGTAGTGATTAGAATCCGCCTAATACAACTCTCATTGTTCTCCATTTTGCAGCCAAAGTTGATTACACTACTTTACAAATGGTTAATTTGAATAAAATACCAAGAAATATCTGATCTCAAAACTTTTTTTTAAATTTTTTTATGGTTATACATATGATGATGCGTAATTTTGTGTTTTTCTGGGTATAACTTCATTCAAAAATATTTTTCGCTAAAGTTACAAGAGCGATAACCACAGGCAGTACCTCGTTCGAAAGGAAATTAAAATACGCTTCCAATGACATAAAACTTGTAGCGGTTGAACATAACCTCGATGAGCGATAGCTGGTCAAAAATTTTTTAATTTCTTGCGATTTTTTTTTTTTTTTATTTTTTTTACTAATTTTTGTTCCAGGTCCAGAGATATAGGTCAAAACGTGGACCCGGATGACCCCGGAATTTTTTTGAGCAATATTGATATAAAAAGAAAGACTTTGAACAGGGATTTTACATGGAGCTGTACTCATTATGATTCCTAGGTCGGGTCCCCAGATATGGGTCAAAATGTGGACCCGGATGACCCCGGAACGTTTCTGAGCAATAATAATATAATATACTGGCGCGTTATACAAAAATTACATGAGAATATTACACTTTCATATTAAATACCATATCCTATTTTTTCGCTATTACTAACTATACGTAAATTTTACGTACACGATTTTTTCGCTTATTACTAACTATACGTAAATTTTACGTATAGGGATTTGCGCCAATCGCTCTCACACCTTCAAATGACAACATTTGTTGTACTTTTATATTCGTGTATACGTAAAAATACATGCCGCAAGCACTGCCGGAGTTAGGTACCGTTACAGTATGTAATACTTGTGCAATCATAATTTGAAAATTCTATATACGTAAAATTTACGTACATTATGGTTCTAGGGTTAACGTTATATTAAGCGAATATTTCCAAGCTTGCCGAAAAATTCTGAAAATTAATCCAACTTCCGAAAATATTTAAAAATCGGAGGCACATATTTTGATATGAATTCCGAGGATGCGGCTGCGTATTTAATGTTAGTAGAGTAATGTAAAACTATCAAGTCTAATTAAAATTTTGTTTGCATTTTCTTCCATTATTTACTTTCCATATGGGAAAATTCCAAAAACCATTTGGGAAATAATATAATATAATACAATGGCGCTATTATAACTCTGACGAGTTTTATGGCCGAGCTTCTCTCCCAATTCGAGGTGTGCTCCTTTTTGTTTTTCCTACTAATTGGGTGGACCTATTTGGGAAATAAATGGCCAAAAATCAAAAAATAGAAATTATCAAATGAATTTTACCACAAGAATTCTAAAGGCTTTAAAAATACCTAACGTACGTTTCTTTACAACGCGTACTTCACGACAAAAAAATTTGATTATTAAAAAAAACATCAAAAATATATAGATAATATTCTGTATATATATATAATATTCTGTCTTTATCTTATCCCAAAAATCCCGGCATAAAATTCTAGCGATCCCGGGATTTTCGGGGTGTCCACAAGGGCGGGATCCCGGGATCCCGGGATTGGAATCCCTACTATGTACATACATAAAAAAAATCATACTGCCATGAGCACTTAAACTTTCTATTCTTATATGTCATTTTGAAATGAACAAATGTACATTGTAGGTACATACATACATACATATGTATGTATAGATATGCTGCAGCTAGGCATTCAAATATTTTGCTAACCCTTTCGGTTATTCTATGCCGTACGGCATAGTCGCACTTCAGTGGCAGATTTATGATATAAAACTTCAACATCCAATTTTTTTTTTAATTTTTTTTTTTTCTTTGAAGAATTCTGAATAAGAAAGCATTGAAAAATTTTTGATTACTGCAACCAGTAACTCGCGATAATTACAAAAGCAATCATCTCTTTTGAGTCTTGTTTTTTGCAAGAAAAAGTAACTTCATAAATTCAGTTATTTCACGGAAAAACAAATTTATTTGGCAAACTTTTGTACATGTATTAGTAGAAAATTATTGATTTTAACATCTCGAAAAAAATTAGGACCCTGGACTTTTTAATAAGGCTTCAGGATTTTTTTTATTTCCTACCATGCCATACGGCATATATTTCACTCAATGGAAATAAAAAAAATGTATGGGATGAAATTAGTCGCAACGATTGCGTGTTTTTTTTGAGAACAGAGGACAACAAAATTGTCACCCGGAAACCAGTGTATACTTTTCCGAAGGTCCAACTATCTCACTCCAGTTTTCGAGATATCCTGACCTAAAAGTGTAAAGATTGGGGTCTTTCCCTTTATTTTAGGTAATGTGGCATAAAATGACTCTTTCAGTCAAGAAAATTAAATTTATCTAAAGGTACGAGTTATCACCTTCCAGATTCCGTTGAGCTTGCTAAACTATCATTTTTCCTCGCTGAGATATTGCATTTTTAAATGTGCATGTTTGCAAAGGATGCGAAGGATATTCGTGTATAGTGTATAGTGTATACTGTATACTGTATACTGTATACTGTATAGTGTATACTGTATAGTGTATACTGTATACTGTATACTGTATAGTGTATACTGTATAGTGTATACTGTATACTGTATAGTGTATACTGTATAGTGTATACTGTATAGTGTATACTCTATAGTGTATAGTTACGGTGACCATAAATTTTTATTAAAAAACAAAACATTTTTTTTTATTAATAGGAACTAAGGCTCGAGATACCCGGGTATCGAGCAATTCGATCTGATCGTTTTTGTTTGAAGCCCGTTTGTTGTTCAAATGCCCGTACAAACATACGGGTAATAAACCAACAAACGACTGCTCGTGCATTTGAACAACAATTGTTCGGGCTACTCGAAAATGTTCCAAAAAAATCGAGAGCTCTAATAGGAACAAAAAATATTCACAAACATGAATCACATTTCACTGGCTTTGATTTCAATCAAGTATTAGGTACATAACCAATTAATAAATATATCAAATTACTGATATTTTTCTGAGGCATAAATTTGTTTAAGTACATTTTCCTCATTTTGTAAGTAATTCTTAAATTCTAAGCAATTAAAATCATAGTTACATCTAGTTATTAAAATAGATTTCACTGTCTCAATTTGAATTTTTGATTTTTCATCAGTCCATATATTGTTTAAAATTGAAAATATCCTTTCAGCGGGGGCATTTGAACCCGGAAAACATAAACTGAATTGTACTATTTTTAAAATATTTTTTAAAGGTATAGCATTTTTCTTAAAATGTTGAAATATTTCAACCCATTTCATATCAACCAGATTTCCCCTTTCACCCATTCCTTTAGTTTGTTTGGAGTCACATAATTCTTAATACATGTCAACTCGTCAAATAATTCGATGTCATTAATTTTGGTCTGGGTTCTCTTTTCCGGAATATAAATCAAATTTCTTTCAACATCATGCCAAGATGGAACTGTAGCAAAAGTACCCATTCCATCACTTCAACCTCTTTATACGCTTGGTCCCACTGATTTAAATAATCAGCGCAATTACATATGTATACTGAATTGCTTAAAAAAATTAATTAAATAATAGCTACATTAAATATTCTTCGTGACGTAACTTCTTTGTTTATTAGTTTAGTAAAACCGTTTCAAGGCAACATTGTCATGAATTTTGAAGCATTTTCATTTGGTAAAACAAAGGGGGCATGGATATACAAATAAGTTAGATGATCCAACTATGTGAAAACGACTTCAGAGCTCAAAAGGACATTAGAAGGAAGTGTAGAGCTTCAAAATACGGATGATAAATACCAAAGTTACAAGAAAAAAAACAATTTCGGCGGTATTTCGCGGGATAAAAAAATTTTTTTTGTCCCTTAACCCTCTCGACATAAGCTTCAAATTTAGGGGCGGACTTTTACAACTTTTTTTTTTCGACCCTACCTAGTGAACATGCTTCTGAACCAGCTGATTAATAGTGATTGCTAAGTGATATCGATAGGAACCTACATTTTGATCAGAAAATGGTTACCGCTGTAAAACAATTTTTTATTTGCTTAGTGGATAAAAACAGAACAAAAAACAGAACATTAAAAAAAAAAAACAGAACAATTTGTGGGTTTTCAGAGAAAAAAAAATATGCAGAACAAGCGCCTGAAAAACAGAACTGTTCCGCTAAAAACAGAACGGATGGTCACCGTATGTATAGTGTATAGTGTATAGTGTATAGTGTATAGTGTATAGTGTATAGTGTATAGTGTATAGTGTATAGTGTATAGTGTATAGTGTATAGTGTATAGTGTATAGTGTATAGTGTATAGTGTATAGTGTATAGTGTATAGTGTATAGTGTATAGTGTATAGTGTATAGTGTATAGTGTATAGTGTATAGTGTTTTTTTTCCTTTGTTCTCTACACGCTAACCGAGCTTTGAGCGATGTATTATTTTCTCAATTCACTTGCATATATATAATGGTTCACTTAATCTAATACCTTTAAACGAGCAATTCTTGTAGATATATATATAATCAGGATCTCGAAAACTGCTCCAACGATTTTCATGAAATTTGGTATACAGGGAGCCTCGGAGGTGAACTCTCGAAAAATTTTATTTTTTTTTACTAACTTTTATCCCGGGTCCCGAGATATTGGTCAAAACGTGGACCCGGATGACCCTCCAATGTCTCTGAGCGATATAGGTATCAAATGAAAGGTATTGATGAGGACTTCAACATAGAACTCTTTTAATTGTGATGCCTAGGCCGGGTCCCGAGATATGGGTCAAAACGTGGACCCGGATGACCATCAAATGTCTCTGAGCGATATGAGTATCAAATGAAAGGTATTGATGAGGACTTCAACATAGAACTCTTTTAATTGTGGTGCCTAGGCCGGGTCCCGAGATATGGGTCAAAACGTGGACACGGATGAGCCTCGAATGTCTCTGAGCGATATGGGTATCAAATGAAAGGTCTTGATGAGGACTTCAATATAGAACTCTTTTAATTGTGATGCCTAGGCCGGGTCCCGAGATATGGGTCAAAACGTGGACCCGGATGAGCCTCGAATGTCTCAGAGCGATATGGATATCAAATTGGAAGTTCTTGATGAAGACTTCAACATAGAACTCTTTTAATTGTGGTTCCCAGGCCGGATCCCGAGATATGGGTCAAAACGTGGACCCGGATGACCCTGGAATATCTCTGTGCGATATGGGTATCAAATGAAAGGCCTTGATGAGGACTTCAACATAGAACTCTTTTAATTGTGATGTCTTGGCCGGGTCCCGAGATATGGATCAAAACGTGGACCCGGATGACCCTCGAATATCTCTGTGCGATATGGGTATCAAATGAAAGGTCTTGATGAGGACTTCAACATAGAACTCTTTTAATTGTGATGTCTTGGCCGGGTCCCGAGATATGGGTCAAAACGTGGACCCGGATGAGCCTCGAATATCTCTGAGCGATATGGGTATCAAATGAAAGGTCTTGATGAGGACTTCAACATAGAACTCTTTTAATTGTGATGCCTAGGCCGGGTCCCGAGATATGGGTAACCACGTGGACCCGGATGAGCCTCGAATGTCTCTGCGCGATATGGGTATCAAATGAAAGGTCTTGATGAGGACTTCAATATAGAACTCTTTTAATTGTGATGCCGAGGCCGGGTCCCGAGATATGGATCAAAGCGTGGACCCGGATGAGCCTCGAATGTCTCTGAGCGATATGGGTATCAAATGAAAGGTCTTGATGAGGACTTCAACATAGAACTCTTTTAATTGTGATGCCTAGGCCGGGTCCGAGTTTTTATTTCAACTTTTAATTTCGCTTGCGAGGATCTGCGAAAAAATGGCAGCCCGATATAAGCTCGGTCATCCAGTTACTTAATAATTAAGGTAAGTTACATATATGACAGAAATAAAATATGACAAGTATCCACTCATAACAAATGAAATTTTAAAATATTTATCCATGTTCGGAAACACATATGTATATTTGCGAAAAAGGTTTTTCTAGCCTTAAGTTAATCAAAACAAACCAAAGAAACCTTTTATCACAAAAGAATTTGGAAGCAATTCTGCAATTATCCTCCTCTGATTCGACAATAAATATTGCCAATTTATTAAACGGCCTTGAATAAACTTATCACTTATTGTTATTATGTAATATGTAGATTTTTTTTATATGTACGAGTTTATATCTTAATTTAATATATAGATACATTTATATAAATAAAATATGTTGTAAATATTGTACATATGTATTTTGTATGTAAAATTTTCCAATCGTAGGATAAAAATTTACTTGTAGTTTGTAACTTTTTTTTAAATCTAACACAATTTTTTTCTGAGTGCACTAATAAATTTTTGTAGATGTATTGGAGTTTCCCCATTCAATACGAGAGCGTTGAGCACCCTTGATTAAATGAAAATTTTTTGAATACAAATTTTTTACAGTGCTTTCATTTTTGGATTTTTTTTTTCATTGCACATTTGTTATTGTAAATTTCGATTTTTTACGGCAGTGCTCGAGCTTCTATACAAAGTGCCTTTGCTCTGCACATTCAATATGAATCATAGGCACATATGTACATATAAATTTTTTTATATCTGAGTGCTTATGGGAGTGCAAAGAAAATTTTATTTTCATATTTGTAGTGAAAATATGTATCTGTGATGATTCGGAACAAAACAAAAACAATTGTGTTTTGAGAACGCGTGGAGGGATTTTGAGCAAATTTACACACCAGCTACGTACCTTGCCCTAGATGGTTTATATGCATATTTTTTTTAAATCCGGAAGTCGGTTCCCGAGATATACATAGGTCAAAAGGTTAAAACGTGGACCCGGCTTTCCCCTGAATATTTTTGGACGGTATTGGTATCAAATGAAAGGTATTGAACAGGGATCTTGCACAGAATAGTACTCGTTGTGATTCGTGGGTCGGGCTTCGAGATATGGGTCAACATGTGGACCCGGATGACCCTCGAATGTTTCTGAGCGACATTGCTATCAAATGAAAGGTCTTGATGAGGACTTCGACATAGAACTCTTATATTTGTGATGCCTAGACCGGGTCTCCAGATATGGGTCAACATGTGGACCTGGATGACCCTCGAATGTTTCTTAACGATATTGGTATCAAATAAAAGGTCTTCACTATAGAAATATTTTATTTGTGATGCCTAGGCCGGGTCCCCAAATGTGGGCCAAAACGTGGAACCGGATGACCATCGCATATTTCAGAGCGATATTGGCACCAAATGAAAGGTAGTGATGAGGACTTCGACACAGAACTATTATAACTGTGATATATAGGACGGGTCCCAAAATATGGGTCACATTATGGACTTGGATGAAACCGAAAAGTGAGATTCATAGCTTCAATATTTATAAAAGGAAAGTCGAATGAAATTGGATGGGAAAGGGAAGGGAAGTAAACGAAAATAGAATGGAAGAGTGAAGGGGAGAGAGGCAGAGATTGGGAGGGGGAAACGGAAAGAGGGAACGAATAAGAGGGGGAGAGAAAAGGAAGGGTAAGCGAAAGGCAAGGGAAAGGAAAAAAGAAAGTATTGGGAAAGGGAGTGGAAGTCTAAGAAAGGTCAGGTCCCAAGATGTGGGTCAAAACGATAACCCGAATGACCCCGGAATATTTTTCAGAGACATTGGTATTAAATGGAGGATATTGAAGAGGGATTTTACATAGAAATGAACTCATTATGATTCCTAGGTCGGCTACCAAAATGTGGGTCAATACGTGGACCCGGATAGCACCAGGATATTTCTCAGGGACATTGGTATGAAATAAGCATAGAGCCATTCTCATTATGATTCCGAAGTCGTGTCCTCAGTTATGGGTCAAAACGTGGACCCGCATGACCCCGGATGTTGGCATTAAATGAAGGGTGTTGAGCAGGGATCTTACATAGAGATGAACTCATTGTGATTCCTAGGTCTGTCTGTTTTGCAGTGTTATGCAAATGTGCCAAGTCCACAAAAAAAATTTTTTTTTCAAAAATCTACGTGCTAAGTCCAGGTGAAAATAAGAAATTATTACTTTTGGTTTTTGGTCGTTTTTATTTTGATAACTACCTTGTTATTGAGTTCTCAAGACCATTTTTTTTTTTAACGACCAAAACCAAAAGTAAAATTTAATCGGATGAGCCAGCCGACAAACAAACTCTACAAATTAGTGCAAAGCATTGCTTGTGCTTAAAATAGAATTTGTACAAACCAAACAAACACACAACCACACCAACATACAAGTGACAAATGCCGATAACGTCGGCAAGGTCACTGTTGCTGGATGGTAGGTTGTAAAAAAGGAAGAAATGAAAAGAAAAATTAATACAAGCAAAATGCAAGGCGGCGGTAGCCTAGTGGTGATGCCATTAGACTTCCAACCGGAAAATCCGAGGTTCGATCTCGGCGGACGCCAAAGAATAAAAATGTTAAAAAGAAGTCTGATGGAGAGATGTGGTGGTCTCCGAAATGGATCTATAACTTCTACCAAACAAGTATTAATCTTTCATACCAATTTTTCCTTAAAAAAAAAAAAAAAAATGGTCTTGAGAGCTCAATAACAAAGTACTAGTTAAGAAATTATTGGTTTTTTTAATTAGTTTTCTAGAATGATATAGAATTATTACTACATTGCTTTAATAAGCATGGCTTGGGACTGTAAACGTTAATAATTTGATATGCAAACTAGTTTGCGGTACTTCTTACATTTTTATTATAATTGTATCAGAGTTGTAATTATTAGAAGAGAAAAAGTAAAAATCAAAAAATAATTATTATTGAAAGAAACATATTATAACTATTATGGAGTTAATTCTGAGATATTTTTTAAGTCTTTTTGTAATTATTATGAATGAGAAATTTTGTTTTATACATATCTTCAAAGACTTTCAAATTTCATCCAAACCTTTGCCCTAGCAAGTAAATCACGCCCTCCACATTTCATCTATATATCTACTACGGTTTCTGGGTTATTTATCACTTATAAAACTTTTAGAATTTATCCTTTCATAAGTGGGTGTGGCACCGCCCATTTTCGAGAATTTCAATGTATTTCTTTATAGCGAAGTAAGCTCATTGCATGGATGGAATTTCATCCATTATCACTTTTTGCGTGTTTTTCGATATATACTATATAGGGAAAGTGGGCGTGGTTATCATCCAATTTCACCTATTTTCAATACAAACCTTCCCTGTCTAGTTAGGAGCCTCTGTACCAAATTTCATCAAAATATTTAAATTTTACTACGTGCAGTTTAGTATAATAATCGGTACGTTCAGAAGGCGCAACGGTTGAGCACAACTGTTGTGTATTGTCGTCCTACTGAAGAATGTGGGTATCTACATTCTAGCTCAAACTGAAATATTCAACAAAACGTGTTTATATCTGGACTTTTCAACATATGTTATTTTTGCAATCAAATTTAACCATTTTAGACTATTTTAGATGTGATCTTTCTACTAATGTAAAAAAAAAATGGTTTCGGCTGCACTTTATTTAACGAAAAATTTGTTAGAAAACCAACTCAATAGCAGTATATACGCAGATACTGCCTTTTAGTAGGAAAGGCACACTAAAAATAAAAAGTTTCCTACTGATGAACTAGGGTATCTAGAGATTTAGAACGTTTTTAATAAAACAAATTTTCGTTGTTTGTGAGCTTTCGCTTCCAGCATTACATTTATTTAGTACAATGTTGGAAAAATAACACTGCATTGCCAAAGGAAAGCCAAAATGTATTACTGTTTTAATAGTCATCGTTATTGACAGTCAGGTCAGGCACATCATCTTCAGGTAAATCTTTCCAATATTTCCTTCGAGTTTCTGGCATCAACGGCACCAACTTTTTTGTTGAAAATATACTTTAGCAAAATACACTTTAACATTCATAATAGCAATTCAACATATATTACATGAACATTTTATCAATATTTGATTTAATAGAAAATTATTTTTTCATTCAAGCTTTGTGATTGTTCAATAAACATCTTTTATAAAATTAGTTCTCTTTTATTTCACGGTGTATCCTCGAGACTTCCAATAGGTTATGGGCCGACGCCTATAAGGGAATATTTAAATCCATATATCGTATCCAACAAAAGAAATAAATATGAGTTCGTCTGGTTTGTATTCCATTGAGAAGCTCAATGAATCGAATTATTCGTCATGGGCTGTGCACATGAAAAGTGTATTGATTCATATGGAGCTTTGGCCGATCGTTTGTGGAAAGACTATAAAAGATGAAAATGCAACACCAGCAGAATCCGAAAGCTTTGATACAAAAGATGAAAAAGCGCTGGCGAGCATAATTTTGAGCATTAAGGCATCGCAGCTGAATCATGTTAAGCATTGCAAATCTTCTTTGGAAGCTTGGAACAAACTGAGGGATATATTTCAACCCCAAGGAACTGCGAGAAAAATAACATTGTTCCGAAAACTTCTTTATTTACGTATGTCGGAAGAAGGAAACATAAGGGAGCATATAAATGAGTTTTACGAAATTTTGGAGCAGCTTCTTGAAATTGGGCTAACAATTCCAGAAGAAATGTTAACTATTATTTTACTTTCGAGTTTACCAAAGACATACGAAAATTTTGTCTTAGCGATTGAAGCTCGTGATAATTTACCATCAATCAATTCCTTAAAAATTAAATTGTTAGAAGAAGGCGAAAGAAGGCAAGATAAAGGCATAGATGGAGCAAGTGGTGAGTCCGAGCAAGCATTTGTTGCACGAGTTCCGTCGGAAAAGAAAAATAACAACAAAGAATTCAAAAGCAATAAAGGTAAAAATTTTAAATGCTATAATTGTGGTCGTCGTGGTCATATCGCATCCAAATGCAGAGAAGCTAAAAAAAATCAAGAAGGTATTGGGGAGTCATCATTTTCGGTTCTTGCCAGTGTGTCGGGAGTTATTTTAAACAAAGACTCTTGGGTAGTTGATAGTGGTGCAACAAATCACCTGTGTTCACATCGAAATATGTTTTCAACATTTAAAGAACATAATGAAAAAATTGCACTCGCAGCTGACCATTATATAAATGCGAAAGGCATAGGTGTGGTAAAACTAAAGAGCGGTCGCTTTACCATAAATTTGCAAAATGTGTTGTATGTTCCATCTCTAAAAAACAATTTTTTGTCGGTTAATAAGATTTTGAAAAATGGATTATTCGTTAACTTTGATAAAAAGAAAGTAGATTTTAAAAATGGTAATAATGAAGTGATATTAACCGCTAAAGAATCTAATGGGCTTTATGTATATAATGACGCAACAAACAAATGTTTAAATATTAGTTGTGAAACTGATAATGTGGTTGAGTGGCACAACCGGTTTGGTCATATAAATTTTGACAGTTTGTTAGAAATGTCTAAAAAGAACATAGTATATGGTTTAAAAATTAAAAATGCTCAACAGCACAATTATAAAAATAAATGCATAACGTGTGCGAAAGGTAAATTGAGCGTTAAAAAATTTCCAAATGCATCCGAAAATAGAGCTAAAGAGTTGTGTGCGGTTATTCATTCGGACGTATGTGGTCCAATAAAAACAAAATCAATAGGTGGATCACGTTATTTTGTAACTTTCATTGACGATAGTTCACGATTTGTTTGTGTATATTTTTAAAAAAATAAAGGTGAAGTTTTTCCTGCATTTAAATCGTATAAAGCTATGGCTGAAAATCAAACAAATCATAGAATTAAAGTACTTCGAACTGACAATGGTTGTGAATATTTGAGTCGTGAATTTAATAATTTCCTTGAGGACAATGGCATATTGCGTCAATTAACGGTACCTTATACACCTCAGCAGAATGGAGTAGCTGAACGTGCTAACAGAACATTAGTGGAGATGGCGCGTAGTATGCTAATTTATAGTGGGTCTAGTGAATCCTTTTGGGCGGAGGCAGTAGCAACTGCAGTGTATTTACGAAATAGAGCTATTACAAAAGCACTCACAAATTTGACGCCATATGAAATTTGGACTGGAAAGAAGCCGTGTGTGTCACATTTAAGGGTTTTCGGCACATTAGTTGTAGCACTTGATAAAACAAAGAAACGAAAATTCCAGGCCAAGGGCAAACAAATGGTAATGGTGGGTTATTCTGATCATTCAAAAGCATATCGTTTATAAGATCCGGAAGCGAAGAAAGTTATTGTAAGTCGAGATGTCACATTTATGGAAGGGTCATATGCATATACGAAAAAAGATACGGAAGATTTAATTACTTTTGAAATCGAAACGGATAATAGTATCCATGATGTATTCGAGGAAACAGCAGCCATAGAATCTGAAGCAAATAATGAGGTAAATGCTATAAACAACGATGACAACTGTGAACGTGTTAGACGCGGTAGACCAAAAATTATACGTACGGGTAAACGTGGACGCCCTCGTAAAGGTCGTAATGCTTTGCATATGTTGAAAGCTGAAGATGTACAAATTCCACAAAGCGTAAGTGAGGCATTGAATAGTAAATTTTCAAGGCAATGGGAAGACTCGATGCAGAAGGAGTACAACGCATTGATTAAAAACAATACTTGGTCATTAGTTGATTTGCCAGCAGGAAGTAAAGCTATTAGATGTAAATGGGTTTACAATGTAAAGCGAAATGCAGATGGTAGTGTTAATCGATTCAAATCACGTTTAGTAGCAAAAGATTGCAGTCAACAATATGGTGTTAATTTTAATGAAACTTTTTCGCCTGTTGTTAGATATGCTACAATTCGCATGTTGTTGGCTTTAGCTTGTGAACATAGGCTATATTTACATCAAATGGATGTGTGAACCGCCTACCTAAATAGCGATCTACATGATATCGTATATATGAGGCAACCAGAACATTTCGTTGATAAGCAGTATCCTGATCGTGTGTTACAATTAGAAAAGGCCCTTTATGGTTTGAAACAAAGCGGGCGCGAATGGAATTTCAAACTCGAATCAGTTTTGTTAAAAATGGGTTTTAAACCATGCGCTAGCGAACCGTGTGTATATGTTAAAAATGAGAATGGAAATTTTAACATAATAGCAGTTTATGTAGATGATATCATCATAGCTTGTTCAAAATTAAGTGACATTAGCAGCATAAAGGCGAATATTGCAAATGAATTTGATGTAGTAGATGGAGGACCATTAAAATTTTTTCTTGGAGTGGAAATCGAACGTGTGGGAGAATCAGGCAATATAACAATTTGCCAACGACAATACATTTTGAATTTATTAAAACAACATGGAATGGACGATGGCAAAAGTGTAGCAACTCCGATGGAAGTTAATTTTCAAACTCGTTGCAATAAAGCTAGTTGTGAAAAAGTAAATAAAACCGAATATCAATCATTAGTTGGAGCGTTAATGTATCTTGCGATTTCAACACGGCCTGATATTTTACATTCTGTTAGTAAATTAGCCAATGTAATACAGATCCACATGTTGAACATAAAGCCGGAGCAAAACGAATTTTACGATATTTAAAAGGCACATTGGATGTGAAGTTGCACTATTTTTCAACCGGGAAACCAGTTCAATGTTTCGTTGATGCAGACTGGGGCGGAGATACAAACGATAGAAAGTCATATATTGGATGTGCATTTATTTTAGCTGGAAGTGTTTTCTCGTGGGAGTCTAAAAAGCAAAGTATTGTATCATTGAGCAGTACCGAAGCAGAATATATAGCCTTATCAACAGCAGCAAAAGAAGCGGTATATATTGCTAAATTGTTAACTGAAATGGGTTTTGGCAGTACAATTCCGATGGTTCTAAATAGCGACAATCAAAGTGCACAACAATTAGTTAAAAATCCAACATATCACGCTCGCAGTAAGCATATTGACATTAAATATCATCACATAAGAAATTTGTATAAAAATAACGAAATTGATTTGAACTATGTATGTACCAATGAAATGATAGCCGATGTTTTAACAAAAAATCTGCAAAGGGTAAAGCATCATAAATTTACAAAGAAATGGGTATATATTGATATATTAGTTAATATATGTATTCATTGAGAAGGAGTGTTGAAAATATCCTTTAGCAAAATACACTTTAACATTCATAATAGCAATTCAACATATATTACATAAACATTTTATCAATATTTGATTTAATAGAAAATTATTTTTTCATTCAAGCTTTGTGATTGTTCAATAAACATCTTTTATAAAATTAGTTCTCTTTTATTTCACGGTATATCCTCGAGACTTCCAATATTTTTTATAATATCCTTCTTTTTTTCTTTTTGAACCCCTCTGTTACATTCTTTTTTATAGGCGCTGGAATCCCCGATTTCATAATTTTAACTTGTAGAAAATCAAGTACCTTAAAATGTTCTGCATATTTATCGCTAAGTTTATATTCAACGGTCATGTTTCTTCTGCATGCCCGTAACTGCTTTATGTCATTAAGGTGGGGATGTCTTAAGTCGCTTTTTAACTTTGCCTTAGAAGTGAATTTTGCCATTCGGAAAAATCCGAATAAATCATAGATTTTACAATGACTCGGGCGTTTGCTTCGCGTACCGCATTTTCGAAGTCCATAAAATCATACGTGTTTTTAGCTTTTTTCATTGAGGATTCCACCTGATGATGGAAGCTGTCGGCGGACATGAATGTATGTCCTGATTCAAAGTAATATATATCAATTGCACTTGTAGCAATTTCATTCGAATTTATAATATAAACTAAAAAAGTTAAAAAGCTCCAGGTTTTGTTCTGGGCCGAGCTGTTATCAAACCAAATAATGACATGGCTTCTGTCACGACAATAGAGTAGAAACTGCTGAAGGGCACTAATAATGCCTTCTATCTTTCGACCAGAGACAGCTTCAGTCCATGATACAGCGACTGGTCTATTTCCCAATTTTGTTGATCGCAAAGGAATGAAACTCTGGTTAAATGCCACAATTCGTCTCATAAGAAGTACGCTTTTGAAAGATGACATCGACGGCAGCATAGTGGTCGGAAGCTATCGATGGCACTATCGTCACTATCGATGGTTTCTGAACATCGTTTACACTATCGATGGTTTTCGACTATCGTTTGAACTATCGATAGTTTATTGAAAATTTGAAATGTGACCACTAGGCACCAAACAAACGGTAACTATTCCATGCAGGGTATGAATTGCTGACTAGCAAGTCGAGCCGTATGCGCCGGAAAGATGTAAAGGCCATGATTTCGGATTTTCACTTTTTTGTAGAAATGGCTTACTTGTCATCACCCACACCTTCTCCAGAAATTTTATGTCTGAAAAATGTACCGTTATGAAAAGCAATTTTGATGTAAGTACATAAGTTCAGTTTGTTTACTTTTTTTGTGAGTACGAAGTGGCTTTTACATCTTTTTTGCTTTTCAAATTATTGAAGACTAGTGACAAATAAACAAATTTAACGGGGTTTTGTTGGAATTTAACTAAGGGTTTTATCACTTCGAAGACTTCTGCTTTGTATTTTATTACATATCGATGACCAATATGGTTTTCTTGAGCGGCATATTGCACTTTATTGCTCCATAATTTTGGAATAAAGTTCTAACGATTTCACGATAGTTAGGGTCCCTTTTGTTACTGCTTAGAGCAGTTTTAAACAAACTGGTTGTGTATTTCTAAAATTTCTCCTAAATTAATTTCGTGAATCTCGATAATTTCCCTCCAAACGTAGATGCTGAAAGTGACGAACATGGCGAGAGATTTCATCAGAACTTAATAGTTTTTGAAAGGCGATGGCTATATTCAGAAACGCAGCATGAAACGCAACAGCGGCAGTAATTATTTTATTGATGATTGTGATGAGCGCCGCTTCATGCAAAATTTACGTTTATGAACGCTCTGCTTGTACTACAAAATCAGGTTGCGCTTCAAACTGAGTTTCTGAACAAAGCCGATATCAAGGATCTTGGAACAAGGATATGATGGGAGACAAATCCAGAAAATTACAAGAGAATAGCCTAAACTACTTACATCCCTCATTATTTATCATCTCCTTAAAATCGCGAAATCCATTAATTTTTTTATTCAATTAATTCTTTATCCTATTGATCACTGTTTTCAGAGACAATGTGCACTTCAAAACTCATAATAAATGGAAAGAAATAATGTTAAATGTTACTCCTTAATAAAGTTTTATAAAGAAACGGAAAATGCTAGGTTAAGAACTCTCAATTAAAATAGGTAAATATAAATACTGATACATCCCATTATTGCAAAAGTAGTCTCAAAATGTTCACATTTAAATTCTTTATGGGATAGATAGGAGTCGGATCTGAAATTCCTTATACAAACTTAGATTTTTTCATTCTTTTTTTCCATTGTAACCAAACTACTTGACCAATTTTTAAGTGCAAAGGCAAAAAATGTTTGTTGGGATTCTCTTTACCAGCTCTTATTAGATGATAAATCGCTACGGTCGCTAATACAATTTTTTATGCACTTATGTATGTCATGCAATGTCTTGTATATACGGTTTTTTCTACATTTTTACCGATATCTCAGAAACAGGGTCTGCCACAAAAAAAATTGATATGCTATTCGGGATCAGCGTTAAATTTCATTTTAGAAAAGTATAGCTTTATATTTTTGGTGGTTAAAGTTGATTAAAAATTTTCGAAAAGCAAAAAAAAAAAAGAAATCGAAGTAAAGAAATGAAAGTAAAAAAAATTTTAAAAAACCTTCTCCTGAACATTTTTGAATTTGGCCTTTACATCTTTCCGGCGCATACGGCTCGAAGTAGTCAAAGCAACATAAATACGACTATGCATTCTAGTCGCATGGTCGTTTAAAATGTGATTACCCAAAAACATTAAAATTACACTACAATATGGGTATCAAGCGAAAGGGGATGACCCCAGGTTTAATTTGGAATTCGACATATTTCGATAAATTTATCGATAACTGAGTTATCGGTCAAAATTTTATTGCCCAAAAACATTTAAATTACACTACAATATGGGTATCACTACGAAAGGGGATGGCCCCAGGTTTCATTTGGACTACGATATATTTCGATAAATTTATCGATAACTGAATTATCGGTCAAAATATGATTGCCCAAAAGCATTAATATTACCCTACAATATGGGTATCAAACGATATTAGATTTTTAATAGCTGTTATACATTTCTGGAAAGCGCACTATATAACGCAGCCTACAGTGTGATTAGTAAAAAGGCAAAAGGCGGTTACAGTGTGAGCGTAGCCGTAGACTCTCCCAAATCACCCGAAACTATCGTCAACTATCGATATACTATCGATAGTTTGCAAAAAACTATCGTACACTATCGAAGGTGCTGACTATCGATAGTTTCCGACCTCTACGGCAGCATAATGCCCGAATCGCAATTTGGCGTTAGGTCGGTCGCGCGTTGATCGTACCTCAAAGCCGCTTTACACTGACATTCGATATTGGATTGCAAACATGTTCACTGCCATTAACATATTTTCTTGAATTTTTTCATAAATTTCTAATTCTTCATCGAAAGAAATCAATTCGAATTTATTTTATGTCAAACGCCCGACCTAGTAGAGAAATGTTCAACTCAGGCGTTATACAGGGTTGCAATAAACATACGATATTACAAAAATTTTACGATCAAACGCTTGAGGTCACAATGCGATTTGCTCCATATATTTCCATACATTTCTACTCACTTGTCAGAAGCGCGACCGACCGAACGCCAAATTGCGATTCCGGCATTATTACCAGCCTTGGGCAAAACCTTACTGTGTAACCTAAATCAAACGCACGCCGTCAATTTACTGTCAAAAATTTCTCATGCCCATACAACTTGTATGGGAGTAACCGAAATTGAACGGCGTGCGTAAAAAGCAAATTCGACGCCCAATTTTTGTTTTGCGTGACAGTTGAAATTAAGCATTGTGGGTGATTGTTTGCAAAAAAATTTACACTTGCTTTTGATATCGTGTCTGTTAGGTAAATATTCCACAAAATAACAAGATTTTCTCTGATTTTCTGTATTTTTCTATTTCTTTATCTGAACACGCACGCAAGTCAATTTCGGTTCAACGCATATGAAAAATTTGCGTGCGTGCGTTAAATTGACGACTTGCGTTTGATTTAGGTTACACAGTTAGCACCTGCTAAATGAGAGTAAGCGCCCGTGTACGTATACACACCGATTGTCACTACTACAGACAAATAAAGAGCGTAAAACGAGCGCTTACGATGGGACCAGCGTTGCCACAGCCAAAATAAAAAATTTACCAAAAATTACAAAAAAATTACCAAAAAATTACCATTTTCTTTATCTATATATATATATATATATAAACCAAGCCTATTTATTCTTCGCCGGCTTTCGCCCAAACGCGTGGAGGGATTTTGACCAAATTTACACACCGGCTGAATACCTTGCCCTAGATGGTTCATATGCATTTTTTTTTTCAAATTCGGAAGTTGGTTCCCGAGATATAGGTCAAAAGGTCAAAACGTGGATCCGAATTTCCCCTTAATATTTTTGGTCGATATTGGTATCAAATGAAAGGTATTGAGCAGGGAATTTACATAAAACAGCACTCATTGTGATTCCTAGGTCGGGTCTCCATATATGGGTCAAAACGTGGACCTGAATGACCCTCGAACATTTCTGAGTGATATTGGTATCAAATGAAAGGTCTTGATAAGGACTTCGACATAGAACTATTTTATTTGTGATGCCTAGGCCGGGTCCCCAAATATAGGTAAATCCGTGGACCCGGATGACCCTCGAATGTTTCTGGCCGATATAATAATAATAATAATACAATGGCGCTATTATAACTCTGACGAGTTTTATTACCGAGCTTCTCTCCCAATTCTAGGAGTGCTCCTTTTTTGTTTTTCCTACTAATTGGGTGGACCTACAGTTTTATGCCAGCTCCGAACGGCGAATGCATTTTTTGTGAGAAGCTTTTTCATGGCAGAAATACACTCGGAGGGTATGCCTTCCACTGCCGAGAGGAGACCGCTATTTTTAAAAACCCAATAATTGGGTTTTAATTAATTAGAAAATTTTTGTTTCTTGTTTGTCCGGACTGGGGTTAGAACCCGAGACCTCTGGTATAGCAGGCGAGCACTCTACCCACTACACCACAGCGGCCAGTAACTAACTTACTTCAAAAGTTACACATTTTCTACTGGAAATCTACGGTTACAAAAGCACACAACCCCACCAACATACTGGTGACAAACGTCGACAAATTCACTGATGCTGGATGGTAGGTTTTAAAAAGAAAAAAAAACAAAAGAAAAATTAATCCAAGCGAAATGCAAGGTGGCGGTAGCCTAATGATTATGCCATTAGCGTACCAAACGAAAAATCTGGGGTTCGAATCTTGGCGGGCGCCCAGAAAAAAAGTAGTCTGAGGAAGAGATGTGGTGATCTCCGAAATATATTTAGGCATAACATCTCCCAAAAAAAAATTAAATGTTTAACACCAAAATTTTTCTCATATAATGGTGTATTAGCCCATGG
Organism: Urophora cardui; assembly: GCA_960531455.1. Taxonomy (NCBI): domain Eukaryota; kingdom Metazoa; phylum Arthropoda; class Insecta; order Diptera; family Tephritidae; genus Urophora; species Urophora cardui. Next base: position 79,485,749 of record OY482672.1, on the reverse strand, counting down.
TATGGAAAAATTACCAAACCGGAAAAAATTTTACCAAATTACCAAAATCGGTTTTAGAGAAAAAAAATTACCAATTTTGGTTAAAAATAACCAAAGTGGCAACGCTGGATGGGACTTGGCGATCGTCGCTTAGGAAAAATAATTAGTTTGCCTTCGACTGGCGTGAAAGCAAGTGGTCGCTAGGTGATTGTCGCTTGAAATTCTTTTATTCTATTTGCAGATGCCAAACAACAAGCAAAACTACGAGAAGTTTGCATATAACGTGGGTACACAAATACATATGTAGTAGACATATACGCCGACAGTGATTCCGGCGGCGGCGGCGCGATTCCAAAAAAATTTCGGCGGCGGCGGCGACGCCGGCGTGCTTTTTCGCGCCGGCGCGCCTGCTGGAAATCTCCAAATTACAATCCTTATTCAAATCTTAATTTTATTTAGTTACCTTGATAGAGCTGACTGAATGGAATAAATAAACTAATTTCCACCATATATTGTTGAAACTTTTTTATTAACAGCAAAAAAACAATATAAACTAAAATATAAAATAAAGAAAATAAATATTAAAGAATATACACAAATCCATATGTAAGGGTAAATTTAAATTCATTTGCTTATTTTGTATGATAGTAAACATGCATACATATATTTATATATATATAAGGCACTTTAAAATAAATATATATATATACAGTGTTGGAAAAAATAATAGGGACAAAATTTTGCAATTCTCCATTTATTTCATTTCAAGACCAAAAAATAATAATAACCATATATTGATGCTTACACGGAGGGGGCATGCTTCAATGACTCTGGGGTGGTTTTTGTATAATAATTTAATTTTTATAAACCAAAATAATGAAATGTATAATTTAAGTTGGAAATGATAATAGGGACAAACTTTAAATTCGATTGTTTTTTCAAATAAACTATAATATTACTGATGCAACTATAATATTGCAACTGGTATTAAGTACCAAGCTTCTTTAATTTTTTTCCATAACTCTTGCTTATTTTTCCATTTTTGATCCCCCATCGTCTTCCTTAATATTCCCTATAGGGCTGAGGTTCGATGACTGTGAGGGCTACTCAAAACAGCAACTTTCCTACGTTCAAACCATGAGTTTTCGATTCTGGAGGCATGTTTGGGATCATTTTCATGCATAAATCGCCATCTAATGATATCAAGGAGGGTTTAAATTATTCAATTTTGAGTAGAACAATTAGCAACAGACCTCGAGAAGTAGGAATAAATGGAAGAGATCCCAGAACAGTTCCGTATCTGAGAAAAAATTATTTAAGCCACGGAATTTGTTCAGAGGACGCCACCGTGCTTGATAGTCTTTCTGGTGTATCTGGGGTGAAATTCTGCATTCTGCGGGCGTTGAACGAACATTATACCATCCGAGCCGAATAAATTTACTTTTGTGTCATCAGACTAAAGAACGTTATTTAAGTTTTCCGGCAACCTGTTCCTCTCAGCGAATTCAATTCGTTGGCTTACATTCTTTTTGCTCAGATACGGAACTTTTCTGGGATCTCTTCCATTTATTCCTACTTCTCGAGGTCTGTTGCTAATTGTTCTACTCAAAATTGAATAATTTAAACCCTCCTTGATATCATTATATGGCGATTTATGCATGAAAATGATCCAAAACATGCCTCCAGAATCGAAAACTCATGGTTTGAACGTAGGAAAGTTGCTGTTTTGAGAAGCCCTCACAGTCATCGAACCTCAGCCCTATAGGGAATATTAAGGAAGACGATGGGGGATCAAAAATGCAAAAATAAGCAAGAGTTATGGAAAAAAATTAAAGAAGCTTGGTACTTAATACCAGTTATAATATTATAGTTGCATCAGTAATATTATAGTTTATTTGAAAAAACAATCGAATTTAAAGTTTGTCCCTATTATCATTTCCAACTTTAATTATACATTTCATTATTTTGGTTTATAAAAATTAAATTATTATACAAAAACCACCCCAGAGTCATTGAAGCATGTCCCTTCCGTGTAAGCATCAATATATGGTAATTATTATTTGGTCTTGAAATCAAATAAATGGAGAATTGCAAAATTTTGTCCCTATTATTTTTTATTACAACACTGTATATGCATAGGTAAAAGCTTTAAACGTAAAAGCTTTAAACTTTGTTTACAAACAGAACAATACCGAATTTAATGAAAATGCACGTAGAATCCTAGACGCGATTGTGCATTTGGAAAAGATAACATGTACATACATATATTTTATTTCCGTAAGCATTCTTGTTAAAATAATCATAATTGTCATGAACAAAAATTATTTTATTGACATTATGAGGACTAAGCTGCGACCGTTTATTTGTAATTGTGAGTCCAGCAATAGAGAACACACGCTCACTGGGTGTACTAGTTGCCGGAATGCACAACACTTTTTGTGCTAACTTGGTTAGTAAGGGCATGCAAGAAGCCTTTTCTTGCCAAAAATTTAAAACGGGTTTGGTTGATGATAAACTGAATAGCAAATGGCATTCCGTTTCTAGATTCATACATTTTGAGTTAGAAGAATGCCGTTCAGCCAGCTTCATTATTTTGCTGGTTGATGGAGCATCATATTTATTCTTCTGTTCAGAGCTAGTATTCGGAACATCTCCAATTAAAGTACTATACATTTTTATTATAAATTTTACTTTTGTTAAATTCTGTGCTGTACAATATTCCAATAGACAATCAAGTGAGTTGAAGCGCGGATCCAGCAAAGATGCGCAAACTAATATGTCGGATATTGGAAATCTGTAGTCCAATTTACTTTTCATGTTGTGCTTCATTTGCGCAATAGGACAAAAGTCGTTCAACTCACTCTCTTGTAATATTGAAACAATTTCTATTCGTATAATCAATGCAAGGGAAATAGATGGATATGAGTCCCCGGATAGAATATTCACAGCATCCTTCAATTTTTGCAAAAAATTTTTCAATTTGTACATAAGTTGTACTTCAGTCTCTAAAAGTATTAATTCTGCCTTGTTACACTTTGCGAGCAACTTATTAATTGCAGTTCTTTGTACTCCAATACTATCCAACAATGATAGAACGCTATGCCATCTTGTTGGAACTGCATTTTTGAGTGTAATATTTCTATTACCGATTAAACTACCTTGCAAGTTATTTACATTATTGATATGGCGATAAGTTTCCAGGGGAACATTATCTAATGGCTCAAAACCATCTTCATAGTTGATCCAAAAATCGTCTTCGGATGCCAAAAACTCTTCCAAATTGTCTATTTTTGACAAAATTTCCCGTTGAATTGAGTCTGCTTCACATCTTAGAATATTAGTTTTGAAACGTAGTGCTTTTACAATAGTTTTGCACTTCACAATTAAGTCTTTTAAAGCGGGAACGGAATTATAGCCATCTACGCTAAGTAAGTTATGCAATCCATGACCAAGGCAGAAATGATTATTGATTTGCCCTAATCTAACAGCTTTTTTTATATTGCTGCCCTGATCAGTTACAACGAAATTAGATTCCAATTGTAAATTGAAGTTGTCTGCAACTTCCTGGAGCTCAGTCAAAATGTTATTTGCAGTGTGAGACTTCGATAAGTACTTGGTTGCTAGCGTAAGGTGTTTCATCTCAGTGAATGTTGTGAGGCAATGAAAAGTAAAGGTGATATAGCTTCTTCTTCGGAAATTATCCGTCCACGAATCAAATGTCAAGGCAAAAGCTTCTTGCCCGGATACCTCACATATAACTTGTTTTAAAACTGCTTCATATACATCGTCTAACGCTGTTGTTGAAAGTGTTTTGTAATGAGGAATGTCATCATCATTTACAACTACCTTATATTTTTTCAGGAAATCTTTAATTCCATTGTGGGATATAATATTGAATGGAAGCAGATCTCTCGCCATCCACAAAGCTAGATCTCTTCCTAGAACCCATTTTTTATACTTATTTAACTTTTTGCTACACGATTGGTTGAAAAATTTTGAAATTGGCAACTGAGAAGTGTTCGCTTGCTCGACATCACGTATATTGTGTTCATTTTTTAGGTGGCGAGTGAAGTTTCCTGTTGAACAGCTTTTACTATACCATTGAATTTTAGCACTAGAATAAAAATTTATTATTAGATAAAAAGTTAAGCAAAGAGTTAAGTGGGGATGTTTATTTTTTACCATGCAAATATTTCTTTGTCGTCTTCTTTTTTTTGGCGCTCTAAACACAAAGTGCAAAATACTTTTTCGCTTTCAATATTTTGGCCTTCTATAAGAAGATTACCAAAGTAGTCCCATGCTTTACTTCTTCGTTTTCCACTTGAACGATCAAGATTTATAATATATTTTGCCACTGGCTTATCCATCTACATACATATGTTTTTTTTTTTCTTATTAGGAATGAAATATATTATTTTCAAATTGTTGGTTAGCTTTGAAATATAATAAAGATGGGACAGAATCAACTTTCCTTAAAATCGATTTTTGCTTATTAATCATTAAGTACAGCGTTGCCGAATTGACGATTTAACGTAATTTTTACGATTTTTCCTAACAAATGACGATTTTTTGGAATATTATCTCTTTTTTTATTAAATGGTGAAAGTGGCATTATTTAAAAATTTAAACTATCAGTACAATAATTAAATGGTTATCTTAAAAATAAATCCTTATATTTTGTAAATTATTTTTCAAGGCAAAATGTTATGAAAAAGTATTAATGAACCATGAAAGTGATTTTTTGTATTATATAAGTGCAATGTTCAGATTTTAGATTGTTTTTGGGAAAATTTTCCATTACGGAAGTTAGTTTACGTTATATTTTTTGTTAAAGTATTAAAATTTACCAAAAAAAAAAACAACACCAAAACTGCGCACTATTGCCGAGGTAAAGCACGTATAAAAACGCACATATGCTTATAAATGTGTGGAAGACCTTTTTTCGTTGGCGACCTTCGGCCGCGCTTTAAAAAAATAACGCTCAGCCGACAAAATTCTCTTTCTGGGGAAATATCTATGGACCCATTCAACTTTACCAACAAATATCTGGTAAACTATAAACTTTCGGCAAGTTTTGATTTCAGTGTTGAGATCTATGAGAGGTCCTATATCCCCCTTAAAAAGTTATTTCTCTCGGGGCTTGCTTCCTTAATGGAAAGCCGGCCTTTTTTCTTTTTTACAAAGAGTTTTTAGTAAAGATGAGAAAGAAACAAGATTTTCACCATTTTCTCGCTGAAATGACGATTTTTTTTACTTGAAAAATGACGATTTTTCTTCTAAAAAATTCGGCAACGCTGATTAAGTATACTATCCACCAGCGTTGCCGAATTGACAATTTTATCGTCATTTTGACGATTTTTCAAAGCAATGACCATTTGACGATTTTTACCAGAGACCATAACAATTATAACAAATACATATAAAAATCTCTCATAACAATTATTGAGCAATGGAAAAAATTTTCCATCATCAATAACAATTATTCAAAGATCGATATTTTTTCGATCAGATCATATGAAAAATACGGTCGAAGACAATCGCAATTTGGCGTTCGGTCGGTCACCAAACAATTTTGTGTGTATTAATTGAAATTTTTATGCACCACATTTTTATCGATAACTCTGTTACCGATTAATATATCGAAATGGAAACTTGACCAAATGATAGCTGTAGCCAAGCGCTTTCGCTTGGCACTCATTTTGCGGTGTTCGGTATTCTATATTCGATATTCGTATTAGGTATTCGTATTCCGTATCCACAATTATGAGCTGATCTAAAAAATATTTATCATCCGGTAATTGTTATGGAGGATCGAAAACAATATCAATTGCTCATAACAATTATGGGATGATCTAAAATATATCCATAATTCAGTAATTGTTGTGGAAGATCGAAAAAATATGAATTGCTCATAACAATTATGATCTGATCGAAGAAATATCGATCTTTGAATAATTGTTATTGATGATGGAAAATTTTTTCCATTGCTCAATAATTGTTATGAGAGATTTTTATATTTATTTGTTATAATTGTTATGGTCTCTGGTAAAAATCGTCAAATGGTCATTGCTTTGAAGAATCGTCAAAATGACGATAAAATTGTAAATTCGGCAACGCTGGTGGATAGTATACTTAATCAGCGTTGCCGAATTTTTTAGAAGAAAAATCGTCATTTTTCAAGTAAAAAAAATCGTCATTTCAGCGAGAAAATGGTGAAAATCTTGTTTCTTTCTCATCTTTACTAAAAACTCTTTGTAAAAAAGAAAAAAGGCCGGCTTTCCATTAAGGAAGCAAGCCCCGAGAGAAATAACTTTTTAAGGGGGATATAGGACCTCTCATAGATCTCAACACTGAAATCAAAACTTGCCGAAAGTTTATAGTTTACCAGATATTTGTTGGTAAAGTTGAATGGGTCCATAGATATTTCCCCAGAAAGAGAATTTTGTCGGCTGAGCGTTATTTTTTTTAAAGCGCGGCCGAAGGTCGCCAACGAAAAAAGGTCTTCCACACATTTATAAGCATATGTGCGTTTTTATACGTGCTTTACCTCGGCAATAGTGCGCAGTTTTGGTGTTGTTTTTTTTTTTGGTAAATTTTAATACTTTAACAAAAAATATAACGTAAACTAACTTCCGTAATGGAAAATTTTCCCAAAAACAATCTAAAATCTGAACATTGCACTTATATAATACAAAAAATCACTTTCATGGTTCATTAATACTTTTTCATAACATTTTGCCTTGAAAAATAATTTACAAAATATAAGGATTTATTTTTAAGATAACCATTTAATTATTGTACTGATAGTTTAAATTTTTAAATAATGCCACTTTCACCATTTAATAAAAAAAGAGATAATATTCCAAAAAATCGTCATTTGTTAGGAAAAATCGTAAAAATTACGTTAAATCGTCAATTCGGCAACGCTGTACTTAATGATTAATAAGCAAAAATCGATTTTAAGGAAAGTTGATTCTGTCCCATCTTTATTATATTTCAAAGCTAACCAACAATTTGAAAATAATATATTTCATTCCTAATAAGAAAAAAAAAAACATATGTATGTAGATGGATAAGCCAGTGGCAAAATATATTATAAATCTTGATCGTTCAAGTGGAAAACGAAGAAGTAAAGCATGGGACTACTTTGGTAATCTTCTTATAGAAGGCCAAAATATTGAAAGCGAAAAAGTATTTTGCACTTTGTGTTTAGAGCGCCAAAAAAAAGAAGACGACAAAGAAATATTTGCATGGTAAAAAATAAACATCCCCACTTAACTCTTTGCTTAACTTTTTATCTAATAATAAATTTTTATTCTAGTGCTAAAATTCAATGGTATAGTAAAAGCTGTTCAACAGGAAACTTCACTCGCCACCTAAAAAATGAACACAATATACGTGATGTCGAGCAAGCGAACACTTCTCAGTTGCCAATTTCAAAATTTTTCAACCAATCGTGTAGCAAAAAGTTAAATAAGGATAAAAAATGGGTTCTAGGAAGAGATCTAGCTTAGTGGATGGCGAGAGATCTGCTTCCATTCAATATTATATCCCACAATGGAATTAAAGATTTCCTGAAAAAATATAAGGTAGTTGTAAATGATGATGACATTCCTCATTACAAAACACTTTCAACAACAGCGTTAGACGATGTATATGAAGCAGTTTTAAAACAAGTTATATGTGAGGTATCCGGGCAAGAAGCTTTTGCCTTGACATTTGATTCGTGGACGGATAATTTCCGAAGAAGAAGCTATATCACCTTTACTTTTCATTTCATATTTTGACCTCAGGAAAAAAAAAGTTACCAATCGACGTGTTTTGACCTCAGGAACACGAACCTGAATGCGGAAATGTTTTATTTTTTGCCCGTTAAAAGTTATTAACAAAATTCTAAATTTTTTGGGACTGAGGCTAGTAAAGTAAGAAACAGCCAAAGTTTTTGTTAAAAACTTTTAACGGGCAAAAAATAAAACATTTCCGCATTCAGGTTCGTGTTCCTGAGGTCAAAACACGTCGATTGGTAACTTTTTTTTTTTTTTTTTTTAATTTTGAAGAACTTTAGCAGTTAGCAAAACTAGGAAAATATGTACACATCTCGCTCCCTACGGGTATGGCGCGCCCGCGCACGCCGCCGCGCCGATACGCCGATTTCACGGAATATGGCGGCGGCGGCCGATTATGAAGGTAATCGGCGCGGCGGCGGCGGCGTTTATCGGCGGCGTATATGTCTAATATGTAGGTATGTGTATACGTACGTTGTTTCATAATTTCGCGAAGCGTGCGCGCGCGCATCACCCTGCTCGCTCAACATCTGCATGCAGACTGATTATTTTTATTAATTTTGTACTTTATCCTACAGTAGGCGCACCAACAGACACTCATTATTTAGTAATGGCTTGAGTGTAGTGGTGCCCAAGACTGATTATTACTTTTTGCAAATCCACTGAGTAATATGCAACCAGTGTTGCCACTGAAAAAAAATTTTACCGACCAAATTACCGCCCAATTCCGCCAAAAAAGGCCCAAAAACCAGAAGTCAACTTAAAACTAGACTGACGCCGATCTCTAAAGGAGATGGCCAAACAGATCTATCTGCACCTCGTGTAGATCCCGGGACATAGGGATATCAATGGTAATAGTAGGGCGGATGAACTTGCGAGGCAGGGCACTACCGAGCAGGTTCTTCCATAAGGCATAGGTATGCCTTAGCCACAAACGAGCTAATTCTTAAACAGCATGTCTATAAACTAGCAAGCGATAGATGGCAACAGAAGCCATTATGTCGAACATCAAGGCAAATCTGGCAGAAATGGGTTCACAAGCGATCCAATCAAAGAAGTACTCTAAGTAGAGATGACATCTCGAACCTTGTGGTTGTACTCACAGGACACTGCCTCATCGGGAAACACGCAGAGAGGCTAGGTGCATCCTACCGCAGATGCTGCATAAGCTTGAAAGATGATGAGGCGAGGAGACAATCGAACACCTCATCTGCCACTGCTTTGCTCGGCTCTTAACAGCGGCAGACAACGCTTTCTTGGGACTTCCTTCCTGGATTGCCTATGCAAAGTCACTAAAGTGAACTAGTTCACTGAAGAGAGCGCTCAACAAAGTGAACTAAATATCCCAACTCTAATAGATATGCGAATAGTGTGTTTCACTAACAATAAAATAACTTTACACGGGAAAGATAAAATGTTTAGCGTCCCAGAAATTGTCTCCACTAAAAATATTCATATTACAAATCGGACCAAAATTGATTTTAGCCGCCCAACAGCCCAAAGTAAATTTATCGGACCAGATTTGGTCCGAAAGGCCCAATTTCGGCATCACTGTATGCAACATTCGACTCAGTTATTGATTTTTCGCCATGTTCTTTCACGACCTTCCTTCACTTTACGGATGTGATGTGACCATGATGTGCATGTTTCACACGCCGTAACGGAATTATTAACATAAACTATAATCTATATCTATATATATATAAAAATCAAGCCCATTTCTTTGTCGCCGGCTTTCGCCCAAACGCGTGGAGGGATTTTGACCAAATTTACACACCAGCTTAGCACCTTGCCCTAGATGGTTTATATGCATATTTTTTTCAAATCCCGAAGTCGGATCCCGAGATATAGGTTAAAAGGTCAAAACGTGGATCCGGCTTTCCCCTGAATATTTTTGGACGATATTGGTATCAAATGAAAGGTATTGAGCAGGGAATTTACATAGAATAGTACTCATTGTGATTCCTAGGTTGAGTCTCCAGATATGGGTCAAAACGTGGACCCGAATGACCCTCGAATGTTTCTGAGCGATATTAGTATCAAATGAAAGGTCTTGATGAGGACTTCAGCAGAGAACTCTTATAATTGTGATGCCTGGGCCGGGTCTCCAGATATAGGTCACAACGTGGACCCGGATGACCCTCGAATGTTTCTGAGCGATATTAGTATCAAATGAAAGGTATTGAGCAGAGAATTTACATAGAATAGTACTCATTGTGATTCCTAGGTCGAGTCTCCAGTCATGGGTCAAAAGTGGGCCCGGATGACCCTCGAATATTTGTGAGCGATATTGGTATCAAATGAAAGCTATTGAGCAGAAAATTTACATAGAATAGTACTCATTGTGATTCCTAGGTCGAGTCTCTATATATGGGTCAAAACGTGGACCCGAATGACCCTCGAATGTTCCTGAGCGATATTAATATCAAATGTGGGTCAAAACGTGGACCGGGATGGCCCCGGAAAATTTCTGAACGATTTTGGTGTCAACTGAAAGGCAGGGCTTTTACATAGAGATGAACTCATTATGATTCCTAGGCCAGGTCCCCAGATGTGGGTCAAAATGTGGATCCGGATGGCCCCGGATAATTTCTCAGCGATATTGTTATTTAATCACGGCGCATGGCGATTCCTAGGTGGGATCCCAAGATATGGGTCAATATGTGGACCCGGATAACAGTGGCGGACCTGGCTTGTTTTACCAAGGCAAGCCAAGTCAATGAGCGTTGCTCTAGGAACGAAAAACTATATACATACATATGTATGAAATTATACTAAGGTATATTTTATATTTTTTATTGAAAATATTTAAAGGTACATTTTTTCATTCAGGTATTGATTTTGGTTTAAAAAAAACTTATAAAAATTAATTCAGGTACAGTTTTTATAAACTTAGAAACTTACACGAAATTTTATTATATTAATACATTGCATATATGTATGTAATATGTACATATCGTCCCTGTGAATACAAAAAGAGCTATATAATTTTTTTTCGAAATTTTTTTATTGGAATTTTTCTAACCCTATTCATTGCCAACATTTCTCCATTTGCAGTTTTTTTATATCTCGTTTGGTTTAGAAATTATCAAATACAGACAAATTGGTAATGGTTAGTTAATTAGTTCGATACGCAACTTTTCCACATACAAACTAGGACTAGCGCTCTATTGTGTACAGATTTATATACCACCAAAATCAAATTTAAGTGGTATAAGAAAAGAGCTATATGCTATAAAACGGTACAAATCTTTATCACGTCGCAAGGGTCAAAAAAAGTGATTTAACAACCATTTTTGAATTAAAAGTTTACCAAATTTTGCCAATGGACGCCAGGAATCAGTTTTTCTGCTCTCCTGCAAAGCTGCTGAAGAACACATAGCCCTTTTTAGTTTCGCAGGGACGATATGTATCTATATATTATATATTTGCGATTTATAGGATAAAGAATATTTATAGCCTAATACAATAACAATTGAAATGAATTTTAAATTAATTTCATATCACAATTTTAATTCATAAACTTTAATTCAAATATCTTGCATCTAGGTTTGTCGAAAATTCATAAAGTTTTATACAAAAATATAAAAAAATAGAGCTCTAGATACCCGGGTATCGATCAGTTCGAGCAGCTTATGTTTATTTAAAGCCCGTTTGTTGTTCAAATGCCCGTACAAAAATTCGCGCTTACAACCAAAAAAAAGTGTATCAGGAAAACAAAAATTAAAGAAATACGGACAACAAAAAAAAACTTCAAAATACCCGATCTCGAAAAAACAAACGGGAAATAAAAAAAAAACAAACAAACGAGCATTTGAACAAAAAAATCGAGAGCTCTAATAAAAAACAAAAAATTAATTTTTTTTTATTTTTCATTTAACTTTATTTTGTTTTATTTCACATTATTTCACTTTATTTTACTTCATTTTATTGTATTTTATTTTATTTTATTTTATTTTATTTTATTTTATTTTATTTTATTTTATTTTATTCTACTTTATTCTACTTTACTTCATTTTATTTTATTTTATTTTATTTTATTTTATTCTACTTTATTTTATTTTATTTCACTTTACACTACTTTATTTGATTTTATTTTATTTTATTGTATCTTATTTCACTTTATTCTATTCTATTTTATTTTATTTTATTTTATTTTATTTTATTTTATTTTATTTTATTTTATTTTATTTTATTGTATCTTATTTCACTTTATTCTATTTTATTTTATTTTATTTTATTTTATTTCACTTTATTCTACTTTATTTTATTTTATTCTACTTTATTTTATTTTATATTATTTCACTTTATTTTATTTTATTCTACTCTATTTTATTTTATTTTATTTTACTTTATTTTATTTTATATTATTTCACTTTATTTTATTTTATTTTATATTATTTCGCTTTATTTTAATTTAATTTACTTTTATTTTATTTTCTTTTACCTTCTTTCACTTTATTCTATTTTATTTTATTTTATTTTATTTTATTTTATTTTATTTCACTTTATTCTATTTATTTATTTTATTTTATTTTATTTTTTTTATTTTATTTTATTGTATCTTATTTCACTTTATTCTATTCTATTTTATTTTATTTTATTTCACTTTATTCTACTTTATTTTATTGTATCTTATTTCACTTTATTCTATTCTATTTTATTTTATTTCACTTTATTCTACTTTATTTTATTTTATTCTACTTTATTTGATTTTATTTTATTTTATTTCAGTTTATTCTACTTTATTTTATTTTATTTTATTCTACTCTATTTGATTTTATTTTATTTTATCTTATCTTATTTCACTTTATTATATTTTATTATATTTTATTTTATTTTATTTTATTTTATTTTATTTTATTTTATTTTATTTTCTTTTATTTTATTTCACATTATTTCACTTTATTTTATTTTATATATATACACATATGTATAATTCATATGTAATTATTTATATTCTAGTTGGAAACGTCTATTCTTTCTGAGAAATGATTTAATAACATCTTCGTAAAAAGTACATGAACGTTTCAATTCGACTAATAATTCTTTTTCGATTGCAATCGTTGAGAGATCGGTCAGTCTTTTCTGCGTTTGTGTATTTCTTAAATAAGTATGCATTCGTTTTAAAGAAGAAAATGCTCTTTCTGCGGAAGAGCTTGTAGCTGGAATTGTCACAATTAATTTAGCCAATTTCATTAAATCAGAAAAAGCATCTTCTAAATTATTTCCTTTAATAAAATCTATAAGTTGAAAAACGTCAAACGTGTTCAACTCCGGGGATGAATATAAAGATATGAGTTGCTGCTTAAGCATATACTTATCAAAGTATTTTCCAAAATACTGATTTAAAACAAGATATTCATCATTCGGAAATTTTGCTTTATACTGATCGAATTTTTTGTTGTTTAATAATTGAAAAAATGTCAACTTAAAAATTTCAGAATATCTTTCATTAACTTCGGTGGATATATTATCAATAATTTCTCTGAATATTCTTTTAAACTCAATTTTAGGGCAAATAACGTTTCTTTTAACTACAGGAGCGGAATTGTTTTCTAGCGATTCACTATAAATACAATTAAATGAGTTTAAAAAGGTAGTTTGTAGCCAACAATCAAACTCCTTAATTTTGTTTATACAATATCCTGCGTCAACTTGTGATTTTTGTATTATATTATATAAATGATCAGTTTTTTGGAATAAAACATGAAAGGCTTTAAGAAAAAAGTTAAACTCAAATGATTTAAACAAATTAAAGAAATTTTTTACACAAAATAGGGTATCACCATCCCAGATCTCATCATTTTCCATCATATCTTTAAAAAGATCTGTGAGATTAAGTTTCTCTTCATAAACAACATTTACTATACGGGATGAATAACACCAACGTGTTGTCGAAGTTTGAGGTAATCAATGGGAGCAAGACAGAAACGTAAATTTCAAAGTTGTTATGAATATCCTTCAAAAACAGCGAAATTGCTTATGTATGTCGACATTAGCTACTCTGCCTTATTGGCACTGATAACAAACGATATTAAATTACCTGAATATTAAACACAATTGCTCTCGATTGGAAACATCTGAAGTCTCATCTATGATAATAGAAACAAATGGGGTTTTTTTAATTTCCATTTCGATTCGTTTATGTAAGATGTCCGAAACACTCTCAATCATATCATTCTGAATTTTGTGTGATAAATAATTTGGATCAGAAGGTTGATTTCGTTGAATATGTTTTTCTAAAACTGTATCATATTTGGAAAGCAAATAAATGCACTCGAGAAAGTTTCCCCGATTTACTGAAGTTTCCGACTCATCAACAATGTCAACTAATCTTTGAAAAACACTTCTATTATGGTCAATTTTAGAATTATATTGATTAATTTCGTCTGATAACTGTCGGGACAACGCAGTCTCTATTCTCTGCTTGCCAAAATTATAAAATGATATTACAGCATTTAAATGGTTTTGAGAAGCTTGGTGCCTCTTTGTTGCGTTTGTTAAATTGTTTAAATCGTCATATCCTGACGAGTTCCACACGTTTTTATCATTTGAAAAGAAAATACACTGCCAACAAAAAAATTTATTCAAATGTGAGCATCCAGTAATCCACCGAATGCTATATACTGATCTATTAAAAGATCTTTTGTGCGATGCTCTTATTTGCGTAATATCTAGGTCTGGGGTTGGTTTTTCTGATGAAATCAATTCTTTCTTTTTTGCAAAGTTCAAGGAGTATAACTTTTTGTTCACTATTAATTCTTTAATGCACTTGAGTTCTTCACAGTTAACGACATTCATTGTAACAACAAAAAAGAAATTAATTTCAATTGTTTTAATCTTTTTTCCAATGTCAAAATCAGATGTTCTTTCCAGGGCTTCGGAGCGGAGCGGAGCTAAGAGCAAAGAAACTAATGGCGTTTTCGATTCTGGCATAAAATGTTACCCTTTAATATGCCAGTTATCAAATTACGTAACCAGTCTTCATTTTAAATGGATGGTTTTGTAGATAATGATGCCCTGTGACTTAGCTAGAGGTCAATATTCGCTGAAATTACCACACAAGCTTACAAGATGGCTAAGAAAATCAAGCAGGGCAACATTTTTTCCAGAAACGAAAACGGCATAAACCTTTTGCCCGGAGCAGACTTGGAGCTCAACTCACATTGGCAAGAGCGGAGCTGGAGCTAAAAATCACTAGCTCCTTAGGTCCTTACATACATATTTGTAAATATGTACAAAATTGCAAAAATTCATTAAAATTTCGGAATAGGGATACTAATCCAAATGTCTTCACTCCAATAAAATAGACCCGAAAACAGAAATTAACATTTGTGATCCGATTAAAAGGTATTGACAAAAACTAACTGCTGCACCTTCTTTGCGTTGTTTGACGATTCGATATACACACATCACCACCATTTTTTCCTACCTGAACCCTACTAAAATCACTTCCAACATACTGCTTTTTTTAAAGCGATATTTAACTTCTTCATTTTAGTTTGTATTATTATTTTAGTTTTATTTAACAGGGACCAATATTAATGATTAATCGTTATTCCACTATGATCGGAAAATTTTAAGCGATGTCCATAAAAATCAAAAATAATCATTATTTTTTAGTTTTATTTTTTTATATATTTCGGAAATAATCATTATTTTTTGAGTTTTATTTTTATTTTTTGATAAAAATAACATTCATTCCTTGAGTGATATTTTATCGTTCAGAGATAAAAAATATTCTTTGAGTTTTATATTTTTGCTTGGGTCGGAAAATCAAATCGTCTCTGAAGTCTCTGAAACATATTTACTAATAAATTCCCATTGATATAACTTCGTGGATGAGTAAAACTTAAAAAATAATGATTATTTTTTATAAAATATAAAAAAAAACTCAACATATAATGATAAGACGTCGATTTTTATTATAAAGCTCATAACGATTGGGGCCCCTGTCATTTAAGTTCTTTTAACCGATTTGGCGCCTTGTTCTCTCCTATTGAAGGAAACACACGCAACATAATGCTCAAAATGTATCCAGTTATAAAAATGCGACCAACCCTATTTTTTAATTTTAATTAAAACATAAAAATTTCACTTCCACATTTCCGATAATGACAAATTTTAATAAATTTGATAAGAAAATCCCAAAAAAAAACATTTGCAACTAAGAGCTGAGCCAGAAAAAAAAAAAAATTGGGAGGGAAGCAGAAGCGGAGATAACGAAAAAGCTGTTGCTCCGATGCCCTGGTTCTTTCACAGTTCACGAATTAGCATTAGAAAGCCGGCTTCGCACCTACATAGAAAAAATGACAAGTTCAAAATTTTTTACAACAACACTGCAGGTATAAATGCATGAAAATATTTGAATTTCCTCCTTTAATTCCTGAAGGAGTGAAGAAACGAATACTGCAACATGTATGTTTTGCAAGCCCCGTAAAAGCCAACTGGTTGAAAAGGGATAGCATTATTGCGAAATTAAATCATTTCGTTCAATATTGCCAGATGCATAAAATAAAGGGTGACACGTGTGAATAAATTTTTCATTGGCAGTCATATTTTGTTTCTCGATCGATTTTTTTTGTTGATAATATTTAAAAAAAAATTTGAGTTATTATATTTATGGTAGGCAAGCCCAGCTTTTCTGCTTATATGAAAGGACCGCCTCTGCCGGATAACCCAGATACCAAATGAAAGGTGTTGAGCGGACTCTCATGTAGAGCCGTACCCATTACGATTTCTTGATCAAGTCTACAGATACCGTACCCATTATAGTTCCTAGGTCAAGTTCCCAGATGTGGGTCAATAAGTGGACCCGGATGAGCCCAGGATGCTTCTGAACAATACTGATAAAAAATGAAAGGTGTTGACCGGGTCTGCTATATAGATATTTTAATAGTGATTCTTAGTCCCGATACCCAATTATGGGTAAAATAGACGATTCGGACTCCACGGAATGTTTTTAAGAAATGATGGTATCAAATGAGAAGTGGAGTGCAGGGTATGTTATGCTAAACCCAGTTCCCTAGGGAAAGGGGAAGAGTAATGAGACTGGGAAAGGCAAAGGGACGGAAAAGGAGAGGGAGAATATAATAAGAATGGAATGAAGAGGATGTGGAGAGAGACAGTAAGACAGGGAATTAGATAAGGAAAAAGAGGGGGAATAAAGAGGAGAAAGACAGACAAGGAGAGGTAAGAGAGAGCGATAGAGACAGAGAAGCGGATATGTGACGGGGAAGGAAAAAGGAAACGGAAATGAAAGGAAAGATGAATGGAAAGGAAAAGAGAAAGAGAAAAGTAGAGGGAAAGGGAGTTGGAGACTAATACGAAGAAAAATGGGATAAGAACATGAAGAGGGCAAACTTTTGAAAATATCAATTTTTTCCTTCATTTTTTTAAACTTATCTGAATTGAGCTGAGCTCTGCAGGCCGAGGTAATTTCAGTTTCTAGATACTTCCAACATATTTTAAAGTGTGCCGTTTTTCGCTTCAAGTACCTATAATAGAAAGTGGGCCAAAGCAAAGCTTGGCTGGGTACAGCTAGTAATCTATATATTGATAGGCTAAAATTTTTCCCGTACAAACAATTGCCAGGCTGTTTAGCACATTTAACATACACATATCCACATAAAATTGATATGGATGTGTTCGTATGAGTGAGGAGCAGTGCATAGGCATATAATTTTTTCTATAAATTATTTAATTTCTTTATAATTAATAAATAAAATTTTTAGGTAAGAAATATCGTAAACAATGTTGAAAAGTCGCTTTAATTTAAAAGCGCTCTCTCTATGTTATATGCACTGGCCCAGTTTACGCTCAGATCAAAATCAACGCGGCCAAATATCTCCTATTGCTTTTCCATTGTCGACGTCCAAACACGGAGACACGAAGTTGAGCAACCCGCTGCTTTTGTTCGTTTGTTGGAGAGAAGGCGACGAGGAAAGGAGGGGGGCACCAAGTCGTCGGTGCCCGGACAACACGCTTTGTGCAGCAATTCTTATCGCCAGTGACCAATCAGAGCGTTCGAAGAATGCCAGAACAAAACATAATGAACAAAAGTTGTCCAGCGACGAGTTGATGTGTTTGGACAAATGGAAGACAGAACAGCGGCACAAAAGAGAATCGTTGGATAATTTCGCGGCAGAGTTGCTGTGTTTGGACACGGACACTAAAGCGAAAAATGAGAGAGAGGGCGGGAGAGCACACTGAGTACTTTTAATTTTGACCAAGGCAAGGCAGATCTAGGAAGGTAGGCCCGGTGGCGAATTCAGAAACTACTTTTTTTATATGCAAAGGTAGAGTGTAATGTCAAAATCCAAGCGAATTCACATCATGGCCAATAGGAATGGACGAGCCCCAAGCGAATTCATTCATTTTGACATTACACTCTACCGATTACACTAACAAAATACATAGGAAATTTCTCAATTCGCCACCGGGCCTACCTTCCTAGATCTGCCTTGGACCAAGGCATATCTAACAGGTAGGCTCGGCGGCGAATTGAAAAACTTCTTTTTTTATTTACAAAGGTAGAGTGTAATGTCAAAATCAAAGCGAATTCACATCATGGCCAATAGGAATGGACGAGCACCAAGCGAATTCAGATTTTAACCACGGCGAAATATCATTTTGACATTACACTCTACCAATTACAATAACAAAATACATGGTAAATTTCTGAATTCGCCACCGGGCGTACCTTCCTAGATCTGCCTTGATTTTGACCATGATTTCGCGTCGAACCGTTATCAAAAGGGCAAATCAGTGTTGTCACCTACCCTTTTACACAAATAACAAAACGCCACGGCTTAATACAAAAAGGGCACAACAACAACACTTGGTGACAATAACGAAATATAAATGCACCGACTCTCTCAGTGGAGACGGGGTGGGTACATACAATAAATCAACCACAAAAACCAAAATCAACCAAAATTAAAATACCAAAAACTTTTCACGAAAATATCCAAAGCTAAGACAAACGAATGTTTTATGGGTGCACCCGAGGTGAGGTCCAACCGGAAGGTTACGAACCCACTCGCACAGTTCCTGAGCTGCCAGGAACAACTTTAACCCGCCGCCAAATGACTGGGCTCTGGGTGCGGGACGCTAGAAGGATGGGTTAAGGAACACAGGGGGCGAAACAAAGAGGCGACAAACTCTACAACAACAACACAAAGTATACTTAACCAAGCCGGAGTGTGTTCCGGCTTCAAAATCTCCGCGGTGTCCACCACCAACTCGCCACGATCCACCTTGATTTCACTTTCTTCTTTTTGTCACACCCTAACCCACACTATTTTCCTTCCGATCTTAAACCTCCCTTTTTTTTTATTTAACTTTTCCTCAGAACATTCCTTTAACTCTTTTTTTTCAGAAACCTTTATCTAACCCACTTGACACACTGATACTACTATCTTTTATTTTTCTATTTTTTTTTTTTTTAACACCAACGCCTTTATGAATATTTAACAAATCGCACGCACACTCTTAGAAATTTTCGTGTAATTTTGCATACAAAAAGGTAGGTTACTTTTTTCCTACCTTATTCTGCGCAAAATCGCACACTGAAAAATTCAACAGATAAGCTGTTTAAATTTAAACAATAAAAGTGTAAAGCCTACACAAACAAACTTTAAATCTAAACACCAATCGAGTAATAAATTGTAATTTCGCATATAAGTTAAACAAAATTACAAATTCACTATGTAATTTTACTCCACTCAATTGTAATTTCGCGCACGAGATTTGAAATTACAATTTCTGTATGCAATTTTAATCCAAAATGCGTGTAAAATCGCATGATATGCTCACTTTTGCTGAAAAGTGCGTAAAATTTCGTTTAGAACTGTAAATTACACAGTTGTAGTGTAAATCTACGAAAGAAATGTAATTTTCAACTAAAAATTACATATATTTTGGTAGCATATTTACACGCAGTTTTTAGAGTGCACAAAAAGAGATCTTCTCACAATCGCATACAAGAGTATTCTGACGCGCACCCGCGAGCCAGGCCGAAGGCTGCGCGCCAGCATATACATTTATGTATATACCATCAGGCTGTATGTGTGGGTAACCACCCGGTCGCACCGAACCGCTAACCTGTGCGGTCATCACCGATGCCCCGACCAATGATATACAACCACACACACATAAACTGCCTTCATCTAGCGGATGCCTTAATGCACCGCCAAAAGGGACGAAAGCGATGACACCCCTTTCTGCGCCTTCCGCGCTCATTGTTTTTCTTTATTTACATCATTACATTGGTGGGAAACTCCGCTAAAAGGCAAAAGCTCGCAACACACCCCGCCAGTACTGCCCATCATGGCAATATCAATTAACTTCATTTGTCGCCGCTAGGGTGCGCTCCCCGTTGGGAACAAAGGATAAAAGGTAAAAAGGTAAATAAACAAAACAAATGAAAATTTGCTCTGCCAGTGCATATATACATAGTGGGAGTAGCAAAAGGAAAAATATTTTGTCGCGATCAGACCGCGACAACTCCACCCTTTCCTCGTGAAAGAAGGAAACTTCAGTCTTTGGCCCTAATGCTACCTATCCCGATACGGCTTTAAATCCCTAACATTCCATGTACCCTTCTCCCTATCATTCTCATCTACTAAAACATATGTCCAAGGAGATACCCTCTTTTTAATCACAAAAGGCCCTACATACTTAGGCGCTAACTTCGCTGCAAAATAATTAGCCGCATCGGACAACGCAAAATTCTTCCTCCACACTAACTCTCCTGGCATATATTGGACATCTCTTCTCCTAAGATTATACTGTTTAGCTAACTTAGCTCCTGCCTGCTCCAACTTCAATCTTATGTCTGCTCTAATTTCCACTAACTTCCTAGCTCTCTCCTCGCAATTCAATTGTTCCTGCTCTCCTAAGGACCTTATATAACCCTGACTACCTTCAAGCACCATGTCCCGACCAAAGTTAACAAAGTATGGTGTAACTCCTAACACCTCATGCTGTGATGACCTAATGCAACACGCTACCTTCGCTAATTGCTGATCCCATGACCTCTGGTTTTCTGAAACATAAGCCCTAAGGGTAGTCTTAATAATTTGATTAATCCGTTCCGCTGGATTAGCCTGCGGATGATAATGCGCAGTATATCGCAACTGGAAACCGTAGACACCACAGAGACCCTGAAGCTCACGACTCTTGAACTGGGGTCCATTATCACACACAACGGAACTCGGAACGCCAAACAATAGAAAAACATCATTTTCAAGAAATTTACAGACACTCTTCGCAGTCGCTGTGCGCAAAGGAAACAACAATGGAAACTTCGAAAAATAATCCACAACCGTCAGAATATATTGGTAACCTTGAGTTGACTTTACCAAAGGACCAACCAAATCCACACAAATCATCTCCCACGGTTCAACTTCCTTAGACCTCTCTATCATTCCCCCAGCTGGCTGTTTATTATCAGGCTTTACCTGCTGACATGTCCTACAAGTTCGTACATACTTAGCAACATCGGATTTCATTCGCGGCCAATAAAACTTCTGAGCAACTCTAGCGAACGTTTTCCTCACACCCATGTGTCCTGCTAACGGACTATCATGGCAACTTTTCAAAACATTTTCGCTCTGAGAATTTTCAATAACCATTTTCCATTCGGGCCCCTCCCCGTAAATGGATGGATACGGCGATTTAACAAATTTATAAAGGACACCATCTTCTACTCTCCACGCAGGGTACGACAAAGGATTCTCTGACACTGATTCAATCATTTTCGTTATCCAAGGGTCCGACGTAGAAATTTCAAAAATAACAGGAACATTTCTCGACAACAAATCTGGGACAACATGTTCTTTCCCTTTCCTATGGATAATCTCAAAATCATATTGTTGAAGCTTCAATGCCCAACGAGCCAATCTACCACAAGGATCTTTCAACCTATTTAACCAAATCAGGGAAAAATTATCGGTGATAACTTTAAACTTTGTCCCTTCGATGTATGGTCGCAACTTCTCGACCGCCCACAGGACCGCCAAACATTCCTTTTCTGTGGTGGAATAATTTTTTTCACCTTTATTCAGGGACCTACTCAGATATGCTATCACCTTCTCACCGTCTTCAAAGTCTTGGGTCAACACAGCTCCTATACCAAAGTCTGACGCATCCGTTTGTATAATAAAGGGCCTATCAAAATCTGGGCAACTTAAAACAGGCGCCGTAACTAAACGTTCCTTAGCTTCTCTAAAACTCCTATCACATTCTTCACTCCAAATGAACTTTTTATTTTTCTTAGTTAACTCGGTGAGAGGTCTAACTAACTCTGAAAGATCTTTGATGAATCTACGGTACCAGGACACTGTACCTACAAAAGATCTCACTTGCTTAACATTTCTCGGGACTTCTATCCATAGTTTATATCTATAAGTTGCGACACTCTTTGACATGTTGTGCCTGTCACCCTGCAGTGCTGTGCAAAAGTTACAGAAAAAAAATTCAAATAAATTTTGAAATCTTTAAATCTTTAAAATTATTGGGTGAATTGAATTTGTAATGCTATATTTGTAGCGATAATAACAAAAAATTAACATATTTTTGAGTTTTAATTGATTTTATTCGGAATTTTGGATATTTTCTTGTGAAGATTTTGCTACGTTTGAATACAACACTGTGGTCGATTCTTCTTCACATTTGGTTTATTTAGTTTCCCATTCTCCCATTGACACATAATGTGCCTGTCACTTTTTGCAACAACAATTCCCATGGTTGAAGTTTGTTTTGATGGGGATACAGTGAGTCACAGAGAAAGTGAGCAATTATTTATTCAGACATTTTTATTATTAAATATCTTTGTTAACAATTACTTGACTTTCCTAATTTTTTTGCGACGGAAAAGTTTCAACAACATGCCAGAAATGATGAAAAACAAAAGCATACACGTATATACGCGTCACAATCAAAGCAAGCTTTCTGGCAACTCCAATTTAAATACTTAAACTTTCTCTCTAGAACACCGATTTCTCTCTTATATATTTTTACAGTTCACATTTTACATTATGTGTTAATTATATAAAAAAAAAACAGATCAGGCAATTTTTTTCCATTTTTAAAAGGTGTACTTATCATAAAACACACGCTAGAGCGCGTAAAAATCGTGTTTTGTTAGTTGAATAAAACACATTGGTTGCTAATAAAATTTGTATTATATTTAATTCAAGTGCGCCAATAGATGCATTAGTTGTATTTTTGATGTCAATGTGCAAAGATGGGCCGACAAACAAGTTTAGATATTAGGGATAGAGTAATTGAACTGTTGAAACAAGGCAAAAAAGTATTAAAACCGTTTTCCATATTCCTCTTAGTGGCTAACCTTCACTCTGAGCCCGTTTCATGAACTTTTCCGGTTTTAACTATTATTTTATAACTAAGGAATAATGTTCATCAAATATTTTTTGAAATTCTAAATTGTGGTTTATTCTAAAATATACCTAAGTACATAAATTTGTTTTTCAATCTGTTTGTGTATAATTTTTTGTTTGCATAAAACTTCGGACAACATAACGTGGGTTATTTTCACTGCGACTTACTGTATGTATCAAAAATATAGATACACATTTATTTTTTCAAAACAAAAATGAAATATCCATGACGCAAATCGTTGCTACCCAATAAGCATTTTTGAATGCATTTGAATTTCATTGAGATCAAATCCATTTTCCAATTTCCAACTTGAATTCAGAAACAGCCCATTTTTCGATATGAAAATGTTTCTGTTTCTCCACTTGAAAAAAATATTGGAATTTGACTTGAACTTTATCGATATTCTCCAACCAAAATCAAACGTCAGAATAAAGCTTTTGAGCAACAAACTCTCATCCGATTGAAATAAAGGAACAAAAATGTAACAATTATGATTGTCTGCTTGACTTATTTGCTCACTTTTTTGTTATGCATTTAACAATAATAACAATATTTTATACACAATAATTAGTTGAATTAGATATACATTTCTCTTTAAATTTTATTCTTCACTCACTTTTTCGTTTACTTATTGCTAATATGATTGAATTTAATTAATACTAATTATGCACTCAGTTCAGTTTGGAAAAGTATTGTACCTTAAGTGTAAAAACATGTTGGATATAAACTTGATAATTGAGACTTTTTCCCCACATTGGATTCTTGCTAATTTGGAAATATCCAAATGTAGGAGAATGTAGAGTTTCCAAAGCAACCAAAGCGTTCGAAGGCATCCAGGCATTAATCAAAAAGTATGAATTGGTACAGCGTTTTATCAGCAAACACACTCTGAGAGTGTTAGAGAGTGTAATTCTCAAACTTATCTCTAATCCAAAGCGAAGGTAGAAAACCACACTAGAAATCAATTGGAGACTGATTAGAAAAAGAAATATTTGCAAATTATCATTAGAATTTCATTAGAAAACTACATTGGATTTCAATTCGGAAATTATAATTTTCTCCATTTGAGAGTTATGTCCCATTTTTTTTGAGATCGATATAATTCTCGACAGCTCCACGAGTCGTCATCTAACGTTAGAGATTTGAGAAAAGGGCTAGTTCTCGAGTCATTCTCAAACCGATATCTAACCTAAATGTTTGTTGGGTTTTCACCATCAAAATGGCCGTTTGAATTTAAATTTTTTTATTTCCTTTTGAACATTTTCGTATAAGCAGGGTTGCTCTTTCTCGTACTGTTCTGTTAATACATTTTTCCAGAAATATAGAAAAGGGAATATACGGATACCATTGCCTTTACTACTTCATTCGCGTATATGCAAATTTTATTTCATGTAAGATTAACATGATCGATCTTTACACATAGAATAGCAACAATTTTTTTCAAATTACACGATTTTTCAAACGTGATTTTAGCCTTTTAAACATCATTAGACATTTTGGTAAATGCAACCAAATTTTAGTGTTGATGCAACATAGAGCAATTTTAAAATATACGCTATGAATTAAATATAAAATTTTATTCTTAACACTGCTATTCCGAGCGTTACCGGAAAATTACTTTACTAGTAATTTATGTTGCTGAAAATTGTTACCATCTTTTCAATTGGTATTCTGGCACAAATGGTAACGCTGTCAAAGCATTTCCATACGAACGGAATTGAATCGGGCTGAAAATGGCAACAAAATATTACCACGTATTGAGGTGGTAACTTAATTTTCTGCTGCCAGAATACGAAAAGAGTGTTTAAAGTACCAGATTCTTTATTTCACCAGTAAAGTAAATTATGTTACCACACCGGAATAAGGCCGTTAATGTCATTTATTTCTACATTTACGATAAAAAAACGGACGTAAAAAGATTCATATACGAGTACTTTTTCGATACATTTACGACACTCGTAGGCAATGAACGTTTTAAAGCGAAACAGTATTCGTAGGCGAATCGTAAACGGATTTCGTAAACGATATTTTATTAGAGTTTTCTTTGAGAAAACATCAGTTTACGAGCTCGTTTACGATGATTGTGCTGGCTGGGAAAGAACTTCAGAACTATTTTGAAACATACACAATTTTTTTGAGTATTTGGAGTTCTGCTGTTCGTGCAAAACGCAATTATTATTCTTTTTTTTTTAAATAAAAAGAAAATCTGGTGTCGTGTGAAGAGTTTACCATCAGTGGAAGTGCGTGATGATGGCGTTTCCACTTATATTTTCAGTTTTCAGGTGAATTAAAAGTGAAATGCATTTTTATTTCTAAAAGTTTTTAATGTAAAATATTTTCTTTTTTCTCCTCAAAGTTTGCAATTTTACCACGAGGAAGTCCTTCCATATCTCGCAATACCGAATCACCTTTTTTTTATTGAATGTACATATCGCACCCTAAATCATAAGGTGACACAACTCAACATTTTGTGAAATCGAGTTTTTTCATAAATGTTACACAGAACATATCTCTAGCGATTGCCAAAAAAACTTTTCAATAAGTGTCTCTTTTGACCGAAAAATTACCATAATACGTGGTCTCTTGCCATACGATTGCTTGTAAAGAAAAAAAGTTTTTTGGCTCTCCTGAAAATATTTGAATTTTGAGTTGTGTCACTTTATGATTTAGGGTGCGATATATTGTATTTTTGTAAATTGTAAAATCAGTCCAGTTAATTTAACAATAAATTTAAGGTAAAATCAAAAAAAATTCCGTGTTAATTTAAATAGCTGAAACTGCAAAATTATCTAGTTAAAAATGTAAAATCAACAGGAAAACATTTATCTGTTATTTTATGCGCACGTGGGCCGATATGCGGAAAAAATTAATATATATCGCATACTAAATCATAAAGTGGCACAACTTAAAATTCAAAAATTTTCAGGAGCCAAAAAACTTTTTCTTGACAACCTATGAATTGGAAAAAAGCCACGTATTTTTCAGTCAAAAGAGACTCCGAATGAAAAGTTTTTTTGTTGGCAATCGCTAGAGATATGTTCTGTGTACCGGTTTATGATGAAAAGTCGATTTAATAAAATTTTTAGTTGTGTCACTTTATGATTTAGGGTGCGATATATTTTTATTAAAATCGTTTTCGTAGTGAAGAAAAAAATTCAGTAAAAACGAAGTAAATCCTAACGACTTTGCTCCCATTTTGGTAGTAACAGCAATTATACGAAATTGCACAGCATTGATTCCTTCATTCTCTTCATTTTCGCACAAACACATACGCATTTTTTAAATTGAAGAAGAATAAGACCATTTGAGTGACCAAACTATTTAGTATAAACAATGCTTCTATCCTAACCATTGCCTCTACCTTTTCAGGATCAACATGTAGGCCGTTCCTATCTACGACATATCCTAAATACTTTAACTCAGGCCTACAGAAACTGCATTTCTCTCTATTGAGTTTTAATCCTGCCTCAGCTAATCTATCCAAAACCTCTTGCAGAATTTCCAAATGTTTTTCAAACGTTTTTGTTACGATGAGTATATCATCCAAATATACAAAAACATGGGGCTCTAACTCTGGTCCTATGACCGAATCTATAAATCTCTGCCACGTTGCAGGCGCATTATGTAAACCGAATGGCATTCTCTTAAATTGGAAAAGACCTCTACCTGGCACCGTGAATGCTGTATAGGGCCTAGAACTCCTCTCTACTGGTATTTGCCAGTAAGCAGACTTGATGTCTAAACTTGATAAAAATTTCGCATCCCTCAGCTTATCCAAGGTCGCCGACACATAAGGAAGGGGGTAACTATCCTTCTCGGTACACTTATTCAGAACTCTATAGTCTACACAAAACCTATATGTACCGTCTTTCTTCCTTATCATGACCACCGGGGAAGCCCATGGACTATGAGACGTCTCAATGACACCCTTGCTGAGCATATCCTTCAACTCCTCGTCCATACGCGACTGTATGGTAGGCGATACCGGATAGTATCGCTGCTTCACAGGCTCAACTCCTGCCTTTATTCTTATCCTATGCTCAACAAGCTGGGTTCGACCTAACCCGTCTGCCATAGTCTCAAAAGCATTCCCAACTAATCTACCTAAAGCTTCAGATTGCCTAGTATCTAATTCACTGTGGTCCATAATCGCTACCGACGCCTCCTGTTCCGGTCGAGAAAACGACCATACCCTGCCCCTCAGATCTGGGATTATACCCGCCTTGGTCCAGAAATCTACACTAAGAATAAGAGCATGAGGTATACCAGGAACAATAAGACAATCTACGAGGACCGACTTGCCCTCCACCACAATTGGTAACGAAATAGAACCTAACGCTGATACTCGACCACCATCCGCCAAAGTAACTTGAGGAATATTTACCGATGACGAAACTCTGATGCCATACGCCTGTAGCATACTCCAACCAATCCGACCAATAACTGTACGTGAAGCCCCAGAATCCAACAATGCTCGAAAAGAAAACCAAAAACCGACACATCGATATGTGGACGCTGATCATGGCCGCTTGCCACCAATGAATAACCCATATAACAAACAACTTGACGATCCCCTATTATAGCCAGCTGGGAGTTAGCAGGATTACTAACTCCTGTTAGACCACCTGACCTGCCGTCCCAGGTGTCTAATTCGCGTTTCCCGAATTGTTTGTTGCAGTATTGGAATTACTGCTCCCGCCAGAATCAGACCTGAAGGGATTTGAAGACCGGCTTCCCTCTGGACCAGACCTACCACCACTTTGGGTACCACTTGTCTTTGCCGTACACAATGGACAGTTCCGCTTCATGGCACCAATCCTACCGCATCCAAAGCACTTGATTGTTTTCCTACAATCCGCCGAAACATGACCAAATCGCTTGCAATTGAAACACCTAGTATTCGGCCCATACCTATTCCTCGGACTGGTTACCGACTGGTTCACTGACGCAGCCTCACCACCAACAGACATGTATGCCAAGTCTGGCTCCAATAAACCTCTAGCCCTATGGTTTGGAGGGGGAACAAAAGCATCGACCGATGACCTCACGGCTTCCAACTTCCTTCCCAAAGCAACTAATTCAGTAATCGAACCAGGTGTAACTAGTCCCAATTGAGTCTGGTAGAATGGAAGAAGATTCGCCCTAATTATACCCAACATCCTACTTTCTGAAATCGGCTCCTGTAATCTACCAAACATGATTCTCATCGCCGCAACATAAACTCCAATGGACTCATTTGCTCCTTGAGTCCTTCTCCGAATTTCAGTCATTAATAAGTCGTCGTAATTTGGTGGGAGAAATTCCAATTTTAGCTCCCGAACCAATTCTTCCCATGTTGTAATCGAACGCCTAATTGACCTAAACCAGAGTAAAACTTTTCCCGAGAATAAATCAACCGCACCTCTCAACAATTGAGTTTTAGCAACACCGCGTGCTTCACTAAGCTCGTCAACACGCTCCAAAAATGCATATAGCGATAATCCGGATCTTTCCCCGTCGAATTTTAAGTTCCATTTAGCCAGATTCGGTGGCTCCTGCGAAATCCTACTAACTAGTTCTACTTCCTCGGAAGACCTTACTGGCACTGGTCTCACATCTGGTGATGCGTCACTGGGTTGCTCACCCGTTTAAGACTCCTGTTTGTCATCATTGATCTCCTCCAAATAACCCAGCATCAAAATTACCCTATTCCTTATATCCGCCTGTGACGCCATATCGTCATCATTTTCGGGTTTAGCCCTACCGATCCTATTCAAACACCACTCCAGTTTTGTGGTGGCCTTAATACCATCTGATGGCTTTCCTCCATTATTAAGATCCGAAACTAACTTCCCTATCTCTATTATTTTTGCCTCTACCGCAACTTTATCTTCCTCAAAAGTGAACGGATAATCCTTAAATAAGTCTACAGACCCACGTCGTTCAACTGCCCGCGATGCCCTTAATGACTTCCGCATTGATTCCACCGATGCTACTGCTAATCCGCGTGCCTCCATCTCGTAGGCCAATTCTTCCTGTGATAACCGATTTATTTCCATCTTGATTTTCGACAACAATAATTCCTTCCGACTAAAAAAAATATTCGAATTAAAAATCTCCAGTAAAAAA
This sequence comes from Urophora cardui, assembly GCA_960531455.1. Lineage (NCBI taxonomy): Eukaryota > Metazoa > Arthropoda > Insecta > Diptera > Tephritidae > Urophora > Urophora cardui. Next base: position 79,456,470 of record OY482672.1, on the reverse strand, counting down.
AAATTGTATCGCCACCAAACCAAAACTTAAAAATCACCAAAAAATTTCAACAACCAAATCTCAAGCGGTAAGAATCGAAAATTAATTAAAACAAAATTTTTTTCCACACCAATTAAAATTTTCCTCCGCAAAATTTAAAAATTATTTTAAGAAATTTACTACGCCCACTTTTTTCTTGATATTCCCGTAATTTGAAATTAATATTAAGAAATATTCAGCAAAATTAAATATTTAACCCAAAAACCACAATTCCCAAATCTAAACTAGACACCCTAGTATTTCCCAAACTCTAAAATTTTTGATCCACCCTAGCACTGGCGCAGCAAATTTGGGAGCTATAACAAAAAACAATAGAGCCTATTACAAATGTAACAACACCAACAACACTACCTACTGGGACAACACCAACAATAGCTTACGTACCTTTTATAATGTGTATGTATGTATACACCAGCCGCTCTCGCTGTCTAACTTGACCGCAGGTAAATGTACGTAAATATGTATATACGAATATACGTGTAAAATGCAAATTACAAACTTAACAGTAGGGTGGCCAGTAAAAAAAAACTATTTAATAAAAAATGTAAAACTAGAGTAAAACACCAAAGCAAAATATTTTATTGATTTATAATTCAAAAAAGATGTATATATGTAGGTATGAAATGAAAGTATGGATCTTTGCCCTTGACTCCTTTATGTGTGTACCTATGTGTATGTACTTCAGTATGGACTCCCTTGAAACCTTCTTCTTCCACTCCGATTTATGTATGTCTTCCAAATATTTCCTGCCGGCCCGCTGAATGTTATATGGATATATATTTCCTGTTTGTTTATTTAATTAACGTAAAAAAAAATTTTAACTCGGGAAAATTTTCTTTGGAAAATATGGCTCACCCTAATGAGATATTAACAGAAACGACTTTTTGCGTGTTGTTGTACGCAATGAAATTTTTTTTCTTTGGCTAATTCCGCGACCTAACACTATTTATACATATACGTAAATATGTATTAATATATTTATACTTAGCTATATATTTTTATTTATTTATTGACGACTACCTGCTGTTTTCCTTCTGTTACCCTTTTTACCTTGTACGTATGTGGGTGTGTATGTATGTATATTTTCAAACCACAAAAAATCTCGCGATGCCCTCTGATTCAACCACCATATGAGTGTACGTATGTACCAACAAAAAAGCTCTCCTGGAAAAAAAAGACCAACACAGGTAGGCACCAAAGCAAACAAAACTTGTCACTTTTCCTAAATGAGAAGAAAAAAGAAACAAAATTGATCGGCAGAATTATTCTCATACAAAATAACGAGAAACAAAAATCCGACAGGTAACAAAAAAAAATTACCAACAACACAGTATATACATATGTACACTGCTACAACAAAGAAACCACCACTTCACGAAATTTTTCTTTTGTCACAAAAAGACAATTTACCAACTCTTTATTTTTTTTGTTGCCCCACGTTGGGCGCCAATTTGTCACCTACCCTTTTACACAAATAACAAAACGCCACGGCTTAATACAAAAAGGGCACAACAACAACACTTGGTGACAATAACGAAATATAAATGCACCGACCAGTGAACTGCACAAGCAGATTGAATTTTCAAACAGATTGTTTTGTACAAGCAAGCAACGAAACAAACAATCTAAGCGCCGCTTGTAACCTAACAATCACAAGCGCGCTTGGGATTGTTTGCATTTTTTCAATCTAAGCACTGCTTAGTTTGTTTAAAAGCAAACAAGCTCTTGCTTGTTTGTTTAAAAGCAAACCAAGCTAGCGGTTGCTTGAAAAAAAAAATTCAATCATTTTCAAGCAAATTTCAATCAAAAGCAAGCAGGCTGGAGGAGATTTTCAATCAGCGTTCATTTCGCTTTTTCAAAAGCAGATTTAAGAAGATCTTTCAATCATTGGATGTGAAGGAATAGGCGCACAGAAATGGAAGATGAACTCAATTCTACCAGTATTTTTCTGCAGATAATTGTAAGAAAATGAAGGACAAAGCCTTTTGTACATATTTAAGCATGCATATACCCTGCAAAAATTCCTGGTTGTTGAGCCTTACGCCATACAAATTTGCTATCCTTATAATTTTCTGGCCTTATTTCGGAAGACTTTAAATGTGCTGTTTAATTCTTAAATAAGGCTAAAATATTTTAGTGGGTATGTCAGCAAATTTTGCGACCAGCAGTTTTTATATGTAAATGGTCTTGTCGTCGAAATGTTCCACATTCGACCCAAAAAAAAAGAAAATTTGTCTGTACGCACATTCCACATGTATGTATGTATATACATTCTGTTTTCTATACGCATCAGTATTTTATCCTTTTGTCAACAAAGGAAAATATTTTTGTATGTAAATATGTACATATGAATGGCCTTGTGTAATTACCTATCCTCTATTTGCAAAGGCGTCAATATTCTAACCTTTTTGTATTCTATACCTACTTTGTTAAAAAACCAAAATATACATATGTATGTATATACATGTATGGCATTCTACCTACTTTTGTAACAGACCAAAATACATATCCCGGAAAAAAAATGTGCGAATAATCCCGATAGAGATTTATCCCGGATTGATCTCTTTCGGGAACAATGAGTCCACAATTAGGCCTCGATTTTTTCCGAACGGGTATAAATGTAAATTAATCCATTTCATACCGAACGGGAAAAATCAATTACAATTATACACTCAATACTGACTATTTAAAAAAATTTTAATTTATTGAATAGATTTTTTTACAAAAGTAAAACTTATTGTAAAATATTTAAATAGGCATGAACATTTATAATTTTTAAAGAAATTTTATAAGAAACAGCCTTGGCTAACAACTTTGAAAAATTCTTCACATGTCTTTTACACTCGCATAATGCATTCTCAAAACTTAAAATATTTTCAGAAAATACTTTCTTTTAAAAGATTTCACTACACGATAAAAGCTAATTCTATAAACTTTCTTCTAATATAAATATATAACAATTTATAAATTTTAGACATTTTCATAAAAAATAGCCTTGGCTTACTACTTTGGATGAAAGCGATTAATCTACATTTGTACCTGTTCGGGTATACAAATTGAACAATTAGTCTCTTCAAAGGACATGCTCGAATAAATACGATCAATTCGCTCCATATAAAGGGATGTAAACTTGTATTAGTCGCATGCTCCCTTGCGATTGATCCCGGACACGTCCCGGAGAAATCGCATTTTTTGCAGGTATATTTACGTTCGCCGGACATTCCACTTTGCTCATAAAAACTCATAAAAACACACTCATTCATATGTACATATGAGCATACATACAAATTTTCTTTTATTTGGAGACAAAAGGGTGGATTGTTGAATGTTTCGACAAGACCATTTACATATAAAAAGTATTGGTTGCAAAATTTGCGGATATACCCACCAATAACGAAATAAGGCCACAGAATTATAAGGAAATTAAATTTGTATGGCGTAAGGCTTAAAATAAGGCTGATTTTCTTTTGTTGATGTTATGTATTAGAAAGTTAGGAGTAGACAGAGTGAGTGCATAGCAGAAGCAGTGCTGCCAGCATTCTCCTTTTTTAGACCTGATTTGTCAACAACAAGCATTTTTGCAGGGTATATGTATGCTTAAATATCTACAAAAGGTTTTGTCCTTTATTTTCTTACAATTATCTGCAGAAAAATACTAGATCAGATTTGAGTTAATCTTCCATTTCTGTGCGCCTACTCTTTCAGGTACAATGATGGCAGATTTTCTTTAAATTCCATGTTTCAAAAGTGAATTTGCTTATAATAATACTACATACAGCAGTAGTTTCATTGGAATGATTACTCAATTGACCACTTACAAGCTGGTGAGAATCTAATGACAATTAAGCTACTTGCATTTTTGTCACATTCCCGCTAGTTATTTGTTTCCATAATTTCTTAGTTCCTTTGGGAATTTCAATGTCGTACTCATAAACATACATTTATGTGCATACATACAAATTTTCTTTTTTTTTTGGGTCGAATGTTGAACATTTCGACAAGACTATTTACATATAAAAACTGCTGGTCGCAAAATTTGCGGACATACCCATCAAACTATTTTAGCCTTATTTAAGAATTAAACAGCACATTTAAAGGCTTATGAAATAATGCCAAAAAATTATTAAGGTAGCAAATTTGTTTGGCGTAAGACTTGAAATAAGGCTGATTTTCTTTTGTTGATGTCATGTATTTGAAAGTTAGGAGTAGACAGAGTGAGTGCATAACAGAAGCAGTCCTGCCAGCATACACCTTTTTTAGACCTGATTTGTCAACAACCAGGAATTTTTGCAGGGTATATGCATGCTTAAATATGTACAAAAGGCTTTGTCCTTCATTTTCTTACAATTATCTGCAGAAAAATACTGGTAGAATTGAGTTCATCTTCCATTTCTGTGGGCCTATTCCTTCACATCCAATGATTGAAAGATCTTCTTAAATCGCTGATTGAAAATCTCCTCCAGCCTGCTTGCTTTTGATTGAAATTTGCTTGAAAATGATTGAATTTTTTTTTTCAAGCAACCGCTAGCTTGGTTTGCTTTTAAACAAACAAGCAAGAGCTTGCTTGGAAATTTTTCAATCAGCTTGTTTCGCTTTTAAGCAGATTGAAAAAATTGTAAACAAGCTATTGCTTGTTTGTTTAAAAGCAAACCAAGCAAGGGAGAGATTGGAAAAAATTTCAAGCGCTTGAAAGGGCAAACAAGCTGCTTGTGCAGATCACTGGCACCGACTCTCTCAGTGGAGACGGGGTGGGTACATACAATAAATCAACCACAAAAACTAAAATCAACCAAAATTAAAATACCAAAAACTTTTCACGAAAATATCCAAAGCTAAGACAAACGAATGTTTTATGGGTGCACCCGAGGTGAGGTCCAACCGGAAGGTTACGAACCCACTCGCACAGTTCCTGAGCTGCCAGGAACAACTTTAACCCGCCGCCAAATGACTGGGCTCTGGGTGCGGGACGCTAGAAGGATGGGTTAAGGAACACAGGGGGCGAAACAAAGAGGCGACAAACTCTACAACAACAACACAAAGTATACTTAACCAAGCCGGAGTGTGTTCCGGCTTCAAAATCTCCGCGGTGTCCACCACCAACTCGCCACGATCCACCTTGATTTCACTTTCTTCTTTTTGTCACACCCTAACCCACACTATTTTCCTTCCGATCTTAAACCTCCCTTTTTTTATTTAACTTTTCCTCAGAACATTCCTTTAACTCTTTTTTTTTCAGAAACCTTTATCTAACCCACTTGACACACTGATACCACTATCTTTTATTTTTCTATTTTTTTTTTTTTAACACCAACGCCTTTATGAATATTTAAAAAATCGCACGCACAAAAAGAGATCTTCTCACAATCGCATACAAGAGTATTCTGACGCGCATCCGCGAGGCAGGCCGAAGGCTGCGCGCCAGCATATACATTTTTGTATATACCATCAGGCTGTATGTGTGGGTAACCACCCGGTCGCACCGAACCGCTAACCTGTGCGGTCATCACCGATGCCCCGACCAATGATATACAACCACACACATAAACTGCCTTCATCTAGCGGATGCCTTAATGCACCGCCAAAAGGGACGAAAGCGATGACACCCTTTCTGCGCCTTCCGCGCTCTTTGTTTTTCTTTATTTACATCATTACATTGGTGGCATGGAGGAACAATAAAGGAGAATGCATAACGACATACCTTCATACATAGTGGGCCGAGAAGTGTCATGCAAAGAGGAATGTAGAAGAATTTGACAGATGTAGGGGCCACACAAATGCTAGGGTGCGTGTGTGTGTGGAATATGTCAACAAAAAAATGCTTGTGTTCGTGTGTGTTTATGAAGATTGAAGAAGAAGTCAGCTGATCTTATGCATTCTCCTTTATTGTTCCTCCATGATTGGTGGGGAACTCCGCTAATGCTAGCCATACACGGTGCGACCGTTGACCCAACTCGGTTGCAATCGAGTTGGACTGTTTGCCTACATACAGTGCAATTTATTGTACAACCTTGTTGTACAATCTCATTTTGTAAAAAATTACTTTGAGTGAAGATGGAATAGGATAATATTGCGCTTGTAGGAAGAAGAAGAACGTACAGCAAAAGTACGATTAATTAAAAGGAAACAAAATTGTAAAAAAGTGGTTCCTGCGAGCTTTCCATTTTGCGTTATTTATTCTACAAATATTTATGTTTTTTGTGTTGAATTCGCTTATTTTTACTTATTTTAATTTGATATGTTCACTTAAAGAATTCTCGTAAAATGAAATGTTGAACAACATACCCCCAAACGATGCAACCAAGTTGTACAACTTGCCAAAAAATCAAAAATTTTTGATTTTTCGTACAACCGATACACAACTTCATACAACAGCCCCAAAAACGTTGCGATTTCGACCGCAACTGGCGCAAGTTGTATAAAAAAATTGCAAGGTGTGTGGCTAGCATAAAAGGCAAAAGCTCGCAACACACCCCGCCAGTACTGCCCATCATGGCAATATCAATTAACTTCATTTGTCGCCGCTAGGGTGCGCTCCCCGTTGGGAACAAAGGATAAAAGGTAAAAAGGTAAATAAACAAAACAAATGAAAATTTGCTCTGCCAGTGTATATATACATAGTGGGAGTAGCAAAAGGAAAAATATTTTGTTGCGATCAGACCGCGACAGTGTTGCGGTACAACTGGAATTTGGAAAGTGTTGCTTATCTCCGCGAAAAGGAATAATTTTTGTACCAATACAAAGTTGAAAAATAAATTGCATGTTTGAATTTCGAGCACCGGCGATACTAGTAATAATAATTAATTAAGCAGAGCATGCAGATACGTTACTTTTGAACACCACAAATTTATACGAGCCTTCCAAAGAACGTGGGTATGTACATACTGCAATTTATAATAGGAGCCTTATCATCAAAAAGCTGAGAATACTTTTTAATAACGCAGTATCTACAAATGATAGAGCAGATTAGGAAACCGGCTTTTATTTCCATCTGTTTCCTATTAAAATTGTAGATATGGTAGAAGTTTTGTAGATACCCAATAAACACAAAAGCGAGGATGATATCGTGGCGAATTCGAGAAGAATTCGCGGAGGTGAATGTAATTTTTCGGACTCGTATCGAGTTCGAGATGGACTCGAGAAAAATCAATTATCGCAATAGCATTTATTAATTTTATTAAATCTTGCTTTACACGAAGAAATTCCCTGTTGGTGTTTAATTTACCATTTAAAACTCTACTCAAGATTTTGAAATGCTCAGATGATATCGTGGCGAATTCGAGGTGGATTCGCTGAAGATGATTTTCTAGAATGTATTCGCCAATGGGCATAAATCTCGAATCCCCAACGATCTGAGAATATAAAAATGCGCGAATCGCTAATGAGGGGTGACTCGCCTGGGAATTCGGATTCGCCGATCTATCGTCGCGAACTATCGCCGCGATAATATAATCAGAGAAGCGAATTCGTCTCGAATTCGAGGCGAATCCGTTGTGTTTATTGGGTACCCACATTTTTTATTAGGATTTCTGAAAAATGTATGTAGATACTACAAAAGAAGGAATTTAAATTAGCGATAACTTCTTATTCCCTTGCAACTTGCAAATTTTTTTGCATGAATAAATTTTGGATTTTCCATACGAGTACACCTACCCAATAAACACAGACGCGAGGATGATATCGCGGCGAATTCGAGGCGAGTTTGCGAAAGCAGATTTTCGCGAATGTAATTTATCGCACTCGCCTCGAGTTCGCGGCAAGTTCGAGAAAATCAATTTTCGCGATATCATTTTTTTCTATTTTTTTTTTTAAGTTGTTTAAGTGCTCTGTATTATTTTATACGGATTTAACCCATTGCCAGTAAACCAAACTCTGAACTTTAAATTTTTCGAAACGCCATTTATAAAAAAATTTCGAATCGCTAATGAACAAATTTTCGAATCGCCAACGATCCGAGAGTGAACCAATTTTCGAATCACCAACGATCAGATAAATTGAAAATTCTCGAATCGCTAATGATAAAATATTCGAATCGCCAGCGATCCGAGAATGAACAAATTCTCGAATCGCTAGTGATAGGTGACATTCCTACGAATTCGGATTCGCCGATCTATCGCCGCGAACTATTGCCGCGTTAATATAATCAGAGAAAGCGAATCCGACGCGAATTCGAGGCGAATCCGTTGTGTTTATTGGGTATATAATCAACTAATTTTCGAAAAAATATGTAGATACCCACATTCTTCAGTAGAACGGCAGTGTCACTAATCGGAAAGTGATACAATTTACGCCTTGTGAACGAGCTGATACATTAAATAAACAAATTGTTATTATAATTATCCCCAACCTAATCGCCAATAATTTCGTGTCTTTGAAACATTTTTATTACATTCATAAATACAAAGAAAATTACAAACATTTGGTGAACAAAACATTTGCCTTCAAAGTTGGTACTTTTAAGATATTAATAATAAAGCTTGTGATCATTTTATAATTTCCAATAAAAAGTTTTAGAATTTAACGACGTATGAACTTCGTTTAATCGAATATTTCCAAGCTTGCCGAAAAATACTGAAAATTAATGCAGCATTCGAAAAAAATTAAATATCGGATGCCCAAATTTTGAGATGAATTCCGAGTATACAGCTACGTATTTGATTTTAGTACGTAATGTGAAATATTTAACTTTTTCCTGGTTTTTGCCAATTTTATTTTTTGAATATTGTTTGCATTTTCTTCCATTATTTACTTTTCATGGGAGGAAATTAAAAAAACCTTTGAGAAATAAATGGCCAAAAATTAGGAAATAGAAATTATCAAATGAATTTTACCACAAGAATTCTAAAGACTTTAAAAATACCTGACGTACGTTTCCTTACAACGCGTACTTCACAACAAAAAAAGTTAATTATACTAGGTTACAGCCAAAAAATATCTAAAAAGTCAGGTATGGGGGAGGATAGGTATGGGACTGCTGAGCTCGGAACTATTTTTTTTTCTTAATGTTTTGTATTGTTAGGTTTTTGAGATAACGGTAATTTGGTGTTTATTTGGTTATCACTTCACTCAAAAATTATTTTCGCAGGCTAATTTTTAAAAGAATAAAAATTTCCTGAATTTTGCAACTTCCTACAAAAAACTTAATTTTAAAATCAAAATTTTTTCAAAATCGCAATTAACAAAATTTTGATTTCGACCAGATGTTACTCAGCGAGGTTGTGTCCAATTACTTCAAGTTGTACATCGACAATTGTAATTGTCTTTCGAACGAGGTACTGCTTGTGATTATCGCATTTGTGACTCCCGCGAAAATAATTTTTCAATGAAGTGATAACGAAAAACAACCTAACTATACAAAAAATTAAAAAAGAAAAAAAATAGTTCCGAGCTCGTACTACTACTACTACGAGCCTCGTAGTAATCAAAACAGAAACGCAATACCGGAATTAGGGATTAAAAAAACCAATTCATAATTCCGAAAAGAAATTAAGGCTGAATTCCTAAAACGCAATTCCCGGAGAGTGCCTAAACGCCAGCTATTCCACGAATAGCATGTGCAAGAATCTAAAATCAACAACCTTACAAAACAGAAAGAAGAAGAACAACTGCACTTGCCAAAAAATGAAATAAAAAAAAATTTTTTTTTTTAGTTAAATCCATATTGAATAAAACGTGCGAAATACACCTCAAATTTCCCTTGATAGCGATCTCAAACAAAACGGCTAATTTTTAGTATGGGATTTTTGGCTGATTCTCAATTTGATAAATTTCATTTTCTCAAACCCAAACCTATTTCAAGGGTGGTACGAAATTTAATGCAATTAATAGATGTTTGTATGTAGGTATTACACATTTGTAGATACTCTATAGCATAGGTGGCCACAAATTTTTGTACAGTGACATGAGTATTAGGCCCGTCACATAGCATACGTCAATCCGTCTACGTCGACGTATGTGACTGACAGCTCAGTAAACTGTGGGCATTTAAATGCACATCGGTACAAGTAAGACGGATCCGTCGCCGCAGCGTACCAAAGTTGCCCAACACTCAACTTTTGGCATACGTCAATCCGTCGCTATGTCAGCTGATTGCTTTTGATTGTTAACCTTTAGCTACTCTTGAATTTTACTTTTTTTGCAATTTGGTTTTCGAGTTTTTTCTCATTTGTAAAACATTCCTCCATAAAACCAAAATAGTCAATAATTATCAGGAGATGTGAAGTTACTGAAAACTGAATTTCAAGAGGGCAACTTAAAAGAGAAATTACAAAATATTCTAAAGAGTTAAATTTTTGCCACCACCTCTGTAGTTAAAGGTTAATCAAACAGCTGATTTATGTATATGCGTCAACGTTTCCTATGTGGCGACCTCTCCGTCAAGTACGTGAGCTGTCAGTCACATACGTCGACGTAGACGGATTGACGTATGCTATGTGTCGGGGCTATATGTTAATATCTTTTTTAAAATACATACACACATATGAGAAACAAACTATGTTTTTATTAAATTTTGTGTAACTTCACAAAAAGCCAGAAACAAATAAAATAATAGTAAGATATACAGAATCATTATTACACACAATCATTTTCAACCATCATCATTTCAACCGTTAAAAGACTGCTTGAGTAGAACAACGATCGCTGACAGAAATTTGCAAACACACACAATTTCTTCGTTCCTTCAAGCCTTGACATGTTGAAATTCGTGAAATGGTACAAAATGCGAAACATGTTTTTTTCAAATGTGTTGTAAGTTATTCTAAAATTGATACACAATGTTTGATGAATACTTGAAAATATGTTTATTTTCAAATGATATATCTACAGATTCTCAAATTTAGAAACAACATTTTCTCAAACGTTTGAAAATTTCTTTTTCAGTGTGTAATGGGCAATTGGGTGAGTTTCTAAGACAAAGCTGCTCCGCAACTGTTGAGCTCAACAGTTGCCAACAGTTGTGTAGCAGTTGAGTTAAACAGTTATAGGGCCCTTACACGATCAAATCATTTGATCAAATCGCGTGTCTGTGTAATTTGATCAATTCGTTGTCAAATAGCTCATCAAATAGCCCATCAAATTTCATTCTAGCTTTCTATTATTTACAATAGATATTTTATCACGTATTAATGCTGACATTTCTTTTAATTTGTTTATAGAATTAAATTTTGGAGCACAAAATGAGTGACACTGACGATTGCATTGCATATATTGCGTTAGCATATAATGCAACACACGTTTATTTACATTTGAAATTTAGTCAAAGGGTTGCAACACACGTCAAATGCTAATTTGGCACTGAAATTTGATCAAACAGCACCTTACACGCATCCACAACGCACGTCAAATAGCCATCCAATTTGATGGAAAACAAAAATTTTTGATTTCGGTCAAATCGGCATCAAACACGTACGTGTGAAAAACACATAGACAATTTTACTACCACCTATACACGATTTGATCAAATATTTGATCGTGGAAGGGCCCTATTACGTCTTAGAAACGGCTTGATGAATTTATCAGCTGTTTGGCTTTACCCAAAATGTTGAGCTGAAGTAGCGAACAAAATTTATGATGGAAAAAATGGCGAACAGTTGCCAACTGTTGAGCTGAGCGGAATTACTCAACAGTGCGTTTCTAACATAGTGTATAGCATACAGTTAAATGGCTCTGGGATGCGTAGTCGAAATTCGATAAAAAAAAAGACGATATGTCATAGGCAAATGTCAAAATCGGGGACAGATTGGTATGGCGGCGACTTCCGGGGGTACAGATTGGTATGGCGGCCGGATGTGGTTGTTGTAAGAAAAGGGACCATAATCAAGGCAGATCTATATAGGTAATATAAGGTCAGCAGCTGATTCATTTTCATTTTGGCTAAATTGTCAAATCGTATTGATTTTATTTTGTTTACTTCCGTCGTGTTTACATTTTCATACGTGCTTTTTGACGTTTTAGATGAGAGATTTTCAACATGGCCGCCGTGCTATTACCTTTCTAGATCTGCCTTGACCATAATGACATGGTCGTAGCAATCAAGACAGAAACGCAATTGCGGAATTGGGAATTGAAAAAAACCAATTCATAATTCCGAAAAGAAGTCAAGGCTGATCTCCTAAAACGCAATTCCCGGAGAGAGCGTAAACGCCAGCTATTCCACGCATAACATATGCAAGAATGTAAAATCAACAACCTACAAAACAGAAAGAAGAAGAGCAACTTATATTGCATTCACGATCGTCATTGGGCCATAACAACAACTTCAAAATCAGCTGAGCACAGCTGTTCGACCATTTTGACACACAACCCAGAGTCAAGGCATTAGGTTTGTTTCTTATTAAACTAGCAGCTAGCGCATATCTTTGGTATATATGTATGTATGTATGTACGTAAAAAAAACACCTTAAATTCCTGTTCAAAAAATCTTCGTTTTCATACAAAAAAAAAATTTTATATGTACGTAATTTTAATAGAATGAGAAAGAAAAAAAAACATTTAACAAACATCTTCGTTACTCACTTAACATGAGAGAAAAACATATTTATTTCAAATTACTGATATATATTTGTAGTTATATAATTAAAACCAACAAAAACAAAAAAAAAAATATGTAGTTGTATAAAAAAAAGCAGGTATATCATGAAGAAACAGCCTTATGTTTACTTGTTATATATGTGCATATCTTTGGTATATATGTATGTATGTATGTGCGTAAAAAAAAACCTTAAATTCCTGTTCAAAAAATCTTCATGTCTTCATAAAAGAAGAAAAAAAAAGAAAAAAAAAAACAACAAAAAATTATATGTACGTAATTTTAATAGAATGAGAAAGGAAAAAAAAAAAACAAATTAAAAAGAAGAAAAAATAAGAAAAATGTATAAACGAAGGGAAAAAAATGCAATTTCTTATGCCACAAATACGCTTACCACTATGATAATACCTACACTCAAAATCAGCTAAATAGACTACGCGTCTCGAGCTGATTTTCCCGTTATTTTCCCTACTGGGGTTGCTGCTCTACTGTGACCAGCAAATGAAAGAAGAAGAAGACGAACAACAGCTGTAGGGACACGATATCGAATCAAAAGCATCGATCTGGTACTTATTTAAAATATCGGTTAAAAAGAATCGCGAACCCGATAATATCGAAACTAAACTACTCGATACTCAAAGTATCGGTATCGAAAGCGGTAATTTTCCAGAAGGTTCAACCTTAAAATTTTCTCTAAAATAGTTAAAAAAGGTACCAATCGACGCGTTCTGACCTCTAGATTATCAATTCGAAAGTGGAAATAAAATATTTTTCCACATTTAAAGATATTTATTAAAACGGTTTAAAGTTGCACCGTTTTCTAGAAAGTTACCAAAAACGCAATAAAACTGCATTCTGAGGCATACGCATATCGCTGTATTAGTGCTAATTCTATGGCATAGTAAGCCATGGCTGGTTCCAAAGTTTTTATTTTGACGTAAATCCTCTTCCAACTCATAAGAATAGTTCAAGCTGATTAAAAAAATTATACAAGTTTATTAAGTTCTTGAAAACATTTTTTACAAACCAATAGCTTTTACAAAACAACAGGTGTATTTAATGCAATCACAGTTGTAAAAAGATATTTGCAAAATATTTAGTATTTTGAAAAATAAACATCTCATTTTCATTGAGATTGTATGTATCCATCATTGATTTTTTTGGAAATTTGAATTTAAATTATCGAAACAATAAAATGATGAAACTCAAGTGGCAGAATAGCTGTGCATTCCATGTTATAAAAAGAGTATGATTTTTCTTCCGGACTTCTTTTCCCTTACGGCCAAAGCAGAAGCTTACAAGAGGTAAATTTAAAATTTGTATTTCCATATATTTTATATTTTAAAAATAATTTATTTTATAGTTGTCAAATTGAAACAGTTGTCAGAAAAAAGTGCCGAATGTCAAAAAACCTATCGAAAGAAAAGCTGGCTCATTGGTTTTTAACCGCCTAGATGGTATTTCGTTGGTTTTTCCCAACATAGCTTACTCCCTTGCACCAACACAAAACTGACCACCTCTTTCACACAAAAAACCTTGTAGAATACCAGGAAAAACGTAGTGTCATAGGGTCATTAATGGAATACAGACCCTTTTTTGTTTATAACATGTTTTTAGTAAAATGAGAAAGAAAAAATATATTTTCGATTTTTTCGCTGAAATGGAGATTTTTTATTTGCAAACGTCAAATTATCGTATGAAAATGAAAAATATATAATCCTATATCTCCAGTTATAATTATTTCTATCGCATGGTAATTGCAAATTGTAAGCAAGTTTCGGTGGTAAGTCTGTGCCTCGTTTAATGTGAAAATCAATAACAAAAACCTTACAAAGTAGCCCAAACCTGCAATTATTTCAGCACGTGGATCAGACCTATTTTTCGATATGTTCCAGTGAAAATTACTCGCGCTTGTGCATTTTTCGGCCCTTCAGGAAGCAGCTTGTCACTTCTGCACACTCGACCGATTTTCAGCACAATTTTGCGTTGCACAATTTTTTGGACAAATATGACACAATTTTAATTTTCCATCACTGAATGTACTCATTTTTTCGATACCGTGGTTGAAGTACTCGATACCAAAAAATATCGTTGCAAAATAATCGAGTAAAAAGTATCGGTATCAAATGCAAAAAATATCGATTTGGTATCGTATCGTATCGAAATTCGTGTCCCTAAACAGCTGTTGATTAATCTCTATTGCAAACAAAGATGACAAAGATGATTGCAAATTAACATGGTGAAATAAGAGAAAAGGTGTTTGCAATAAAACAAAATGGCGGTGCATTTTGACAACACTCGCACTCTTATAAAAAAATAAGGTTCTCTGTGTCTAATATTTTTGCCGAGATATCATGATATCTTGAGAAATTTGCCACACAGAGAGAGCGCACCTTTAAGAAAATAAAATTCTAACTGGCTTCATTGTGAACTAGCATGTTAGTCATTTTCTTTCCACTCTTTATACAACTGTTGTCGCTTTGCTTTGCTTGCTTCAATTTCGAATTAATTAATTTTTTATCTGAATAAAATAAAATACTTAAAAAAAAAGAACTAGAAACATAAATTCAAACTCACTTCTCATAGAAGACCATTGTGAATGTAATAACATGGTTGCATTTCCCGTGATATTTTTCTCATGATATCACATATCACGGGTTGGGGTATGAGAAATTTGCCGAAGCTCCAAATTTGACAAGACGTGTATTTTGTTGTTGTGCTCGGCAAATTTATCACACTTATGTCATCTCGGCAAATTTGCCAGGCCAAAATAACAGAGAGAGAACAACCTTAATGTTCCCCTCTCGGCTTTTTTCTTTACAAATCGTACCGAAATTCCATTTATGAGTAGGCATTACTGTTTTTATATTTTTGTTTTGTTTTGAAATTTTGATATACATATATTTTCAATAATACATATGTAAATGTGAAAAAATTTTATAACATTTAGAAATTCCGCGACGAAACAAGAATTAATTAACAGCCCCGTTGATTGTTTTTTGGGGCCTTCGTCTCACCATTCTTACGTTTTACAGGTAAGCTAAAGATCGCAATGACGAGACTTCTTTTCCTCTAATCCCAATTCTTTTATTCAGTTACATTTTGAAATACCGTGGCGAAATCTAATTTACAATTATTAACCAATCGATTACACAATATTGGTTAAGGCGTATGCAACAATAAACGCTACAAGTCCGGGTGGTGGCATTGTTGGTGGTGGAGTTGGTGCAGCTCGCAATGATGGTAACATGTCTGTGAAAGCAGGTGGAACTGCAAGGGTGAAATCATCGCCGCCCGATGACTTGGCTGCATCTTTGCAACCGGTAATGGTGTTGCTGAACAAGCCAGGCGACGAATATCCATCGACAACGTATGCGTCATCACAGAAATTGCGTCGGCAAACGCAATCAATGGAGCCGCGCAGGAATGTTATTAAGCCACGTCAACCGATCAAAACGTTGCAACAGCGTTAAAAGGAATACGGAGAAGCACGTTTGCGTATATTGGTTCAGCGAAAAATCCCGAAGATGGTGTGGGGTGAGTTCGGTGAAATTTGGCTCCTTTATTTTTCTTATTACAGCTTTTTTTTTTTATTTACATATGCAGAATATCAAATTCTACGAATGCACCGTCCACTTCCAACAACCGCAGTTGCTATCAGTACAACTGCTAGCGCAAACAATTCTAACAAAGGCAACAAAATAGCAGCAATGCCAATGCCACCAAATGGAAATCAGCTTGGCATGAATGGCGGTGGAGTTGGAGGTGGTGACTATTAAGATGTATTTTAAAATAAAGAACTTATTCCGTTGACAAATTCAAATATAATAATATTTTAATATTAAAATTTTCACATCAAACAAAATATTAAAAACAAAGAAAACTTAATTTCAAACAACAAATTAAGTACATTATAAACAAGTACATATTTTTAAATTACAAAAATATCTTAATGTTTATCACTACATTTACTCCCCTCTTCCAAAATGTTCTATATTTAACAAATTAAATGTAACTTTTTTTGTTTTAAAAGATTGATTACATTGATTATCATCTAAATATGCAGGCTTAATTCTGTCTATAGAAATATTTATTATTTTATCATTATAGTTAATCTTGAACCACTTCGATGATTTCTCAATTACTTCAAATGGCCCTTCATACGGTTCTTGTAAACTAGTTCGTTTTCTATCCATTCTAACCAATACAAATTTACAATTATATAAATCTTTTGGAATATAAATAAGTGAATTTTTATGATGAGATAAGCTTGATGTACAATTTCTAAAATTTTGTTTTAATTTATTCAGTACATCAGATGGATCAAAATTATTTTCAGACCGAACAACCATTTGTGAAGGAAGCCTAAGATTTTCTCCATATACCATTTCTGCAGCTGTAGATTGAATATCTTCTTTATAAGATGATCGCAAACCCAACAATACTATAGGTAATTCCTCATACCAATTAGCTGCATTTCCACTAGCCAAAATTGAAGCTTTTAATTGTCTATGAAAACGTTCAACCATTCCATTAGATTGTGGATGGTATGTAGTGGTTGTAATTTTGTGAATTCCCAAAAACTTCATTAATTCTGCAAACATTTGAGATGTAAACTGTTTACCCTGATCTGTTGTTAATGTCAATGGAACTCCGAAACGCGAAACATACTGATGAAAGAAGGTTTCTGCAACATTATTTGCAGAAATATTTTTAAGAGGATATGCCTCTGGCCAACGAGAATTTCTATCTATTAAAGTTAAAATATATCTAAAATCATGTGATGGAGGAAGAGGTCCGACAATATCTAAATGTATGTGTTCAAAACGTCCTTTTGGAATCGGTATTTTAGAAATCTCTGATTTTGTATGTTTATAAATTTTACATTTCTGACAATTTATGCATTCTTTCGCCCACTTATTTATAATTTTATTCATCCCTGGCCAAAAATATCGAGTTGTGATTAACTTGCGTGTTGCTTTTATTCCAACATGAGCTATGTTATGTAATTTATCAAAAACTAATTTTCGTAAAGTTTGAGGAATATATGGCCTAGTTGAATTAGATGATATTTCACACCATATTTGAATATTTAAAGAAGTAACTGATATCAACTCTAGTTTAAACCTACAATTTTGATCTTCTACTAGTGATTTAATTTCTATATCTTTCTCTTGTTCAATAAATAATTTTCTTAAATTCAGATCAATAGTTTCTAAAGCTGTTATATCAGGAAATCTGGATAACGCATCTGCAACACAATTTAAATCTCCTTTAATATATTTTATATCACTGGTAAATTGAGAAATAAATTCTAAGTGTCTTATTTGCCTTGGACTTCGTTCTACTTTTGAGTTCAAAGCAAATGTAAGTGGCTTGTGGTCCGTATAAACCGTAAAAACTCTACCTTCTAGCCAATGTCTGAAATGTTTAATAGTTAAATAAATAGCAAGTAATTCTCTATCAAAGGTACTATATTTACTTTCAGATGAACTAAGTTTCTTTGAAAAGAAAGCTAAAGGTTCTTTGGAATTATTGATTTCTTGTTGCAGAACTCCCCCTATTGCTCTATTTGAAGCATCCACAGCAACAGAGAGAATTGCTTCACTATTAAAATGAGTTAACAATGTTTTCTTAGCAAAACTCTCTTTTACTTTTTTAAAAGCTTGTATTGTTTCATCAGTCCATTCAAGTAATTTATCTTTACTTTTTGACGCTTTCGTTATCATATTGTGTATTGGGTCTAACATTTCTGCAAGTTTTGATATATATCTATGATAGAAATTTACCATTCCTACGAATTTTTGCATCTGTTTTATAGTTGCAGGTTGTTTAAAATCAAGAATTGATTGAACCTTTTCTTCTGATGGCTGTATACCTTCAGACGATATGTTATACCCCAAAAAATTAATTTTCTCTACTCCAAATACACATTTAGATGGTTTGATATTCAAACCATATTTATCTAAACGATGAAATAATTTATTAAGATGTTGTAAATGTTCTGCTTCGTCTTTACTGGCTATTAAAATGTCATCCAAATAAACAAACGTAAAATCTAAATCATGTAAAACTTCATTTATGAACCTTTGAAATGTTTGTGCTGAATTTCGTAAGCCGAATGGCATCCTGACGAATTCGAACATTCCAAAAGGTGTAGTTATGGCTGTCTTATGAATATCTTCCTCAGCAACTGGTATCTGGTGATAAGCTCTAACTAAATCTATTTTTGAAAATATTTTCTTATTTTGAAATTCAATATGTAAATCGTGAATGTGTGGTAAAGGGTATCTATCAGGTACTGTGATTAAATTAATTCTACGGTAGTCGCCGCACGGACGCCAGTCATTTGCATCTTTTTTAGGTACTAAATGTAATGGTGATGTACCATGTGATTTAGACGGACGACATATTCCAGATTTTAATAGAAAATCGAATTCAGCTTTAGCTATTTTAAATTTAATTGGGTCTAAACGTCTTGGTCTACAAAAAGGTAATACTCCATTCGTTATAATATGATGAACTGTCGAATGTTCTACTTTCTTATTATAATCTGGTTCGGAAGTTAATGAAGGAAAATTCTTTAAAATTTTTGTATATTGATTTTCAACTAAAAATAATTTAGGTAAAGAAATGTTGCAGAAACTACTTATTGCATCAACAGACATGTTAGTTAGAGGATCCAATAATCTTTTATGTTTAATATCTATTAAAAGTCCATATTTTTCTAAAAAATCTGCTCCTATAATTGGTTTTGATATGTCGGCTATAAGAAATACAAATGGAAATTCACGACGAAGTCCTAAATTAAGTTTTAATAATTTCTTTCCATAGGTCGAAATTAAGCTACCATTAGCAGCTGTCAAAATTATATCGGAAGATCTTTTGTAAATTTTGAATTTAGAGGATGGAAGAACTGAAATTTCTGCACCGCTATCTATTAAAAAATTTAATTTATTTTCTTTATCTAACACAAATAAGCGACGTGTCGAAAATGTTAAATTACTATTGTTAGTCGCTGCAACAACAGAATTTTTTAGTTTGTTGAATTTTGATTGTTACTGTGAAATGCACAAGGTTTTTCACATCTACGTGCTTTACTACCAAAACGAAAATGGTAATGACATACCCAATTTTTAGATTGTGATTTAACCCTTGATTGTGAATTTCGGTAATTACTAAAATATCTATTTCTTGACCGTGATTGTCTATTATTAATTTGTGTTTTAATCTCACTAACGTCTAATTGCAAACGATTAAAATTTTCGCACATATTTGATGTAATATTCGCTAAATTTCCTACTATTTTTCCTAATTCATCGAAATTATTCGAAGTGTTTTTAATTGTACAAATTTCATTACAACTGTTAATTTCCCAAATTTTATCAGCAAGTTGTAAAAGATCATTAATATCACTTAAATTGGCACTAGTTAAAGCAATATATAAATTTTTGGGAAGTTTACGAAACCAAAGATTTTTAAGAAAATTAGTATCTATAGTGTTTCCTGCTAGCTGACTAAGAGTCCTATAATACTCTGAAGGTTTGCGATCTCCTATTTCAGTATCTAACAAAATCTTATCAATCCTTCTTTGTTCACTTAAAGAGTTTCGATCAATGAGAATTTTCTTTAAATGCTCATATTTATCAGTTTGTGGCGGATTTTGAATTACATCAAGTACGTTAGCAATAATTTCTTGAGGTAAAGAAGAAATAATATATTCATATTTAGTTGAATCTCTTCTGATTCCTTTTAAAGAAAATTGTGTCTCAGCATGTATGAACCATGCATCTGGACAGTTGGTCCAAAATTGAGGTAATTTTACCGAAGTGGAACAAATCTCAGATCTGTCATACGGATTATGTATATTTTCTGATAAAATTTGTGGAGGTTCTTCTAGATCAATCAGAGACCTATTTTGATTGTCTCCAGCACCAGTTACTCGTGGTGAATGATACATTCTAACTAATTTTTCTGATCTTATGCTATTGGAAAATAATACTTAATAATACTCTTACTTACAAAACTATCCTGTTTCTGTTAGTTTCACGTTTGTGTTAAAGACGTTGGATATAGCGGTTTTAGGTTGCGACTAGTTTTAATTACTGAGGTAACGTTTTTTTACAAATTTGTTGGCAGCTGTGGAGGCTTGAGTGTATGATTGTGCCGCCGGTTGTGACTGTTGATCGTAGGACTGATGGTACGGGGAAAAATCTGACAGAACCAATGCAGTCGATTGCAGGTATTGTGGGTATGATGAAGTATTGACTTGTTGTTGCTGTTGTTGTTACAGCAGTTGATTATGGTGAAGCTGTTGATGATGAATTATGGTTGTTTTGTTGTTGGTTTTATTGCTTATTTTGAACAGTGTTGTCGTTGCTGTAATGGCGACAACGGTGGGGAAGGTAAGTGGATATAATGTGGATTCAGACTATTGTAGACGCCGCTTAAGCGTGGCTTTAACGAATATATGGCACACGTTTATAAATCGTATAACAACGGGTCTGCGGATTTAATTGATATAAATATCGATCACGCTGCTGAATGTTGTTGTTATGATTGTTGATGTTGTAGCGATAACTTTCAGATGAAACGGCGTGATGATGATTTTCGTATCGTTGATCAACACGACGATAAATATATATGTATATCCCTCCTGGCAGGATCGCCAATTTATTAAGATGTATTTTAAAATAAAGAACTTATTCCGTTGACAAATTCAAATATAATAATATTTTAATATTAAAATTTTCACATCAAACAAAATATTAAAAACAAAGAAAACTTAATTTCAAACAACAAATTAAGTACATTATAAACAAGTACATATTTTTAAATTACAAAAATATCTTAATGTTTATCACTACAGTGACAGTGGTGGTGGTGGTTTCGATAGCGGTGTTACTTGTGGAAGATTTTGGCCCCAGAAATTCTGGTTCACCTTTAAGTCCATACAATAATTATTATAATCGACTGCAAGAACAACAACAGCAGCAAAAAAAAAATACCAACCGCTTATAATGTCGTTCAATGTCAGCGCTGTTGCCGTTACCGCTTCCATTAGCAACTACGCTGCAACATCACCATCAGCAACAGCAACAACAATATCAACTACATCAAACTTGGTCGTCAGTTGTTGGTGGCAGCGTATCGTTCGCAGCATTAAGGCAACAGCAGCACTACCAACACCAACAACAACAAGAAAGCATCTTAAGTTTACCACGCGGACCCGATGGCTCTGCTGGTTTTCGGATGCGTCGGTACCATGTTGATGGTGGCGGCGCAAGTATAGGCGGATGTACTACAAGTAGACAATACTACAATTTGTAACACATTTGAAAAAGTTGGACTAATAAAAAAAAAAAAAAAAAGCAACGCGCATTTTCATATGCATGTATGCACATATGTAGGTCAAAGATGACTTGATACGAAACTCTTTTTTACTCTCTCACTTTTATGATTTTCCCACGGGTTTTCTGTGGCTTTGTTGCCAGCATCAACACAACAGAAAACCCGGCCGATCAGCTGTTTGTGCAAATTGCAGGTGCCAGAAGGGAAAACGCGCCAAAATAAATTGTAACTTTCGGTGGATTTTGATGTTTTGTTTTATGTGCCCAATTTTGTTGAAATAATAAGGAATTATAAAAATACAGAGGTAATTGTATTGCTTGTGTGTAATATGCAGTGAAGTTTACTGTTTCAACTGGAAAAAATTGTGTTTCAGTTAAAATTATAAAAAATATGTTAATGAGATGGAACGCGGGCAGCGATTCTTCTGTAGTTTTATATATATATCCGGTTAAAAATTATTATATTTCAGTTCTAATATATTCACATTTTAATAGAATTGCAAAATAGAGTAAAATATTTCTTAAAAAATAAAACCCAACTACATATATTACCGTCCACCACTTTTTGTGCGTTATTCTTAATTTGTCTGCGATTGGGTTTCGAACACGAATATTCGGAATGTGGGAAAATCATACTATCCTGTGTATCACTTTTGTGGTTATATCCTTACCTTAATTTGGTATAAACAAAATTGTATTATTGCTATAGTCTTCAATAACATAAGGAAGCCGAAAATTCCCAGAAATAATATGTAAAATACCCATTTTCAGTTTTCGAACAGAGTGGCACCAATGAAAAATGTTATAAAAAATGCGCATTTTGACAGCGCTCTCACGAAATGAGGAGTTTCGTATCTAGTTATCTATGATGTAGGTAATGCTATGCGTTACCCTGTAGGAAATTTAATTAATTTTAAATCACTTTATAAACTACTTTATTTTCAATAACAACTAATTGAAAATGTGACTTTTTCCTTTGCAATGAACTGACTTTTTTAACACGGCGATGTCATAGCAAGCAGTCAATTGCCCTATCCTGCATTTGTTTTCAACTACTTTACTAGTAGTTTAAAATAAATAACTTTATCTTGAGTTTCTTTTCAACTACTTTACTTGTAGTTTAATATAAATAACTTAATCCTGCATTTGATGTCGAAATTCAAGAAATGGTAAAAATGAGAAGCAAATTTTCCTCAAATTTCGCAAATTGTTCTTAAGAGTAAAGCAAGGTATAAAGTTAGCCATCTTTCAACTTTTTTACACTTTGACAAACATCTCCCCTTGTGTGTGTGTGTGTATGTTTGTATAGCTATAGGTCTGTATGGTGAGATTTTGGGTAGAATGCTATTTTACGCCGAAACTCCACAAAACAAAAATTATGTTAATTTTGTCTACCAGAATCATGTCTAAAATCCATGTTTGCATATGCGTGGGCACTTCATTATGTTAGACATAATTTGCAAAATGGCGCCGAATTGGCATGCCGTGTACGCAGAAGCACTTAGAAAGTTAAAAAAAATTGTTTAAAATTGGCGATGATGCTCGCAAACTGTATATATGCACTTAATGTTCTTTTTATTTATTTTTTAAGCCCAAACACTCAAGCCAAATGGACGCCGTGCGAAATTTCACGTTCAATGTGGAGATGTTGCCACTGTGAATTTTTCGTTGAAATGAAAAATTAGCTGTCAAATCACCAAACTGACAGCTCATGTTAAGGCAATCTTGTTAAAGCAATTGCCTTGGCATCTCTGTTATACCAGAAGACAGAGGCGGTCTCCATTTGAAATCTATGTTATAATGGTGCTTGTGATGACAGAATTTTGTTTTGAGGAGACGCCGGGTTATGTCAAACTGAAGATGAAGGCAAAAGTTCAACAAACGCATTTGGGCGAAATGCTATTTAGTGTCAAAAATGACGCTTAGGAACAGTGTTGCCACAGCCTCAAAAATTATTGTATCACAAATTGATGCCTTCATGGTTTTTTTTCGTGGTCACGCTTTCCTTTACCGATCGTAAAAACCGTTTATAAAAGGGGCGTTGCACCGTCCTCCGATCCCATATCTGAAGACGGAACAGTCCGGAGGCCGATAGTTTTCGAAATATAAATATTTGTTTTTTTCAAAATACCTTTATTTTGGTGATAACGGGTTGAAAGGACCACATAATATTTCTGGGGCAAAGTCTACGTACCCATCCACAGTAATCCTGCGTGGAATACCTTCATCGCCTTCATGAGGGAGTACTTAAATTTATATAAAAAAAAACACCTAAGCACAATTACATATGAATGATACGTAGATATTTTTTATTTTGGCTTAGAACAAATTTTATTTTTATCAAACTTTTGGTTGGACCACTCCGCATAGCAGGCATTTTGACTTAAAGGAGGACAGAGCGACAAATATTTAAGAACTGATTCAATGACTCCAAATCAATTCCAGAATCATCTCTGGCAACTAGATCACCCAGCTCGTTTGACCCATTGCATTTTATAGACCTTTTATATTACTCGGTACAGTACCAAAGTATTCATATTTATTTGCATTTGAAATTTAAGTATTATCTTTATATTTTTATATTATAAAAAAAAACGATATCGTTAAAACCACGAAAGTAGCTTACTTTATTAATTTTAATTTTTTTCTCAAAAATTTTTCTGTGTTAGAACACCAAAAGCAGCATATTTTATTAATTTTAATTTTTTTTTTTCAAACATTTTTCGGTGATACCAAAAAAACCATAAATGTATCAATTTTTGATACCAAATTTTTTGAGGCTGTGGCAACACTGTTTACAATTTCTTCCTCTTCTTCAGAGATTTTGAACATTTTAGGAAAGTACCCACACAAATTCTGTGTGCGGATTCCTACAAATAGCTAGTCTTCTTTCTCGCTCACATCCTCTGATCCTCTCGCTCTTTTGTGGTAAAATACCTGCAAATCATACGCTTTCCTACACTCAACAAACGCTATTTTAATTTACCGATTTCGCGCAATTTCGTGAGAAGTGAACAGAGAAAAGTAAAAAATAACATTCGAATAAGCAGAAAAAAGCTGGAGCCCGTGCACAATTGGCTTTGTCTGCTCCAACTTTGATAGAAAAAACCTTAAAGCAAAGCGAAATTCCAGATGCTTGCTACAATTAACACTTTGACAATTTCCACCTCACTTCTTTGCTTTAATTTATAAACCTGATTTTTGGTAAAATATTTGGGGAATTTGCTTTTTTCTGCTTATTCGAATGTTATTTTTTACTTTTCTCTGCTCACTTCTCACGAAATTGCGCGAAATCGCTAAAATAAGTGTAGATATACAAACATACACACACACACACACAAGGTGAGATGTTTGTCAAAGTGGAAAAAAGTTGAAAGATGGCTAACTTTATACTTTGCTTTACTCGCTTCACCTCAATTGTGAACATGTCCCTTTAAAAAGCACATGCTGAACAGAACTGTCAAAGCAAAACTCTGAAGCAAAGCGAGGTAGAAGTCAATTGTGCACGGCTTATAAGAGTGAGACGTTAAACTGCTGTCATTGGCCGTGATATCACCTATTTTTATTTCACCATGGCAAATTAAATTTGTATTTGTTAAATTATTTTACATTTTCAGTTTGTAAATAGTATAATGGAATTAATTGGTTTTGTGCAACGCTATGAATGGGGGAAATTTGGTAATGACTCGGCTGTAGCCGAACTTGCAGCACTAAATGACTCGCAATTCTTAATCAATCAATTTTCCCCTTATTCCGAACTGTGGATGGGATCTCATCCCAGCGGTAGATCTAAATTTAAAGCGAACGGCGCTGAACTTGAGGAAAAGTTGCCATTTCTATTAAAAGTTTTGAGTATAAATAAAGCCTTGAGTATCCAAGTGCATCCAAATAAGGTATATATATATGTATATAAGATACTACCAATAATTTATAAATGTGTACTTCTGTATCTACATTTATATATCTTGCAGGCGGAAGCTAAAATATTACACGAAAAATATCCTTCAATTTATAAGGATCCAAACCATAAACCGGAAATGGCTATAGCGCTGACCCCATTCGTTGGACTGTGCGGCTTTAGACCTCTCCCGGAAATCCATGAAATAATTATGAGTCTTCCGCCGCTTCAACAATTAGCAGTTGCAAACTCTGACGATTTGAAACTTTTGGCGACCAGCGAAGAGCGCGGTTTGCGTCGTTGTTACGGGAAGCTAATGACTGCCGAAAAGAATGCAGTCGCACAGTGCATCAGTGCGATTTCGGAGGATTATGGAAAGGGTGAGATTTTAGATTGATTTCGGTAATTATCTACACCTTTTCCAAAAAGTGCAAATGTATTTCAGAAAAGCTCAAATTAATATCAGAGAACACCAAATGTTTTTGAAAAAACCTCAAATGTATTTAACCCTAGATCCTCATCCTTATTTTTTGTACATATTGTTGTTGTTGTAGCCACCAAGAAACTCCCCGAAGGTTTTGGGGAGTGTAGGCGATGTGACAGTCCTTTGCCGGATAAATCCGGTACGCCCGGGTACTAGTCCCTTATGACTGTCATGCGAACGATTTTTTTTTTTGCCATAATCAACCTTCTAGGCCGGTGGATTTTAGTCGCCTCTTACGACAGGCATTCCTTACTACGGGTATATTCTAGGCCCCCTAACCCGCTGGGGTTCATCCTTCGTCGTTTCTAACGATGAGTTCAAAAGTATATTTTTTTTTTTGGTGCAAACATATACTACTAGGTGGGGAGTTTGAGGGGGGTAAAGTTTTAAAAATTTGTAAATGCTTATATTTCAGAAAGTATTGGGTCTATTTTCAAAATCGACAAAAAGTTAATTAAATTACCTTTCAGGTGATATATGTATGTACATATTTAACAGAAATATTATATTGTTGTAAAAAACCGCAAAAAACGAAATAATCTATATATATAAAAATGATTTGGTATTTAATTGAAACGCTAAAACTTGAAAACGGCTGAACCAAATCAAATACTTCCTTAGGGGGGTTTGTTTGTTGTTACCCCGCGAAGGTTTAGTCGAAGAAAAAATTAAAAAATGTTAGGGGGCGTGGCACCTCCCATACAACCTTAATTTTACAAGCTGATTATCTCTAAAACAGTTTAAGGTAGGGAGCTGAAAATTGGTATAGAGAGAGGTAATATCAAAACCCTTCTCACTCAGAAAAGTGGGGGTTGTCATAAAAGGGGGCGTGGCACCTCCCATACAACCTTAATTTTTAAAGCTGATTATCTCTAAAACAGTTTAATGTAGGGAGCTGAAAATTGGTATAGAGGTAGGTGATATCAAAACCCTTCTCACTCAGAAAAGTGGGGGTTGTCAGAAAAGGGGGCGTGGCACCTCCCATACAACCTTAATTTTTAAAGCTGATTATCTCTAAAGCAGTTCAAGGTAGAGAACTGCAAATTTGGTAGAGAGCTAGGTGATATCAAAACCCTTCTCACTCAGAAAAGTGGGGGATATCAGAAAAGGGGGCGTGGCACCTCCCATACAACCTTAATTTTTAAAGCTGATTATCTCTAAAACAGTTTAAGGTAGGGAGCTGAAAATTGGTATAGAGGTAGGTGAAATCAAAACCCTTCTCACTCAGAAAAGTGGGGGTTATCAGAAAACGGGGCGTGGCACCTCCCATACAACCTTAATTTTTAAAGCTGATTATCTCTAAAACAGTTCAAGGTAGGGAGCTGAAAATTGGAATAGAGGTAGGTGATATCAAAACCCTTCTCAATCAGAAAAGTGGGGGTTATCAGCAAAGGGGGCGTGGCACCTCCCATACAACCTTAATTTTGAAAGCTGATTCTCTCTAAAACAGTTCAAGGTAGGGAGCTGAAAATTGGTATAGAGGTAGGTGATATGAAAACCCTTCTCAATCAGAAAAGTGGGGGTTATCAGAAAAGGGGGCGTGGCACCTCCCATACAACCTTAATTTTGAAAGCTGATTCTCTCTAAAACAGTTCAAGGTAGGGAGCTGAAAATTGGTATAGAGATAAATGATATCAAAACCATTCCCACGCATATAAGTGAGGGTTATCGGAAAAAGAGGCGTGGCACCTCCCATACAAACTTAATTTTTCATGCTGAATATCTCTAAAATTGTTTACGCTAGGGACTTGGAAATTGGTGTGGAGATAAACGATAACAATTCCATATTAACGCAAAATAATAGGAGTTATACGAAAAGGGGGCGTGGCTCCTCCCAACAACGCTTAATTTTTTTAGCTGAATATCTCTAGAAGGATTTAAGGCAGGGACCTAGAAATTGGTACAGAGCTATATGATATCAAAACAATTTTTGCGCATAAAAGTGTAGGTTATCGGAAAAGTGGGCGTGGCACCTGCCATATAATCTTAATTTTTCAAGCTGATTATTTCTAAAGGAGGTCAAGGTAGGGAGCATGCGTTCTTGATTTTTAAGGCTAAATATCCCTAAAAGCGTTCATGGCATGTACATAGAAATCACTATGCAGATATACGATATCAATACCATGTTCACCAAAAAAAAAAGATTTATGGAAAAATGGGACTACACTTTTGAGGTGTAATAACAATTTTTGAAATGAAATTAATAAAAAAATCTATTTTGGGCACAACGAAGTTTGCCGGGTCAGCTAGTGAACATTTAATTTAGGAAAATGTGTGTAAACAAACTGCTAAAAGTATCTTAAAGACGACGAAAATACCTTCATTTTTATTTGTAACATTGTTTAGTAATATTTAAGTGTTATGTAAAATAGTGCAATTAAGTAACCACTTTCCCACGTATTAATATAAAAAGAGTAATCTGCCGATCGTGCGGCATATACAACTTTATTTATTTATTTATTTAGCCAAACAAGGTACAACGGCTAAGAGAATGATATAAAGAGATTATAGGATATAGATAGATTTCGTTGAAGATTGTGCTGCCACCACTAAGTCTATTGTACCCTCTTCTCGATCACATTATATCATCTATCCCGAGCTCCTCCAGAAATCAAAGGATATCGCTCGGCTTTAGAGACTGAATGTGTCCCTGGAATCTTTTACGCTTCCTTGCAATGGCATCGCACTCGACCAGTACATGCTCTGCAGACTTATCTTCTCTGTCACAGAAGCGGCATAGACTGCCTGACAGGATACCTAGTCTGTGCATGTTTCCTAGGCCTGCAATATCCTGTGAGAATTCCTGTTAGCATTCTCAGTTTATTCTTAGGGAGGTTCCACAGCCCTTTGAAGCGACTTATCCATCGGTTTGGCGCCAGTATTGTTGTCTTAACTTCCTTTCCTCATTTCTAAGCTCATTCCTGATAATATGTGGACCTATTGCTATGAATGGCTCAGGACCTATTGGTTCGGAAGCCGCCGCCTGCCTGTCCAGGCTGTCCGCCTGCTCATTACCCGTTATTCCTCTATGGCCTGGAACCCGGGCCAATAGTATAGAGTTCCGAATTGCCAGTTCGTTTAATCTATTTACGCACTCAAGCACAGTCGAGGATTTTATCACGAAAGAAGAAATTTCTTTAAGTGCGGCCTGACTATCACTTAGTATGACTATTATTTCATACTCGCAGTATCATGCCTGCACACCCATGGCATACACTTCCGCTTGGAATATGCTCGGATAAATCCCCATGGGTAGGGAAATCTTTGAACTCGGGCCAAATATTCCAGCTCCAATAACCTCAGGTGTTTTCGAGCCGTCCGTGTACCATATTAAGTGGTGAGATTGTAGGTAACTCTCAATACTAGAGACCTTACATGATTTTTTGTCCCCAAGCTCTATTTTAAACCTCTTCAAAATTTATGACCATGTTTATATCATCTCTGGGGAATTGAGAGAGCGGGAGTTTCTCCCCCAGCTTCACCATATTTTTCGATGATATAACTTTACCTTTTCCATAGCCTTCCCTTAATATATTCACGCTTGGTACTTTGATCAATAACTATGTGCAGCGGGGTTATCTCAAGGAGCACTTCCATTGCCGCCGTTGGGCACGTGCGCATAGCTCCCGTTATGCACACGCATGCCTGGCGTTGCGCTTTGATGAGCGATTGTCTCTAACAGGTACATTCAAAGGAATCCTCTCAAGAAGAGCAGGACAATCAATTTCAATGTCAAAATCATCATTGCAACCTGGATCCTGGACGAAATTAGATTGAAAGAAGACGGCAAATAAGTTTGCGGCTGACTGCATCGAATTGGCAGTTTTCAACATAGAAATGACGTTGGAATCCCGGATGAAGATTTTTTCCAACTTCAGGTTCAGATTTAATGAAAAGACAAAATGTAGTTTCTCTGCAAAAGCTTTTCAAGACAAGAGAATGGGTCAAAATGCGGACCTGGATGACCCCAAAAAAAATCTGAGCGATATTGGTGTCAAATGAAAGGTACTGATCAGGGCTTTTACAGAGAGATGTATTGGTTATGATTCCTAGGTCGGGTCCGCAGATATGGGTCAAAATGCGGACCTGGATGACCGCAGAAAATTCCCTGGTATCAAATGAGGAGTGTTGAATAGGACCAAAGATTAACAAAATCGGTTGATGACCATGACCATTTTTATATGGGTCTAATAAAAAATATTTTACGATATTTTTGTTGAAACTAACGGCTATTAAATATGTATACATTTTTGAAAGTGGACCTGACACCGGCTCTTTTTAGACAAGGCATCTGCGAGACTTATGAGCCCGTAACTCGATAAATAAAACTGTGCGACAGCACATTTGGGGGCAGAATAATATAAAATCTAAATTATAATACTTTGTGTACTAGTGCATCTAAGTATAAAAATATTAACCTCAGGGATCAAAACGGTTTGGGGGCCTTCCATCTCTGTGGGAATTATTCCGACACCAAATAACCATCCTCAATCTTTGTCATAGTGTAATTGTAATTGTGATATTATGACGAAACTTGATACACGCACTTTCATCATTTGTGGTAATATATGTACATATGTATATTTAAAAACTTGGTGAAATCAGTTTATAACTACGCCTACTTTTTCAATAATATATTTAAAAAATGCCCCTTATAAAAACTCTGTATGTTGCATAAGATTTACACTGTTACACTGGTCGACAAAATTTCAACATATTTTTGTTGCAGAAATAAAATTTTACTTTTCTAAAGGATTTCGGTGCGCTGAATCCGAATCTGAAGTCTGATTTTCTGTAATACGTACAGTTTTTTAGATATTCATGCCCAAAGAGGCGAAAAACACTTTTTATGGCTATATTCGCCCCTCAATATCTTTTAAATTACTTACTTATTTTAAAAACTGATTAAAGCTATTGAAAGCTCGGCCATTTCTCTTGAAGACAACCTTTTAATTTTTCGGATATCTAATTTAAGTATGTAGTAATATACATATGTTTTTGCACAATAAGGTATTTGTCGTCGAAAAAAACGGCAGCATTTGTAGCATGTTTTAGGCGCAATCAAATTTTGTAGTTGCTCAGCAGAACTATTTTTTTTTACTAAGCCACTTACATACTGTAATGGATTATTTATATATATACATATAAATATTTTACCTTTTTTAAATAATACTTTATATTTATAATGTAAAATTGTTAATGTGTTTTTAGTTATTATGATTGTTCATTCTAATATTATTTACAGAGAATTAAGAACATAAAATGTTCATCTAAATAAAATACTTTTTATAAAAATAAATTGAAAATTTCTTGGATATTTTGGAAATTTCTGCAGGTAGAGCAATAATGATTTCAAGAAAAGCCCCAATTCAATCCGCCCTAATCCCCATCCCTATTTTTTAAAATAATATTTTTATCAAATGTTAGAATTATCAATTAAATACTGTATTCTACTTTGTAATATTTTACTGTGTTTATAACTGTATAGAAAAATGAATTTAATCAAATGTTTTTAGATTGTTATATCATATAAAAAAATTTAATTTTTTCATTCTGTAAAATTTTCTCAACGAGTAAACTATTATAAACCAACCACTAAAATTATAATTGCGAATACATATGCAATATCAAATAGGAGGTTTTAACCAATGTTAGAGTTATTTTCATTTTTATGTCTTGTTTTCATATTCTACCACACATACTTTCAGGGGTGCCACGCCCCCATTTCGAATATCTCAAAATTTCTATCATAGGTTATGCATTGATTTCGTTTATTCTGCGACTAAGTTTAGATATTCTACGGAAAATACTTCCAGAGTATGCAGCATGAAAGATTATATTTGTATGGAAAGTGCCACGCCCCTCAATATTTTCCACTTTTTTTCCGGAACCGATTCGAGGTAATTACGAACCAACTTTCAGAAGGAATTATCCAGTTTAGTGCAGTGGTTCTCAAGTCTTATGTGACCGAACAAACCAAGAGCAAAATAAGAATATCAAGTTTAAAATGTTTTTTCAAACAGTCCCTATTTTCATACATATATCACCACTCATTAATATTGAATTTTCACCGGGTCCTGAACTATGATAAAAAAAAACCGCGTGTAGCACAGTTCACGTGATAGAATTTAACTTCTTACTATGGTTTCAGAAAAATGGCATAAAGTTGTATACCTTAGTAAAACCCACTCATATTTCTGTTTGGAATAACAACGAATAAATCAGTGAAAAGTGTGGTCGATTTAAAATGACAAGATTTGCAGTAAAAACTGTAAAATTTAAATTTGAAGTTGCTTTCTTGGTTTTAAAATCTTTAAACCCGCTTTTCTCGAAACCGCACTTTAGATTAGACGTTGTTTCATTATTCAAGCGACGTCACACTTTATAAAAATGAAAATGCCTAGATGACCGATCCTTCCTCGGGTTACAGGCCTCAGCAAAATCAAATTAGTTACAGAACAAGTGAAGGAAAGAATTTATATTTTCAAAAGTTCGCCTCTCTTCATGTCCTATAGTCTCCCGCCCTCTACTATTTCCTTTCTCTTTTCCCTTCCCTTACATTTCCGTATCAGTTTTATTTTCTGTTTGCCGTCACATTTCCCCTTCCTTCCCTTTGCCTTTCTCTACTGCTCTCCCTTACCTCTTCTTATACGTCCTTTCTCCATTTCCCTCCTATTCCTTCTCTCCTTCCCTGTGCTACCCTCTCTCTCTTTCATCAACTCTCTCCATCCAATTTTCATTTGTTTTTCCCCCTCCCTTTCCGTCCCTTTTCCTTTCCGTTTCCCTAGGGAACCGGGTTAAACATAACATCGAATAGAGGTCTATATTGTAGCTCTGATTTCCTCTTTTCATTTGATACCAATATAGCTCAG
The DNA here is from genome assembly GCA_960531455.1 of Urophora cardui. Lineage (NCBI taxonomy): Eukaryota > Metazoa > Arthropoda > Insecta > Diptera > Tephritidae > Urophora > Urophora cardui. Next base: position 79,423,301 of record OY482672.1, on the reverse strand, counting down.
AAATTTTCTGGGGTCATCCAGGTCCACGTTTTGACCCATATCTGCGGACCCGACCTAGGAATCATAACCAATACATCTCTATGTAAAAGCCCTGCAAAGCACCTTTCATTTGACACCAATATCGCTCAGATTTTTTCTGGGGTCATCCAGGTCCGCATTTTGATCCATATCTGCGGACCCGACATAGGAATCATAACCAATACATCTCTATGTAAAAGTCCTGATCAACACCTTTAATTTGATATCAATATCGTTCAGAAATATTTAGGGAAAGTGACAAATAAATAGGTTTAACCTTTATAGCTGACCAAAAAAAAATAAAAATCTTAATAACGGTTATTCAGGCCCAAAACAGTTTTCTGGTTGCTATAACGGTTATTCAGGCCCAACACAGTTTTTTGGTTGCCATAACGGTTATTCAGGCCCAAAACAGTTTTTTGGTTGCTATAACGGTTATTCAAGCCTAAAACACTTTTTTGGTTGCCATAACGGTTATTCAGGCCCAAAACGGGTTTTTGGTTTTTATAACGGTTACTCAGGCCCAAAACGGTTTTTTTTCTCATGATAATGGTTAAATATGACTTTTACCCCATTTCTCTTATAACCGTTACGTCCCTGGGTAATACTTATTTCTGAGGTTTGCTAAGTAGTTCTAAAGGTTTCAGTTCATTTAACATCGCACTGGTAAAACAGCCCTGCAAGAACTGTGCAGGTCATTTGACCGGTCATATGACCGGCAGGCATGACCAAAAGTTTTGGGATATTTACTATCACATTCTTAAGGGCATCGGTAACTTTTGTGACCGTTTCATTCATCACGTTCCCATATGTGTATTTTCAAATTCCATTCTATCCTTATCTATCTCATTGGTTTTGAACTTGGCTAGAACACATACGAGTGCAAATGTGTTGGTAATATTATATTTTTGTAATAGTGTTAGTACTTTCGGTCACACAATTCTAGCAGGGAGGCTATCGCAGTCGACCTCTTTGAAACAATTGTTCAGTTTCTAAAAACACATGATTTAAAATTGAATGATAGGTTTGTAGGTAATAATAATATAATAATACAATGTCGCTATTATAACTCTGACGTGTTTTATGGCCGAGCTTCTCTCCCAATTCGAGGCGTGATCCTTTTGTTTTTACTAGTAATTGGGTGGACATACAGTTTTATGCCGGCTCCGAACGGCGAATGCATTTTTTTGTGAGAAGCTTTTTCATGCCGCCCACTGCCGAGAGGTGACCGCTATTTCTAAAAATCTAATAATTGGAATATAATTAGAAAAATTTTTTTGGTATTTGTCCAGACTGGAGTTTGAACCCAAAGCCTCTAGTATAGCAGGCGAGCACTCTGCCCATTGCACCACGGAGGCCACAGCGCTCAACCCACTGCACCACAGCGGCCACCAGGTTTTTAGGTACAATTCTTAAATCGCTAAATTGATAAGATTCAATATCTATTGTTAAAGGTAAAAGATATGCACATGCCTTTTTTAAGGAAAAATTGCACTCGAATACTGAGAATTTTAAATTCTTACTTAAAAATATTAAATCCAATCTTCGGCCAAGAGTGTTTTGGAAAGAATTAATTTGCATAAGATCTAAATTCAAAAAGTTATCGACTAGGTAAACTTCATTATTACTACTAGCATCACAGGTAATAAGGCTAGACTCAGATATCGCTGAGGACCAAGTAAGATTGTAGCCTCCCAAGACACATAGATGATCATCCCTTGTCTTTCAGGTAGAAAGGGACGTGATGTTGACATCATTATTGGTCGCTTGTAATATTTTGAACCGATCCGCAGTAGCCATGGGTAATGGCGCAATTTTTTTGGCGCTGGTACAATAACACCAGCGCCAACCGTGGCGCCAGCGCACGGTTCTGGCGCAATAACATCTTTAGCGCAATTGCCATGGAATAATCTATAAATAACACTTGTTCGCTTCTTACTCTCTACTATCCCCGTTTTATTTCTTTTGGCGCAACTCTGCTTACATACACCCCTGCACTATATTGTGCCACAATTAAATTTAATTTAAAAAATCATTTGCGTATATTTGTGAAAATATGCTGGCATCTCGTTTTGCTGCATCTTCATTATGGAATACGAGAGTCGGCTCCACCCTATTAAAAAGAAAGATTCCGGGTCCGGGCGCATTATATCGAAATTTCCCTTACCATTTACCATGCGTAACAAAAACATACTGTGGCGGATATAATCGGTTCCACTCTCACATCACTAAATGACTGAACACATCTCTAAGGAAACTTCCAGATCTAGAAGAAGAGACCAGATAATTTCCAGTGTTGCCAGAATTTTCCAGATTGCGTTTGACAGACTATATAAGGCGGCGAGCAGGCGCTCCGCAGTCAGTCGTAACTTAACCGTAGAAGCGTTAACATCAAGTGAAGTAAAACAACTGTAGACTTTTTAGTCGTGAAATAAAGCGGTGTGAATTAAGAAGTAAATAAAGACTTTTATTTAACAATTTAGTGATACGAACCCGATAGAAATAATCGAGCTATCGACAAATACGTAACAATTGGTGTCAGAATTGCAATTGTTAAATAAATTCCAGGACCAAGGATAACGAAGCAAGGATAACAAAACAAGGATAACGAGACAAGGATAACGAAAGAAGGATAATGGCAAAGTTAAATGATCTGAAAATCCAAGAACTTAAAAGGTAGTTAGAAAAGAGAAACCTGAGTACAGCCGGCAATAAAATTGAACTACAGGCAAGGTTAAGAGTAGCTATGGAAGCATATAACATTAATGTAGATGAGTTTGATTTCCACCATGATGTGGAAGAGGTCAAAAAGGAAGAAACCCAGAAGGAAGAGGCTCCACGGTCAGTAGCAAACGTAGACATGAACTCGATATTGTCTGTACTGACACAAATATCGGCAAAAATGGAAGATCAACAGGCACAGATATCGGCAAAAATGGAAGATCAACAGGCACAGATGTCGGCAAAAATGGAAGAACAACAGGCACAGATAACGTCCAAAATGGAATTGCAACAGTCAGTACTTTCATCACAGGTATCCGGCATTGCGGCTCAGTTGGAGGCACAAGAAGAACGCATGTCCTTACAATTCAAGGCGCAGGATGCAAAAATTATACAAGTTAAGGAGGTCCTTGAAGAAAGACAAGAAAAATTAGAGGACGATGTAAAAGCATTGAAAGCCCGTCTTCAGGATATTCAACTAAGTCGTCCAGTCGCTTCAACTGCTACACAGAAGATAAAACCTCCGTCGTTTGATGGAAGTGGTCCATTTCAAGTATTAAAGCTACAATTTGAGAAAACGGCAGTTGTAAATAATTGGAGTGCGGAGGACAAAGTCGCTGCCCTGTTCGTAGCATTGAAAGGACCTGCAGCAGAAATATTACAGACTGTTAGCGAGGGCGAAAGAAACAGCTATGACGCAATTATGGGTGCCGTTGAAAGACGTTATGGTAGCGAGCACAGGAAGCAGATATATCAAATGGAGTTGCAGAATCGCTTCCAGAAACCAAATGAGACGTTACAAGAATTTTCTTCTGAGATTGAGAGGCTAGCTCATTTGGCAAACACAGGAGCACCTCAAGAATTCATCGAAAGAATGAAAATTCAAAGCTTCATCAATGGAATACGAGATATTGAAACGAAGCGGGCTACCTAAGCAAATCCAAAAGGAACTTTTGCTGAAACGGTATCATATGCCTTGACGCAGGAAACAGCATCTCTATTGAGCAAGCCCACCTACAAGGCTCATCGTGTGGAAGTGGAAACGCCAGACTTACTAAGCAAAATATGGGAGGCGTTGAATGAAATGCAGAAAAAGAAAAGTAATGCTGTGAAATGCTTCAGATGTGGAAAAATAGGACATATAGCACGTCACTGCAGCAATAGTTCCAGTAAGTTCAGCACTGCAGATGGGCGCAAGCGCAAGGCAGAAGGGCATGAACAAGTGCCCAAATCAACTGGGTCGTTAAACTAAAGCGGGCCAGCCAAAAGGGGCGTGGGCTGGTCCCCACAATGGAATGCCTCATAATCTCTGGGAAGAAGCACGAGTAATGTTACTATTGGTGGTTTGGTGGACGGAGTGGAGCGCATGTTGACTGTGGATACGGGAGCATCTCATTCCATCATTCGATCTGACTTGGTAAAGAAGGAAGTAATGCCATTATATGGAGCAAAATTGCGTACGGCAACAGGCGAGGATACTCAAGTCCTAGGGGAAGTTACATGCGAAGTTGTAATTGGAAATGTTGTCGTACTACACACCTTCATAGTGGCGGAAATTGTTGATGAAGTCATAATTGGCGTGGACTTCCTAATCGGCCAAGGCATTAAGATTGACATGAAAAACAAGGTTATGAGTTACAAAAACTTGGAGGTGCCGCTAAGTTTTGGCTACGATAAGAGATACAGCAGTAAGAAAGTGCTCGTGGAAGAGAATCAGCAGATACCGCCAAAGTCCGAGGCAATTATTTGGGCAAAGATTGATGGAGATTGTGGGACAAACAAATTGTGGGTTGTTGAAGCAGAAACAGAAACTAAATCAAATGTACTTGTTGGAAAAACCCTGGCTATGACAATAACATCTACAGACGAATGGAATGCGGAACAATTAAGGAAGTGTCAGCTAGAAGATCCAGATCTGGCACGTGTAATGATCGGTTTGGAGCAAAATGAACGACCATCAAAAGAAGAGATGTCAGCAGAGAGTCCTGTTGCCAAATCATATTGGGCCAGTGGAATAGTTTGCAATTGGTAAATGGTTGCCTACATCGTGTTTGGGAGAGTGAAGATGGCCAAAGTTCTAAAACATTGATAGTTGTTCCAAGGAAAAGAATACCAGATGTGCTAAATGAACTACACAATGGTCCAAGTGGAGGTCATCTTGGAGTAACAAAGACGGTAGAGAAAATCAAGAAGAGGTTTTATTGGGTCGGCTGCCGTCAGACAGTTGTTGAGTGGATTGCGAACTGCGATGTGTGCATAAAGGCTAAGGGTCCCAAATCCAGGAGTCATGGGCTGATGAAACAATACAACTCAGGAGCACCATTTGAGAGAATTGCCATGGATGTAGCTGGGCCATTTCCTACTACTGGCAAACTGGGAAACAAATATATACTGGTAGTCATGGATTACTTCAGCAAATGGCCGGAGGTGTACCCGATTCCAAATCAAGAAGCAGAAACTATAGCCGAAGTATTCACCAACAATTGGGTGGCGAGATATGGTGCACCTATAGAGCTACATTCTGACCAAGGAAGAAACTTCGAATCAGTTGTGTTCCAGGAGATGTGCAAGACACTGGGTATTAGGAAAACCCGAACAACTGCGTTGCATCCACAATCAGACGGCATGGTAGAAAGATTTAACAGAACATTAGAGGAACATTTACGAAAGGTGGTGGACAAGTTCCAGAGAGATGGGACACTCATATTCCTCTGTTCCTGATAGCATATCGATCGGCCGTACACGATACAACAGGTCAGACTCCTGCAAAAGTAATCTTTGGTAGTGATCTTCGATTACCAGCTGACTTGAAATTTGGGATAAATGCCGATACGGGAATAAATACCAGACAGTCTAACAACGTTCTGAAAGAGGAAATGAGAGAAATACATGAACTTGTAAGACAGCGAACAAAGATCATGAGTGACAAGATGAAGGCCAGATACGACAAGGCGATGAACTCAGAAGGTTTTGTTGAGGGAGATCTAGTTTTGCTATACAACCCGCAGCGAAAGAAAGGTTTGTCCCCGAAATTGCAGTGTACTTGGGAAGGGCCATACAAAGTGATTAAACGGCTCAATGATGTTGTGTATCGCATACAAACGATTGGAACACCGAGGAATAAAATGAAGGTGGTTCATCTGGAAAGGCTAGCAGCATTTGGAACGATTAATGTGTCAGATCGGGACGATCAGACTTAGGTGGAGGGCAGTGTGGCGAATATAATCGGTTCCACTCTCACATCACTAAATGACTGAACACATCTCTAAGGAAACTGCGAGAACTAGAAGAAGAGACCAGATAATTTCCAGTGTTGACAGAATTTTCCAGATTGCGTTTGACAGACTATATAAGGCGGCGAGCAGGCGCTCCGTAGCCAGTCGTAACTTAACCGTAGAAGCGTTAACATCAGGTGAAGTAAAACAACTGTAGACTTTTTAGTCGTGAAATAAAGCGGTGTGAATTAAGAAGTAAATAAAGACTTTAATAATAATAATAATAATAACCCACGCCCTCCAATCCCGCCCGACCGCACGAGAGGCGCACCCGCATGATGTACGGATATTTTTATTTACATAAAATGCTGAGGTGTTGAGTGGCAGGAGTTTGTTAAGCGTCGAGATCTGAAACTGCTCAGCTACAGAGAAATAAAATCATCAGCTGAGTATAGTACAATTGAAGTTAGTCTTGAGAATTATAACAGAATAATCGCTACTATGTGTTAAGATAAGACAGTATTTTTTCCCTTATAATGAAAAGTGAGTCCGAAATATCTAAAAAGCTGGAATAGGAATTAAAGTTCTTACATAAACCCCGGAAAGGTTCATTTAATTCAAAGTTTGATTTACACTGGTTTAAGTAGATAGGGTTGAAGTGTCTTGTTGAACGAGAAGGAATGTTAAAGTTTATTTCAGCTAGCAAAAAAGGAGAAAGAATTAAGCCATTCAAGAGCTTAACGATAAATATTACCCCTAACATTTCTCGTCGACTTGCAAGAGTCGGAAGATTAAGGAGTTTTAAACGGCTAGTATACGGTGGAAGATTGTAACCAGAATCCCAAGGCAAATTTCTTAAAGCAAAAAGCAAAAACTGTTTTTGGACTGACTCTAAGCGATCAGAGTGAATCTGATAGTATGGATTCCAAACTATGGAACCATATTCCAATATAGGTCTTACTAAAGTTGTAAAGAGTGTTTTAGTTATGTATGGGTCGCTGAATTCCTTTGACCAACGTTTTACAAACGCTAAGACACCTCTTGCCTTATTTGCTGTAGCATTAATATGAATGTTAAAACTAAGTTTGCAGTCCATTATTACACCTAAATCCACAAACTCATTTACTTGTTCCAGGCCTAAGCCATTTATTGCATAAGAAGCTGGCTGTACGGTTTTCCGGGAAAAGCGCATGAATTTACATTTATTGAGGTTAAGTGGCATTAAGTTAGTGTCACACCAAGAAACTAAGGAATTTAAATCTTCCTGAAGCAAAGTTCTATCATCAAATGAAGAGATTGATCTAAAAAGCTTTACGTCGTCCGCATACAATGAAATTTTTGAGTGTTTAATTGTAGTAGTTATATTGTTAATAAATAGCAAAAACAGAATCGGGCCAAGGTGACTGCCTTGAGGAACTCCTGAAGTAACATTAATAATAGACGAGTAAGCATTTTTGAAAATCACCCTTTGTGTTCTATTTAAAAGATATGAAGATATCCATTGCAAAAGGCTGGGCTGAAAGCCAAGAAGATCAAGTTTAAGAATCAGCAAGGAGTGATTGACTTTATCAAATGCTTTGCTGAAGTCCGTGTATATAACATCAGTGGGCAAGTTTTGAGAAAATCCATTAGAAATACTAGTGGTAAACTCCAGTAGGTTTGTGACCGTTGATTTACCCTTACAGAACCCGTGTTGGGAATCACAAATTAATGAGGACGTTGAATGACAATCTATTGGTAACTATTGCTTCAAATAATTTAGGAATAGCCGAAATATTTGCTATACCTCGATAATTTTCTATGGAGGACCTACTCCCGCTTTTATGAAGGGGGATAATGAATGACTCTTTCCAGAGCATAGGGAAAATGCCTTGTTCTAAGGAACTATTGAATAATGCAGTTAGTGGTTTAAACAGGTTTATGGCACATTTTTTTAGAAAGCATGTCGGTATCTGGTCAGGACCATAACTAAATGACTCTTTTAATGATAATAAAGCTGATAACACGTCATCTGCAGATATATATTGTTTGTAAATTGATGTATTAGGAGATAATCGATATGGATAATTACGAAATGGAAGTTCTTCTATGTTGGAATAATTATGTTTGAAAAATTGTGCAAAAAGATTGGAAATTTCTTGACTATCACTTGAAGTGTTGTCTTGATATCTCATAGCAGACGGAAACCCATTAACTTTTCTCTTGGAGTTTACGAAACTGTAAAACGATTTTGGATTACCAATAAAATTAGACTTACGTATATAAGCTCTATAGCATTTTTTATTTAACACAAAGTATTGGCGTCTAAGCTCAGCATACTTTAAGTAGTCGGCATGCAAGCCCGATTTCTTGTATGATTTGAAAAATCGGGATTTCTTATTTTTTTAAGTTTTAAGCTCTTTTGTGAACCAAGGTTGTAATGGCTCACTGTACTCACGAACACGTTTAGGCACAAGTTTTTCAAATAGGCAATGAATAATTTTATTAAAAAGTAAAACGTTTTGCTCGACATCGTTATTGAATTTTGGCCATGTTAAACTAGCTAACTCATGATTAAGTTTTTTAAAGTTGGCCTTGGAAAAATTATAATATGTACTTGTGTTAGCTGAACTGGAAATGCAGCCATTAATATTGTTTACAATTTCGTATGTAATCTCTAGAGAAGGGTGGTATAAGTCCTCCGGTAGAACAAGAGGGTCACAGCGGTGAAGGACATACTTAGAGCTATCATCTACAAAAACTAAGTCTAAGATTTTCCCGAACGCATTCTGAAATATGTTCACCTGGTTGAGGGAAAGATCGGCAATCTGATCGAAAAAGCTATTCATGTCCGATCTCGATGAGTTCGGGATAATATTCTCCTCTGAAACGCTCCAAGAAATGCACGGAAGATTAAAATCGCCTAAGACAAGCATAGAGTCAGAGGAGTTCATCAGCGCGTGTACATCTTTAAGCACAGATGCTAATTCCATATACACGCTTATATTGCAGGCTGGCGGGATATAGCAAGCAAATAAGTAAATCCAATCCTTTCCTTGCTTAATTCGAATGCAAATCGACTCCACACCACCAATATTAGGTGTACTGACCACCTCAGAATGTAGTGAGGACTTTACAGCAAACAAGACACCACCGCCGATTCTGTTTACGCGATCATTTCTATACACCTGATAATGGTTACAAAAGATTTCAGAATCGAAAACATGAGGCTTAAGCCATGTTTCGGTAAAAGAAATTACATTATAGACGCAGTCAATCGTTTTTAAATAAAAATCACTTAATTTGGTGTTCAGGCCCCTGACATTTTGATAGAAAATATTTAATGCGGAATTTAAGGTTATACTCAGTTTTTTGAAGCAGTACGAGAAATTTTCGCCGTATTGTGACCATGTATTTTAGGCCTGTTTTCAAACTCGCGAACAAAAGCACCAGGTGGCCAAAATGAACTGTTCAGTAAAGTTTGATAATCTTGAGGAGATACATCAATTTTAAAAGAAGAAATGTCTCTTGTGTATGAAAAGTTGAATTTTTTTATAAAAATATTTCCAGTAGAGATTTTGGACGAAATATAGCCCTTTAGATCATCCGCGGTTGTGTCTTTATCAAACCTAGATACGAATATTGATTTCTTCGGAGGAACGACAACCAACTTATTAACAATTGGTTCAGTCGTTTCGGGCATAGTTGATTGTACCGTAATACTTTCGAGAGGTGCATTAGAAGACCTAGAATTAGAAGATGAGTCCTTTGTAGAACAAGACCCCACAGTATGCGGATTCGGTGAAGCTAAGTCAATAAGTTCCTCCTGTGGTTGTACAGGATTTAACTGAAGATTTTTCAACATTGGCACATTACGTGGTCCAGAAGTGGAATCACCCGTCGTACCAAGTAAAGAAGGTAAAGATGCCGATGATGAAGAAGAGATTTCTAGGCATTTAAATGAATTAAACAGATTTTCGTAGTGCTTGAATTTTTCAGTCAAAGAAAGTAGCTCTTTTCCAATCTCAGAGAAACCACTTCTCGTTTGGCTGAAAAGTTGAGAAAGATCTACTTCGGTCGACCTACAATTCACGCATGACCAACGCAAGCCCTTTCTGTCATTAATCAAATCCAGCATTCTGCCTGTTATGCCTGCACATTTTATATGAGCTAACCCATCACACCGCCAACAAGACACGAAACGCTCGGACTCACTTTTAACAGAACAGTTTTTATATATGCAAGACATATTTAGAGTATAAAATTCTATTACAGATAATAAAAAGTAAACAATCAGAGAGAAATTAAATAAGTGTCAAAACGAATGATAGAACCGAAAGGGTTAATAGCTGCGAACAGTTTGAAAGACTGTAAAGTTAGTAAGTTAGTGACAGTTTGGAAAGTAGTGTAGTGTATATGACAGTGAGCAGTTTGAGATGCACAGCAAGACGCTTAAAAAGCAGACGCAAACAGCTGTGACAAGAGAAAGAGAATATACAGGCAGGTTCTGGAATCCGAGTGAAAGTGAATATGAAAATGAATCTTAAAACGAGTGAATTCAAATTTGGTGTTCTGAAAAACAAGCTTTTCATTCATTCTACAGTTCGTTTTTAATTCACCCAAAAAATGAACTGACATTTGACAGTTGCCACTGACAGAGTAAAAATAATAAATTGTATATAAAAATTAAACTTAAATTGAAAAAATTAGTGCTGCAACTACGCTAGCAGTTATTTTGGTGGAAAATGAGGGTCATGCAGAAGAAGCATTTATAGAAAGAGACTGCGTGATTACTCAAATCCCTTAGAGGTGCTTGAATCTATGTAAGTTTGCATTGCATGAGTTGTAATTGGCTTTCTGATTACCAAGTTTTTACAGATTCGTCTCAAGCTATCGGGTGAATTAAGAAGCTTTCATCATGCTATTAAACACTATTGAGCTCCACGTGAGACACACGTCTATTCCAACGTCCTTGCAACTTTGCGCTTTCTAGCCGAAGGTGGGTTTCAAAAATCGCGATGGGGCGAAGTACTGTAGGAAAGGTACTCAAACAAGTGTTGCGAATTTTAGAAAAGTACTTGGTCACCGGTGGGTGAAATTACGTATGATGCTTATCCATAAACTGGAGAAGAATGGTCTCCTGGCGCACATTTTTATGTTTACGCCTAAAAAATATAAACAATTACTTTATTTATTTCTTCTTATGTTTAAATTAACTAATTTCAATTCATATTGCAATTCAGTTTACTTACATGCCTTCTTGCACCAAATTCACCAATTCAAATAGAAGTGATTGCTAACCGACTCCTTAATGTGAATTCGTTTTCCAGAACAATCATATTCACTCGGAGTTCATTTTAGAAAAATATGTGAAAATGAAACTGTGAAAGTGAAATACAGAACAGAGTATATCGGATTCACAGTGAATTTGATTGATATTCACTCGGAAGTGAATCGCAGAACCTGCCTGATAAAAATGTAAATGAAAAAGTGCAAAATAAAGAACGCAAAAAACACAAAAACAATTTATGTTAAAAAGATTAGCCACACAACTGCAACAACAATATGCAAAATGACTCGGCAATCACACTTGAAATTTTAAATTAAAAATATTCAATAAATAATTAACCAAAATCTGTTTAACTTTATTGCTTCTGTAGTGCACTAAATTAATCACTTTTTCGCAAAGAACTTTTAAATTAAAGTAAATTATTATACAATATTAAAGCACAAAATTAAGGAGCAAAATAATTATCGATCACACAGCTTTGACGTTTGCGATTTTATTTAACAATTTAGTGATACGAACCCGATAGAAATAATCGAGTTATCGACAAATACGTAACAATACTATATGCTAATAAATATTTTATTTAATTTATTGTGTATCATATTTTTCTCTCCTATTCACAGATAATGTCAATTTTGTCTTCTTTCTTTGTGAAATTAAAATATCAATACCCTTTCGTATTAACGATGGTTCGGTATTGGCGTTAGAATACATAATTGTGACGGTGTAATATACGCTGTGCTGTTATTAGGTCTGTTTGGTGAGATTTTGGGTATAATGCTATTTTATGTCAAACTGAAGATGAAGGCAAAAGTTCAACAAACGCATTTGTGCGAAATGCTATTTAGTGTCAAAAATGACGCTTAGGAACAGTGTTGCCACAGCCTCAAAAATTATGGTATCACAAATTGATGCCTTCATGGTTTTTTTTTCGTGGTCACGCTTTCCTTTACCGATCGTAAAAACCGTTTATAAAAGGGGCGTTGCACCGTCCTCCGATCCTATATCTGAAGTCGGAACAGTCCGGAGGCCGATAGTTTTCGAAATATAAATATTTGTTTTTTCAAAATACCTTTATTTTGGTGATAACGGGTTGAAAGGACCACATAAACCTCTTTCTGGGGCAAAATCTACGTACCCATCCACAGTAATCCTGCGTGGAATACCTTTATCGCCTTCATGAGGGAGTACTTAAATTTATAAAAAAAAAAAACACCTAAGCACAATTACATATGAATGATACGTAGATAATTTTTATTTTAACTTAGAACAAATTTTATTTTTATCAAACTTTTGGTTGGACCAATCCGCATAGCAGGCATTTTGACTTAAAGAAGGACAGCGCGACAAATATTTAAGAACTGAGTCAATGACTCCAATTCAATTCCAAAATCAGCTCTGGCAACTAGATCACCCAGCTCGTTTGACCCATTTTTTTATAGAATAGAACTTTTATATTACTCGGTACAGTACCAAAGTATTCATATTTATTTGCATGTGAAATTTAAGTATTATCTGTATATTTTTATATTTAAAAAAACGATATCGTTAAAACCACGAAAGTAGCTTACTTTATTAATTTTAATTTTTTTCTCAAAAATTTTTCGGTGTTAGAACCCAAAAGCAGCATATTTTATTAATTTTATTTATTTTTTTCAAACATTTTTCGGTGATACCAAAAAACCATAAATGTATCAATTTGTGATACCAAATTTTTTGAGGCTGTGGCAACACTGTTTACAATTTCTTCCTCTTCTTCAGAGATTTTGAAACATTTTAGGAAAGTACCCACACAAAACCTGTTTGCGGATTCCTACAAATAGCTAGTCTTCTTTCTCGCTCACATCCTCTGATCCTCTCGCTCTTTTGTGGTAAAATTCCTGCAACTCATACGCTTTCCTACACTCAACAAACGCTATTATTGGTTTTGTGGTGGTGTCATTTTACACTAGCGCTATATTGGTGCTGGTGTTAGCGCACGAAATTGAGTCAGTAAGGTTGTTCTCTGTGTCTAATATTTTTGCCGAGATATCATGATATCTTGAGAAATTTGCCACACAGAGAGAGCGCACCTTTAAGAAAATAAAATTCTAACTGACTTCATTGTGAACTAGCATGTTAGTCATATTCTTTCCACTCTTTATACAACTGTTGTCGCTTTGCTTTGCTTGCTTCAATTTCGAATTAATTAACTAGAAACATAAATTCAAACTCACTTCTCATAGAAGACCATTGTGAATGTAATAACATGGTAGCATTTCCCGTGATATTTTTCTCATGATATCACATATCACGGGTTGGGGTATGAGAAATTTGCCGAAGCTCCAAATTTGACGACGTGTATTTTGTTGTTGTGCTCGGCAAATTTATCACACTTATGTCATCTCGGCAAATTTGCCAGGCCAAAATCACAGAGAAAACAACCTTAGTGTTATATTGCAATAGCGCAACATTGAGTTGGCGCTACATTGATTTGGCGCTATACTGAGTTGGCGCTACCACGGTATATATATTGAAACGGTATTGCAGTAGCCGGAAATGTCAAATACTGCTTACGTCACAGGACCAATAAAGCCGCCATGACTCATGAACAACCAAACAAACAGCTGGGGGAAACTTTCCAATAATGTCACACGCTCCCAAAAAAACGACTTCCACCGGGAGCACTTTTCTGCATTGCCCTACAAAAATAACCCTCAGCCGGCAGAATTCTCTTTCTGAAACTTAAAAATTTTGAAAATAGACCCAATAATTTCTGAAATATAAGCATTTAAAAATATTGAATTTTGAAGGTTTGCCCCCTCAAAACTCACCATCTACATATATGTTTGCACCAAAAAAAAATATATATTTTTGAACTCACCGTTAGAAACTATCGATCCCCATATAAATTTTTTTGATTTGCAATATGTATGTACATATTCTGCACTAGAGATGATAGAAAATGCGATTTTTCGATATCTGTGATTTCGGTGATTGCTATTTTTAAATCACTGCGATTTTAAACTGCTATTGCGATTGCATGGACTGCTATAAAATCATCAGTTACCGGTAGAGATTAATTTTGCGTTTTCTGAGCGATATAACCTGTCTTCATTTTATGTTAATAAAATGATAGCAATAACAACGTATTCCGCAGTAATTTCGCTGTTTGTAAACATTTTTCAAAGATAAATTGTAAATTCAATAATTATTTTATTTTTATATTTCTGTATACGTATGTGGTCTGCTCAAAAGTATAAACAAAAAGAAATTTATAATGCTTTTGCGATTGCGATTCACATAGGTGAACTGCTTACTTGGTACATCGATAGCAGGTCCCAATAAGTAGTGAACTGCTATTTTGAAAAAGTGATCGCAATTGCGATTTTTTATTCAGTGAAAAAATCACCGTTTGCGATATATCGCTCATCACTATTCTGCACCGTGACCGCTGTGGTGCAGTGGGTAGAGTGCTCGCCTGCTATGCCAGAGGTCTCGGGTTCAAACCACGGTCCGAGCACAACACCAGAAAATTTTTCTAATTAGTAAAAATTAAATTATTGGATTTTTTAAGAGCAGCGGTTACCTCTCGGCAGTGGGCGGCATACCCTCCGAGTGTATTTCTGCCATGAAAAAGCTTCTCACAAAAAATGCATTCGCGGTTCGGAGCCGGCATAAAACTGTAGGTCCACCCAATTAGTAGGAAAAACAAAAAGGAGCACACCTCGAATTAGGAGAGAAGCTCAGCCTTACGAAAACTAGCATATGATTTTTTGTGGCTGACGAAAAGTAACAAAATCGACTTTTGGCTGACGAAAAGTATCAGTAATTATATACTGTTTTTACCAGAGTTGTAATTATTATAAGAAAAAAAATAAAAATCAAAAAATAATTATTTTTGAAAGAAACATATTTTGAAAATCTTACCATAATATTTATTTCTGAGATATTTTTTTTAAGTCTTTTTGTATTTATTATGAATGAGAAATTTTGTTTTATATCTTCAAAGACTTTTTCATTGAGACGAATTTCAAAAAAGTCTTTTAATAATTATTATGAGTAACATTTTTTTTTTATATCTTCAAAGACTTTTTCATTGAGATAAATTTCAAAAAAGTCTTTGGGTAATTATTATGAGTGAGTAATTTTTTTTTTATATCGTCAAAAACTTTTTCTCTGCGATAGATTTCATAATTATTTTTTCATGTTATACATATCTACATACATGTGAACATTTCTTCGTGCACCAATATATATGTAGTATGTATGAATTGGAATATAAATACCAAAATACATGTGCATATGGTTATTTGCAAGGTCGTATGTGAATACCCATCATCATATTCAGCGTATTGAAATATATGTAAGTAAATATATACATACATATGTACATCTGTAAGTATTTCATTTTTTATATCACATGTATGAAGGTGTATACATATGCATATGGTTCTTTTCGTGGAGTGCACTAACATTAACGGTCGTATGTGAATACCCATCATCATATTCAGCGTATTGAAGTATAAGTAAATATATACATACATACATCTGTAAGTATTTCATTTTTTATTATTTTTTAGTTTGAAAAATATGGTTTATTTTTTTTTAATCTGAGACATCCATGGCGGATCGGATCCGGAGGGGGTGCATAATTAGTCCCTATTTACTCCCTAATTTTTTTTATTTTGTCACAGTGTAATTAACTTCAGCATCAACAACATGGGGCGCAAACGGAATATTTTCATGCGGGAATTTTTTGTTTTTGACGATTTGAATAATATGAGCGAGTGCAAAATTTGCAAACGAAAATTAACTGGCCAAAATTGTACAAACCTTAAAAGGCATATGACCTCTTCACACCTCGAAATATACGAGGAGGAAAGAAAGCTGATAGATGCTGAGTTTGATATTAACGAGATGAGGGAAAAAAAGTTTGTGGTTGAATTATCTCAACACAAACTAAAAAATGCATGTATTGAGCTTGTAACAAAGCAAGCTTTGCCATTTAACTTCTTCGACTCTAAAGCTTTCAAAGATATCACAGAACAGCTTTTTAAGGGGCTTGAAATGAGCCCCATAAACAGAACAAGCATACAAGAGCTTATTAATGCACGTGGTATTGAAATGAAAAACGAAATTAAAAGAATTGTTAAAGGGCGTATGGTTTCAATAAAGATGGATACAGCCACTCGGTTTGACCGAAGCATACTGGGCATAAACTTGCAAATCTTCAATAAAGGAAAAATTTCATATTACACTTTATCTGTTAGGGAAGTTTTCGGCAGACAGACTGGGGAGAATTTGATCAATGCGCTGAAAAGCACAATGTCAGAGTTCGAAATAAACGATGAACAAATTTATTCCATAACAACAGACAATGGAAAAAATATGATAAAGGCTGTATCTCTTCTAAATGAGGGTGTAGAGGGTGAACATAATAATTGGGGCGACGATCGGGAGAATGAAGACGAAGAAGATGATGACTGGGTATTTTATTTTTATATTTTATTTTATTTATTTTTTTTATACGATATCGTAACCTTAATACGAGGGTTGCTTGATAAGTCCTGACTAAGAAATAATGTTTTCAACATAATATTCTAGTATTACTTATGCTGGTGCGACCACAACGGAATTCAGTAAATCACTTTTTAACCATTGAAAATGATGATCAATGTCCCCATAGCATTTATCACGCCTTTCCTTGGTTTCCTTCATGGACTTTTTACGAAAAAATAATGTTTAACCAGCACACGAAATTCACTTTTTTCCATTTTTTTAGCTCTCAAAAACAAATTAAATTGCGCATTTTCTCAAACTTTTACAGTAGTATTTTAAAAGATTGTATTTACCGTGGGCAGGGTTAAAATCAAAATTACCTGGAGACAGTTCAAAATGGCAAATACTTATCAAACAACCCTCGTAGAGAATGGCTTTAACTCATATTTTAACCGAAAAGGGTTTTTAACTTTTGCTGATGTGTAGCCTATGGATACACCTTTTACACCAAAGGTAATCCAACCCTCTAAAGTAGAAAAATATGAGTTAGTGCACTTTAATAGAAGAACGTGGCATATCTAACTCAATTCGTTACTGCAGAGTATAATAATGGGTCAAGGAGCACACCATGTCAAATCTATACGTTGTGCAGCGCATACTTTGCAACTAGCCGTTAAAGATTTTATTAAAACACAAACGACTATAATAAACCGCGTTCGAGATATTGTAAAAGTTTTAAGAACGCCAACTTTCAGGTGAGAAAGTTATTTAAATATTTACATATGTGCATTATAGTGCGTTTAATGCGGCCACTGTGTGTACATTTTTCTTCATATCATATACGCACGAGTACATATTTATGTATATACACATGTATGTACATATATACTATATAGTGTCAAATTCTTTATAGGCAAACTCTTGACATGGTGGGGTTGGGTAGACCCCCTTGGATGTTCCAACTAGGTGGAACTCAACATACACCATGCTGCAACGGTTTTGCGAATACAAATCCGTGTATGTAGATGATTTAAGAAATCCACTACTTCCGGATGAATGGAATACACTAGAACAGCTAGTAATAACTTTAAAGCCAGTGTTTGAGCTGACTCTTCATTTACAGCAAAAGCAGTTACTATTAGGTGATTTTTACAAGGCTTGGTTGACCCTGAAAATTAGTTTGAGAGCTGAAGGAGAAAAATCCGTAATGGCTTCAGCACTATATTGCTTTGTAGAGGGAAGGGAATCAATGTTGCTTGACAACGACGTGCTGGTTTCTGCCATATTTTTGGACCCGCGGTTTCGGCGAACCTTAAACCTTAGGCAAAAGCAAAGAGCAAAATTACATTTGAAAACAATTTTCCATCGCATTATTGGTCTTAAACAGGTTGGTGTTGGTATTTGAGCTTTTAAATTTACATATGTATGTATGTACATTAGATGAGTTTTTTTTTTGTATGGGATTCTTTAAACCTTCTCAGATCCTCCCTCCGGCACCGGAAATGAAAATAGGATGTCTTAGAGTAAGTAAACTGGAAAGCGCATTAAATAACGCAGCCTACCGTGTGATTTAGTTAAAAAATAATTTCCTATTTCGGGAAGAGTATAGGGCAAGAAGTTGAAGATTCATGAGAAAAAAAGAAAATGATCACTTTAGACCGCGATATTACCTTCCCTGGGTAGTGTACCAATAAACGGAATACGCCATTCGATTTAGCGGTTAATTCTACGTATGGGTGGATATAAATTTTTTTTCTCGTGCAAAATCCTAACTTTTTTCATACATAAATCTAAACATACCTTGAAATTCTGGGAATTTTCGCGGTTTTCGGTGTAGCTCCATCTAGTTTTTGGAAAAGTGAAAATTTTTTTTTCAGTTTACTTACTCTAAAACATCCTTTTTTCATATTCCGGTGCTGGAGGGAATATCTAAAAAAAAACTCATCTAATGTACATATTTGAATAATTCGATTTACATATGTATGTATATATTTACTTATTATTTATAGCCAAACAATCAAGTAGCGCCAACTACACCTTCGCCGCCAATTTTACCTGCAGATTCACAAGCATTTTTATTTAACGAGACTTCTAGTACAACTACAATTACACTTTTACAGAGGACTTTAAACGAGTTGGAGACAGACTCAGACGATGACAATGACGGACACAACGCTTCACGTGAAGTAAACGCAGGTTTGAATGAAATCGACACATACAAAGCACCACGACTTGATGTAGAAGCTGATTTAATGGGTTATTGGGAGCAGCAGAAATATACACTTCCCCATTTGCGTCAGCTTGCGTGCGTAGTTCATGCTGTTCCAGCTACGCAAGTGTCCGTGGAGCGAGCGTTTTCAGCACTGAGGCATGTTCTGACAGATAAGCGATCTAATTTGGCAAATGAAGTTTTTGCCACGACAATGTTTGTTAAACTCAACCACAATAATTTTTAAATTTTGTACCTACATATCGTCGGCCTCCTGCCAGAAACACGAATGTGAAAATTTTTTTAAGTGCGATGTCTGCTCTTCATCGGCTAAATATTGATATAATAACAATTAATATTTGTATATATACTTATGTACATATACGTACATATTATGTATGTATGTTTACACAAGCATTTATACAAATATTAATTGTTATTACATCAATATATACCCGAAAAAGAGCAGACATCACACTTAAAAAAATTTCACATTCGTGTTTCTGGCAGGGGACCGACGATATATTATTTGTCGTTACTTGCATAACTATTTGTTGTAGTTCTTTTCGCCTTTTTATAACTAAAATTTGTTAAATATGTATATCTCTGTTTTTGCTATGTATGCCTTGTTTTTTGTGTTTGTATTACCTGATCTTATAATACCTACACGGAAAAAACTATATTGATGTCACATCCTTATATATGGAAAATCCTGTCTGCTCCATAAATTATGGATGTCATATCCATATTTTTTTATATATTAAAAATATTTTTTTGATATAATACCCATTATATGGATAGAACATCCATAGTTTATAGATCAGACAGGATTATCCATATATATGGATGTGACATCAATATAGTTTTTTCCGTGTATGTATGTATATACATACATACATAAATATGTACATACACATAAGTTTGTCTTATTGCATATTTCAAATTGATAATATATTCATGACTTGTCCAACCCTATGGGGTGATGGAATGATGTTGTTTTAAAATTTCTCCAATTAGTTAGCAGCTAAAAGAATTGAATAGAATTCGGTTGGTTTATTAGCAATGTATATTCCTTTGGAAAATAAGTAATATTGCAACGCTTTTGTAGCATTAACCAGTTCGCGAATTTCTAAGTAAATCATCAGTTACCTCCCCGTTATTTTATAAACGGAGACTAGTTACTCATACGCCCTGACATACAGGTTATGTTTTTTGTTACATTGCAATTGGAATAAATGCTGAAATACAAGCAACTTTAAAGGCGGCAGTCTTTGCTCTCGGCCAAATCAAATTATTTTGACGTATACCATCCAACAGTGAAAGTAATTAGCTTAATTGCATAACCATATGGGTGTACAAATTCTCCAAATACTTTAATAATATTTGCCCAAAGACTTTTTTGTCTCGATGAAAAAGTCTTTGAGGATATAAAAAAAAAATGTTTCTCATAATAATTATTAAAGGCTTTTTTGAAATTTGTCTCAATGAAAATGTCTTTGAAGATATAAAACAAAATTTCTCACTCATAATAGTTACTCAAAGACTTTTTTGAAATTCGTCTCAATATAAGTCTTTGAAGACTTAAAAAAAATATATTTCAAATAACTATTATGGAAAGATGTTTAAAATATAAGTTTTTGAATAATAATTATTGAAGATCTTTATCATTTTCATCAGGAAAAAATTATTAAAAAAAATTTTTTTTTATTCTGTTGGAAATATGTAAGACTTTTTTAAAATTTCAAAATGAAATAATAATTATTCTACATCTCTGGTTTTTACATTAAAATTGTTGTTATTTAAACGAAATTGATAGTTTTCGTCAGCCAAAAGTCGATTTTGTTACTTTTCGTCAGCCACAAAAAATCATATGCTAGTTTTCGTATGGTACGACGATTTGTTTTTATTGAATCTTTCTTGTGTAGAAAACAACAATAATTTAGAAAATCTTAGAAACTAATACAATAAATTATTTTTTGTCCATGCTACAAATAAAGTTGGCAAAGAGTCTGTTTACATATCGACGGCTGAGAATAAGATCGCCCTATTTCAAAAATTGTTTCAAAAACGCCCTATTCCAAAAATTGTTTGAATAACGTCCTATTTCAGATTTTGCTTCAAAAACGCCCTATTTCAGAATTTGTTTAAAAAACGTCCTATTTCAGACAATTATTCAAAAACGCCCTATTGAATTTTCTGTGAAATAGGGCGTTTTTGAAGCAAAATCTGAAATAGGACGTTATTCAAACAATTTTTGGAATAGGGCGTTTTTGAAAAAAATTTTTAAATATCTTATTCTCAGCCGTCGATATACACTAGATGCGTTTTTTTGATCTAACATACCCCTCCGGCCACAGAATATGAAAATAGGATGTTGTAGGATAACTAAGCTGATTTTTATTTTTTTTAGAAAAAAAAACTGAGTGGAATACTCCAAAAACAGCGATTTTTTTTTAAATTCCATGATAGGTTTAGATTCATATAATAAAAAACAACCACAGAATTAAAAATAAAAAAACAAAAGATACATATTCTCATGTAAAATTAACGGCTTAATCGAATGGTGTTTGTTATTGTTGTTTTTAGTGCGAGCCATAGCCCTACCTTCGAAGGTACCAAGACCGCCTAAAGTAGAATTTTATTTTTTAGTCACGGATTTTCAAGTTTGGACCCGGGGATTTTCAAGATCCCTTAAATTTCTTTTTAATCAAAATATACTGGAATCTGCGCAAATTAATGCAGTTTTCAGAAAAGTTTATTTGATCGAAATCGAGCTTTTTTATCCAAGCTACTTTGGTTTAAATGAAACATTCCAAAATCACTTTCATATTGAGCAACATTTTTTATTGTTGCAAGTACAAAATCGAAAATTTATTATTTACATATTTACTTACAATCAGACATTTGCTTGTTAATAAAAAATAAAAACAATTTCTTTTCAACAGTACTCGCCCGCTATGATATACTTGAGATATTTAACAAACTGAACAAGGATTTTGCAAATGATGTTGGGGTGCTATCATTATTCTTTTTAAACGTCGTTCAGCTACAACCTGGTCAAGCCATGTTCCTGGGAGCAAATCAGATACACGCATACTTATCGGGTGACTGTTTGGAATGCATGGCATGTTCGGACAATGTGATACGTGCCGGTTTGACCCCAAAATTCAAGGACATCAAACAACTACTTGATTCGTTAGAATATAAAGGTGCTCCAGCTGAAAGTAAAATTTTTACACCGATTCGTTGTGATGACCAAAAACTGATTTTTAGACCCCCTGTTGAAGATTTTGCTCTAATGCAATTGACTTTACATCCTAAATTGTATGAATATATTTTGAAAGTTGAGCAATCTCCAGGTATAATGATTGTGCTCAATGGCCAAAGGACTTTGGAAATCCGAGGCCAAACTCCTTTGCAATTGAAACGGGGATCTATCGTTTATTTACCTTATGGAATTGACACTGAAGTGCGCTTCATATCGAAAGAAAAAACCAATAGTACTTTTTTAGCATATATCAGTACGCCAAATATACCATTCCCTTCTTCTTAGCTTAACATCAAAATCTACGTTAAGACTGAGTCTGAAGAGTGAACGAATTATTAATTTAATTTAAAGGATTAACATAATGTACAGCCAGATTCTTTTAGTGTTAAATATAATTGATACGAATAAATGCAATGCTGTGCCTACATATGAGACGTTGACATTTGTGATGAATAGCAGCTCAATTGGCTTATCATTCGAGTTCCGCTAGCACGTTCTTCCTTAATTAAATAACTAAAATAACTAATTAAATATTGTAAATTAATAAGTTGAATAATAAATCATTTGTTTGTAATTAAATATATGTATTGAGATACAACAATTTCTGGTGGCGAGGTGTTTTCGCAAACCGAACAAACCGTAGTAATAAAGGTAAACTGCAAGGCAGGCGTGGGTAACATTGCGCTGCGCCGCGCAACTGCGCTAACACCGATTTGGATAATGCACCAACTCAATATTGCAATATAAAACCGACTACGCTAACACCGAACCATGGCCAATACGAAAGGGTATTGATATTTTACTTTCACAAAGAAAGAAGACAAAATTGACATTCTCTGTAAATAGGAGAGAAAAATATAATATAAAACAAATAAAATAAAACATTTGTTAGCATTTAGTATAAATTTTCATACCTAGGCGCCTATAAAAAAACCACCTTGACATCAACGGGATTTGAAGCCTCGACCCGCTCCTTCCATGCCACTATACCACTGCGCCACCGCACCACAAATAGTTTGCGATAAGTATCATAAGAGAGAAGGTAAAAAAAAATAAAAAATCATAGATCAAGAATTATTTGATGCAAATTTATATATAATTTAATTATATGACCTTTATACTCACATTTTATGTGTTGCTTCCATAATTTGTTTTGTTTTTTCACGGCGTCTGAATGAAAAATATGGCCGACAGCTGCTTGTGTATATACATATACAAAGGCTTTGTTCAGAAACTCAGTTTGAAGCGCAACTTCATTTTGTAGTATAAGCAGAGCGTTCATAAACGAAAATTTTGCATGAAGTGTCGCTCATCACAATCATCAAAAAAATAATTACTGCCGATGTTGCGTTTCATGCTGCGTTTCTGAACATACCCTCAAAAATGAGAAATGAATCACAAATCAAATTTATCTTTGAATTGAAAATATCGTCGTACCATACGAAAACTAGCCTACGATTTTTTATGGCTGACGAAAAGTAACAAGTTCAACTTTTGGCCGACGAAAAGTAACAAAATCGAGTTTTGGCTGACGAAAACTATCAATTTCGTTTAAATAACAACAATTTTAATGTAAAAACAGTATATAATTACTGATACTTTTCGTCAGCCAAAACTCGATTTTGTTACTTTTCGTCGGCCAAAAGTAAAATGTTCTACTTTTCGTACAGAATTTTTTTATTGATAGCTTTCGCCAGAAATTTTAAATATGTTAGTTTTCGTATGGTATGACGATATGTAGTTTCAATCACGAATCAGTAAAGTAGCACAATTCAAAACTTGAGCATAAATTTGCTGTAATCAGACACACATTTATGTACAAGCAAAAATGAATTTTCAATTGCCTATACGTTTGCAGTGTGTGAAATATTTCCGACAACACTGAATAGTATACAAATAAACAAATGCGGTGCTTTAGAAAATGCGGTGCACCGCTGCTGACCTCTGATACATACATATTGTCGTTAAAAATTCATAATCGCCTAAGTGAAATTTCATAACCGCCTAAGCGACACTTGTGCCAAAAATAAAATTTGCCAAAAATTCAATTAGTTCCTACTTTTATAAGAAGTTGTTGCTTTAGTCAACCAAATGATCTACACAACTATTTAAATGTAGATTTATACGCAGATATAAGTTTGAAAAGAAGCAGTTGTATGCCCTGTTGTAAAATTAACTTTCATTTACTTCAATAATGTCATAATGTAGGAAAATGTGAAAGAATTGATTTTGATATTTGGCTGCTTTTGAGCAATATGAAATCAGCACAAAATCACAATCAGGCAAAATCGTAATTGATGTGGAAGTCGAAGCGACGCATTTTATGTTTAATGTCATATGGCAACCTTGATATTTAGAGTTGGCAATATTGTTTTCTTTCATTTCATTATGAATTGTCATTCGCAATTTGAATCAGACAGAAAAACGTCCATTAATTGATCATTCTTGAATAAAGTAGTTTGTAAGTTAAAACGTGGTATAATTTATTTCATCCGACTTAACAAACACTACAACTGGTGACCCCGTAAAAGAACATAAGATGGGTAACGAACAGGAAGATGAATTTCAAGATGCAGTCGCTTTACCACAACTTGCACGACTCTCCGTCAAACCACCACCATTCTGGAAACCAGATCCAAGGCTTTGGTTTGCACAAGTAGAGGCGCAATTTGCACGAGCAAATATTACTGCAGACTCAACGAAATTTTATACTGTTGTTGCCGAGGTAGATTCAGCAATTCTCGCACATGCAACCGATATTATTTCCACACCTCCCGCCACCGGCAAATACGATTTGCTGAAAGAAAGATTAATCAAGGACTTCGGAGAATCAAAAGAGGTGCGCCTTAAACGTTTATTTGAAGTTCGCCAATTAAATGACAAAAAACCATCGGCACTTCTTCGCGAAATGAAGGAACTTGCAAACAATCGTCTGGACATCGAAATACTTAAATCGTTATGGTTACGCTGCTTACCAGTTCACGTGCAGCAAATTCTGTCAACGTTGGGTGGTGAAGTCGATGATTTGGCAACGAAAGCAGACGACATTATGAACATTACTCCGACTCAACATGCGCAGTTGATATGACAGAGGCTACAGATAAGTCTTTGTCTGATATAGTAAACAGGATCGAACGACTTGAGAACGCCAATCAAATCAGCCATGTGGATTATAGCAGTCGCTCCAATACGACACGTTCTAAAACAGCACCGGTGGCTCGTCCAGAAACGACAAATATTATTTGTTGGTATCATCAAAAATTCGGCGAACGTGCAACAAAGTGTCGTCCACCCTGTACATATACCACACCGAGATCGGAAAACTAGTAAGTCCTTCGTTTCAAGCGGCTAAAACGGAGTATTTAAGTTCACGCCGCCTCTATATCCATGATAACACGACCGAATTAAAATTTTTAATCGATACTGGGGCGGAAATATCGGTTATACCCAGAAAATTTAATAAAAAATCAGAGCTTTCACCAATGCAGTTGGTGGCGGCAAATAATACTCAAATTAACACTTACGGAAGGAAGCTTCTCACAGTAGACCTGGGCTTGCGCAAGAAATTCAATTGGGTATTCGTAGTGGCTGACGTTTCGCAGCCAATCATAGGGGCAGACTTTTTACATAATTTCGATATTTTAGTAGATGTTAAAAATAAAATCTTGGTAGATCGAGAAACCAAATTAAGTACGATTTGCGAAATTACAAAGCTGCCACAAAATACCGCCTCGCTTAGAGGCGCAGATAATTTTCACAAACTGATAACGCGATACGCTGATTTAGCAGATGATTCAAAGAAATCAACACGCAAAGCTGTAACGACTCAGCATTATATAGAGACGAATTGCGCACCCATTACGCAGAAAGTACGAAGACTTTCACCTGAAAAGCTCGAGATCGCCAAGAAGGAGTTCGAATATCTTTTAGAGAGGGGTATATGTCAGAGGTCAAAAGGACAGTGGGTTAGTCCTTTGCACATGGTTAAAAAGTCAAATGGTTCTTGGCGCCCTTGTGGAGACTACAGGAGGTTAAACGCTAATACTATTGCTGACAGCTACCCTGTGCGACACATACAAGATTTCGCTTCTCACCTACATGGAAAATCAATCTTCTCTGTTATAGACTGCAAGAAAGCTTACCATCAAATTCCGGTAAATCCGTTAGACGTTTCGAAAACAGCGATAATAACCCCGTTTGGGTTATTCGAATTTAAATATATGACGTTTGGCCTACGAAACGCAGCCCAAACGTTTCAAAGATTTATCGATGAAGTCGTGAAAGGACTACCGTTTGCCTTCCCTTACCTAGACGACGTCCTGATCGCGTCCACCTCTGTCGAAGAGCACGAAACGTACCTCGAACAATTATTTCAGCGCTATAGGGAGTTCGGCATTGTCATAAACATCGAAAAATGTCAAATTGCCCAGACTCAGGTAGAGTTTTTAGGTCACATGGTGACACGAAAGGGTATAACACCACTACCACGAAAGGTTAAAGGTATCCTAGACTACAAGCAGCCTAAAGAAGTACATGAACTTCGTAGTTTTTTGGGAACAGTCAATTTTTACAGGCGGTTTTGCCACACGCTGCCGCCGTCGAAGCACCATTACAAAAGATGATGGGCCCTTGTAAGAAGAAAGATCGCACAAAGCTTAATTGGACGAAGGAAACAGTTAACGCATTTCAAAGGTTAAAAACGCAACTAGCCAACGCAGCACACATCGCCTATCCTGTTGCAGGCGCCACAATTGCAATAATGACGGACGCCTCGGATTTCGCTATGGGGGCGGCGTTACAGCAAATGGTAGAAGGTGCTTGGCAACCGTTGGGTTTCTTCTTTCAGAAATTTACAACGACTGAGCAAAGATACAGCGCTTATGATCGCAAATTGTTAGCGATATATAAAGCAATTCGACATTTTCGTTATTTTTTGGAGGGGATCAGTTTCGTCATATTCACTGACCATAAACCGTTGGTGCACGCATTCGATCAAAAGTGGGAAAAGCTCTCACCTCGTCAGAGGCGTCAACTCAATTTTATTAGTCAGTTTTCATCCGACATCAGACACGTCAGCGGTTCTGAGAACTTCATCGCTGATATTCTATCGAGGATTGATACATTCACGACACCTTCACCGGTCGATTTAAGCTTGCTACAAGAGGAACAAACGAAAAGTGAGGAACTTAAAGAGTTACTAAATGCCAACACCTCACTACAGCTGGTTATACACACACAACCGGGTACGAATTTGGAAATAATTTGCGACAAATCGACCGGCAATTTACGACCTTACGTTCCAGCATCGTTACGCGAAGTGGTTTTTAACGCAATACATGGTTTAGCGCACCCAGGTGCAAAATCGACCGTTAAACTCATATCAAAAAATTTCGTCTGGAAAGGCCTAAGTTCCGATGTTCGCGCACAAGTACGAAGCTGTCCTGCTTGCCAAAGGTGTAAAATTTCGAGACATACACGAAGCGAGTTAGAAACATTTGGTGTACCCAGCAGACGCTTCGAACATATAAATATCGATATCTTGGGAGCTTATCCATCATCGAATGGCTACACCTACTGTTTAACGTGTGTTGACAGATTTTCGAGGTGGATTGAAGCTTTTCCCTTAACGGACATGACAGCCGACACTGTGGCCAAAGAGTTACTTAAAGGTTGGATAAGTAGATTTGGCGTTCCGAAATTCATCACCACAGACCAAGGCCGCCAATTCGAGAGCAGTCTTTTTCAACAACTGATGAAACTATTGGGGGCTAAACATATTCATACCACGAGTTACCACCCTCAGGCTAACGGGTTGGTCGAGAGATGGCACCAAGTATTAAAAGCCGCGTTGAAATGTCACCAGGCAGACTCAAATTGGACTGACATGCTACCCATAGTTCTTCTTGGTTTGCGAACAGCAGTGAAGGAGGACCTGGGGGTCTCAGGGTCTCAGTATCAGAAATGATATATGGCCAAACGATTCGTCTGCCAAGTGCCATTCTCGACGACAACAACGAAGCGTTCACCGATGTTCACACATTCATACAAAAACTACGACAACATTTTGAACAAGTAAAACCAACAAAGACTTCGCAGCACAAAAAAACTCCAGTATTTGTCCCGAAAGATTTACGTTTTTGTAGTCATGTGTTCCTCAGAGATGACACCATACGATCACCACTAAAAGCACCGTACGACGGTCCGTACCTGGTAATCAACAGATATCCAAAAACTTATACAATTTTGATAGGAACCAAGCCGGCCACCGTTTCATTAGACAGATTAAAACCTGCTTATTTTCCGACAGAAGTGTCATCAGTGTAATTTTCAACTTTAATTTAGACACTGACGATGTTTTTGGAAGGGGAGTGATGTAGCGACCACAATCGCACATTGATGTGGAAGTCGAAGCGACGCATTTTATGTTTAATGTCATATGGCAACCTTGATATTTAGAGTTAAGTTGGCAATATTGTTTTCTTTCATCTCATTATGAATTGTCATTCGCAATTTGAATCAGACAGAAAAACGTCCATTAATTGATCATTCTTGAATAAAGTAGTTTGTAAGTTAAAACGTGGTATAATTTATTTCATCCGACTTAACAAACACTACACATACATCTAATTGTTAAGTATGTAACTATAGTTACTCAAGTGGTGGGCCCTTAGTTTCAATATTTTGTACGTTATTAAAAATTTTCAGCAACTTTATGTCGCCGCACCATGCGAAAACTAGCATTTTCAAAATTTCTTCCATAGAATTTCTTTGTAAAAAATTTTGAAAGTGCTAGTTTTCGTATGGTGCGACGATGTATTGTAAAAGTATGTATAAATCTGTGTATATGTATATATAGAAACATACAGTCCGTTATTGTGTTTTTATCTGAGCCAAGATTTAAAAAATTTTCCGTTCCGTTTTCATGTTCGTATTTTTATACATGTATATACATACATAACCTTCGTTTCAAAAAGTGTATATTAATTTAACTTTTGAGCAAATGGTCAGTCCGCTTAGTGATACCATCAATACGGACATTATTGGCATCACTCTTGGCATTGATACGATCGATTTGTTTATTTTGATTTTCCAGTTCCGATCCCATATCGATCGCCATATTTCGTAAATTGCCAAGCATTGAATTGACTTGTCCAATATTTTCATCCATTTCGTCTTCGCGAGCATCGTTTGTGATGCGCGGAATGTAACCACTTTGGGGTGGTGCACCACCCATTCGCTCGCGCTCATCTATGATGCGTTGCGGCTGATTATTTACAACTTTGCCATCTTCATTTGCTTTCCAAACACTGTCACCGTCGTAGGAAGTGCTAACCTTCTTCCAGGGTAAAATGCACACACCACAGCACTTCTCCATACCACTCAAATTGATTTCAGCCTGCCGTGTGTCTGCATTAATACGGTCATTACCTTCTTCGATGCGATCCAATTGTTCTCCTTGATCATCCAATGCAACTAAAGTTCGAATGCCAGCCTCTTTGCTCTCTTCCATCAAATGCAGCATACGTCGGGTACTCTCGAGCGAGTCATCTGCCACTTGAGCTGATTTAAATTGCAATTCCTGCAATTCGGTACGTGGAACTTCGGGCACAGCCATCTTTTCTTGTTTATGATTTCTATATTAAACGTTTAACAATATAAAAATGTATCCGCCAAATCTGAGTAACTTCGCAAACATTTGTTAATTGTTGTATGCGCTTACGAATATACGTACATATATTTTCCCTATGAATCTTTGCGTATTCAGTACTTGTGATGGTAGTGACTCATTTATTGTTTGCATCTACATATGTTTTTAAGCTTTTAAACGCCTCTTTATTTTCTTCTTACAAAACTTTCATCATTCTCTTAATGGATCTTTTCTTATCCAGGTTATCTACTTATTATATCTACATTTTAGGACAAAATATCTGATGAAACTAAACTTGAACAACTAAACAAATTTTCAACTTCAACCATTAAGCACATTCAGACTGCATTTAAAATTACGCTGATTAGCCGAAATTACTTTCCGAAATTATGTGCGTTTACGTTTTTGAGTAATTTACTTTAGTCATGTTTCAGTCAACGATGCCGCCATCACTCCAATTGGAAGATTTCACTCCGATTTTGACCTCATCACTCCATCACTGCCTCCTTGAGTAAATCATTCCACTTTCATTTATGAAATAATTCATACATTTTTAATCAACTGTGTATATGAAGAAACTGCTGCCAAAGAGCGTATACGGATAAGCGAGTGCGGTCAGTGAAACTTCACACTAGATGTCACATTTCGCGTGTCCCATCTCGCGCTTAATGTGACATCTAATATGAAGTTTTTCGGACTGCACCCTCCTATCCATATACGCTCTTTGCTGCTACTTTAAATGTTGCAGGCATAAAATTACAATCAGGTATCGTTATTGTTTACGTCTCATAATTCTGCCACAGTGGCAACACTTTTCACATTTTGGTCTTTGTTTTGAGCACGATTCCAGAGAAAATTGCAAACCAATTTCGCTAAAATGAATGGGTGAGTTAAAATTTATAAAAAAAAAGAAAGCTTGAGTAACGAGTACTCATGAACATTGATGTGTAAACAGTTTCGAAATCGGATTTTTATTATATTTCCCCTATCCCTTTTTCCCCTGGTTTTCTATGGATTACAATGCGACTATCGTTTTTATAATTTTTTGTTGTCATTGTCACTGCTACATTTTGTTGTTTTTGTTTGTTTTGGTTTTTGGTTTTTGGCTTTTGATTTTTAATTTTTGATTTCTGATTTTGATTAGTTTTGTTTTGTATTTCTCAGAAACATGCAAAATCATTCGGGTCCACGTTTGTCCCATATCTCGGGGCTCCGTGTAGAAGTCCGTAACCTTTCATTTGATACCAATATTGCTCGGAAACATTCAAGGATCATCCGGGTCCTCGTTTTGACCCATATTTGGAGACCCGGCATAGGGTCACAAATAAAAGAGCTTCATATTGAAGTCCTTCTCAAAACCTTTCATTTAATACCAATATTGCTCAGAAACATGCAAGATCATCCGTTTTGACCCGTATCTCCAGACCCGACCTAGGAATCATAAAGAATAGAGCTCCCTGTAGAAGCCCTGCTCAAAAGCTTTCATTAGATACCAATATTGCTCAGAAACATTCAAGGATCATCCGGTCCTCGTTTTGACCCATATCTGGAGAGCCGGCCTAGGGGTCACAATTAAAATAGCTTCACATCGCAGTCCTGCTCAAAACCTTTCATTTGATACCAATATTGCTCAGAAAATTAATTTAAACTAGTATCGCCGGTGCTCGAAATTCGAACATGCAATTTATTTTTTCAACTTTGTATTGGTACAAAAATTATTCCTTTTCGCGGAGATAAGCAACACTTTCCAAATTCCAGTTGTACCGCAACACTGATTTGCCCTTTTGATCACGGTCCGACGCGAAATCATGGTCAAAATCAAGGCAGATCTAGGAAAGTAGGCCCGGTGGCGAATTCGGAAATTTCCCATGTATTTTGTTATTGTAATGTCAAAATGATATTTCGCCGTGGTTAAAATCTGAATTCGTTTGGGGCTCGTCCATTCCTATTGGCCATGATGTGCATTCGCTTTGATTTTGACATTACACTCTACCTTTGTAAATAAAAAAAGTTTTTCAATTCGCCGCCGAGCCTACCTGTTAGATATGCCTTGGTCAAAATTTAAATTACTCAGTGTGCTCTCCCGCCCTCTCTTTCATTTTTCGCTTTAATGGAAAAGCAGTAGGAGATATTTGGCCGCGTTGATTTTTTTCTGAGCGTAAACTGGGCCAATGCATATAAAATAGAGAGAGCGCTTTTAAATTAAAGCGACTCTTCAACTGTGTTTACGATATTTGTAAACACGTTTACGATATCTATTTCTCTTAACTAAAAATTGTATTTATTAATTATAAACAAATTAAATAAGTTATAGGGAAAATTATATGCCTATGCACTGCTCCTGACTCATACGAACACATCCATATCAATTTTTATGTGGATATGAGTATGTTAAATGTGCTAAACAGCCTGGTAATTGTTTGTATGGGAAAAATGTTAGCCTATTAATATATAGATTAAGAATTCGCTTCGCTTCGTTGTTGTTGTTGTTTATAATTGCATTTGCACGGCTATGCATGCAAGCAGTGTTTAAAAAACTGGCATAAGTTTCATTTCTGTTGATTTTGATTTTGATTCCGCTTTTAAAAAATCAGAAGTCGCAGTTAATCAATATGAAAAAATATGAAAATGAACAATTTTGCCTGATTTTGATTTTGTGCTGATTTCATATTGCTCAAAATCAAAAGCGGCCTGATTTCAAAATGAACAATTTTGCCTCATTTTGATTTTGTGCTGATTTCATATTGCTCAAAATCAAAAGCGGCCTGATTTCAAAATGAACGATTTTGCCTGATTTTGATTTTGCGCTGATTTCATATTGCTCAAAATGAAAAGCAGCCAAATATAAAAATTAGCGATTTTGCCTGATTTTCATTTTCTGCTAATTTTGATTTTGTGCTAATTTCATATTGCTAAAATGAAAAGCAGCCAAATATCAAAATCAATGCTTTCACAGTTTTGCTATTTACGCTTACATGCGCATACATACACATGTATGTATATAAACGTAATACAGAGGGTAAGAAATTACGTACATACACACATGTGTTCATGTAAGCGTAAATAGCAAAACTGTGAAAGCATTGATTTTGATATTTGGCTGATTTTGATTTTAGCAATATGAAAATAGCACAAAATCAAAATTAGCACAAAATGAAAATCAGGCAAAATCAAAAATAGCACAAAATGAAAATCAGGCAAAATCGCTAATTTTGATATTTGGCTGCTTTTCATTTTGAGCAATATGAAATCAGCGCAAAATCAAAATCAGGCAAAATCGTTCATTTTGAAATCAGGCCGCTTTTGATTTTGAGCAATATGAAATCAGCACAAAATGAAAATCAGGCAAAATTGTTCATTTTGAAATCAGGCCGCTTTTGATTTTGAGCAATATGAAATCAGCGCAAAATCAAAATCAGGCAAAATCGTTCATTTTGAAATCAGGCCGCTTTTGATTTTGAGCAATATGAAATCAGCACAAAATGAAAATAAGGCAAAATTGTTCATTTTGAAATCAGGCCGCTTTTGATTTTGAGCAATATGAAATCAGCGCAAAATCAAAATCAGGCAAAATCGTCATTTTAAAAAGCGACGAATATCAAAATCAAATAAAATCAAACATTTCACGACTTTTGCTAATTCCGACTGCAGTTTTTTAAACACTGCATGCAAGCATTCGTAAGTACATGTCTATCTACCCAGCTACCACTGACAATGCCAAGCAATTCACACGGACACAGCAGCGCACTTACACAAAGGTCATTTAAGGCCCGGTTATACTTGCATAGCATAGCAAAGCAGGGCAACGCAAAACATACAGCGCATAGAGCTGATTATACTTCGCATAGCCGTGCAACCATGGTTAATTAATAAAAGTTTTCGCATCCCGAAATTCGTACATACATACATACATACATATTCCATGTAAATTGTTTGTGTATTCTGTGGTGCTTATGTCAAATTCATAGTTCGCCTTTGTAGAAATCATATTGCCCAAGTTTGATATAAGCACCATTATTAAAGT
Source organism: Urophora cardui (assembly GCA_960531455.1). Lineage (NCBI taxonomy): Eukaryota > Metazoa > Arthropoda > Insecta > Diptera > Tephritidae > Urophora > Urophora cardui. The sequence goes on along the minus strand of OY482672.1, from coordinate 79,389,448 downwards.
AAAAAAGTAGAAACAAGTTAAAAATCAGCTGTTTAGTAAGTTAACCTGTATAAATTAGCCCTACGTGCAACCCTTCGCACACTCAACACACACATATTCGTGTTGCGAAATGTCAAATCGCATAGCACATTACACAGAAATCAAAATCCAACAGACTTGTATGCTGTGCTCTGTGCCGCTATGCGTTGAGTAATCGATTACACGCAAAGCCCATTAAACAGATATCGTATGTGACAGTTCTTATGTTGTGCGCTGCTGTGCTTTGCAAGTATACGCGTAAACTTTACCTGTTTTTCGAAATTACTCGTAGCTACAGCAAAGATGTGTTATGGTTTGCTATCGATATCAATCCTGATATCGATCATAAACGGGTTAATTTCGGTTGCTTAATTTTGTCTGTGTGGCAGCATCACTATTTCAGTAGTTTTTAGTAGTTCCCAATAACTTCCAGTGAATGATGGCGACATGTTGGCATGAGAGAGAAAAGCATGTACATGTATTGGTGACGCGTGGCCAAACATGAAAGGTCGTCGCATGCATGGTTCAATTATAGAAGGTTTTTGCAGTACTATATACGGACATACATACATACACACTCCATGTAAAACTGGTTGCGTATTCTGTGATGCTTCTGTCAAAATCATAGCCGCCATTGTAGAAATCACATTGCGTCAAGATCAAATTGTCATAAGTTTTGACACAAGCACCACAATATGGAAAAAAAAATATAGGGAAAAGTCTGCAATCAGCTGTTTAGTAGGTTAACCTTCTATAAATTAGCCTTGGCCGCAAGTGAAGGAGAATGAGGTTGTATTATAGGGGTGGTTTCGATAGAATAGCTTACAATTTTTTTTTGCCGTCATTAATTTTCCTGTTCGAGTAATTTCATTTACCAATTATGGTGTTCTAGCAATAATAACGATTCGTATTTTCTCATTCAGTTACTAGATATTTCAACTGCGAAATTTTTCTTTGCTCAAATCCTGTAATTAATTCCCTTTTTCCTCCACTAAGTGCTCAAACAAAATTTAAGTGAGCGGGTTTATCCGAAATTTACATTAATTTTTTTTATTCTTCGAGATGATTATATGGTATTGCTTCATTTTTTTTTGATCCCGAGCTTTATAGATCGCGCATAAATTTTTCTTCAAATCTGGCAAGCTATCGAGCCGACCTCTATGAGTAGGCATCATGAGAAATTTCCCCTCCGAATCTTCACAATCGTTCCAATGGCAGAGATGCACAAGTATTGGTGATGGACAAACTGGTTCTTCCAGGGTTGCCATGAACACTTCGTAATGTGAAAATACGTAACACGTGGTTATTCGGGTACTTAGTACTTTCAAATGCACCTATTATAAAATGTTCTTACGCGCTCCATACAATTTTAAATTTTACATAGTTCACAGAAAATTAATTAATTATTTACCGCATGTTTATACTATTGTTTCATTAATCAGATTTTCTTGTCTCTTACCATTTTTATAATTTGAGCGTAAGACAACAATGTCTATTAATATTCCCAACGTACACTAGTAGAATTTTACAGTAGCAAATTTTCTAGGGCACGAATACAATCGATTATTTTGAAATAGTTTCATGGGAAAAATGCTTGAGGCATTTTATTCCGAAAGTTTTGGTAATTTTTTTTGTGTGTCATGGCAACCGTATTCTATCTCGCTTGTGTCATTGCTAGCGTCATACCATGATGTAGACATTCGGGTAACCGTAAAGTCACGCCACTATTATGCACACGTCACTACATTGTTATACGGCACTACATTGTTATACGATAGGAAACGGGACCCTTCCAAACAGATACAGAAAAAGGGGAAGGTGAGCGTTTAGCTAGGCGCGCTTGAACAGGAAAAATTGGGGTACAGAAAGTTAGTTGGGAAAAGACAGTCGATGAGTTGGGTGTGAGTGCTCGGTCAGCAAGTGAACGTGGTAGTGCTCGGTCGCAGATAAGAAATTTATCGTCGTAATACGGCTATTTTGGCACATGCTGAAAATTGCAAAAACATTTCAAGTGCTAATGCAAAAAAAAAAAAAAATGATTAAATATTAAAAGTAACAGCGGAAGCTGCGCGCAAATTTCAAAAAAAAAAACTATAAAAAAGGGAACTATTAAAAGCGACAAAATGAAAGCACAGAGTTCTAATAAAAAAAAAAAAACTACGCGTTTCACTTTTGAGTGTAATACGAATATAATGATTTCATTTAAAAAAAAAAAAAAAACGCAAATTAAACAAATCATAAATACTACATTGTGCGCCATTTTCACTTTTTTATTACCTTTTTTTTTATTGCATTAATTGCAAAAAAAAAAAATACATCAAATATACTTGTATAGAGCACATACATACAAAAAAAAAAAAAAATTTTTATATGTATAAACTTTTACTTGTACATACATATGTAATTGCTGCATTGCAAAAATCAACTCGTGGAAACATGAACAGTGGCGGATAAAATTATAGCGCAGTGATGGTGACGTGTAGAGTATAATTGTATCAAATATCTACATAAAAGTACCCCAAACGCATGTGAAAGGCCATTAGTACTGGCTGTAAGTTACGCACTATCGTAGAAAAAAAAAAAATAATAAAAGGCTTAAGCCAACAAATAAAGCAAAATACCTGTATCATCAGCAGCAGCAAAGGCAGAAGCGGTGACAGCAGCAGCAGATACGGCAGCAAACGCAGCAGCAGCGACCACCGGCGCCGGTGGTATGTACACATGTACTATATAATATAAGCACTTCCATAAGTACATATGTATGTATGCATATCCTACGTGTTAAGTCCTACGCTTGAGTTTTACAAAAAAAAAAGAAAAAAAAAAAAAAAAAATTTTCCATTTTTAATAAGTACAAAACGATTAATAAACCGCTTATTTCAAACAAATTAAAAGAAATACTGTAATTGTAGTAAATGAACCCTGAAATGTTGAATCATAAAGAAAATACATATATATATTTTGGACCTTAATAAACGCTACACTTAAAATTGTCTCTTAAACTATTTAGGATTATAAGAATGAAACCGGCCCTAAGTGAAGTTGTTAACCATTGTATATAACGAAAATTAAAAAAAAAAAAAAAAAAAAAAAAAACCCCTTCAATGATAAATATATATGTAGAACAAAAAAAAAAAGGAATAATAAGCTATCCATACACACATTTAGTAGGGTAAGAGAAATGATTTGTAAGTAAATTTTGTAAATTTAAAATGGGAATGCTGATTACCCTTATTTAAAAAGGCATAGGGATTTTCAGATACGGGGTCATCGAATTTAAGGTGCACCGATGGCCATGGATGAGGGTGGGTAGAAAAGCACCAGCGCTGCAACAACACCAGCGGCGCACCACAGGTAAGGGGTCACTGATACCCGGGTGCGACAGTGACCATGGATTAGGGTGGGACAAAAACGCACCGGCGCTGCAACAACATCAGCAACGCCACCCCCTTGTGAGTTCGGCCTTTAACTTTTTTTTTGATTGTTCATATATTTTAAATTTCAGCTTCTTTTATGTATTTTCAGATGCCTGTTAATAACCGGTCCTTCCGGTTGATTCAAATTAAATTCAAATTTAACGATTTTTTTTTCGCGATATATATGTATATTCAAATTCAAATTCACTTTGACAGTTTTTTTTGATTTCAACGTGTATTCAAATTTAAATTTCTAAATCTTTTCTCTTCCGTCCGCGATTATTTAAATATAACGTCCGATTATCTATTTTCAAATTTTTCCGTCGATTGTCAGTATTTCCGTCCGATTTAAATTTCGGTTTAAATGTTTTGCTAACGTCCGTCTGACTTTAACGTACATATGTACGTTCAAAATTCATATTCAAATTTTAACGACATTTTCCCTCGGTTTGCATTTATTTAAATTTAACTGATGCCTGGCCTCTTGAATTTGGATTTTTTCGGGTTATCTTTTGAATTTTTGAATTTTTCAACGGTCCGTCCGTGGCATCCGGCTAAAACCGGATGTTGTTTTCGTTTGATTTTACTCGTTTTGGTTTGAAAAGGCATGATATGAATTTTTTCTGTTTATGGCGCAGGACAGCAATGTAGGCAAGAACCCCGCCCAGCCGACAATGACTAGCCACAGTGCAACCCTAGATCATGCCGACCGCCATGCATTGCTGCTCCACTCGATTGTAGATCGTAATCGAGGTCAAACGCGTACCATAACAGATGTTTACACATACATCAAAGCTTGCCCTAGACCAAATCGTTGGTATTAGGGATGTGCGATTAATCGATTAAATCATTTCTTGATTAATCATTATTCTGATTAATCAAAAATATTGATTAATCAGATTCTGATTAATCAGATCCTGAGTAATCACTATTTACTCAAAAAAAGTTAATTGAAAACTGAGTAACTTTGTTCATTTTCTTCACGATACATACATTTTTTATTACACGTACTATTTTCAAAATATTTCAAAATATCGTTTTGTGAATGCAAAATGCCGAACGTGCTGTGCTAGAAAACTTTGTTATTTTTTATGGCTCTGAGTTTGCCAAATGCAACCTATGCGGAAAGTGGATGAAATGCTTAAAGACTTCGTCTTCTTTGTTGTACCATATTCAAAAAGTTCATGGCATTTCCAGATCTCCACGAAATAGGTAATTATAAGAACATCTTTTTTGGTAACGCTTCATGAATTTTTGTTTGTTTCCAGCGATGAAGGCAATGGAGCTAGCGATAATATTGACACTTCAAACAACGAAGCTCCACCTGCGAAAAAACCTAAGACCTCGAATTATAATAGAAAAGGTCAATGGTACCCCACGACGTAGAAGCTATTAATAATGCCATTTTTAAAATGATTGTCGTGGACATGCTACCACTTTCATTTACTGAGAAGAAGGGATTTCAAAAAATGTTAAATGTTGTGACTCCAGGGTACAATATCCCAGGACGGAAATCAGTTACTAATAACGTAAAAAATCTGAAAAGCTGCTCGGTATTTTGTAGAGTGTCGGACGCCTGGACGTCGACAGCTACAGTGTCATACGTTACAGTCACCGTACACTACTGAAATTATGATTTTGAGCTCCTTTCTTACACTATTGATACTTTTGAGCTGTCTGAAAAGCATTCTGCTGAAAAGCTGCTAAAGTCATTAGATAAACTTACTAGCAATTGGGGCATAAGAGGGAGGATAACAGCTACAGTCCATGATAATGCTAGGAATATTACGAAAGCAGTAAAGGAATCAAACCTTTTAGGAGATTCTGTTCCCTGTTTCGCCCACACCTTACAGCTTGCTTTAAAAAATGCTTTGCAGTGTGCTGAAAAAGTTACTGAGAAGGCGACGAAAATTTTTGGACACTTTCGCCATTCTGCATTTGAAACCGCAGCACTAAAATCACAGCAAAAGATATTTGGTCTTCCGGTGCACAAGCTCGAACAATCGTGTAAAACACGTTGGAATTCAACCTACAAAATGTTGAAGAGACTGGTAGAGCAAAGACCTGCAGTTGAATCGGTTTTAGAAGAGTTTTCAAATGGTAATTGTTTGAAGTTGCTTATTATCCGTTTATGTATACCCACTTTTAGTTTTAGTGAACCTTAAACTAACCCAACAGGAGTGGAATGAAATTTCGGCGCTATCTTCGATTTTGGAACCATTTGACATAACAACTACATTAATGTCATCACAAACTAAAGTTACATTGTCAATGGTGCGCCCACTTGTACTTTGTCTTAAAAACAATTTCTTGGGTGAGAGTACTGCTGATACGGAGATAATAAAAGAATTTAAAAAAGTGCTGAACCAAGGTCTCACCAACCGGATTTTACAAAAGACATCTGCAGTTAATGAAGAGCCAAGCTCAGCATTGATTGCTCAGTTTTTAGGTATATTTTTCAAAATATTAATAGAAAGTGTGTTGTAACTTTTAATTTACACTTATGTTCTTTTAAAGATTCCAGTTACAAAAACTTGAGATGCGAAACAGAGGATAACAAAAAAAAAATTAAAGCATGAATAACGGGTATTCATGAACATTGATGTGTAAACTGTTTCGAAATCGGATATTTATTCCCTTTTCCTTATTCCTTTTTTCCTGGTTTTCTATGGATTAAAAGGCGACTTTCGTTTTTGTAATTTTTTGTGGTCATTGTGACTGCTACTATTTTGTTGTTTTTGTTTGTTTTGGTTTTTGGTTTTTGGCTTTTGATTTTTTATGTTGTTTTGTTTTGTATTGCTCGGAAACATGCAAGATCATCCGAGTACACGTTTGACCCATATCTGGAGACCCGGCCTAGGAATCATAAAGAGTAGATCTCCGTGTAGAAGGGCTGCTCAACACCTTTCATTTGATACCAATATTGCTCACAAACATGCAAGATCATCCTGGTCCTCCTATTGACCCATATCTCCGGACCTGACCTAGGAACCATGAAGAATAGAGCTCCCTGAAGAAGGCCTGCTCAAGATCTTTTATTTGATACCAATTTTGCTCAGAAACATTCAAGGATCATCCGGGTCCTCGCTTTGACCCATATCTGGAGACCCAGCCTAGGGGTCACAATGAAAAGAGGTTTCATATCGAAGTCCTGCTCAAAACCTTTCATTTGATACCAATATTGCTCAGAAAATTAGATAGGTAGATGTAGGTGTGCATATCCATACATTTGCATACATGTTCAAACAGGTTGGTTCTTTTTAAACGGTTTTATTTAGCTCACCCCGTTTGTTTTATTATTTATTCTTTATTCTTGGGTCAAATTTAGTAATTCAAATTTCACCCTCTTCCTGTCAACCGATTAATCTGAAATTTTGCACACATGTATAACCCCGATGACAATGCAATATTATGAAAAAAAAATTCCGATAGGTGGCGCGTGGGTCGCTATATTTACAAAAATCGCATTTATGGTCCTATTTGGCTGAAATTCGGAACATGTATTACTACCTTGAAAAGAAATATTTTCTTAAAAAAAAATTCCGCTAGGTGGCGCGTGGGTCGCTATATTTACAAAAATCGCATTTATGGTCCGATTTGGCTGAAATTCGGAACATGTATTACTACCTTGAAAAGAAATATTTTCTTTAAAAAAAAATTCCGCTAGGTGGCGCGTGGGTCGCTATATTTACAAAAATCGCATTTATGGTCCGATTTGGCTGAAATTCGGAACATGTATTACTACCTTGAAAAGAAATATTTTCTTAAAAAAAAAATTCCGCTAGGTGGCGCGTGGGTCGCTATATTTACAAAAATCGCATTTATGGTCCGATTTGGCTGAAATTCGGAACATGTATTACTACCTTGAAAAGAAATATTTTCTTAAAAAAAAAATTCCGCTAGGTGGCGCGTGGGTCGCTATATTTACAAAAATCGCATTTATGGTCCGATTTGGCTGAAATTCGGAACATGTATTACTACCTTGAAAGGAAATATTTTCCTAAAAAAAACTTCCGATAGGTGGCGCGTGGGTCGCTATAGAGGCGTTGGACTGCAATAAACTAACGGGCAAGAAACCTTGCAATAATGAAGCACTAAATGAATTAAACAGAATGCGAAATAAAAACTAAAAACTAGAAAATAAAAATAGGTAAAAAAACTTTTTAAGTTAAACGGTTTTATGTTATACATACATTGCAATGTTTAAGATAAATGTACTAAAAACCAAAAAATAATAAAATAGATACAGTCGTGGGAATTATAAACATTTGCATAGACTAGACTAAAATAAAACCGGGGGGCACGTCAATTGTCTACAAATTATCGACTTAATGTGCGATAGAAGAATCGTTTAATTCGTCGTTAGGCAGTTGGCCCGCAGACGGTGAGGAAAATACTTACTATTTTCTTGCTCATGGAAATTCCAATAGTTATACACTCCATGTTAATAAAAGAGATGTTTCAACTAGTTTATCGTTGGACATTCACACGAGGAATCGTTTCACTGCTCGTAGTTTGTCTTTAATCGACAAAACATATGATAAAAGTACTACTCGCTCACCACTATGAAACCCTAAAACTCGCTTATAATCAAGCTTGCTAGCTTTTTTCCACATTCTAGCCCTACTTATCACACGTCCATCGTTGTCGGTTGAACAACTGCCTAATTATAGTGTAACATTACAAAACAAACATTTTAATCAACGATTGTAGACAATTGACGTGCCCCACGGTTTTATTTTAGTCTAGTCTATGCAAATGTTTATAATTCCCACGACTGTATCTATTTTATTATTTTTTGGTTTTTAGTACATTTATCTTAAACATTGCAATGTATGTATAACATAAAACCGTTTAACTTAAAAAGTTTTTTTACCTATTTTTATTATTTTGCCTATTTGTCGCATTGTTGCAGAAAACAACAACAACAACAACTTCACTTCGCTTCGTTGCTGTTGTTGTTGATATTTGCATTTGCATGGCTATGCATGCAAGCATTTGTAAGAACATGTCTATCTACCTACCTACCACTGACAATGCCAAGCGATTCACACGGACGCAGCAGTGCACTACCACAAAGGTCATTTACGTTTACGCGTAAACTTTACCTGTTTTTCGAAATCACTCGTAGCTACAGCAAAGATGTTTACACATCAAAAACAGTAATATGTAAAATTACAACGCTACTAGAGACGCTCCATCATGAAGTTACCAACAATAATTCATTCACGAGAGAAGAAGTAGCCTTAAACTTCCTGTTTTTTGGAACTAGAAATTCGGAACCACAACAAAAAACAACATGCGAAGAGCTGACAACATACATACATGCAAGAGGCTGAAGTAAATATAAATATTAATCCACTAAATTGGTGGCGTGAAAACAAAAATCGTTTTCCGAATTTGAGTAAAGTAGCGAAAAATATCTCGCAATACCAGCCACCAGTGTGCCATCAGAGAGAGTTTTTTCAACAGCTGGGGATATCATTACAGTGGAACGAAGCCGTTTGCTTCCAGAAAATGCAGGAATGCTAATTTTTTTGTCTGAAATTGACAATTTACTGTAATATTATCTTATGCTAATTTGACTATTTTCTTGTATTCTAATGAATTCAAAAATAAAATAATAAATAAACTGAATGTTTGAATTTTATTGACCAAATATATTCAAGGACATACTCTTTAAGCGAAGCTTTCAAGGTTTCTTTCTCTAAGAATACTATGAAGATCTACTACTAGAATTGTGTACTCTCCACTCTTTCATTTTCTGTTCATATTTTTATTCCTGGCACATTTTACCTCCATAATATTTTTCGAAATCGTTATCCTTGAAGCAACTTAAAGGTCCTTTTTAAAAGCTAAAAGTTCTGTCAAAAGCTTAAAATGTACATACATGCAATAACTTATTTGGATTTTCTCATGTACCCACTCTTCTGCATTATACATATATTTGTATATATGCATGTATGCGCCTTTGCTTTAAATAAAAAAAATCGAAGTAGATCCTGCAATTGAAAAATAACGTTTTGGTTCGTTTTTATATAAATAAAATAAGCAAAATAAAATTTCTGATTAATCGGGTTATAATTACTCATATTTCTGATTAATCAATTTATTTAGATTCTGATTAATCAAAATGTAATTAATCAGGAAAAATCTGTTTCTGATTAATCAAAAATGAGTAAATTATTAATCAATTAATCATGTTTCGATTAATTACCACGTATGATTAATCGATTAATCGCACATCCCTAGTTGGTATAGAAGAAAAAAGACGCAAACTGTTTTGTTGAGGAAGAAAGACGCAAACTTTTTTTCTTTCAAAGAAAGAAGCATTAAAAATATTTTTCGAAAGAAAGACTCTTTATTTTTTTGATAACGAAGAAAGACGCTTTATTTTTTTTTTACTATAAAGAAAGACGCATTTAAATATTTTTTAGGAAAGAAAGACGTATTCGATTTTTTATTTTTCTTTGTCAATATTAATGCTAATGCGTCTTTCTTCGCAGTTAATAATGCTAATGCGTCTTTCTTCGTCGAAATATTTTATAATGCGTCTCTGTTCGTCGAAATATTTTTTAATGTGTCTATCTTCGTCGACATGTTTTGTAAAGTGTCTTTCTTCCCCGACATATTTTAAATGCGCCTTTTTTCGTCGACAAATTACTGGCATGCGTCTTTCTTCTTCCGGAGTGACGAAATGCAAAAAAAAGGTGCTTATACCTTCATATCCAAGACATGGTATCTAATGCATAACACAGTGGCGGATTAAAGGTCCAGAGCGCCCTAGGCAGCCACTTTCTCGGCGCCCCTGTACCGACCATAAATGGCAGTTCATCATAATACTATAAATTTTAACTGCCTAGTTGTTTTACACCCTAACAATCAAAATCTTTCCTCTTTATAATATTAGTGTAGATGTAGATATAGATGATGTAAAAGCTTAGATAATTTGTTAATCTCTACATATAATAAAATTGTAACAGGTCGATGTCTGTACAATGCAGATATCGAGAAAAAAAATGATTGGGGGAAGCATTATTAAGCCAGTAGAATCCAAATCAACCATTTTTAGAATTTTTCGTCTGTCTGTCTGTCTGTCTGTCCGTATGTTTGTGGCCGTATCACTCAAAAAGTGCTGAATGGAATTGAACGAAACTTTTTTTATTGGATTGCTAGACGCTCAACTTAAAGTTTAAGGTATTATTTGTTTCGATATCGACCGGTTTCGGAGTTATCGGCCAATATGTGCACCAAAATGTGTTAGTACAATATGGGTATCAAACGAAAGGTGTTTATGAATGCTGCCATAAACCATTTGATTAATTTTAATACCTAAACTGGCTTCGGAGATATCTTATAAAATGTGAACCTTCTTAATCTCAAAATGCTTAATATGGCTATTTTGTTATAAGAAATAAAATAATGGCTAACTGGTAACCGACGTACAGAGTGTACTTATATTATGGAGCGATAAATTCTCCTCATTGATAAATTGCGAGGGAGTCGTCGAACCCGATACCACAAGGCCGTAGCCAGGATTTCATTTTGGGGGGGGGGGAGGGATTAACTAAAAAAAAAAACATTTCAAATTCAAATTACATACATATCTGTCCCGTTTGCTATGCTATGTGCATGAATAATTAGGTTTCGTTTATCACCCATATTTAATTGTTATTGCAAAATCCAATTAATTTCACCAAATTTATCTGTCAAATAAAAATTTCGTCAGCTGATTTTCAGTGCAACCAGCTACCCTGTCAAAGCTTCAGAGGGTAAAAAGTGTGAGTTTCTTACACCACTGAAGTGTACATTTTTAGGAAACGAAAACAGGGTAGCAAGTGAAAAACTTATGTAGTTTTTTTATACTAAATTACCACTAGATCCACTAGCCTAATAAAACCACTAAAAAAAAAGACATATTCTGTTTGACGTTTTACCTTCATTTTGCAAACGAAAACGGAAAATTGAAGAGTGTAACAAAAATGCGCATTTTTTTGATGAAACGAAATCACCATTAATTTCAATGGTAAAATTTTAAATTAAGCTCTTACCCAATTAAGTTAATTATAAGTTTATGATTTTGTTAAACAATTTCTTAGACATGCCAAAAGCAAAACCGCAGTTATCTATATCTTCTGGAAACAGGCACCAAATTAGGTTCAGAAGAAACGGGACAGTCGCTGAACATGAAAATCGTTTAGAGAACTCACGGTTGCGTGGAATGCAGAAGAGACATGTGGCGATTCATACGAAATCAGCATTCAACTACAAACCGGATTTAAACTATATGGAACATTCTTCCCTTTTCATGGGTCGTATGAGTGAAATTTGCGTTTTTTTGTAAGTCCCAAGGGCAAACATTTAGCTATATTGCGGTAGACCTTCGGAACGAGGTGTTTTCTCACGGTCAAATGTATGTCGCTCTGTCGCGAACTGGTTCACCACAAAACCAGAGTTTTATTATACCTGGAAATGGCAACAAAACAAAGAATGTTGTGTTCACGGAAGTTTTTAATTAATGAACAAGATGTACCTTATTTTATGAACTAATTTGCCTACTAATGTACACAGAGCCAAATAATCCTCATAAAAATAAGAAGATTGTCTCTTTGAACAGCTTCTAGGCCCAAAAAGAGGACAGAAGTCAGAGACGAAGATATTTCCATAGAGATTTCTTCTTATTTTTGGGAGGTAAATCTTTTTAATTTTATTTAAAAGTATACCTTCTTCCAATAAATAGAAAACTTCTTACTCAATTTTTCGAAGATATTTCCATAGAGATTTCTTCTTATTTTTGGGAGGTAAATCTTTTTAATTTTATTTAAAAGTATACCTTCTTACAATAAATAGAAAACTTCTTACTCAATTTTTCGAAGATATTTCCATAGAGATTTCTTTTTAATTTTATTTAAAAGTATACCTTCTCACAATAAATAGAAAACTTCTTACTCAATTTTTCAAAGATATTTCCATAGAGATTTCTTCTTATTTTTGGGAGGTAAATCTTTTTAATTTTATTTAAAAGTATACCTTCTTACAATAAATAGAAAACTTCTTACTCAATTTTTCGAAGATATTTCCATAGATATTTCTTCTTATTTTTGGGAGGTAAATCTTCTTAATTTTATTTAAAAGTATACCTTCTTACAATAAATAAAAAACTTTCTACTCAACTTTTCTTTACGCATTATTGTTGTCGACTGTGAACCGCTAACTCAGTTTACATATGTATGTATATAAGACAAACTTTATAATAAATTTAATTAGATAACCTAATAAAAATAAGAAGAACGCCCTCTTTATTAATTCAAGGAGATATCCACATATATATTCGAAGATTTCTTCTTGATTTTATTAAAAAGACTATCCCATTAAAAGTAAGTAGGTATTCTTCTTAAAGAAAGCGGTCACCTCTCGGCAGTGGGCGGCATACCCTCCGAGAGTATTTCTGCCATGAAAAAGCTTCTCATAAAAAATGCATTCGCCGTTCGGAGCCGGCATAAAACTGTAGGTCCACCCAATTAGTAGGAAAAACAAAAAGGAGCACACCTCGAATTGGGAGGGAAGCTCGGCCATAAAACTCGTCAGAGTTATAATAGCGCCATTGTATTATTATTATTATTCGCTCTGTGTAGGTACCAAACGTTGTTTGAATTATTATAACTTTGAGTTTTTTGTATTGTATGTATTGTTTATAACGTTGTTTAATTTTAAAGTGTTTGCATTTCATCTAAAGGAGGGTGGTATATTACATTCCTTGCAGAAAACAAGCACAAAATATGAATGTGTAACCCATTTTTACACTCTACTCAAAGCTAAACATCAGTATATTTAATTTTTGCGGCGCAACGAAGTAAGCCGGGTACTTGCTAGTACATACATAGATACAAATAATAATTGAGACTAACTTTTTACATGATTTCTATGCTTCTAAAAAATACAATTAAGCATATTTATATTATACAAAAAATTTAATCGCATTAATTTCGGGGGGGGATTGATCCCTGCCATGCCCCCCCCTAGATACGGCCTTGCGATACCACAATCCCTGACGATGGAAAAAACATTCCACCACCCGACTATGATGATGAGATTAGGAAAGTCAAGTAATTGTTAACAAAGATATTTAATAATAAAAATTTCTGAATAAATAATGGCTCACTTTCACTGTGACTCACTGTATTCCCATCAAAACAAATTTCAACCATGGGAATTGTTGTTGCAAAAAGTGACAGGCACATTATGTGTCAATGGGAGAATGGGAAACTAAATAAAGCAAATATGAAGAAGAATCGACCACAGTGTTGTATTCAAACGTAGCAAAATCTTCACAAGAAAATTGCCAAAATTCCTAATAAAATCAATTAAAACTCAAAAATATGTTAATTTTTTGTTATTATTGCTACAAATATAGCATTACAAATTCAATTCACCCAATAATTTTAAAGATTTAACGATTTCAAAATTTATTTCAATTTTTTTTTGTAACTTTTGCACAGCACTACATGGTGACAGGCACAACATACCAAACGATCAGCTGAGAGTGTCGCAACTTATAGATATAAACCATAGGTGGCCACAAATTAAGCATAAGGGAGCAACCTTCTTCTCGGAGTTATAAAAATATTATTTTGCCAAATAACGGTTTATTGCAACATACATAAAAAAAATCATACTCCCATGAGCACTTTCTATTCTTAGATGTCAAATGTACAATGTACCTACATACATATATATGTATAGATATGCTGCAGCTAGGCATTCAAATATTTTGCTAAACAACATGAACGAGGTAGCAGATATAAATGTACATATGTATGTATGTATGAAGGCGTAACTACACAATGAATGTCGGTCGAAGCTGGACCGTTAGGTTTGAGTGCTCGCCGCGACGACGATTTCTGTGAAAAAAAGAAATGTGCGTTATTCTGTCGAAATTGATTTGTTTGTTGTTGGGAGCCACTCGGAGCCACAGCGATGTTGTTGGGAGACAAACGGAGTCACTGGAGCCATTGGGTGGCCATGTATGATATAAACTATGCTGCTAACTAGAGTGCTATTGTTTTTGATCACTTGTGATTGGAGTAAAAGAGACAAACCTATTTTGAATAGATAGCCATAGTACATAAGAGAGAAGGTGATGCAAGATCACACGTACGCAAAGCCAGGCATCACTTTTCTCACAAGGCCCTTAAGAAAGTGCTGTCGACGATGCACAAACCATATGTCAGCGATGAACAGCACGTGCGGTGTCAGCTGAAGCTCACTGTCCCTTAGGGTGTCAAAGTTGTAGAGACCGTCGTATCGTGGATAGGCGAGTGTGCAGACCAAAATTTTGGTTTGCACTCAAGTGTGCAGAAAATGGTTGCCAGAGTATGTAGTATATATTTATTTTCTCAATAGATCTCTACCCTGCAAGAACACTTCCGATCATTTGATCAATCATCTGTTCGATAATGCAGAGTGATGTTTCGATCAGTGCGCAGAACAAAATCTTCATCAGATTTCTACGGGAGACATGTAAATCCTGATTGGAAACCCTTATGTCGGTGTGTGATCATACCTGACATAATTGTAAAACTCGAGTGATGTAAACAAAATCAGGGCTTGCAAAATTTTCAATCAGGGATGAGCGAATAAACAAATATAGGATTGAGGTAAAAATAAGTCCGGCCTGATGTAAATAATCTCAGACCTGATATAACATGTAATCAGACATGAGCGAAAGTAGAAATAAAGACTGATGCCACAATTGGTCCTGCCTGATGTAAATAATATCAGATCTGTTATATATAGAGATCAAGGCTGAGCAAACACTCCTGATTTATAACTGGATCCACCTTGATGTAAACAATTTCTGCCTGATGTGAAATAAAAGATTGTTTTTTCTATAAAGGAACAACAAATTTAATTCATTTATATATATACATGTATATATTTATATAACATTAAATGTACTAAGTACAACTAATAAAGAAAATTAAAAATGCATTCATTGCACAAAAGTAAATAAATGAAAGCTTTAAACTTATTAAATAAAAATAAGGGCGGCTGAGTGAAAGATCATCCTATTTCAAGAAATGTTTCAAAAATGTCCTATTTCAGAAATTTCTTCAATAACGCCTAATTTCAGAATTTGTTTCAGTAACAAATATTTCGGAACAAATTCTTAAATAGGGCATTATTGAAGCAAATTCCGAAATAGAAAGTTATTGAAGCCAATTCTGAGACATCTAGGGCATCTTTGAAACAGGTTCTAAAGAAGGGTGATCTTCCTCTCAACCGTCGATATGTACAACGTATAACTAGTACAACAAACATTTTTCTTGACATATGTAGTTTTTCCTAAAATACAAATCTTCCGGGCCAACATTTCCACCTTCCTCTGCGGAGTTTTCCTTGGAAACACAATCCTGGCTACCACTGGCACTTTCACGTTTCCTCTTCTCCGAGGCCACACATTCCGCGGTTCCAAATTCATTCAATTTTAATTTTATTTCCTTAAAACTTTTTTTTTCGAGAAAAGGCAATTTTTTAAAGGCCGTTTACTCATTTTGAATATTATTCTTTACCGATAAAAAGATAAATTTAACAATTTAAAGCACGTGACTTTCCTTTGTGACGCCTGTAGAATTTTGCGCGCTAGCTTCTTCCCTTTACTGCGATATTTTGGAGAAAATTTTTGGGAGAAAAAAATGTATGTCAGCAGTGCTATACGGATGATAGATCAAATGTCAGGAAGTACTGATACACATCAGATACACATCACTAGTGTCACGCAGCAGATTGATCAAATGTTAGGAAGTGCTGATACACATAAGATATACATCACTAATGTCACACACATGATTGATCAAATGTTTGGAAGTGTTTTTGCAGGAGTATTGGTGGTGTTAGAAATGTATTGGTGTTTCCATCAGTGGTTTCTTGCAGGGTACATATCGTAAGCTTTATTGGCAAAGTGGAGATAATGGGTCGTATTAATAAACAAAAAGCAATTGCTATTTCTCAAATTTTTTGTAATTTGACAAAAATTTGCATGAAGAAACTTTCAAAATTTGAGAAAAAGGCTTGAAAAAGTAATTGCTTTTCTATTAATATTGTTACGTATTTGTCGATAGCTCGATTATTTCTATCGGGTTCGTATCGCTGAATTGTTAAATATAAGTCTTTATTTACTTCTTAGTTCACACCGCTTTATTTCACGACTAAAAAGTCTACACTTGTTTTACTTGACTTGATGTTAACACTTATACGGTTAAGTTACGACTGACTGCGGAGCGCCTGCTCGCCGCCTTATATAGTCTGTCAAACGCAATCTGGAAAATTCTGGCAACACTGGAAATTATCTGGTCTCTTCTTCTAGTTCTGACAGTTTCTTTAGAGATGTGTTCAGTCATTTAGTGATGTGAGAGTGGAACCGATTATATTCGCCACACTGCCCTCCACCTAAGTCTGATCGTCCCGATCTGACACATTACTCGTTCCAAATGCTGCTAGCCTTTCCAGATGAACCACCTTCATTTTATTCCTCGGTCTTCCAATCGTTTGTATGCGATACACAACATCGTTGAGCCGTTTAATCACTTTGTATGGCCCTTCCCAAGTACACTGCAATTTCGGGGACAAACCTTTCTTTCGCTGCGGGTTGTATAGCAAAACTAGATCTCCCTCAACAAAACCTTCTGAGTTCAACGCCTTGCCGTATCTGGCCTTCATCTTGTCACTCATGATCTTTGTTCGCTGTCTTACAAGTTCATGTATTTCTCTCATTTCCTCTTCCAGAACGTTGTTAGACTGTCTGGCATTTATTCCCGTATCGGCATTTATCCCAAATTTCAAGTCAGCTGGCAGTCGAAGATCACTACCAAAGATTACTTTTGCAGGAGTCTGACCTGTTGTATCGTGTACGGCCGATCGATATGCCATCAGGAACAGAGGAATATGAGTGTCCCAATCCCTCTGGAACTTGTCCACCACCTTTCGTAAATGTTCCTCTAATGTTCTGTTAAATCTTTCTACCATGCCGTCTGATTGTGGATGCAACGCAGTTGTTCGGGTTTTCCTAATACCCAGTGTCTTGCACATCTCCTGAAACACTACTGATTCGAAGCTCCTACCTTGGTCAGAATGTAGCTCTATAGGTGCACCATATCTCGCCACCCAATTGTTGGTGAATACTTCGGCTATAGTTTCTGCTTCTTGATTTGGAATCGGGTACACCTCCGGCCATTTGCTGAAGTAATCCATGACCACCAGTATATATTTGTTTCCAAGTTTGCTAGTAGGAAATGGCCCAGCTACATCCATGGCAATTCTCTCAAATGGTGCTCCTGAGTTGTATTGTTTCATCAGCCCATGACTCCTGGATTTGGGACCCTGAGCCTTTATGCATACATCGCAGTTCGCAATTCACTCAACAACTGTCTGACGGCATCCGACCCAATAAAACCTCTTCTTGATTTTCTCTACCGTCTTTGTTACTCCAAGATGACCTCCACTTGGACCATTGTGTAGTTCATTTAGCACATCCGGTATTCTTTTCCTTGGAACAACTATCAATGTTTTAGAACTTTGGCCATCTTCACTCTCCCAAACACGATGTAGGCAACCATTTAACAATTGCAAACTATTCCACTGTGCCCAATATGATTTGGCAACAGGACTCTCTGCTGACATCTCTTCTTTTGATGGTCGTTCATTTTGCTCCAAACTGACACGTGCCAGATCTGGATCTTCTAGCTGACACTTCCTTAATTGTTCCGCATTCCATTCGTCTGTAGATGTTATTGTCATTAACCGAACATCTATGATGTCTTCCTTCTCCTCAGCTTTAGAGCAATGCTTGCATTCAAGATTACATGGTCGCCGCGACATTGCATCAGCATTTCCATGGGTACTGCCTTTACGATGGTCTATAGAAAAGTCATAATTTTGTAGTCGCTCAATCCACCTTGCTAACTGACCCTCCGGATTTCGGAATTTCAAAAGCCATTTTAACGCTGCATGATCAGTCCTGACATGGAATCGCTGACCATAGAGGTACTTATGGAAGTATTTGATGCATTCTACCAATGCCAATAGTTCTCTTCGTGTTACACAGTAATTTCTTTCCGGTTTCCCAATTGATCGGCTGTAGTATGCGATAACCTTCTCCAGTCCGTCGATTTCTTGTGACAAAACACCTCCTATAGCATAACCACTCGCATCAGTATCCAAAATAAACCTCGCTCCTGGAACCGGGTATGCCAGCATTGGGGCAGTACAAAACCGATCTATTAACGTTTGGAAAGCCATTTCTTGTTCCTTCCTCCACTCAAAAGTCTTATTTTTCCTCATAAGCTCCGTGAGACTATTTGCTACGCCGGCAAAATTTGGTACAAATCGGCGATAGTATGTGCACAGCCCAAGAAAGCTTCGCAATTCATGTAGATTCCGACGTCTTGGCCAATCTTTTACTGCTTCTATTTTTTCGTTATCAGTGCAGATGCCCATTGTAGTCACTTTATGTCCCAAGTATTTTACCTCTTTCTTGAATAATGAACATTTCTTAGGACTTAACTTGAGACCAGCGCCAGCTATTCTTCGGAAAACTTCCTCCAAATTTTTGAGATGTTCATCAAAGCTTTTTCCCAATACAATGATATCGTCCAGGTACACAAGACATGTTTTCCAGTGCAATCCTTTCAGTACCTGATCCATAAGTCGCTCAAAGGTAGCTGGGGCATTACATAATCCAAATGGCATCACCGTAAATTGCCAAAGACCATCGCCAACACTGAAGGCTGTTTTCTCCTTGTCTTCCTCTTTTACTTCGACTTGCCAATAGCCGCTTTTCAAGTCCAGTGTTGAAAACCATTCCGTTCCAGATAGCGAGTCCAGAGTGTCGTCAATTCTTGGCAATGGGTAACTATCCTTTTTCGTTACATCATTCAGTTTCCGGTAGTCAACGCAGAATCTCATCTTACCATCTTTCTTTTTAACAAGTACTACCGGAGAACTCCATGGACTGACTGATGGTTCAATTACCCCACTGTCACTCATTTCTTGTATAATCTGGCTCACCATTTCACGTTTAGCTAATGGAACGCTGCGAGGAGCCTGGCGGATTGGCCTTGCATCACCGGTGTCAATCTGATGCTTCACAATATTTGTCCTGCCTGGTTTTGTACCATCCTTATCAAATATGCTGGAATACTTGGCAAGTAATTCTTTCGCCTTTCTTTTGTGATTCTCCTGCAGTTGTTCTGTCCAAGCATTTATTTCATCTGAAAGATCTGTATTGCCAGTAGAAACTTCTCCTTGGGATTGTTCGCAATTCATGATGATGTCAACCTCTTCGCATTTTCCCAAGATAGCACCTTTGGAGAGTTTGACTGGTGACTTGAACTCATTAAGTACTCTTACTGGTATACGTCCATCTTGTTTTGTCATAGCCAGGCTTTTTCCAACAAGTACATTTGATTTAGTTTCTGTTTCTGCTTCAACAACTCACAATTTGTTTGTCCCACAATCTCCATGAATCTTTGCCCAAATAATTGCCTCGGACTTTGGCGGTATCTGCTGATTCTCTTCCACGAGCACTTTCTTACTGCTGTATCTCTTATCGTAGCCAAAACTTAGCGGCACCTCCAAGTTTTTGTAACTCATAACCTTGTTTTTCATGTCAATCTTAATGCCTTGGCCGATTAGGAAGTCCACGCCAATTATGACTTCATCAACAATTTCCGCCACTATGAAGGTGTGTAGTACGACAACATTTCCAATTACAACTTCGCATGTAACTTCCCCTAGGACTTGGGTATCCTCGCCTGTTGCTGTACGCAATTTTGCTCCATACAATGGCCTTACTTCCTTCTTTACCAAGTCAGATCGAATGATGGAATGAGATGCTCCCGTATCCACAGTCAACATGCGCTCCATTCCGTCCACCAAACCACCAATAGTAACATTACTCGTGATTCTTCCCAACTGAGAGACAGAGATTATGGGGCATTCCATTGTGGGGACCAGCCCACGCCCCTTTTGGCTGGCCCGCTTTAGTTTAACGACTGAGTTGTTTTGGGCGCTTGTTCATACCCCTCTGCCTTGCGCTTGCGCCCATCTGCAGTGCTGAACTTACTGTAATTATTGCTGCAGTGACGTGCTATATGTCCTATTTTTCCACATCTGAAGCATTTCACAGCATTACCTTTCTTTTTCTGCATTTCATTCAACGCCTCCCATATTTTGCTTAGTAAGTCTGGCGTTTCCACTTCCACACGATGAGCCTTGTAGGTGGGCTTGCTCAATAGAGATGCTGTTTCCTGCGTCAAGGCATATGATACCGTTTCAGCAAAAGTTCCTTTTGGATTTGCATAGGTAGCCCGCTTCGTTTCAATATCTCGTATTCCATTGATGAAGCTTTGAATTTTCATTCTTTCGATGAATTCTTGAGGTGCTCCTGCGTTTGCCAAATGAGCTAGCCTCTCAATCTCAGAAGAAAATTCTTGTAACGTCTCATTTGGTTTCTGGAAGCGATTCTGCAACTCCATTTGATATATCTGCTTCCTGTGCTCGCTACCATAACGTCTTTCAACGGCACCCATAATTGCATCATAGCTGTTTCTTTCGCCCTCGCTAACAGTCTGTAATATTTCTGCTGCAGGTCCTTTCAATGCTACGAACAGGGCAGCGACTTTGTCCTCCGCACTCCAATTATTTACAACTGCCGTTTTCTCAAATTGTAGCTTGAATACTTGAAATGGACCACTTCCATCAAACGACGGAGGTTTTATCTTCTGCGTAGCAGTTGAAGCGACTGGACGACTTAGTTGAATATCCTGAAGACAGGCTTTCAATGCTTTTACATCGTCCTCTAATTTTTCTTGTCTTTCTTCAAGGACTTCCTTAACTTGTATAATTTTTGCATCCTGCGCCTTGAATTGTAAGGACATGCGTTCTTCTTGTGCCTCCAACTGAGCCGCAATGCCGGATACCTGTGATGAAGTACTGACTGTTGCAATTCCATTTTGGACGTTATCTGTGCCTGTTGTTCTTCCGTTTTTGCCGACATTTGTGTCAGTACAGCCAAAATCGAGTTCATGTCTACGTTTGCAACTGACTGTGGAGCCTCTTCCTTCTGAGTTTCTTCCTTGTGGACCTCTTCTACATCATCGTTGAAATCAAACTCATCTACATCAATGTTATTGGCTTCCATAGCTTCTTGTAACCTTGCCTGTAGTTCAATTTTATTGCCGGTTGTGCTCAGTTTTCTCTTTTCTAACTCCCTTTTAAGCAGACCTGGGCACCCTCAATTACATTTTGTAATTGATTACACCTTCAATTACAATTACATGTAATTGTAATTGCCATTTTTCAATTACCAATTACATATAATTGGTAATTGAAATTCTACAATTACAAATACATGTAATTGTAATTGAGATTTTTCAATTGCAATTACATGTAATTGGTAATTGATAAATGGCAATTACAATTACTTGTAAATGTAATTGAAAATTTCCAATTACAAGTAATTGTAATGGAATGGCATCAATTACATTTTTCTTGGGTTTGAGAAAATTTAGTTATACAATTTGATTTTATTTCTATTCTTGTTTTTTGTTATTGTTATTGTTTTTGCTGTTGTTTTGTTTTTATTTTTGCTTTTAGTTTTGTTTTTGCTTTAGTTTTTTTTTGTTTTTGGTTTTTTTTTTGTTTTTGCTTTTGCTTTTGTTTTTGTTTTTGTTTTTGCTTTTGTTTTAATTTTTTTTTTTGCTTTTGTTTTTGTTTTTGCTTTCGTTTTTGTTTTTGCTTTTGTCTTTTTTCCTCACACAAAAACAAAAGCGAAAACAAAAACCAAAACGAAAACAAAAACAAAAGCACAAAAAAAAACAAAAACAAAAAAAAAACAAGCAAAAACAAAAGCAAAAACAAAAGAAAAAACAAAAACAATAACAATAACAAAAAGAACAAGAATAGAAACAAAAACAAATTGTATAACAAAATTTTCTCAAACCGAAGAAAAATGTAATTGGTGTGATTCCATTAAAATTACTTGTAATTGGAGATTTTCAATTACATTTGCAAGTAATTGTAATTGAAAATTTTCAATTACATGTAATTGTAATTGAAAAATATCAATTACCAATTACATGTATTTGTAATTGAAAAACCTCAATTACAATTACAAGTAATTGTAATTGAAAAATTTCAATTACCAATTAATGTAATTGTAATTGAAAAAAAATGTAATTGAGGATGCCCAGGTCTGCTTTTAAGCTCTTGGATTTTAAGTTCGTTTAGCTTTGCCATTATCCTTATTTCGTTATCCTTGTCTCGTTATCCTTGTCTCGTTATCCTTGTTTCGTTATCCTTGCTTCGTTATCCTTGATCCTGGAATTTATTTAACAATTCCAATTCTGACACCAATTGTTACGTATTTGTCGATAGCTCGATTATTTCTATCGGGTTCGTATCGCTGAATTGTTAAATAAAAGTCTTTATTTACTTCTTAGTTCACACCGCTTTATTTCACGACTAAAAAGTCTACACTTGTTTTACTTGACTTGATGTTAACACTTATACGGTTAAGTTACGACTGACTGCGGAGCGCCTGCTCGCCGCCTTATATAGTCTGTCAAACGCAATCTGGAAAATTCTGGCAACACTGGAAATTATCTGGTCTCTTCTTCTAGTTCTGGCAGTTTCTTTAGAGATGTGTTCAGTCATTTAGTGATGTGAGAGTGGAACCGATTATATTCGCCACAATATAATCTAATATTTTGATAATCGCCAAAAAAGTCGCCATTGCCAAATTTCGCCAATGTTTGTAAAAAATCGCCAATTTGGCGACAAATCGCCAGTACTGGCAAGCCTGACGACGCAACAAACGCGCAATATTGCACAACATATCGATGCTTGTGCAATATAATCGATTTATCTATTATCGATCTATTATAGATCAGCTTTATTTCTTAATCGTCGATATGTTATTTTCTTTATTTGTTTAAAAATTCTGAGCTCGCGCGCCCCTAGGCAAGTGCCTAGTTTGCCTTAGGGATAATCCGCCACTGGCATAACATGAAATAATTTATGTATACACAAGTTTATAAACAAATGTGTTATGAATAAAAACACAAGTTTTAATTTAATTAAATTCATTTCTAAAAAATATGTTACCGTAGCCATACACGGTGCGACCGTTGGCCCAACTCGGTTGCAATCGAGTTGGGACTGTTTGCCTACATACTTTGGAATTTATTGTACAACCATGTTGTACAATCTCATTTTGTAAAAAATTACTTTGAGTGAACATGAAATAGGATAATATTGCGCTTGTAGGAAGAAGAAGAACGTACAGCAAAAGTACGATAATTAAAAGGAAAAAATATTACAAAAAAGTGGTCCCTGCGAGCTTTCCATTTTGCGTTATTTATTCTACAAATATTTATGTTTTTTGTGTTGAATTCACTTATTTTTACTTATTTTAATTTGATGTGTTCACTTCAAGAATTCTCATAAAATGAAATGTTGAACAACATGCCCCCAAACGATGTAACCAAGTTGTACAACTTGTCAAAAAATCAAGACTTTTTGATTTTTCGATTGATTTTTCGTACAACTTCATACAACAGCCCCAAAAACGTTGCGATTTCCAGCGCAACTTGCTCAATTTGTATAAAAAATTGCAAGGTGTGTGGCTAGCATTAATTCGGAAACAAAATTTCGCGTTTGCTTTCCCACATTTACATTTCTTTATTGATTTGCTTATTTTTGACAGCACTCCGCAATTTCACTCCTCTCTTTCGTTCATCACTCCGAAGCACTCCTCTCTTTGTCAATTTTAACTCCGGTCATAAAGTTTGGAACGGCATCGCTGGTTTCAGTTACGCTGATCCTGCGCCAAATAAAAATTTGTACATGGTCAACTTAAATGAAAATATCATTAATAAAATACTCCCACCACTAAGCGAGCAAAAAAGCTGTATTGTACAAACAGGTTTTTGTTAATAACTT
This sequence comes from Urophora cardui, assembly GCA_960531455.1. NCBI lineage: Eukaryota > Metazoa > Arthropoda > Insecta > Diptera > Tephritidae > Urophora > Urophora cardui. The sequence goes on along the minus strand of OY482672.1, from coordinate 79,365,014 downwards.
TTTGTTGAAATAAAAAGTTAAGCTCCGCCTTCGGATTTGTGTTCCTGAGATCGAAACGCGTCAATTGGTACCCTGTTTTAGTCGATGCACCGTAAACTAGATAATTACCTTAATTTTTTGTTTATACATCAATCATATATCAACAAGGAAATCGGGTGTACAAATCTGTATTTCGTCGTATTCTTCCAAGTCGCCCAGTTGACGAAACGCGAAAGAGATTTATGAAAGCTTCCATGCCACACCGTCCATGCCCAGAAGCCCACGGTATATGTATATATTGAGACGGTAATGGCTGTAGGCGGAAATGTCAAATACTGCTTACGTCACAGGACCAATAAAGCCGCGAACAACCAAACAAACAGCTGTGCCAATTGCAAAAGGAAATGACGGATGAGGACCTGATACTTTTTTCTATAACCGAAAGAAATATGGCGGCCAGCGAACTGACATGACCTTTTATTTGGATCATGATATATACCGTGGATTATTCCTATTTATACCTTAAGCTGGCCGCAGACGACGAACATGTTCGCCAACATGCTCGTGCTCAGGTGCATTTTTCTCGTTAGTGGCGTGGTTCAGGAACCTTGCATTGAAAGCAACAACAACAACGTCATTTCGTGTTGACGCTTCAGCAGTAAACATCGCGGATGAAGTGAGTATCGCACTGGAAATTACTAAATTGCATTGTGTGCAAAAGAAATATATCGTTAGCTTCGTGAGCAAATGTGCTAAGTCAATTTATGGTAACTTTTCAGGAGAGGCAAAAAACCTTCTAACTTTTTTTGTTGTTACTATTTTAAAAATCTGAAAATGCAGTTTTCTTCCTCAGATGGTCGTGCTAAAATACCAGTTATCGGCACATTTTAATATAAAGCTTGTCCAAAGTTATGAGCTTCTTTAGGACTTAGCAGATTTGCTTTCTATGATTTTGTTTTTTTTAGGTGGACTTAGCACATTTGCTCACAAATTACTATACTCAACTGTACGTAGTAAAATTGAAATATTTTGATCAAATTTGGTACAGAGGCTTCTAACTAGACAGGGAAGGTTGGTATGGAAAATAGGCGACATTGGATGATAACCACGCCCACTTTCCCTATATAGTATATCGACCCCTTTGCGCGATTTTATCGTAAGGGTCATTTTCTCGAATTTCACTTTTTGATGAAAATTAAATCTACATCCATCAGCGCATCACCTAGTAAAATATTATAGCTGAAATCCTTATAGTTGTGCCATAAATTGGCTTTATTTTTTATCGTAAGGGACAATCCACACTTTTTTCTTGAACTCGAATTTATCGTATCGCCCATACAAAAAATATTTGAATATAGCTAGCAAGTAATTTTATGTACTATTTATTTTGAAATTTAAAATAGAATATGAAGGGGATTGTAAGCGTAATCTAGCCATGGTACCATGATTATGTTTGGATTATCTTATAACCTTAAACGAGTTATTCTTGTATGTATATTTGTTTATTTATATATTTCTATATCCACTACTATCTCGGGCACGGCTGAACCGATTTGGATGAAATTCGTTTTACAGATAGTATGCCTAAATTTAAGATATTCTATCCACGTGCTGCCCCTAGGGATATCTTCCCAATGCTGCCACCTTTTTGGAACTAAAAAAAATTAGATGTACTAATATGGGCATCAAATGAATGTTATTTTACGACGTATTTCAATTAAAATATTGCCCAGTGGGATTTCTACATAACCCAATTTTATTAATTCCTTTGTAAACTATCGCGAAAACGGTTTTACTGAGTTGAATGAAATTTTATACATTAATTTTTGGCTCATTTACTTGATTAGATATTTGTATATTTCTATATGCTGAGCTAGAATACTTTCTAAGGCAAAGAATCACGTCTGAGCTCCACCACCCAGGTTTTAGTAATTTATAGCAAGAAGAGAATGCCCCACTGGCATGTAAAATAATGAAAACTAGTGATTAAAAATACTTACTTATTTGGAAAAAATAACAATAGTATTCTCTGTTATTGTGTCGCCTTTAAACGGCATCTGCTAATGCAATTTGTTTTTGGAGGGTTCTCTGACATTTACTGATTGGGAGTCGCTGGTTCAAATTAGGTCTGTTCGGTGAGTGCACTGAAAGTGTAGAACAGTGTAGGGCAGAACAACATCTGACAGTTGTCAGAGCAATTTAGTGCAAAGGCTTCAACGAACGAAAACTAACGAAAATGTTGATTTAGTGCAAACCAGCTGATTTATGTAAACAAACAATTCTCAATAATCAAATTTATAGCTATTAAATTTACACAAATTTTCTATTTTTCATCGGATAACTTGCCAAATTCTTTGCTTTGTTTTCATTCGTAAACTTTTCCCCAATTGCGGTTTGTGCTCCTTAAAAAAATCATGAGCAATTTCGTTTGGTTGCCTACCCATTTGGCTTTGACCACGCAATGAATATAATCTGCCATACAGAGAAGAAAACTCCATATTTTTTTAATTTACTTTTGGTTTTCTATTATTTTGCCGCCTTAACTATTAAAAACAGCTGTTTTCATATGCTGCACTAACTTACACTAGCTATGAAGGTGGTGTATTTAAGTGCAGTAATGTGTAAGTTGGTGCTAACTCAAAAAACTGAGTTCTGAACAGTTTAGTGCAAAAAAATGCTCATCGAACGCTTTTTTCTGCACTAGAGTACTCTAGTGCGTTTATCGAACAGACCTATTCACGTTCGATGTGCAGTTTTATATTTTAGACTAGAAACGCCGACAGATGTTGCTCAGTCCAACCATTGATTTATCGGAATAATGTAAAATTTTTATATTTCCATTTATTTCTCCTTCTCCCTGCTCATTTACCTCTCCCCTTTCTCTTACTCCCAACACTCGTTCCATTGCTCCGTCACAATACAGGAAATAATCTACCTATTTACCAAATTTCCTACAAACTTACATATTATAAAAACCAATTTTCCCAATAGATCGGTCCCTGGTCTGCCGGAAATCGAACTTGGAAACTTTAGAATGGAAGACGAGTACAATACTCACTATATTACCATTATCCCATCATTAAAAACACAAAAGTATGGAATAAAATATTTGTATTTTTCATATAAACTCTTTTTTAAATATAATAACGTTATTTTTAACAAAAAAAAAAAAATTTTGTTTCTGTTTAAATATTCGATTTTATAAACGTAGAAAGCATAACAAAATCCATTTCCTTTCAACTGTTATCAAAAAAAATTAACAAAATTTTTTTTGTTTTGATAATTATCAAAACAGTTATTTCAAAAAAATATAGTTTCAAATTTAAACAAAAAAATTTACTTTTCAATAATTTCGTTTTCTATGAAGAAAAGAAATTTTACATATGTTTGTATGTATGTACATACGTACATGAATAAAAACAAATACGATTTTTGTTAATTTTTTTGTTATCAACGAAACAAAATTATTCTGATTAAAGGTTTATTGATAATTTTTGAAACGAAAAAATTTTGTTTCTTATAATTAGCAAAACAAAATAAATTTTGGATATTTTTTATTGATATTTTTTGAAACAAAATTATTTTGTTCATTTCGTTGAGCAGCCTTGCATTTATTCAACAAACTCATAAAACATTGAGAGCGAAAATTATCATAAGGGACAATATTATGATTTTTTCGCAAACTGCACATTTTTTCAAGAAAAAAATTATCAGGTTCAGTATATTAATTAACTACCTAATCACGTGTTCAATTTCGTTTCAAAATAAAATAAAAAGTAGTAAAAAAACGAAAAAATGCTCTCCTATAAAATTTGCTTTTGTCCGTTACGACAAAGTCGCACAAAGGGGTCGATATATCGAAAAACATGCAAAAAGTGATAATGGATGAAACTCCATCCATGCAATGAGCTTACGCCGTTATAAAGAAATAAATTGAAATTCTCGAAAATGGGCGGAGCCACACCCACTTATGAAAGGATAAATTCTAAATAACTCAGAAACCGTGGAAGGCGTAATTTACTTGCTAGGGCAAAAGTTTGGAGAAAAATTGTCCAAATCGGTAAACGACCACGCCCACTTTTATATATGAGAACTATAAATGTTACTAATAAAAACATTTTAAGCGATATCTTTGTCAAATATGAAGATAATTCATTGATAGTTTTTGGCATGAGTCCAACTATGGACAAAAACAGAAACCATAAATATTTTTCAAAATGGGCGTGGCATCGTGAATCTAAGACATTTCGGAGCTCATAACTCGGCAATAATTGAGATGTTACGGCGGAACTTGGTGTAGGTACATATGTACTTTTATTACTTGTAGTAAAATTTTAGCAAAATCGGTTTGTAACCACGCCTACTTAAAAAAAAAATTTTAAAACTCCCTTTGGAAACTTGTGACGTGGCATCTTTGTAACTAAGGGCCTTTTCACATTACTCGGCACGACATCGGATCGACATTTTTTGCTCGGTATATTCAGCTTACCGAAACGATTCCGCATTGCTGTGTTTTTCACACTTGTGGGAATACTTTCGGTGCGTAATCGGCAGAAAATAGGAAAACAAACATCGAAATTTGCAAAACAAAATTTTTAACTTCAACAAATCACTCAATAATAACAATAATGTCTTCTAGCGAAGACGAAGACATTATAACTTGCTACATTTATAGCCGAAACGAGTTTTTTACTGACTTTGTTCTTCTTCTTTTATTACGCCGCAAAAATGTATGCAGTAATTCCTCAAATTTTACTGACCGGTCTTACCGCGTTGCGGTATACCGAAATCAATCCGCTCCGATTTCATGTATGCAACACTAATGTGAAAGTGCCAATTGAAATACATGTCGTCGGCAAGGTTTCGGTATACTTTCGGTAAAAACCAAAAATGTCGATCCGATTCCGCACCGAGTAATGTGAAAGCGCTCTAAAAGTCATAGAGCTGAAATTTTGCACTAACAAGAATATTTTAGGCTTGGTCTGATGAGAGATAAAACTGTTGATAATGTGTGTGGCCATGATATAAGAAAGAAGGTAGTGTAAACGTCAAATTTTTGTCGCCATATTAACCACCTGACAATTATATGGATTATGACATTTCGTGCTGCCATACTCAGTGCTAAAAATCCTCCATTTATGTTATTTTTTATTTCCATGGTAACCATGGTATCGATTGCAACAAAACGAATTTTTTTAATTTGAATATTGATATATATATAAATACGTATATTTACGTATTAAATTCTTCATAATATCAGATCACAAATAATTATATAAAAAATAAGATTTTTTCTTAAAATAAGTTGCGGCAAGTTTGTGGAATATAGTACGTACTACAATCCCACTACACCTCCTGTGAAATTCATTGAAAAATTTCAGTGGTTTAGAAATTATGAATATTGGCACGACTTATGTACTTGTAACCGAAAAAACAAGTGCGGTTGATGGCATGGTTATATGTAGAGCTCTCGATTTTTTTGAACATTTTCGAGTAGCCCGAACAATTGTTGTTCAAATGCTCCAATAGTTGTTTGTTTTTTTCATTACCCGTATGTTTGTATCGAATTGCTCGATACCCGGGTATCTAGGGCTCTAGTTATATGCAAAATTTATTAGTAAATAAAATATTTAATTTAGATGAAAAGTTAGTAAAAAGATTTTTTTTGCGAAGAATCTATTTCAGAATTAGGTAAATAATAAAATAAAGGAATATAAAATTAGTAACGTAAGTTAAATCTAAGGAAAACTGCAACATACAAATTTAAATTAAATTTACATTCTTATATAACTGCTAAACAATTCTCTTAATAAATATATATATTTTCTTAATAAAAATATATATATATTTTAAATGTGGAAATATTCTTGTATAAAACATTGAAACCAAATATGTATTTATATATATCGTCGATCCGGAAGAAGAAAGACGCATGCCAGTAATTTGTCGACGAAAAAAGGCGCATTTAAAATATGTCGGGGAAGAAAGACACTTTACAAAACATGTCGACGAAGATAGACACATTAAAGATAATTCGACGAACAGAGACGCATTATAAAATATTTCGACGAAGAAAGACGCATTAGCATTATTAAATGCGAAGAAAGACGCATATGCATTAATATTGACAAAGAAAAATAAAAAATCGAATACATCTTTCTTTCCTAAAAAATATTTAAATGCGTCTTTCTTTATAGTAAAAAAAAATAAAGCGCCTTTCTTCGTTATCAAAAAAATAAAGAGTCTTTCTTTCGAAAAATATTTTTAATGCGTCTTTCTTTGAAAGAAAAAAAGTTTGCGTCTTTCTTCCTCAACAAAACACTTTGCGTCTTTTTTCTTCTATAGCGACGATATAAAGAAAATCAAGAACTCTTACCTTATTCATAAAAAATCGAACAGTTTTCAAATATTGAAATATAATGGACGTTCTGATAATATTTTTCGACTTTAATAACTGCATAAATCTATTTTATCTTTTATGAATAACTTATTTTTTATTTTTTTGGAAAGCTTTTTTTCAATATATTTAAAATGTTAAAATATACTCATTACACCGGCTGATTGTTGTCTTTTATTTGTTTTGTTGATTAGCATATGTGAAAAACACCATTTCATTTAAAATACCCAATATTTTGTTCAAATATACCCTCAGCCAAAAAATTTTGATTGGGCAACTCTATCCTAAATTTTTGACTTAAAATAAGACGTCAAAAATCCATATTATATTCAAAAATGACAATGTCAAAGTGAAATGGAACTACCTTGTTTGTTTGTATCATGGGTGTGGCAACGAACACATTATGCTGTACCCTCTCTATATAAAATAGGTGCACCGCCTTTCGATCGAACGCATACAATTATAATAAAAATGTAAGAAGTACCGCAAACTAGTTTTCATATCAAATTGGTGGGAAAGCTAGCCACTCCCGCAAATCATTAACGTTTACAGTCCAAGCAGTGCTTATTAAAGCAATGTAGTAATAATTCTATATCATTCTACGAAACAAATAAAAAAAAAACCAATAATTTCTCATTTTCACCTGGACTTAGCACGTAGATTTTGAAAAAAAAAAAAAAAAAAAATTTTTTATGGACTTAGCTTATTTGCATAACACTGCATTACACCATGAAAAACAGACATTATGGTAACTTCTTTTTGGCAGATGATGTATTTTTAGTTGTACTATCTTACTGCATTAAAATCTCAGTTTTGATAAAAATTGGACTTAGCACATTTGCTGTCGATATGCATGTTTAATTAGTTTTTCATACAATTTTCTTCCAAATAATGCCCAAATGTACATATGTTTCAAAAGTTTTCACACAATTGTTTTGTAGAAAAATTTTATGATAAATGCTTATAATATCCTTAAACGTGCATATAATTTTTCTATTTAAAAACTGTATGGAAAAATTTCCTACATATCTTGAAATAAAGAGCTAATCCGGACTTTCTGAAAACGGCATCGTATTTATTTAGTTGGGGTATTTCGGGGTTTTCTGTGATATTTTTGCCGCCCTACAGTGTAATTAAAAAAAAAACATAACATAATCATAAATATATATGCAAATCTAACTCATCCGCGCATTCATTGCCATCTTCCCACTTGAAGAACACATTTACAAATGAGCTGTTCGCTCGTTAGTGGGCAAAGGTGCAGTCATATAACGTCTTTCGAAAGGGCAATTAAACAAATTTTGGACTGGACTCCATGAATTCAATGGCAATGAAAATGCCAACTTTAGTGAAAATAACATTTACAGCTTATTCCCACAAAGTTTCATGCGAAAACCTCTTGCAGTTGGCCCAGCCAACATTTATTATCGTAGAAGTGACGAAAAAGTTACTTCAAAAAGTTTAATTCAATCGCGGAAGATATCGCTTTCTCAACTTTTTCCTATCTTCGTTCGGGAAAAACTGTTCCCCGTCAACGTCACGTACATAATGAGTCTTAAACGACACTTCTAGAAGTATCTTCCAAGTGTCGTTTGGAAGATACGAAAACGTTTTTTACAAATAAACTAATACGACGCTTCCGGAAGTAACTTCTTAGTGCCATCTTGGAGACACAAAAGCGTCAATTAAAATATGCTGCTACAGTTTCCTGACTATATTTAGAACCTAAATAAAAAACTCCAAATACATATACATATTTATTTTTTACTTTTATTCATATTTATGATTATTATTCTTGTCGACAATATTATGTATCATGGTGGAATTATAATGGTGGAATCAAATGAAATTATGCTTCTTACTTATTAATCAGCTGATGGACAAATGTGCCAAATTTTCAGCCATTATTGTTTTGGTTTATGTCTTCTATACATATTTCCGAGAAAAGTAGTGAAATCGCGTATGCAACTAGTTTTTCTGAGGCTATTATTATATTATTATACACTTTGTGTGATTTCTGTGTTCATAATTATACAATTATTTTTCATTATTTCAAGCGGTGAACGCTTGTCAGCCATTTTGAAGAAACTTTTCGAGCCGATTCATAAATTGCACGAATTTCAATAAGTAAAAAAACAAAGAAAAACACGTGTTTTTGCATTTGACAGATCAGTACATAACAGTAAATTTTGTTGTTGCCCATTTACCACCACCATATACATATAATTTCATCATGTTATGTATTTAAAATAAATTAAATTACGTACTTTAGGGCAGAGATCCCCAAAACTCTAACTGCAGCAGTGTTAGTAACTGCAGCAGTATTAGTGAAAAACGACTAGTTGAGTGCCCAGCTACTACCGTCGCATCGTTCAGTAGCTTGCGGGCAAGCAAAAAGACAACAACGTACACGCATATATTTTTCGCTTTTATGCGCTGCTATACCACGTCGCACAATGCAATACGAAAAATACTTTATGATGCCCAATGCTTGCGCGGCGTGATATAAAAGCGTATGAAAACGAAGTATGCGTGTACGTTGTTATCTTTTTGCTTGCCCGCCATAGATAACTAGATACGAAACTCTTCATTTCGTGAGAGCGCTGTCAAAATGCGCATTTTTTATAACATTTTTCATTGGTGCCACTCTGTTCGAAAACTGAAAATGGGTATTTTACATATTATTTCTGGGGATTTTTCGGCTTCCTTATGTTATTGAAGACTATAGCAATAATAAAATTTTGTTTATACCAAATTAAGATAAGGATATAACCACAAAAGTGATACACAGGATAGAATGATTTTCCCACATTCCGAATATTCGTGTTCGAAACCCAATCTCAGACAAATTAAGAATAACGCACAAAAAGTGGTGAACGATAATACATGTAGTTGGGTGGTATTTTTTAAGAAATATTTTACTCTATTTTGCAATTCTATTAAAATGTGAATATATTAGAATTGAAATATAATCCCAGCAAACACAGTCTCTAACGTTAGAAATTTTGTCGAGATTACCTTAGATAACTAGTGTAATTCTCTATATATTCTCAAATCGCTAACTAGGGTTGAAAACTACACTAGAATTCGATTAGCGAGTGATTAGAGAAGGAGCCAAATCTCACGCCTTTTATCAATTCTCAATATATTTCTGTGATATATTGAATATACATACATATATTGAAATTAGATACTAAAAAATGGTAAAGTTAATATCACCGTAGTACAATGTTTTCCATTAAAAAGTACAAGAAGTACCTTTAATTTAAATAATAAGACTGAATTTTGTTTAAATTTCAGTTCTTATAAATGTGGTAAACATATACATGTCAATATATATAATCATATGCAATTTAGGCACATATTGCGTTAATAAAATCTAACCAATGAAAAAATCATGTAAAAGGAGACAAAGCTTTGTTTTTCATTTCAATTGGAAGTATTTGCAAATTCTGATTAGTATCTCATTAGAGAACTACATTAGAATTCGATTCGAGAATTATAATTTTCTCGATTTGAGAATTAGGTACCCTTTTCTTTGAGAACGCTATGATTCTCGATAGATTTTCGAGTCGTCCTCTAACGTTAGAGGTTTGAGAATGAGGCTAGTTCTCGAGTCATTCTCAAATCGATAACTAACCTCAGTGTTTGTTGGGATAATTTTTAACAGGATATATATAAAAATCTACTGAAGATCGCTGCCCGCGTTCCATCTCATTAACATATTTTTTATAATTTTAACTGAAACACAATTTTTTCCACTTAAAACAATAAACTTCACTGAATATTACACACAAGCAATACAGTTACCTCTGTATTTCTTATAATTCTTTATTATTTCAACAAAATTGGGCACATAAAACAAAACATTAAAATCCACCGAAAGTGACAATTTATTTTGGGCCGTTTTCCTTTCTGGCACCTGCAATTTGCACAAACAGCTGATCGGCCGGGTTTTATGTTGTGTTGATGCTGGCAACAAAGCCACATTAGACCCGTGGGAAAATCGTAAAAGTGAGAGAGTAAAAAAGAGTTTCGTATCAAGTCATCTTTGTTGCCCGCAAGCAACTGAATCGTCGCACGGTCGTAGATGGTCACCTAACTTTTGCGCTCTTACTACGACAAAACGAGAGAGTATAACAATCTGTGTGAGTTGAGCGTTGCACCTCAGTGCTATGAAACGAAGACCCCTGCTTTAGGGTAAAGTAAACATTGACCCGCAAACCGGATACTGCCAGATCTGTCATTATTAGCATTTATGTCATCGATCTCTTTTTGGATTGTAGTATCAATTTCCTATAAAATAAAGCAATAATTTAAATTAGGAGTTCCACCATTCCAATCACTCCCACTCACTTTAATCTCATCCGTCGCGTAGTCTGCCGGTCATGTTCAATATACAACTTTTTAAAAAATGTAATAGGACAATCGTGATCACCAGCTGAATTTCTTTGCGCGTACCATAGCACGTACCGGGATCGAACATCAAATAACCGGAAAAACGATAGGTATTAGTTTCCAAATCAATTGGGCATAATCAAAGGCGCGTTTGGTAGCGCTGCGCACATCAAAACAAATTCCAGGGGTCACATCACCACGCATATATGTATGTAGGTAGCAATCTTGATTGCTAGAGCCATTATTGGAGCTGGTACCCACAGTATATCTAGGTAATTATTAGTCTTACAAACGGAAATCGGAGGCAATTTCCGTCACAACATAACACCAAACAAACGCCCTTGGATTTGCACGCGAGTGCAAAACGAAAAAAAAAAAACAAACTTTTTAACAGACACACTTTTTATCAATAGAAATTTGTTTCGCTTTAAATCAATTTTATTTCTTTGAAAAAAGTTGCTTTATTTTTTTTGGCAGTTATCTTTTCAAGACAAAAAGTATCTTCTGCATACACACCAAGAAGTAATATACGCGATAGGAAGGAATTTTGTTTTTGTAAAATAGAAAATATCTTTCGAATAATGCCCAGAAGTGTCTCAGACGTTACTTATTTTAGATAGACGATAAAACGCTCTTCCAAATGCTAGCAGGGTGGTTTGTTTTACACTATTTATAGTAATATATTATACTGATGCAATCCATGGATGACGCTCCACACTGGTCGCATATCAACAAGTTTTTATGGATCACAAAGCAAAAAAGCAAATTTGAGATCCAGTTTGCGATCCATCAATCATGAATATGTACATATCGTGTAGAAAATTAAATTCCTGCTACAGGACGCGTTGAGCATGAACGAACATAGAAAGTGAGCACGTTTCATCGATTTGTTAGTTTCTCGTGCAAATGTTTGTAAATCATGTCGCATGGCGATATTTTAAATCTTTAAAAAGACAATCGGGCAAAAATGCTTAAAGGAGTACATCCTGGCAGAGAAATTATGCCCGAGTTGCGCTACCCACTCATATTACATCATCGTAGTAATAATACACGATTAAAATTATTTTCTGAAGCTTTTTTTTAAACAGTAATACATCAATATTGCTAAAAAGGAAAATAAATTTTATTATTAAATAAAAGTTCAATATATTGAAACTCCTTGTACTTATTTCCCTCTATTCAGTCTATTGTACTAAAGCAGATTCCTTACGCTCACTTATTTTGCAAAGAAAATGCCAGTAGCATAGCTTAACCAAGCCCGTTTTGTATAATAATGTTGCATAAATTTAAAAATCATAATTTAATTACATTAAATTGGTAATATTTCCAAAAATAATCACATTTCTATTGCCTCCGACACACAAAAGCTGACGGAAAAAATCGCTCCTATTAACTGTCAAAAATCCGATCCATCGTGAACAAGAATGCCGATTTCCGACCTTCGAAAAAATCTGACGTTAATCGGACGTCAATCGAATTGCAGAATGCCATTTGATCCACTTTCATCGGAGGTGAATCGAATTTTCTACACGATATGTACATATTCATGATTGATGGATCGCAACCTGGATCTCAAATTTGCTTTTTTGCTTTGTGATCCATAAAAACTTGTTGATATGCGACCAGTGTGGAGCGTCATCCATGGATTGCATCAGTATAATATATTACTATAAATAGTGTAAAACAAACCACCCTGCTAGCATTTGGAAGAGCGTTTTATCGTCTATCTAAAATAAGTAACGTCTGAGACACTTCTGGGCATTATTCGAAAGATATTTTCTATTTTACAAAAACAAAATTCCTTCCTATCGCGTATATTACTTCTTGGTGTGTATGCAGAAGATACTTTTTGTCTTGAAAAGATAACTGCCAAAAAAAATAAAGCAACTTTTTTCAAAGAAATAAAATTGATTTAAAGCGAAACAAATTTCTATTGATAAAAAGTGTGTCTGTTAAAAAGTTTTTTTTTTTTTTTCGTTTTGCACTCGCGTACAAATACAAGGGCGTTTGTGTGACGGAAATTGCCTCCGATTTTCGTTTGTAAGACTAATAATTACCTAGATATACTGTGGGTACCAGCTCCAATAATGGCTCTAGCAATCAAGATTGCTACCTACATACATATATGCGTGGTGATGTGACCCCTGGAATTTGTTTTGATGTGCGCAGCGCTACCAAACGCGCCTTTGATTATGCCCAATTGATTTGGAAACTAATACCTATCGTTTTTCCGGTTATTTGATGTTCGATCCCGGTACGTGCTATGGTACGCGCAAAGAAATTCAGCTGGTGATCACGATTGTCCTATTACATTTTTTAAAAAGTTGTATATTGAACATGACCGGCAGACTACGCGACGGATGAGATTAAAGTGAGTGGGAGTGATTGGAATGGTGGAACTCCTAATTTAAATTATTGCTTTATTTTATAGGAAATTGATACTACAATCCAAAAAGAGATCGATGACATAAATGCTAATAATGACAGATCTGGCAGTATCCGGTTTGCGGGTCAATGTTTACTTTACCCTAAAGCAGGGGTCTTCGTTTCATAGCACTGAGGTGCAACGCTCAACTCACACAGATTGTTATACTCTCTCGTTTTGTCGTAGTAAGAGCGCAAAAGTTAGGTGACCATCTACGACCGTGCGACGATTCAGTTGCTTGCGGGCAAGCAAAAAGATAACAACGTACACGCATACTTCGTTTTCATACGCTTTTATATCACGCCGCGCAAGCATTGGGCATCATAAAGTATTTTTCGTATTGCATTGTGCGACGTGGTATAGCAGCGCATAAAAGCGAAAAATATATGCGTGTACGTTGTTGTCTTTTAGCTTGCCCGCAAGCTACTGAACGATGCGACGGTAGTAGCTGGGCACTCAACTAGTCGTTTTTCACTAATACTGCTGCAGTTACTAACACTGCTGCAGTTAGAGTTTTGGGGATCTCTGCCCTAAAGTACGTAATTTAATTTATTTTAAATACATAACATGATGAAATTATATGTATATGGTGGTGGTAAATGGGCAACAACAAAATTTACTGTTATGTACTGATCTGTCAAATGCAAAAACACGTGTTTTTCTTTGTTTTTTTACTTATTGAAATTCGTGCAATTTATGAATCGGCTCGAAAAGTTTCTTCAAAATGGCTGACAAGCGTTCACCGCTTGAAATAATGAAAAATAATTGTATAATTATGAACACAGAAATCACACAAAGTGTATAATAATATAATAATAGCCTCAGAAAAACTAGTTGCATACGAGATTTCACTACTTTTCTCGGAAATATGTATAGAAGACATAAACCAAAACAATAATGGCTGAAAATTTGGCACATTTGTCCATCAGCTGATTAATAAGTAAGAAGCATAATTTCATTTGATTCCACCATTATAATTCCACCATGATACATAATATTGTCGACAAGAATAATAATCATAAATATGAATAAAAGTAAAAAATAAATATGTATATGTATTTGGAGTTTTTTATTTAGGTTCTAAATATAGTCAGGAAACTGTAGCAGCATATTTTAATTGACGCTTTTGTGTCTCCAAGATGGCACTAAGAAGTTACTTCCGGAAGCGTCGTATTAGTTTATTTGTAAAAAACGTTTTCGTATCTTCCAAACGACACTTGGAAGATACTTCTAGAAGTGTCGTTTAAGACTCATTATGTACGTGACGTTGACGGGGAACAGTTTTTCCCGAACGAAGATAGGAAAAAGTTGAGAAAGCGATATCTTCCGCGATTGAATTAAACTTTTTGAAGTAACTTTTTCGTCACTTCTACGATAATAAATGTTGGCTGGGCCAACTGCAAGAGGTTTTCGCATGAAACTTTGTGGGAATAAGCTGTAAATGTTATTTTCACTAAAGTTGGCATTTTCATTGCCATTGAATTCATGGAGTCCAGTCCAAAATTTGTTTAATTGCCCTTTCGAAAGACGTTATATGACTGCACCTTTGCCCACTAACGAGCGAACAGCTCATTTGTAAATGTGTTCTTCAAGTGGGAAGATGGCAATGAATGCGCGGATGAGTTAGATTTGCATATATATTTATGATTATGTTATGTTTTTTTTTAATTACACTGTAGGGCGGCAAAAATATCACAGAAAACCCCGAAATACCCCAACTAAATAAATACGATGGCGTTTTCAGAAAGTCCGGATTAGCTCTTTATTTCAAGATATGTAGGAAATTTTTCCATACAGTTTTTAAATAGAAAAATTATATGCACGTTTAAGGATATTATAAGCATTTATCATAAAATTTTTCTACAAAAAAATTGTGTGAAAGCTTTTGAAACATATGTACATTTGGGCATTATTTGGAAGAAAATTGTATGAAAAACTAATTAAACATGCATATCGACAGCAAATGTGCTAAGTCCAATTTTTATCAAAACTGAGATTTTAATGCAGTAAGATAGTACAACTAAAAATACATCATCTGCCAAAAAGAAGTTACCATAATGTCTGTTTTTCATGGTGTAATGCAGTGTTATGCAAATAAGCTAAGTCCATAAAAAATTTTTTTTTTTTTTTTTTTTTCAAAATCTACGTGCTAAGTCCAGGTGAAAATGAGAAATTATTGGTTTTTTTTAATTTGTTTCGTAGAATGATATAGAATTATTACTACATTGCTTTAATAAACACTGCTTGGACTGTAAACGTTAATGATTTGCGGGAGTGGCTAGCTTTCCCACCAATTTGATATGAAAACTAGTTTGCGGTACTTCTTACATTTTTATTATAATTGTATGCGTTCGATCGAAAGGCGGTGCACCTATTTTATATAGAGAGGGTACAGCATAATGTGTTCGTTGCCACACCCATGATACAAACAAACAAGGTAGTTCCATTTCACTTTGACATTGTCATTTTTGATTATAATATGGATTTTTGACGTCTTATTTTAAGTCAAAAATTTAGGATAGAGTTGCCCAATCTAAATTTTTTGGCTGAGGGTATATTTGAACAAAATATTGGGTATTTTAAATGAAATGGTGTTTTTCACATATGCTAATCAACAAAACAAATAAAAGACAACAATCAGCCGGTGTAATGAGTATATTTTAACATTTTAAATATATTGAAAAAAAGCTTTCCAAAAAAATAAAAAATAAGTTATTCATAAAAGATAAAATAGATTTATGCAGTTATTAAAGTCGAAAAATATTATCAAAACGTCCATTATATTTCAATATTTGAAAACTTTTCGATTTTTTATGAATAAGGTAAGAGTTCTTGATTTTCTTTATATCGTCGCTATAGAAGAAAAAAGACGCAAAGTGTTTTGTTGAGGAAGAAAGACGCAAAGTGTTTTGTTGAGGAAGAAAGACGCAAACTTTTTTTCTTTCAAAGAAAGACGTATTAAAAATATTTTTCGAAAGAAAGACTCTTTATTTTTTTGATAACGAAGAAAGGCGCTTTTTTTTTCTTTACTATAAAGAAAGACGCATTTAAATATTTTTTAGGAAAGAAATATGTATTCGATTTTTTATTTTTCTTTGTCAATATTAATGCATATGCGTCTTTCTTCGCATTTAATAATGCTAATGCGTCTTTCTTCGTCGAAATATTTTATAATGCGTCTCTGTTCGTCGAATTATCTTTAATGTGCCTATCTTCGTCGACATGTTTTGTAAAGTGTCTTTCTTCCCCGACATATTTTAAATGCGCCTTTCTTCGTCGACAAATTACTGGCATGCGTCTTTCTTCTTCCGGATCGACGATATATATAAATACATATTTGGTTTCAATGTTTTATACAAGAATATTTCCACATTTAAAATATATATATATTTTTATTAAGAAAATATATATATTTATTAAGAGAATTGTTTAGCAGTTATATAAGAATGTAAATTTAATTTAAATTTGTATGTTGCAGTTTTCCTTAGATTTTACTTACGTTACTAATTTTATATTCCTTTATTTTATTATTTACCTAATTCTGAAATAGATTCTTCGCAAAAAAAATCTTTTTACTAACTTTTCATCTAAATAAAATATTTTATTTACTAATAAATTTTGCATATAACTAGAGCCCTAGATACCCGGGTATCGAGCAATTCGATACAAACATACGGGTAATGAAAAAAACAAACAACTGTTGGAGCATTTGAACAACAATTGTTCGGGCTACTCGAAAATGTTCAAAAAAAAATCGAGAGCTCTATATATAACCATGCCATCAACCGCACTTGTTTTTTCGGTTACAAGTACATAAGTCGTGCCAATATTCATAATTTCTAAACCACTGAAATTTTTCAATGAATTTCACAGGAGGTGTAGTGGGATTGTAGTATGTACTATATTCCACAAACTTGCCGCAACTTATTTTAAGAAAAAATCTTATTTTTCATATAATTATTTGTGATCTGATATTATGAAGAATTTAATACGTAAATATACGTATTTATATATATATCAATATTCAAATTAAAAAAATTCGTTTTGTTGCAATCGATACCATGGTTACCATGGAAATAAAAAATAACATAAATGGAGGATCTTTAGCACTGAGTATGGCAGCACGAAATGTCATAATCCATATAATTGTCAGGTGGTTAATATGGCGACAAAAATTTGACGTTTACACTACCTTCTTTCTTATATCATGGCCACACACATTATCAACAGTTTTACTCGCTGGTTATAATAGCCGTAACGCAACGGATGGAGCTGTCACTTTAATATCTATTGTATGTGAAAGGCATGTGATTGATTACAATGAACGGTAGAAAACGGCGAGAACCGTAAGCATCTGTTGATTTTAGATTTCTTCCGTATTCTTACGGCAATTTGACAGTTCTCTTTGCTGTGACAAACAGACGGTATGTTATCAAACAATTTATTAAACATTTTATAAAATAAAAATGACCGAATTCGAGGAAAGACTTAATAACGGCGTGCGTCGTCATGAAATCACCAACAAATTGAAAGTTTTCTGTTTTAAATTGGTAAATAAAGCACAATATTTACAGCTGTGGCAAATGTCAAAGACGGCAGTTAACGCATTATTATAACTGCCTTAGGCACTCTGCACACGGAGCGTACTGCTTTAGACGCGTATTAGATACTACAGACGAAAGCTGTACGCTTTGATGTCGCGCACGTATATTTCAATTGAGGGCTGCACACGAGTCGTCAGTTTCATGCATTCGTCAAAGTATGCTGGCTACATGTTGCTTGGCGTAAAGCAGTGCTGGTAGCTAGGCGTACTACGCTTAGAAAACAGGAAGAAGAAGATGTTTGTTTACATTTTTCCACTTGGTGGAATTTATGAAAGCAGTAAAATTTGTGTAAAAAATCGGAAAAATGAGTGTATAATGAAAGAAATTGGAAAATTCCGTAAAATTTTTCATCTTTTCTATTTAAAGCTTCGAAATTTAAAGCAAATACCGTATTATTAATTTGTTTGTTTGTTTTGTGCAGCGAAGTTTCAAGTCGCTTCGTGTGCAGATCTTGAGGCGTAGAGAAATCGACTCTACATGAAATGTCTCGTACGCGTCTATGACGATACGCCTCATGTGCAGAGTGCCTTAAGTTTGTCACCGTTCTATATCGGTACGGCTTCCGTCCCGTCCCGGCTATTATAACCAGCGCTTTATCTCTCATCAGACCAAGCCTAAAATATTCTTGTTAGTGCAAAATTTCATCTCTATGACTTTTAGTTACAAAGATGCTCCTATTAACTGTCAAAAATCCGATCCATCGTGAACAAGAATGCCGATTTCCGACCTTCGAAAAAATCTGACGTTAATCGGACGTCAATCGAATTGAAGAATGCCATTTGATCCGATTCACCTCCGATGAAAGTGGATCGTAATCCGGAATAGCTGTGAGTCTTTTGTTTTGATTTTGCATTCACGTGTTTTTCGTGGAAATAGGTTGTGTGTTTGTGTGTTCGGTTCTGTGTTCACTGGCGTTTTCTCTGCTTTTGACATTTGTTAAAGAGGCCGTCTAACTGTAATCAACTATTCTCCTTCACATAAGACGACCTGTATAGATTGGGCTTGGTGACTTTGGCCATGACAACGATCATATATCGGTATATCGATATTTCCTTACATCCCTAGTTTTTTTTCGTGTGCTTTTGAGTGTATGTTTCGTTTGTAGTTATATTAACTAAAATTTATTAAAATTGTTCTAACCGCGCTCTAGGTCTTTTTTGTATTAAGCAGTATTTTTGAAAATTTGCTTGCGCTTCTTTCATATATGAAAATATCTATGAAATAGAAAGTAATATTTCGATATAAATCATGAAAGTGGAGTGAATACTCTGAAAAGTGCATGCCTACAGAAGAGAAAATTCGATTAGGTGTTGGCCGTGGTGACGACGGCAGCGACAGAAGTGGTAAGCCAAATGAGGCAAAAGAAGCAAACGAGAGAAAAATAAATTATGATAAAATAGTGAAGTAAAGTGAAAAAAAACAAAAAAAGGTCGCAAACCAAAAGCAGAATAAAAAAAACTGGTTAAGAGCGAATATCTCGTATTTTTTGTTGACTTGTTTTGCATGATAAGTTGTAAAATTTAGGAAACGAAACCCCAAATCTGCGGCCTATTACCGAGGAAAGGCGCTTATAAAAACATGTACATACATATGTATTTGGGTAATTATCTAGTTTACGGTGCATCGACTAAAACTGCTCCAATTTTTACAAATGGGGTACCAATCGACGCGTTTCGATCTCAGGAACACAAATCCGGAGCTTAACTTTCTTATTTCAATCAAAAATTTTTAACAAACACACCAACACACACCAACACATAAATTCAACTGATTTCTTTATCATAGTATCACACATACCTTATATTTACTAAATAACACACAATAAGTTGCAATATTTTACAATTAAATAATATATTTTAATAAAATCGAAGTAAACAATTTGCCTTTTATCACTTTTTCCGACCGATTATTGAACTGTCAAAATGAGTAGCGTTGCCACTTAATTCGGTGTAACCCTGCAAAAAAATGTGCGATCATTAGCTTTGTTCAACAACTTTACTTGCAACAAGAGCACCAGTGACAAATTAAGAGTAAAAACGAGTAAAAGAAAAAAAAATTATCAACCAAAGTTATTGAACACAAAATCGTGAACATTTGCAAGTAAACAGCTGATGCGCTGTTTTCACAATTTGATTTTTAGGTTAGGTTGTAATTGAAATGTTTGAAATTGAAAATGAATGTAAATAACTGAATTAGGAAGACGAAAATCTACTTTGGATATTCCACAACATCGTCAAGACTCCTTTTTGCGCTAATTTATTTAGTATGCAATTAGAAATTTGCGATTAAAATGTTTGCATATTTCCAATTGCAATTTTTGTGATCATAGCTTTGTTCAATAACTTTACTTGCAATAAGAGCACCAGTGACAAATTAAGAGTAAAAACGAGTAAAAGAGAAAATTATCAACCAAAGTTATTGAACACAAAATCGTAAACACTTGCAAGTAAACAGCTGATGCGCTGTTTTCACAATTTGATTTTTAGGTTAGGTTGTAATTGAAATGTTTGAAATTGAAAATGAATGTAAATAACTGAATTAGGAAGACAAAAATCTACTTTGGATATTCCACAACATCGTCAAGATTCCTTTTTGCGCTAATTTATTTAGTATGCAATTAGAAATTTGCGATTGAAATGTTGGCATATTTCCAATTGCAATTTTCGTGATCATATGTTTTTGACGCTTCTATTTTTTTTAAAGCTGCAAGTAGTTGCAAGTGAAAATTTTACTTGCAACTATTTTCAACTCTCTCGAAGTCTTACTCTCCCAATTTGAGTCTCTTTTGCAAATTTTTTGGGTTATTGAACATAAAATTCGTAACTATTTGTAAAAGCAATTAAAAACTTTGAGTTATTGAACAAAGCTCATATGTTTTTGGCGCTTCTATTTTTTTTAAAGCTGCAAGTAGTTGCAAGTGAAAATTTTACTTGCAACTATTTTCAACTCTCTCGAAGTCTTACTCTCCCAATTTGGGTCTCTTTTGCAAATTTTTTGGGTTATTGAACATAAAATTCGTAACTATTTGTAAAAGCAATTAAAAACTTTGAGTTATTGAACAAAGCTCATGATTCAAATAAAGAAGATTGTGTATTCAGCGGTTCCGCTATGCGTTCATCCAAAATTTGACAGAATCAGCTGATTTAGTGACGTAGTAACATAAATTCTCTTTCACCCAGTTTCGTTTCCGGTTTTCTAATAACTAAAGATTGTGTGCGATAAATGTGAAATTTATATTAAAGAACTATTTTATATAAAGAAAAATGAACTGCCGCGTATTTATTTGTGTGAATAATAGTTCAATAAAGGTACTTTTTGCTGTTTGCAAATTTTCTGTCTCGTCGATAACGTAGTTGATGACGTACTAACCAAAATGAACGCAGTCTCACGGATGAATATTTTGCTGAATATAACTGAGTGCACAATCTTCTTTATTTGTATCATGTGTGCGATCAATCCCGAAAGAGATTTGTCCCGGATTGATCTCTTTCGGAAACAATCGGTCCACAATTAGTCGCCGATTGTTCTCTTACGGGTATAAATGTAGACTAATTGTAGACCAATTGTTCCCGAACGGTTATAAATGTAGACCAATGGTTTACATCCCGAACGGGTACAAATCTGGATTGATTAAATGTAGAAATTTTACATAAATATTCAATGGGCCATATTAATAAAATCCAAGCAAATGCTTTTACTCAAAATTTCAGAAATTTGACATTAATTTGTATGAACCAAATTTCAAAATTTGAGTAAAAGGTCAGAAATCTTAAGCAAAAGCAAATGCTTGGCTTTCATTTTATTAGCTTTGTTCGTTTACGGATATTTTTTGATGTTTTTCGAAAACTTTAAAAACAAACACTTTTTCGCTGTTTTTTTACGCCAAATCTCCAACAGAGGAGAGACAACTGAGAGAGAAAACTGACATTTCATTTTGTGAGAAGCTGTTGAATTCTGTTGGACAAATTTTTGCCAACAGCAATTTTCCAACCGGAAAACAGCTGATCAAACAACAGCTGACTGATTTTTGCAAGTAACAAGATTTGCAAAATATACAAATCAATTATAAAATTGGAAAAATACACTAAATTGGCAACAAATATGGATAAATTAAATATGCAAAATAAGTTACATACTTTTTGCGACGTATTTATATGCATATTATGTACCTTAGTAAATTGTAATCTCCTTTGCCGGAATATATATTAACGGGACCGCTGTGGTGCAGTGGGGAGTGTTGTGGCCACTGTGGTGCGGCGGGCAGTGGCTGGTCTGCCATACCAGAGGTGGGTGGTTGGATCCCCAGCCTGGATAGAGGGAAAATTTGTATATAATGAACCACGATCCGATAACAATTAATTTTCCAGAGCGGTGGTCTCACAGATCACAAAAAACAAAGTACCACCTGCCAGACGGTTATAGTTCAGAAGATATTCCTTGTTAAATTAATGTATGTATGTATGTGTAGAACATCTTTCTGCGTTGGCGGCCTTCGGCCGAGCTTCAATAAAATTACCTTCAGCCGGCAGAATTCTCTTTCTCGATTAATATCCATGGACCAATCCATAGTTGTTTTGTATAGAACACATTTTGCGTTGGCGGCCTTCAGCCGCGCTTTACAAAAATAACCATCAGCCGGGAGAATTCTATTTCTGGAGAACTTTAATATTATTATTTAATAATAGTTGAAAGTGTTAAGATAAGATGAATTACCATCTACAGAATATTTCCTGAAAGTTTCAATGAAACATTTCCAGTAGTTTGTAAATAAATGAAATTGGTTCATTATATACAAGCTGAGCCTGGATAGACAACAAATTCTAACTAAAACCCAATTATTCGGATTTTAAAAATACCGGCCACTCTAGGCAGTAGGTGGCACACCCTCCGAGAGTAGTTCTGCAGTGGGTCGTCTTCAGAATAATGCGCCCGCCGTATTTATTTTGAAACCACTGGAACTTTCGGGAAATGTTCTATGGATGTTAATTTTACTAATTATAACCCTCCCGATTGCTTCGCAGATATAATTCGAGAAAGGAAATTTTGCTGACTGGGGCTATTTTTTTTTAAGCGCGGCCAAATGCCGCCAATGCAAAAGTTTGTTCTACTCAAAAGTACTGTGGATCGGTCCATAGAGGGTTATTTTTTTAAAGCATGGCCAGGGCCGGGTGCATTAAATTGAAATCTCTTCTGTGGAACAGCAGACGCGAAGACATACTGCGGTGGAAAACACTATGGACATGGGTACAAAGAAAAGCAATTGTTAGTGTGATCATTATTACAATGAAATCCTATTTATCAGATAGTAACAGCGAACCCCAGCGGGTTTGGGGGTCTAGAATATACCCGTTGTAAGGAATGCCTGTCGTAAGACGCGACTAAAATCCACCGGCCTAGAAGGTTGATTATGGCCAAAAAAATCGATCGCACGAGTCGGGCTAGTATCAGAAGGGACTAGTACTCGAGCATGCCGGATTTATCCGGCAAAGGACTCACATCCCCTACACTCCCCAAAACCTTCGGGGGTGTCTTGGTGGCTACAACAACAACATGAGGTTAATTGTATTGCATATACATACATACATATGTGCATATATCCCCACTGTTTTCAGGCAGAATTGTAACTCTATTAGCATTTATATAGAACAAACAGTGCCGATTTATTGTAAAAGAGAGTTCCGGATGCATTTCCGAATTTCAAAAAACATTTTTGCGAGCCTATGCGAACGATTTTTAGATTGAGGAGCTTATCGCGAGGTGACAAAAGACTATCTGACCAAAAAGAAACCCAAAACGAATCAAAAGAAATTAAATAAGAAAAAAACATGTTTTATTTTATTGTTTTTATGTTATATGTATGTACATCTATATATATAAGGATGAAAGTTTGTTTGTTTGTTTGTTTGTTTGTTTGTTCCCTATGGACGCCGAAACTACCGGGCCGATCACATTCAAATTTTGACACAATGATCACCTGGTATTAGATTGAAATTATGACCACATTTAATTCTGGTATCTCAACCCCTTCCCGAGATATAGGCCGAAATATGGTCCCAGATTCCTCCGAAATATGTTTCTGCATTATTGGTATCAAATTAAAGATATCAATCAGAAATTCAATAGGGAGTTCATTCATTTCCAATTTTCCAGTTGGTGCTCCAAATAGAGACCAAAACGTGGACCCGGATGACCCCATATATTTTTTTTTCTCAATATTGGTATCAAATTAAAGGTGCTGATCAGGGTATCCATATATATTTTACACTATACGGATATCTCAATCGGTTCCCGGGATTGAGGCCGAAACATGGACGTAAATAGCCCCGGAAATATTTTTGGGCATTGTTGGTATCAAGTTAAAGGTATCAATCAGAGCTTCAATAGAGAGTTCATTCCATTCCAATTTTCCAGTTGGTGCTCCAAATAGAGACCAAAACGTGGACCCGGATGGCCCCAAATATTTTTTTCGCAATATTGGTATCAAATTAAAGGCATCAATCAGAGCTTCAATAGAGAGCTCATTCCATTCCAATTCTCAGTCGGTTATCCAAAATATATTAGTAATCATGATGTACACCGATATGTGCACCGGATGGCCATGGAAAGTTGTTGATAAGGAACGTGAGACGGGGAGATAGAGAGAGAGAGTAGTATAAGAGGAGGAAGAGATAGAGGGAACGGGAAATGCTGAGTGGTGGGGAGACCGATAGGGAAGGGAGTGGCATAGTGTGATTTGTCGCAGCGAAGTGGGACGGGTATTTGCTAGTATATACATAATTAACAGCAATAATTTCCACCAATTTTATTATCATTTTATTTTAACCCTCGAGCACTCGCGCTATGAGCATTTTGCTCAAGCAATTTTTTATTTCGCGAAATTTCTATGTTCTAAGAATTTGTGGCACTTGATGTGTTGAGTACCTTCGCAAATGGTTGTGATTCACACTTTGACGAATATTTCTTTCCATTAGTGCACCATCACAGCTTCAGATGGGATATTGTTTTTTGAGAGCGGCATTTTGCTCATTGCGCGAGAAACGATGTAAGTATTTTATGTTAATCTTTTTTGCTGGAAACCTAGGGTTTAACGCTGATATTTATTATTTTTCCAATACTTTCATTTGTATTTGCAAATAGTATTGAAATGGAACGCAGACGTCATTGTAGTAGGGCCTCTTCACAACTTGCTTCTTGGTTGGAAGAAGTGTTATATGACGAAGGCTTAGACATTGACGAAAATGAATTATTTGAACAAAGTGATGGCGAAACAGAAAAAAGTGATAACAACACTACCTCTGAACAATCCGCCGATAGTTTGGAGAAGGAGGACAACATAAGTGAGTATACTAAAAGGCCTGGCCTTTGCGAGCTGTTCCTCAGGAGTAAAAATAGGCGTTCAAAACAGAGGGTGAAATTTATGTGCAAAATTACTCTGCGAGGAACATGTAATATACACGTGCTCATTTTGCTTCGAAAGCAACATTAATGTGAATCATAACGCAGACTGATTTTATAATTTTATTTAGTTATTTCTTTTTTCAATAAATATTTTTGTTAATGTACTACTTGGGAAATGTGAAATGGCCATTTTATGTTTTATTCGATTGATTTACTAAAATTTTAAAAGGTTAAATAAATATGCTTTTTCAAAAACAATTAGTAATATTTCTACGACAAAAAGGAAATGTTTAACAATGTAAATGCATTAAAAAATTACATTACAAGAGCGAGTGAGCAAAATGCTCAAGCGCGAGAATCCGTGTTACTCTACGAGGCGCGAGTACTCGAGGGTTAATCCTTTTTATCCTTTGAATTTGGGGCTTGTCAATGTAAATAAAAATCAGCTGTTTGCCAAAGCTGTTGAACTCTGCAAATTTTGTGTTCGTTTACCTCTTACGATATTTTTCTCTTGTGAGAGGAAATATGACATTTTTCTCCAACACCTGGCTGTTGGAGGCTGCTGAGTAAATGCTGTTGGAGAAAGCAAGCGAACAAAGCTAATGTATGCATTTACTTTTAATTTTGTCTATTTATTATCTATCTATATATATATATAAATCAAGCCCATTTCTTTGTCGCCGGCTTTCGCCCAAACGGATTTTGACCAAATTTACACACAAACTTAGTACCTTGCCCTAGATGGTTTATATACATATTTTTTTCAAATCCGGAAATCGGTTCCCGAAAAAGGTCAAAACGTGGATCCGGCTTTCCCCTGAATATTTTTGGACGATATTGGTATCAAATGAAAGGTATTGAGCTGAGAATTTACATAGAATAGTACTCATTGTGATTCCTAGGTCGGATTTCCAGATATGGGTCAAAACGTGGACCCGGATGACCCTCGAATGTTTCTGAGCGATATTGGTATCAAATGAAAGGTATTGAGCAGATAATTTACATAGAATAGTACTCATTTTGATTCCTAGGTCGGGTCTCCAGATATGGGCCAAAACGTGGACCCGGATGACCCTCGAATGTTTCTGAGCGATATTGGTATCAAATGAAAGGTATTGAGCAGAGAATTTACATAGAATAGTACTCATTGTTATTCCTAGGTCGGGTCTCCAGATATGGGTCAAAACAAGGACCCGGATGACCCTCGAATATTTTTGGACGATATTGGTATCAATGGAAGGTCTTGATGAGGACTTCAACATAGAACTATTTTATTTTTGATGCCTAGGCGGGTCCACAAATATGGGTCAAAACGTGGACCCGGATGACCCCAAAAAATTTCTCAGTGATATTGGTATCAAATGAAGGGGTTTGAGTAGGGATTTTACATAGAACTGAACTCATTACGATCCCTAGGTCGGGTCTTAAGGTGTGGGTCAACACGCGGACCCGGATAACACCGGGATATTTCTCAGGGATATTGGTACCAAATGAAAAGTGCTGAGCAGGGCCTTTACACAGAGATGAACTGATTATGATTCCTAGGTCTGGTCCCTAAGGGTCAAAACGTGGACCGGGATGGCCCCGGAAAATTTGTGAACGATATTGGTGTCAACTGAAAGGCAGGGCTTTTACATAGAGATGAACTCATTATGATTCCTAGGTCAGGTCCCCAGATGTGGGTCAAAATGTGGATCCGGATGGCCCCGGATAATTTCTCAGCGATATTGTTATTTAATCACGGCGCATGACGAGTCCTAGGTGGTATCCCTAGGTATGGGTCAATATGTGGACCCGGATAACACCGGGATATATCTTAGGGATACTGGTACCAAATGAAAGGTGTTGCGCGGACTCTCATGTAGGGCCGTACCCATTACGATCTCTTGGTCAAGTCTCCAGATACCGTACCCATTATGGTTCGTAGGTCAAGGTGCCAGATGTGGGTCAATAAGTGGACCCGGATTAGCCCGGGATGCTTCTGAGCAATACTGATATAAAATGAAAGTGTTGACCGGGTCTGCTATACAGAGATATTTTCATAGTGATTCTTAGTCCCGATACCCAATTATGGGACGAGACGATTCGGACGCCACGGAATGTTTTTAAGCAATGATGGTATCAAATGAGAAGTGGAGTGCAGGGTATGTTATGCCAAACCCAGTTCCCTAGGGAAAGGGGAAGAGTAATGAGACTGGGAAAGGCAAAGGGTCGGAAAAGCAGAGGGAGAATATAATAAAAATAGAATGTAGAGGATGGGAGAGAGACAGTAAGACGGGGAATTAGAGAAGGAATAAGAGGGGGGAATAAAAATGAGATAGACAGAAAAGGAGAGGTAAGGAAGAGCGGTAGAGAAAGGGAAGTGGAAATGTGATAATAATAATAATAATAATAATAATAATAATACAATGGCGCTATTATAACTCTGACGAGTTTTATGGCCGAGCTTCTCTCCCAATTCGAGGTGTGCTCCTTTTGTTTTTTCCTACTAATTGGGTGGACCTACAGTTTTATGCCGGCTCCGAACGGCGAATGTATTTTTTGTGAGAAGCTTTTTCATGGCAGAAATACTCTCGGAGGGTATGCCGCCCACTGCCGAGACGTGACCGCTGCTCTTAAAAAAACCCAATAATTGGATTTTTACTAATTAGAAAAATTGTTTTGGTGTTTTGCTCGAACCGTCGTTTGGACCCGAGACATCTGGCATAGCAGGCGAGCACTCTACCCACTGCACCACAGCGGCCACGGAAGCGGAAATGTGATGGGAAAGGAAAAAGGAAACGGAAATGAAAGGAAAGATAAATGAAAAGGGAAAGAGAAATAGAAAAGTAGAGGGAAAGGCAGTTGGAGACTAATACGAAGAAAAATGGGATAAGAACATGAAGAGGGCAAACTTTTGAAAATATCAATTTTTTCCTTCACTTTTTTTAAACTTATATGAATTGTTCTGAGCTCTGCAGCCCGAGCTAATTACGGTTTCTAAATACTTCCAACATATTTTAAAGTGTGCCGTTTTTCGCTTCAAGTACCTATAATAGGAAGTGTGCCAAAGCAAAGCTTGGCCGGGTACAGCTAGTATGTTATAAATAAAATAACTTGCTATACTTTTAAAAATTCGGTTTTGTGTATATGTAGGTGTGATATAGAGGTTTTTAAGGCCCCGGGTAAGTATAAACGCGATTAATCTACATTTGTACCCGTTCGGGATGTAAGCGATTGATCTACATTTGTACCCGTTCGGGATGTAAGCGATTGATCTACATTTGTACCCGTTCGGGATGTGAGCGATTGATCTGCATTTGTACCCGTTGGGTATGTAAGCGATTGATCTACATTTGCACCCGTTCGGTATGTTAGTGATTAATCTGTATTGGTACCCGTTCGGGTATACAAGTTGAACAATTAGTCTCTTCATAGGACATGCTCGAACAAATGTGATCAATTCACTCCATATAAAAAGATGTAAAATTGTATTAGTCGCATGCTCCCTTGCGATTGATCCCGGACACGTCCCGGATTAAACGCATTTTTTGCAGGATATATCGACGGCTGAGAATAAGATCGCCCTATTTCAAATATTGTTTCAAAAACGCCCTATTTCAGAATTTGTTTCAATAACGTCCTATTTCAGAGAAAATTCCATATACATTTCTCTGAAATAGGGCGTTTTTGAATAATTGTCTGAAATAGGACGTTATTGAAACAAATTCTGAAATAGGGCGTTTTTGAAGCAAAATCTGAAATAGGACGTTATTCAAACAATTTCTGGAATAGGGCGTTTTTGAAACAATTTTAGAAATAGGGCGATCTTATTCTCAGCCGTCGATATACATAAGTTGAATTTATGTGTTCGTGTGTGTGTACTACGCGAGCAAAAAAGCTGCATTTTACAAACAGTTTTTTGTTAATAACTTTTTATTTAAATAAAAAAGTTAAGCTCCGCCTTCGGATTTGTGTTCCTGAGCAGTTTTAGTCGATGCACCGTAAACTAGAGAATTACCTGTATTTGTGTGTGTCGAACACCTTTTACGTTGGTGCACTTCGGCAGCGCTTTAAAAAATTAACCCTCAATCAGCAGAATTCTCTTTCTTTGGACCTATCCAACTACCAACAAATTAACAACAAATATCTCGTAAATTATAAGCCTCCGGCAGGTTTTTATTTCAGTTTTGAGATCTGTGAGAGACCCTCTACCCGCCAGAAAGCGCAATAGTTCTCGGACCGTGGTTCCTTAATGTAAAGCCGGCCCTTTTGGTAGACTGATGGAAATCTGAGCCAACCCTTGACATCAAAATGACTCCAGAAGTGAGTTTCTGTAACAAAATCGCGAAAATTGTCGATCAAAATGACGTCACATTAATACGTTCCACACTTTGCCACCGCCTAAAAAGCAAGTGAGAATGTATCGATTGACGTCATTATGACGTCCCTCGGTCGAAACTATTGATAGAGTTCAGTTACAGAAACTCAGTACAGGATCTTTACAAGATCAATCATGCATCCTCTTTATTTTTCTAACTTTTTGGAAAAAAACACTCTCATAACTGTTAAATCTGGACTTTTATTTTTTCAGTTCAAGAATCTATATATTAATAGGCTAACATTTTTTCCATACAAACAATTGTCAGGCTGTTTAGCACATTTAACATACTCATATCTACATAAAATTGATATGGATGTGTTCGTATGAGTCAGGAGCAGTGCATAGGCATATAATTTTTTCTATAAATTATTTAATTTGTTTATAATTAATAAATAAAGTTTTTAGTTAATAGAAATAGATATCGTAAACGTGTTTGCAAATATCGTAAACACAGTTGAAGAGTCGCTTTAATTTCAAAGCGCTCTCTCTATTTTATATGCATTGGCCCAGTTTACGCTCAGATCAAAATCAACGCGGCCAAATATCTCCTATTGCTTTTCCATTAAAGCGAAAAATGAGAGAGAGAGTGCGGGAGAGCACACTGAGTAATTTTAATTTTGACCAAGGCATATCAAACAGGTAGGCTCGGCAGCGAATTGAAAAACTTCTTTTTTTATTTACAAAGGTAGAGTGTAATGTCAAAATCAAAGCGAATTCACATCATGGCCAATAGGAATGGACAAGCCCCAAGCGAATTCAGATTTTAACCACGGCGAAATATCATTTTAACATTACACTCTACCAATTACAATAACAAAATACATGGGAAATTTCTGAATTCACCACCGGGACTACCTTCCTAGATCTGCCTTGATTTTGACCATGATTTCGAGTCGGACCGTGATTAAAAGGGCAAATCAGTTTTGCGGTACAACTGGAATTTGGAAACTGTTGCTTATCTCCGCGAAAAGGAATAATTTTTGTACCAATACAAAGTTGAAAAAATAAATTGCATGGTCGAATTACGAGCACCGGCGATACTAGTAACAGTTAAAACCGGACTTATTCTTTCGGCCACAATAAAAGTCATTTTTAATAAAAAAAAAAAACGGCTCGTGCGATTGAGATAAATTTGGCACCAATTGATTCGTATTGATTTCCAGAATACAAAAATGTATACTTGCTCAACATTATAATTTACTTTAAATTTTTTGTTTATCGGCTCGAGGTCAAGGCTGCTAACAAAATGAAAAAAATAATTTTGTTTCAAAAAATATCAATAAAAAATATCCAAAAATTATTTTGTTTTGCTAATTATCAGAAACAAAATTTTTTCGCTTCAAATTGATAATTATCAAAACAAAAAAAAATTTGATAATTTTTTTTGATAACAGTTGAAACGAAATGGATTTTGTTATGCTTTTTACGTTTATAAAATCGAATATTTCAACAGAAACAAAATTTTTTTTGTTTATTGTTAAAAATAACGTTTTTTGCAGCCTTGCTCGAGGTCTGTCCGAATAATAAAACTGATTTTTTTCTGTTGTTATCAATATATTTCGGTCACACTGCGGTAACCGTCTTCAGGGCAAAACTATAGGTTTGTTTCTTATTAAACTAGCAGCTAGCTGTCAAGTGAAATGAAAAGAGCAAAACGGAAAGAATTACGCTCATAAAGAGCGAAACGAACAGAAAATCAAGAAACGAAAAACTAGTAAAAATTAGCGATTACTTAATAATTTGAATGCTATTTTTGGTGTTTTCTAAAAAAACGTTTCATTTTCTTTATTTCTATTTCAAAAATTCAGAAAATTTCAAAAGTAATAAAATCAATAATATTAGTTTGTTTATTTTTTCAACAGCTGTTTCTTACTTTGGCAGCAAATAATTTCAGCTAGTGAAAACTTTACTAGCTGAAATTTGGAGCTGTCTATGGCTCTCTTCTATTTTTTTGACTCAAGAAACGATTTGCCAGCCGAAACTTGGCTAACTATTCATGACTAGCTAATAAGAAACGAACCCTATAAAAAACAAACATAAATATGTACATTTACACAATAATAAATAAATACATATGTATGTATATAAACAAACAACATTATATTAATTAAAAAGGCCATGTAAAAACAAACAACATTATAATTTACTAATACTTATAATTTAAACACACTACAACAATTTTCCATGAGTTTCAAGTTAGCTAGGCACCTCTGGCAGATCGGATATGTAGGCGTTGCATAATAATTAGTCCCTAATTCCGCAAAAATTAATTTTCCCCCCAACTGCTTCCCGGAATTTAGGAATGCGTTGCTTACTTGATATAACCCTGTAAAAACCGTCTTAGACATGAGATATTGGAATCCAATGAATGCAGGAGTGAGAGCCGAGTAGACTGCTGCTATCTGAGAGCAATCCTTCACCAAACGATGTATCTGAGGAATGGGAACACATTGCTCGTTCACTTCGTATCGCAGATGAGGGCGCAACGCGAAGCGTATGGTAGCGTT
Organism: Urophora cardui; assembly: GCA_960531455.1. Lineage (NCBI taxonomy): Eukaryota > Metazoa > Arthropoda > Insecta > Diptera > Tephritidae > Urophora > Urophora cardui. Next base: position 79,332,943 of record OY482672.1, on the reverse strand, counting down.
ATCGAACGGCAAGGAAGGAAGAAAGGCGCAGTCCTGTGAAGTTTGCACATCCAAATGCAATATTTTTTGAAAAGTTATTCAAAAAACAAATTTTTTCGGGATCAGCACTCCTCCCCAAAAAAACCGAAAAAAAAATAATTTTTTTGGCTAAATCGTTTGCTCATCATTAATTAAGAATAAATCAACAGAATTTTTGTTTTCCGATTCTTATTTTTAAAGTTATGGGAAAATGAAATTTTTCGGTATTGCTCAATAGGAGTTTTCTTGAAATAATAAGTAGGTACATAGGATTTTTTTCATCTTTTTAGCTAAATCGTTTGCTCATCTTTAGATTATTCAAGAAGAAAAAAAAATTTGGGGATGAGCATCCCGAAAAAACTAATCACTAGAAATGGTTTTTTTTGCTATATCGTTTGCTCATTGGTAGTTTAGATTCGCTTAGGAAGAAATTTCCTATTTCTATCATTACTCAAAAAGTTATTGAAAAAAAATCTCGGTATTGGTACTATTAAATAAAAAATCAAAACAAAAATAATATTTTTTTGGCTAAATCGTTTGCTCATCATTAGTTGAGAATAAATAAAGCGGAATTTTCTTTCCCGATGCTTTTTTTTAAGTTATTACAAAATGAAATTTACGGTGAGACGTTGGCACTGTAAAATATGAATTTTTGCGTAGACATACATAATTACGTGGACTAATTTGGCTCAATCGTTTGCTCATCGTTAGCTGAATATATTTGAGGAAGAAATTTAATTTTTAAAGTTTTAAATACAAAATTATTGCGAAGAAAAAATATCGGGATTTCGAAAAATAAAAAAAAAAATATTTTTTTGCTAAATGGTTTGCTCATCGTTAGTTTAGATTCGCTTAGGAAGAAATTTCCTTCTGCTATCATTAATCTAAATTATTATAAAAATAAAAAATTTCAGGATTAGAGCCACGAAATGATAAATCTGCAAAAAGAAATATTTTTTTTTGCTAAATCGTTTGCTCATCATTAGTTCAAAATATTTCAGAAAGAAATTTCAAGAAACTTAATTTTTCAATGCTTTTTTTTTTTCAGAGTTATAGCAAAATGAAATTCACACTGCGACGTTGCCATGTAAAATATGAATTTTCGCAAAATAATACGTAATTATGTACGACTTTTTGGCTAAATCGTTTGCTCATCATTAGCTCAAAATATTTCAGACAGAAATTTCATTTTCCTATGATTTTATTTAAAGTTATTGCAAAATAAAATATTTCGGGATCTGCATCCCGAAAAATTTTTTAACAAAAATTAATTTTTTTTCGGCCAAATCGTTAGGTCATCATTAATTCAGAAGAAAGAAATTTCGTTTTCCTATTCTGGATTTCAAAGTTCATTTTGCAATAACTACAAAAAAAACTCATCGGAAAGGAAAATTCCGCTATATTTATTCTCAACTAAGGATGAGCAAACGATTTAGCCAAAAAAATATTGTTTTTGTTTTCAATTTTTCATTTAATAGTACCAATCCCGAGATTTTTTTTCAATAACTTTTTGAGTAATGATAGCAATATTAAATTTCTTCCTAAGCGAATCTAAACTAACGATGAGCAAACGATATAGCCAAAAAAAATCATGTTTTGTGATTATTTTATTTCAGGATGCTCATCCCGAAATTTTTTTTCGCAATAACTTTTTGTGTAAAAACTGGAGAACAGAATTTCTTTTTGAATAATCTTAAGCTAAAGATGAGCAAACGATTTAGCTAAAAAGGAAAAAAATCCTATGTACCTACTTATTATTTCAAGAAAACTTCTATTGAGCAATACCGAAAAATTTCATTTTCCCATAACTTTAAAAATAAGAATCGGAAAACAAAAATTCGGTAGATTAATTCTTAATAATTGATAGCAAACGATTTAGCCAAAAAAAATTATTATTTTTTCGGTTTTTTGGGGAGAAGTGCTGATCCCGAAAAAATTTGTTTTTTTGAATAACTTTTTATATAAAAATGGGAATAAGAAATTTTTTCCTGTATTAAATTAAGCTAACGATGAGCAAACGATTTAGCCACAAAAATCGTACGTATCTACGTATTCCTTCGTGGAAATGCGAATTTGGCTGTGCAAAAAAAGTGCAAAAAATTTTTTTTGCAATAACTTTTGAAGAAAACCTGAGCAAACGAAACTATTTTCTAAGCAAACGTGAGCAAACGATTTACATATTTTTTACCAAAAAAATCGCATTTGGATGTGCCAACTTCACAGGGTTTGAGTTTTGACTTATAAATCTTTGAAAATTGCCACTCTTGGCCCATTTTGCAAAATTTCAGCATACACATTTCCTCATAACGGCATGAGGTCATTGCATGGATCAAATTTTATCACTCGGGCTTTATTAGTGACTTAATTGTATAATGTTTTACGTGTTCTTCGAAATACATATGTATGCCTTATTTTCAACCCCTACCTTCTCTGTCCCATTAGAATCTGTGTACCAAATTTCATTAAAATATTTCTAATTTTGCGCCGGTTAGATTATGTACGGCCGGCCGTTCAATCAATTTTTTTTCATCCTGATCGTTTTGATGTATGTAAGTCCATATCTATCTCAATTATTTTATGGTCTTACGTTCAACCGTTATTTGATCAAAAGTATACATACATATATTGTACTACGTACAGCTGTGTATAAATAAGCACATCCCATGCTGAAAAAACCCCATTCAGCGTAAGTATGAATACACACGTGTTCGCCCAAAATAATGTGAGTTTACATACAAACGTACAGCTGAAGCTTATAAAAGTGTTTTAAAATATACACGACTGTTCAACTGGAGCGACATCTACATTTGAAATTTGTATTTAACTCTGCACTCTTGTTAGAATAAAATAATTCTGACGGCTTACTTTTAGGCGCAAATGTTTTAGTTTAAATTAAACATTTTATTTTTGCAAAATACTATTAAAAAAAGTACCACGCCTAATAAAACACCGTTTAATATGAATAGCTAATTTATATCTTTAAAACGATACCTTACTTATTAATTTTGGTAAATTTTGTGAGCAGACAAAGCGATATTTGAATAAAAACACCAATTATAAATAATATAATTGTTGGGGTAAGTGGAAAAAAATTCAACAACTATTTACAGCGAAGGTTGAGTGTATAGCTATTTCACGAAAAACCATTTTCGATCATCAGCACTCTTTTCGGAAGTGGATGCACCGGGGATTGAACCCGAGTCCATTCCAACTTCAGCCGCAATGACCCAACGGATAAACACACTCGGCCATTGAGACTCTGTGCAAGCTGTTGGATTTTCCCCACTTTTGCCTTTTTCATTTTCAACATTAACGTTAGTGTGTATATTCTTTTTGCATATATTCTCCACAAACGTGCTGAATTTTTGTTGTAGGCAGTTCGCAATGAACATTGTTGTTGGTATTTATTTTATGTATATACCAAACAACGTTAACAATTTTACTTGAAAGAGTTTTTTTTTTTTTAGTGCTTAGCACGAAATTTTTATTTTTAATTCAATTTTTTAATTGTTGGGGTAAGTGGAAAAAAATTCAACAACTATTTACAGCGAAGGTTGAGTGTATAGCTATTTCACGAAAAACCATTTTCGATCATCAGCACTCTTTTCGGAAGTGGATGCACCGGGGATTGAACCCGAGTCCATTCCAACTTCAGCCGCAATGACCCAACGGATAAACACACTCGGCCATTGAGACTCTGTGCAAGCTGTTGGATTTTCCCCACTTTTGCCTTTTTCATTTTCAACATTAACGTTAGTGTGTATATGCTTTTTGCATATATTCTCCACAAACGTGCTGAATTTTTGTTGTAGGCAGTTCGCAATGAACATTGTTGTTGGTATTTATTTTATGTATATACCAAACAACGTTAACAATTTTACTTGAAAGAGTTTTTTTTTTTTAGTGCTTAGCACGAAATTTTTATTTTTAATTCAATTTTTTAATTGTTGGGGTAAGTGGAAAAAAATTCAACAACTATTTACAGCGAAGGTTGAGTGTATAGCTATTTCACGAAAAACCATTTTCGATCATCAGCACTCTTTTCGGAAGTGGATGCACCGGGGATTGAACCCGAGTCCATTCCAACTTCAGCCGCAATGACCCAACGGATAAACACACTCGGCCATTGAGACTCTGTGCAAGCTGTTGGATTTTCCCCACTTTTGCCTTTTTCATTTTCAACATTAACGTTAGTGTGTATATGCTTTTTGCATATATTCTCCACAAACGTGCTGAATTTTTGTTGTAGGCAGTTCGCAATGAACATTGTTGTTGGTATTTATTTTATGTATATACCAAACAACGTTAACAATTTTACTTGAAAGAGTTTTTTTTTTTTTTTTTTTTTTTTATTTTTTAGTGCTTAGCACGAAATTTTTATTTTTAATTCAATTTTTTAATTGTTGGGGTAAGTGGAAAAAAAATTCAACAACTATTTACAGCGAAGGTTGAGTGTATAGCTATTTCACGAAAAACCATTTTCGATCATCAGCACTCTTTTCGGAAGTGGATGCACCGGGGATTGAACCCGAGTCCATTCCAACTTCAGCCGCAATGACCCAACGGATAAACACACTCGGCCATTGAGACTCTGTGCAAGCTGTTGGATTTTCCCCACTTTTTATATTATTCGAAAAAAGTCCCACTACTAATGTGCACACATGTGAAATAGCTATACACTCAACCTTCGCTGTAAATAGTTGTTGAATTTTTTTCCACTTACCCCAACAATTAAAAAATTGAATTAAAAATAAAAATTTCGTGCTAAGCACTAAAAAAAAACTCTTTCAAGTAAAATTGTTAACGTTGTTTGGTATATACATAAAATAAATACCAACAACAATGTTCATTGCGAACTGCCTACAACAAAAATTCAGCACGTTTGTGGAGAATATATGCAAAAAGCATATACACACTAACGTTAATGTTGAAAATGAAAAAGGCAAAAGTGGGGAAAATCCAACAGCTTGCACAGAGTCTCAATGGCCGAGTGTGTTTATCCGTTGGGTCATTGCGGCTGAAGTTGGAATGGACTCGGGTTCAATCCCCGGTGCATCCACTTCCGAAAAGAGTGCTGATGATCGAAAATGGTTTTTCGTGAAATAGCTATACACTCAACCTTCGCTGTAAATAGTTGTTGAATTTTTTTCCACTTACCCCAACAATTAAAAAATTGAATTAAAAATAAAAATTTCGTGCTAAGCACTAAAAAAAAAAAAAACTCTTTCAAGTAAAATTGTTAACGTTGTTTGGTATATACATAAAATAAATACCAACAACAATGTTCATTGCGAACTGCCTACAACAAAAATTCAGCACGTTTGTGGAGAATATATGCAAAAAGCATATACACACTAACGTTAATGTTGAAAATGAAAAAGGCAAAAGTGGGGAAAATCCAACAGCTTGCACAGAGTCTCAATGGCCGAGTGTGTTTATCCGTTGGGTCATTGCGGCTGAAGTTGGAATGGACTCGGGTTCAATCCCCGGTGCATCCACTTCCGAAAAGAGTGCTGATGATCGAAAATGGTTTTTCGTGAAATAGCTATACACTCAACCTTCGCTGTAAATAGTTGTTGAATTTTTTTCCACTTACCCCAACAATTAAAAAATTGAATTAAAAATAAAAATTTCGTGCTAAGCATTAAAAAAAAAAACTCTTTCAAGTAAAATTGTTAACGTTGTTTGGTATATACATAAAATAAATACCAACAACAATGTTCATTGCGAACTGCCTACAACAAAAATTCAGCACGTTTGTGGAGAATATATGCAAAAAGCATATACACACTAACGTTAATGTTGAAAATGAAAAAGGCAAAAGTGGGGAAAATCCAACAGCTTGCACAGAGTCTCAATGGCCGAGTGTGTTTATCCGTTGGGTCATTGCGGCTGAAGTTGGAATGGACTCGGGTTCAATCCCCGGTGCATCCACTTCCGAAAAGAGTGCTGATGATCGAAAATGGTTTTTCGTGAAATAGCTATACACTCAACCTTCGCTGTAAATAGTTGTTGAATTTTTTTCCACTTACCCCAACAATTAAAAAATTGAATTAAAAATAAAAATTTCGTGCTAAGCACTAAAAAAAAAACTCTTTCAAATATAAATAATATATATGATGATTGAGTTTGTATATAAAATATCTAATATTATTATTTACATTTTTTTCTTTTCAGATATGAAATAATATTAGCCTTACTTCTCGAAGAAAAGTCAAACTAAAATCCGAGTGTATTTAAATGTTTGTTAACGCGTAGCGTTCTCGTGCCGCCTCGTACCTATCATCGTCTGCATCTCGGTAGCATTTAATTGTTTTCGAAACCTTCAGTTCAAAATAATAGTGGAAAAGCTGAAAAATATATGTATACATATTTATGTGTGTTTAGTTGCATGAAGCGTGCGAACGGTAAAAGTGTAATTAAAGCTGCAATTCCAGCGTTTTTTTTTTAGTTTAATTTTATATTTTTTGTTGTTCGAACTTATGTCGTAAAGAATCGCCATGTTTAAGTGCATTCCAATATTCAAGGGCTGTAATCGCCAAGTTGAATTCGTTGATAAACGGCATTGTTCTCTGCCCAGTGTTCCAGAGGATATACTGCGATATTCGCGTACGTTAGAAGAGCTCTTTTTGGATGCGAATCATATTCGAGATTTGCCAAAGGTAAGTAGAGAAAATAAAATATGTACTTAAGTAGTCGTAAAAAAATTTCAGTGTTGGGCATGAGTCAACTAATCTTGAGTGCACTCAGCCTGTAACTACCACTCAAGTTTAGTGATAGTTGCAAAAGTCAGTCAAACCCCAAAAAGCTTATGGAAAAACTTACATACATATATGTATTTATATGTATGCGTACAGCTTATATATCGATGTGCTAGTGCACAAACCGGCCCTGCAAAAAATGCGATTAATCCGGGACGTGTCCGGGATCAATCGCAAGGGAGCATGCGACTAATACAATTTTACATCCCTTTATATCGAGTGAATTGATCGCATTTGTTCGAGCATGTCCTATAAAGAGACTAATTGTTCAACTTGTATACCCGAACGGGTACCAATACAGATTAATCACTAACATACCGAACGGGTGCAAATGTAGATCAATCGCTTTCATCCCGAACGGGTACAAATGTAGATCAATCGCTTTCATCCCCAACGGGTACAGATGTAGATCAATCGCTTACATCCCGAACGGGTACAAATGTAGATTAATCGCTTTCATCCCCAACGGGTAAAAATGTAGATCTATCGCTTACATCCCGAACGGGTACAAATGTAGATCAATCGCTTTCATCCCCAACAGGTACAAATGTAGATCAATCGCTTCCAGCGCGAACGGGTACAAATGTAGATTTTCCAAGTTGTTCGCCAAGGAAATTTTTAATAACAATCTTTAAAAACTTGTAAATGTTAATCTTACTAATATTATAAATGTGAATGTAGCGATGTTTGGATGTTTGGATGTCCAGACGTTTGCTTTTGTTCCTCAAAAACGTGAGAATGGCAAGACGGATTTTGTTGAAATTTGGCAGGCATACAGGTTATAGTCTGGAAGGAAGTATAGGCTATTTTTTGTTTTTAATTTTGGGGGTTCCGACCCTGCTAAGGACCGTTACTTTTCGTTATATTTTTATTCCATATAACTATGAGTATACTGGAACTATACTTATGATATTTCGCATATAGGTATAGATAGATCGTACAATATAGGTATCAAACGAAAGGGGAAGGTCCCAGGTTACATTTGGACTTCGATATATTTCGATAAATTGATCGATAACTGAGTTATCGGTGAAAATGTTATTGCCCAAAAGCATTAAAATTATACTACAATATGGGTATCAAAGGAAAGGGGAAGGCCCCAGGTTTCATTTGGACTTCGATATGTTTCGATAAATTAATCGATAACTGAGTTATCGGTGAAAATGTGATTGCCCAAAAGCCTTAAACTTGCCCCACAATATGGCTATCAAACGAAAGGGGATGGCCCCAGGTTTCAATTGAACTTCGATATATTTCGATAAATTGATCGATAACTGAGTTATCGGTGAAAATGTTATTGCCCAAAAGCATTAAAATTACACTACAATATGGGTATCAAGCGAAAGGGGAAGGTCCCAGGTTTCATTTGGACTTCGATATGTTTCGATAAATTAATCGATAACTGAGTTATCGGTGAAAATGTGATTGCCCAAAAACCTTAAACTTGCCCTACAATATGGGTATCAGACGAAAGGGGAAGGCTCCAGGTTTCATTTAGGACTTCGATATATTTCGATAAACTGATCGATAACTGAGTTATCGGTGAAAATGTGATTGCCCCAAAACCTTAAACTTGCCCTACAATATGGGTATCAAACGAAAGGGGATGGCTCCAGGTTTCATTTGGACTTCGGCATATTTCGATAAACTTATCGATAACTGAGTTATCGGGGATTGCCCAAAAACCTTAACATTACCCTATAAAATGGGTATCAAACGAAAGGGGATAGCCCAAGGTTTTTTATTTATATTTCTATATATTTCGATAAATTTATCGATAACTGAGTTATCGGTCAAAATGCGTTTCCCGAAAAACCTTAATATTACCCTACAATATGGGTATCAAACGAAAGGGGATGGTCCCAGGTTTCATTTGGACTTCGATATGCTTCGATAATTTATCGATGATTGAGTTATCGGTGAAAATGTGATTGCCCAAAAACCTTAAAATTAACGAACAAGGGGAAGTTTTTTAGTCTATGGACACACGGTTGGTGCGACGGCATCAATTACGGTGCATTGCCCACCCGCAAAAACAAAAAATAAAAAAAAACAGGTAAGAATTTAAATATTTCCCTTACGTTTGTTCTTACAGCCTCTTCTATAACCATCTTTGGGCCTTTTCACATTACTCTGCACGACTTTTGTCTTCAATGAATCCATTAAGATGAATTTTTGTTAATACATATTCAAACCCATGAGTTTACATTTTTTTCTCTTTATGCTGGACTTCGACAAACTGAATGTTGAAAGGGGACTTCGTAGGTGCGGACAAGACCGCGGGTAAAGACTAGTGCATATATAAATAATGCATATATAAATAAAGATTATATAATGTTTTACTTTTGAAAAAAATCTCAATAAATAAATAAAAAAAATTGTAAGTTTTGAGTATGCATTATATGAGCGTAATGTAAAGGATTTTTGCATAGGATATTTTAGGCAACATTTTGTTAAAATTATTATTCATCATTGTTATTAAAAGAAAGGGTGTTCAATTCGTTTTACCGGTTGCTCTACAATTTTTTAAATACATTGCATATTTTTGTAAAATTTCTACATTTAAGGAATCTAGATTTGTACCCGTTCGGAATGAAAGCGATTAATCTACATTTATACCCGTTCGGGATGAAAGCGATTAATCTACATTTATACCCGTTAGAGAACAATTGGTCTACAATTAGTCTACATTTATACCCGTTCGGGAACAATTGGTCTACAATTAGTCTACATTTATACCCATACGGGAACAATCGGGGACTAATTGTGGACCGATTGTTCTCGAAAGAGATCAATCCGGGACAAATATCTTTCGGTATTAATCGCACATTTTTTTGCAGTGGGATAAGTGATATTTTGAAAAATGTTCAGGAGAGCAAATTTTGTGTTTAAATAGTAATAACTTGTTAACTGTCACATTTTTTTCAGTTATAACTATTGCGAATAGTTAATTGGAGTATGTAGAATCCAAATGTGCTAAAATTATGTTGATGGCTTTAGTACCTATACTATTTTTTTAGTGATTAAAATTTGTTGGGCACTTAGCCGATTTGGCGCTAACTTTTTTTAATTTCAAATATTTTTGTTAGAGCTCTTCTATGAAAAATGTATTCAATTTATTTCTGTTAGTACATATTTTATTGTTCATTTAAAACACTAATATAGTTATTAAATTCAAATAGTACATTTTTATGGGTTACTTACCATGCTAACATAGTTAAACTAAAAAAAATCAATTTTCATCATTTGAAAAATTATTACTTGTCGGTAAATTGGCGACAAAGTTTTCATAAATTGCAGGAATTACGCCCTTTGATAGTAAAAAAATCAGGTCTCTTTTTTTCACTTGAAATAAGGAGGGGGCTCGAATTTTTTGGTTTTAAATTTATTGTGTTCCATTCAAAATGTGGATCTTCATTAACTCCTCTTCTCTTTCTTGTTAGCTGATTCATTTTTATCTCCATTAACCCGTCATCCGATACACCGTATTTATATTTTATTAATAATGGTTCAGATTTTTGAAATCTTAACCATTTAATTTTCAACCATTTAACGCCCTAAGTTTGAAGCTTATATTGAGAGGATTAAAGACAAAATTTTTATTCTTTTTTTTGATCCCGCGAAATACCGCCGAAATATTTTTTTTATTGTAACTTTGTTATTACATATACTGAATTGCTTAAAAAAAATTAGTTAAATAATAGCTACGTTAAATATTCGTCGTGACGTAACTTCTTTGTTTAGCTATTTAGTAAAACCGTTTCAAGGTAACATTGTCATGAATTTTGAAGCACTTTCATTTGACAAAACAAAGAGGATAATTCATGGACATACAAATAAGTTAGCTGACCCAACTATGTGAAAACGACTTCAGGGCTCAAAAGGACATTAGAAGGAAGTTTAGAGCTTCAAAATACGAAACTAATGACTTATAAATTTAAAAAATGGGAAATGTTAAATAACAAAGTTACAAGAAAAAAACAATTTCGGCGGTATTTCGCGGGATCAAAAAAAAATTTTATTTTTGTGTCCCTTAACCCTCTCAACATAAGCTTCAAATTTAGGGGCGGACTTTTACAACTTATTTTTTCGACCCTATCTAATATATGTACATACATACATAGGTACATATAAATATATAGATATAGACTAGCCATTAAAACACAACTATTTGTGTAAATACCACTATATAAGTCTATAATAATCTATAGGATACCGAGCATAAATTTTTATTTTGTGGCACTTGGAATTTCTGTGCACAAGAAAAATTATGTTTATAGAAAATTTGAATTTCTAAGCTCGTTTATCCGGTTTGTGCACAACAAATATTTCATTTTCAAAGCACTTAACTGATTATGCCATCGCATATCTCCGCCATTATTGATAATTTGCTTACAAAAATTACACACGAGGTAGGTATAGTGTTGCTGATTCCAAAAATGCAATTAACTCAGTTTTGCCAAAACCTGCACTTATCCGGTTTGTGCACTAGCCCATCGATATGTAAGTATACAAAACACTGCAAAAATTGCTGTTAATCCGGGACGTGTCCGGGATCACTCGCAAGAGAGCACGCGACTAATACAGTTTTACATCTCTTTTTATGGAGTGAATTGATGGCATTTGTTCGAGCATGTCCTATGAAGAGACTAATTGTTCAATTTGTATACCCGAACGGGTACAAATGTAGATCAATCGATTTTATATCGAACGGGTTTAAATGTAGATTAATTGCTTTCATCCAAAGTTGTGTGCCAAGGCTATTGTTAATGAAAATGTCTAAAAATTATAAATTGTTATATATATTAGAAGAAAGTTTATTCGATTAGCTTTCATCTTGTAGTGAAATATGTTAAAAAAAATTAAGTATTTTCTCTAAAGATTTAAAGTTTTGAGAATGCATTATGCGAGTGCAAAAGACATGTGAGGAATGTTTCAAAGTTGTTAGCCAAGGCTATTTTTGATCACAATCTTTAAAATTATAAATGCTCATGCCTATTTAAATAAAGATTGTAAAATAAGTTTTATATGATTTTTCAAATCGAAGGCTGAGTAAAAGATCACCCTATTTCAAAAATTTTTCAATAACGTCATATTTCAGATTTTGCTTCAATAATGGCCTCTTTCAGAATTTGTTTCAATAACGTCCTATATCAGAAAATTATTCAAAAACAAAAATTCCATATACGCCCACGATAATTTATACGATGCGATTGAATCATTTACAGATTACTTGTGTACGTAATACCTTCCTCCATATTGCAATCATTATAACTATTTTGCACGTTTCGACCCTTTTGTCCTCTTCAGAAAACTATGCCCCACGATCTAGGCCCTCGCCGACTGCAGTACCAAAAATATTGCAAGAATTACATGACTTGGAAACATTAGTTAGTACGAGGGCTGCTCGATATATTTTTAGCCTAACAATGAAAAACTGTTGCCAGGTGAAATCTGACATTTCCATTGGAAAGTCTGACATTTTTTAGCATAATCGTACTCAGAACGTTTTGACGTACGACCATCATTTGTGTTGTTTACAGTGACTTGAAAAATTTAATTTGGCAAAAAAATTCACGAGTTAAGAACATTTTCGTGCGATCATGAAAAATTGGTATAATGAACGACGCTCGCTCAAATACCAATTCCGTGAAGGTCGTCCAAAAACGGCCGTTGAGCCAGAGAACATTGATGCCGTGCGTGAACTTATGATGCAAGATCGTCATGTGACATACCGTGAGATAGAGACATCCTTGGACATTTCTCCCACCAGCATACTTTCCATATTGCATAAACACCTGGCCGTAAAAAAGGTTTGTTCTCGTTGGATTCCGCACAATTTGACTGTCGCTCCAAAAAAGGCTGGTGTTGATTGGTGCAAAGAAATGTTGCAAAAATACGATCGCGGTGCTTCAAAATGCGTTTATAAGATCGTCACAGGTGACGAATCATGGATCTTTGCGTATGAACCCGAAACACAACAACATTCGACCGTGTGGGTCTTCGAAGATGAGCCAAATCCAACGAAAGTTGTTCGTGGAAGAGGCACTTCGAAGCAAATCGTCGCCTGTTTTTTCGGCAAATCTGGTCATGTGGCGACTGTTCTGCTCGAGCAACGGAAAACGGTCAATTCTGACTGGTACACCACAATTTGTTTGCCGAAATTATTCGGAGAAATTCGAAAAACGAACAAGAGAAGACGAATCATTGTTCACCATGACAATGCGAGCTCTCATACATCGGCTCAAATCAACGCCTTTTTGGCCGGCAAAAACGTCGAATTGATGGGTCATCCGCTGTACAGCACTGACTTGGCACCCAATGACTTCTTATTATTCCCACTCATCAAGAAAAAAATGCGTGGTCAACGATTTTCGTCGCCAGAAGATGCGTTCAAAACCATGTTTTGAAGGTGCGTTCAAAAACCATGTTTTGAAGGTGTCTCAATCGGAGTGGAAAAAGTGCTTCAACAATTGGATTGAGCGTATGCAAAAGTGTATAAGTCATGCTGGAGAATACTTTGAAAAACAATAATACCATTTTTGATGATTAATATTCGCATTTTCATTATTAGGCTAAAAATATATCGAGCAGCCCTCGTATGGGACGTACCACTCCCGTTTTTCCGATGATGGCTATTTTATGTACTTCGGCTTCACGGTAACATACTTAGTAAATAAGCGTACTTAATTTCATGCGATTCCGTACCACGGTTCAAAAGCTACAAGAGTTTAAATGAACAGATTTTCATATTTCAAATTTATATACAAAATTCCTACTATTTTCCATATTGCGATCCATTTTTTGACCTGAATATCTTGGGGAGTAAAATTTTGCATATGTACATGATAGTTTTTTTTTTATGGAAAAGATACCAGGAACACATTTTTTAAAAATTTCATAAAAATTTAACATAAAAAAATAAATAATATACCGGTTGTTACCCGGGTTGAGGTAGAAAATAAATTTAGCAATTTTAGTACGAAAAATTTCACAATAGAAATTGATTAATGTAAAACATCCTTGGCACGCCTACGCGAATATGCAAAAGTTATATGCCGTTGCAAACAGAATTAATAGAAGCTTGTTCTAAAATAGTTTTACATGTACACTGGTTAACAAATTCATCAAGAAATTCGTGATTAGAAATGAATAAATTGAACAGTTTCTCTGGCATTTATCAAGATACATTAACAGTTCTTCTACTGTTAAAAGCGGCGAAATATCCTCTTTTCATCGACGTTGATGCGATAAACAGAGAAAAAGTTATAGTACAATATATGACATAACTTATGAAAAGGGGGTTTTTGGCCTCTATCTCCAGATTTTGGGGGTATATTGGAAATTCTATGTATGCAGTTTTATATACCTGACTAGACCTACCACTTGAGGTATGTCCCGCCAAAAGTACTTTTTCACTGTCTCACAGTGTAATTAATTGGGTTTTAGTGGCAAGCGAGCACTCTATCCACTACACCACAGCGGCCACATGATGTCATATGCTAAACAAAACACGGGGATATTGATATTACTGTAATATGAACTCGTATCATCCGCTAAATCTTATGTCTGAATTGTTTGTTTATCTAGCATATCGTCGATGCCTTAGCAAAACCGCCCATCAAACACTTGCAAAACCATTTGTGGAAAATATGAGATTTGTAAACACCGAGCTCCAGCCATCGATGGAAATATATACAAATCGTAAAAACATTATTTTAGTAACAAGTTTTTAAAATGACGGTTAATGAACTTCCAACTATTCCACCATCTCTATGGCAAAGCAAGCACATATTTTCGCTCTCCTGTAAAATTTGAGCTTTGGTAAATGGGCGATTTTGCAATTTTTCGAAGGGCAGTTTCGCAAAGGCCTCGACGATATGTACTATATATAATTGTAATCGAAAAATCGATAAAAAAAACTTTTCTTCCGGTCAGATGAAATAAAAATGTAAGTAAATAAAAATAATATACATACATATGACGAACCGTGAAGTATTTGCTCTGGTGAACATGAATTATCCTCCATGTTTCTAATTAATATTTTACTGAAAATAAGGCCAGACAACGAATTCCACGATTGCTGCCGGTTTCACTGTTCGTTTTAGACTATCGCAATTTTTAACCAGGTGTCTATTCATTGCCGACAACCATCTACAAATTGAATTCGCCGCAAGTGGTACTGTTGTTATTATCCTGCTCACTCAACAGCAATCGGGACTACGTTCAGCCGTCGTTCAGTGTTGTCTCTCGCTATCAATTATTTGTTTGTATAGTGTATGCTCTCTCACAAGACATATTAAATAGAATAATACTAGCAGTGATGCCGAAATTGGGCTTTTCGGACCAAATCTGGTCCGATAAATTTACTTTGGGCTGTTGGGCGGCTAAAATCAATTTTGGTCCAATTTGTAATATGAATATTTTTAGTGGAGACAACCCAGCAAACACAGTCTCTAACGTTAGAAATTTTGTCGAGATTACCTTAGATAACTAGTGTAATTCTCTATATATTCTCAAATCGATAACTAGGGTTGAAAACTACACTAGAATTCGATTAGCGAGTGATTAGAGAAGGAGCCAAATCTCACGCCTTTTATCAATTCTCAATATATTTCTGTGATATACATACATATATTGAAATTAGATACTAAAAAATGGTAAAGTTAATATTACCGTAGTACAATGTTTTCCATTAAAAAGTACAAGAAGTACCTTTAATTTAAATAATAAGATTGAATTTTGTTTAAATTTCAGTTCTTATAAATGTGGTAAACATATACATGTCAATATATATAATCATATGCAATTTAGGCACAGATTGCGTTAATAAAATCTAAACAATGAAAAAATCATGTAAAAGGAGACAAAGCTTTGTTTTTCATGTCAATTGGAAGTATTTGCAAATTCTGATCAGAATCTCACTAGAGATCTACATTAGAATTCGATTCGAGAATTATAATTTTCTCGATTTGAGAATTAGGTACCCTTTTGTTTGAGAACGCTATGATTCTCGATAGATTTTCGAGTCGTCCTCTAACGTTAGAGGTTTAAGAATAAGGCTAGTTCTCGAGTCATTCTCAAATTGATAACTAACCTCAGTGTTTGTTGGGAATTTCTCTGACGCTAAACATTTTATCTTTCCCGTGTAAAGTTCTTTTATTGTTATATCTAAATTCGCTTGGAACTCATCTCGCATGTCAAGTTTAATGAAACGTCAAAATCAGACAATCTGACATTTATTTTGGAAATAAAATGCTGAAATTTAACACAAATTATGTTTCACATACGGTTAGGTTGGAGTGGCTACCATAGAGTCGCACTTAGGCCAGTGCAGATGCCCGTTGTGATACCACAAGAAGAAAACGGATTACTCCTCCTTTTTGAACCAATTTAAGAACTTAATGCAGTTCATCAGGGCCCTCACTATGTATGTAGTTCTATTTAAAAGCGAAAAGCGATTCGAAAGCACATTTTTATTGCATAGAATATATGGAATAGAACTCGAAATCGAACGAATTTTCTTTCGAATTAAACTACGGAGTGAGGGCCCAGGTCCTTTATGTGAACGTGCGCGACTTTGCATAAGCTATCCAGGAAGGAAGTCCCAAGCGTCGTCTGCCGCTGTTAAGAGCCGAGCAGTGGTAGATAAGGTGTTCGATTGTCTCCTCGCCTCCAGCTTATGCAGCATCTGCAGTAGGGTGCACCTAGCCTTTCTGCGTATTTCCCGATGAAGCAGTGTCCTGTGAGTACCCCCACAAGGTTCGAGATGTCATCTCTCCTTAGAGGACTGATGAGATCACATGTGAACCCATTTCTGCTAGCTTTGCCTTGATGTTCGACATACTGGCTTCTGTTGCCATCTATTACTTGCTAGTTTATAGATATGCTGTTTAAGAATTAGCTTGTTTGTGGCTAACGGCGTACCTATGCGTTCTTTGTCAGGAAGAACCTACTCGGCACCTACGGGCACTACCCTGCCTCGCAAGTTCATCCGCCCTACAATTGCCATTGATACCCTACGTCCCGGGACCTACACGAGGTGCAGACAGGTCTGTTTGGCCATCTCCTTTAGAGATCGGCGACAGTCTAGTGTTAGTTCTGAATTGAATAAGTATGAGCCAAGATTACTTAGTATGTACATATGTAATTCCATTTTAAGTAGACTTCTGATTTTTGGGCGTTTTTTTGGCGAAATTGGGCGGTAATTTGGTCGGTAAAATTTTTTTTCAGTGGCAACACTGAATACTAGGTCTGTTTGGTGAGATTTTGGGTAGAATGCTATTTTATGTCAAACTGAAGATGAAGGCAAAATTTCAACAAACACATTTGTGCGAAATGCTATTTAGTGTCAAAAATGACGCTTCGGAACAGTGTTGCCACAGCCTCAAAAATTATGGTATCACAAATTGATGCCTTCATGGTTTTTTTTCGTGGTCACGCTTTCCTTTACCGATCGTAAAAACCGTTTATAAAAGGGGCGTTGCACCGTCCTCCGATCCCATATCTGAAGACGGAACAGTCCGGAGGCCGATAGTTTTCGAAATATAAATATTTGTTTTTTCAAAATACCTTTATTTTGGTGATAACGGGTTGAAAGGACCACATAATCTTTCTGGGGCAAAATCTACGTACCCATCCACAGTAATCCTGCGTGGAATACCTTCATCGCCTTCATGTGGGAGTACTTAAATTTATATAAAAAAAAAACACCTAAGCACAATTACATATGAATGATACGTAGATATTTTTATTTTGGCTTAGAACAAATTTTATTTTTATCAAACTTTGGGTTGGACCACTCCGCATAGCAGGCATTTTGACTTAAAGGAGGACAGAGCGACAAATATTTAAGAACTGATTCAATGACTCCAAATCAATTCCAGAATCAGCTCTGGCAACTAGACCACCCAGCTCGTTTGACCCATTATATTTTATAGACCTTTTATATTACTCGGTATTCATATTTATTTGCATGTGAAATTTAAGTATTATCTTTATATTTTTATATTATAAAAAAAAAAAACGTTAAAACCACGAAAGTAGCTTACTTTATTAATTTAAATTTTTTTCTCAAAAATTTTTTTGTGTTAGAACACCAAAAGCAGCATATTTTAGTAATTTTAATTTTTTTTTTTTCAAACATTTTTCGGTGATACCAAAAAAACCATAAATGTATCAATTTTTGATACCAAATTTTTTGAGGCTGTGGCAACACTGTTTACAATTTCTTCCTCTTCTTCAGAGATTTTGACACATTTTAGGAAAGTACCCACACAAATTCTGTGTGCGGATTCCTACAAATAGCAAGTCTTCTTTCTCGCTCACATCCTCTGACCCTCTCGCTCTTTTGTGGTAAAATACCTGCAAATCATACGCTTTCCTACACTCAACAAACGCTATTACTATTTGCAAACAAAGGATAGCAAATCAGCCGGAGTAAATAGAAAAGAAACCAAAACAACAGGTGGATACACAAAGTAATATAAACCTGCGCAGCGTTGCCGCTGGGAAAAATTATATATTCCGACACGGCCATTCTGACTTTTACACGTCCTCGTGATTAAGTTCAAATTTTACAACAACTCATTTATAAGGTAATACTTTGTCCCTTTTGTTTATTCACATTTAATTTTTTTTTTTTTTTTTTTTTTTTTTTTTTTAAACAATTAAAATAATTATTTCATACAGAATATTTTCTTTACATATTTTGTCCAGTCCAATTTTGTATTTCAACTATTGCTTTTATTTTATTCATTGACTTTTCTTTAAACATTTTCAACTCAACCGCCGCCTCCAACAAATACCACTCAACTGACACAATCGTCATTGTTCGCATTCGAACACTCATCGCCACATCTGACGGATAACTCTTCGTCCCTCTTAGACGGCTAACACATCGTCCCATTTGGACGGATCACTCATTGTTCCTTCTGAACAGATAACTCTTTGTCGTTACTTGACAACTCACTACTGCTCCCACCTGAGCTCTTATGAGGATTTAACTCCTCTTCATCAATGTCCAATTCACTTGGAACTTGCCCACTTGGCATTTTTCTTATGTCTTCATGACAGTACTTATATGTTCGTTTTGTTTGCAAAGACTTTAACATATAGCGGTCTCCATCCAGAACCTCGACCACTAACAATGGACCCCTGAATTTTGCGTCCAATTTCGTTTGATGCCTCTCTTCGTTTTTCAATAACACGTAATCACCAACTTTGTACCTCACAACGCTAGCTTTGCCCTTATCGAATCTGGTTTTTTCGTAAGCAGCGATAGCTTTCATGTTGTCAGTTGCCTTATTCCTAACATTTGCTACATCCACCTCAATCTCTGTGTCACAAGGTGGTATCAAACCAAGAGGACGAGCTTCCTTTCCAATCAACAACTCCAAAGGACTTGCAGCAGTGGAACGACTAATTGTACAATTTAGAGCGAGCTGCACCTCACCCAAAGCGTCTTGCCAAGATCGGTTGCTAGATTCAACTGCAGCCAACAAGTTCTTTAACGTGCTCATCACACGTTTTACTTGGCCGTTAGCGCGGCTTGCCCCGGTAGCAATTAAGTGAAGTTTTATGTTTTGTGAAGAGCAAAATTCCCAAAATTTAGAACTGGTAAAGCATCTCCCCTGATCAGCAAAAATACGGTTAGGAACCCCAAAGAGAGAAATTGAAGACTTAAAAGCTTTCACACAACTTTCGGTATCTAACTTTAAAGTGTGGAACAAATAAACGAATTTGGTAAATGCATCAACTTGTACTATCACATACTCTTTAAGGTCACTTTTACCACTTAACTTACCGGTAATGTCAACATGAACTGTATGCCAAGGCATGCTTGTTTTAGGAATGGAATGGAGCTCAGCCTGAATTTTCCCCGACGAACCCTTAACAGTTTTGCACGTTATACAATTGTCAACAAATTTACGAACGTATTTATTCATTTTGTCAAACCAATAATACTGATAAACTTTGTCAAGGGTTTTCTTCCATCCTAAATGCATAATGGATTCATGCACCTGGTTTATCACCGACCATTTGAACGCACGCGGAACGACGGGTAAACAGCGCGTTCTATTATTTCTTTGGACTTTCCTAAACAAAATGCCTTTCCTTAACTCATAAGTTTTAGCCAAATCTTCCGCAAGCTCATTTGACTCCAACTTGTTTACAATTTCAACTATATCCGAATCTAATCGCTGCTCTGCGAGAAGCCACTCACATGATATTTCGGCTAAATTTACTCGCTTCTCGGGGATTTTACACCCAACTGAATCAAGGTTTGGCAGAATGGGATTTCTTGACAAAAAGTCAACGTGAGCCATGCGTTTTCCCTCACGATATTGAATATCAAAATCAAATGATTGTAAGTATGCCCACCAACGATGTACTCTCGGAGTCAGATCTATTTTAGTACGCGATGCCTTTAGCGAATTGCAATCGGTATAAACTACGAACCTTCGACCAAGCAAATAATGACGAAAATGTTTCACCGATTGCACAACCGCCAAAGTTTCCAATTCATAGGAATGATACCTTGACTCAGCGGGAGAAGTAGTTTTGCTAAAATATTCGATTACATGCGGACAATTGTTAATTCTATGCAAAAGCATTGCACCATAACCACAAGAACTCGCGTCTGTATGTAATTCTATAGTATGTTTTGGGTCAAAAATTACAAGAACTGGCTCGTTAGTGAGAATGTCAATAATTTTTGTTCGAACTTCTTCCAGCTCTGAATTCCACACGAAACAATTCTTTTGTGAACTAAGAGAATATAAAGGTTTCATTAACTGAGAAAATCCGGGCACAAATTTGCGAAAGTAAGACGCCAACCCAATGAATTGTCTCACTCCAGTAATAGATTGTGGAGGAGGCAAGGATTTTAAAACAACTATTTTACCCGGATTTGGTCTTAGCTCACCTGCTCGTATCTCATAACCTAAATCATACCTCGGCATTTCATAGATCTTAAGATCAGACAAACAAGTTACGCTCTTCACACAGACAGGTTGCGCTCCTTGTTTAAAAAATGATTTAGTCGTCGCTGAACAAGTGGCCTAGCCATGGGTAATGGCGCAATTTTTTTTTGGCGCTGGTACAATAACGCCAGCGCCAACCGTGGCGCCAACTCACGGTACTGGCGCAATAACACCTTTAGCGCAATTGTCATCGAATAATCGATAAATAAAATTTTTTCGCTTGTTACTGTTTACCATCCCCATTTTATTTCTTTTGGCGCAATTCTGCTTACATATACGAGGGCACAATTAATTTTAATTTTCATAATCATTTGGAAAAATATTCCGTATATATGTGAAAATATGCTGGAAATTAGAGTCACTTAGATCACTATCAAGCACACATAATTGTGACGTTGTCATACGTATACATATACTATGATGCTGTTATTGGCGTTGTGGTTGCGCCATTTTACACTAGCGCTATATTGGAGCTGGTGTTAGCGCACGAAATTGAGTCAGTGTTATATTGCAATAGCGCATCATTGAGTTGGCGCTACATTGAGTTGGCGCTATATTGTGTTGGCGCTATATTGAGTTGGCGCATTTCCCAAATCGGAGTTAGCGCAATAACACCAGGGTTGGTGTTAGCGCAATTGCGCCGCGCAGCGCAGTGTTACCCATGCCTAAAGTGGCCAAACAACATCGTGTGTGGCTATCGCATGTTTGCGCAGCGAATGTTAAAAATTTGCATGTACGTATGTTTGTTCGCCATACCCTGCAAAAAAATTTGCGATTAATCCCGAAAGAGATTTGTCCCGGATTCATCTCTTTCGGAAACAATCGGTCCACAATTAGTCCCCGATTGTTCCCAGGCATGAACATTTATAAATTTTAAAGATTGTTATAAAAATAGCCTTGGCTAATTTTGAAAAATTCGTCACATGTATTTTACACTCGCATAATGCATTAGCCCTGTGAAGTTGGCACATCCAAATGCGATTTTTTTTGTAAAAACTATGTAAATCGTTTGCTCATCGTTTGCTCATGTTTGCTCAGAAAATAGTTTCGTTTGCTCAGGTTTTGTTCAAAAGTTATTGCGAAAAAAAATTTTTTGCACTTTTTTTTGCACAGCCAAATGCGCATTTTCTCGAAGGAATACGTAGATACGTACGATTTTTTTGGCTAAATCGTTTGCTTATCGTTAGCTTAAGATAATACAGGAAAAAATTTCTTATTTGCATTTTTATATAAAAAGTTATTCAAAAAACAAATTTTTTCGGGATCAGCACTTTTCCCAAAAAAACCGAAAAAAAATAATTTTTTTGGCTAAATCGTTTGCTCATCATTAATTAAGAATAAATCAAGACGAATTTTTGTTTTCCGATTTTTATTTTTGAGGTTATGGGAAAATGAAATTTTTCGGGATTGCTCAATAGGTGTTTTTTTGAAATAATAAGTAGGTACGTAGGATTTTTTTTCATCTTTTTAGCTAAATCGTTTGCTCATCTTTAGCTTAAGATTATTCAAGAAGAAATTCTATTTTCCCATTTTTACACAAAAAGTTATTGCCCAAAAAAATATTTCGGAATGAGCATCCCGAAAAAAAATAATGACAAAACATAATTTTTTTTTGGCTATATCGTTTGCTCATCGTTAGTTTAGCTTCGCTTAGGAAGAAATTTCCTTCTGCTATTATTACTCAAAAAGTTATTGAAAAAAAAAAAAAATCTCGGGGTTGGTACTATTAAATGAAAAATCGAAAACAAAAACAATATTTTTTTGGCTAAATCGTTTGCTCATCATTAGTTGAGAATAAATAAAGCGGAATTTTCTTTTCCGATGCGTTTTTTTTTTTAAGTTATTGCAAAATGAAATTTACGGTGAGACGTTGGCACTGTAAAATAGGAATTTTTGCGTAGAAATACATAATTACGTACGACTGTTTTGGCTAAATCGTTTGCTCATCGTTAACTGAGGATATTTCAGGAAGAAATTTAATTTTTAAAATTTTAAAAACAAAATTATTGCAAAAAAAAAATTTCGGGATTTCGAAAAAAAAAAAAAAATATTTTTTTTTGCTAAATCGTTTGCTCATCGTTAGTTTAGATTCGCTTAGGAAGAAATTTCCTTCTGCTATCAATAATCTAAAGGTTATTGAAAAAATAAAAAATTGCGGGATTAGTGCCAAAAAATGAAAAATCCGCAAAAAAAATATTTTTTTTGGCTAAATCGTTTGCTCATCATTAGTTCACAATAATTCAGTAAGAAATTTAATTGTTCAATGCTTTTTTCAGAGTTATAGCAAAATGAAATTTACGCTGCGACGTTGCCATGTAAAATATGAATTTTCGCAAAATAATACGTAATTATATACGAATTTCTGGCTAAATCGTTTGCTCATCATTAGGTAAAGATATTTCAGAAACAAATTTCATTTTCCTATGATTTTATTCAAAGTTATTGCAAAATAAAATATTTCGGGATCAGCATCCCGAAAAAAAATTTACCAAAAATTAATTTTTTTTCGGCGAAATCGTTTGCTCATCATTAGTTCAGAATCACTAAGTAAGAAATTTCGTTTTCCGATTCTTGTTTTCAAAGTTATTGCAAAACGAAAATTTCGATATGGCCTTGGAACAGCCAAATGCAAATTTTCCGCGGTGGAATACGTAATTACGTACGAATTGTTGGCTAAATCGTTTGCTCATTGTTAGCACCAGATATTTCTTATTCACAGTTTTACATAAAAGGGTATTGCAAAAAAAAGCCTCAGCGCACCTAAACGAGACACCGAAAAAAAATTAATTTTTTTTTTTTTTTAGTTAAATCGTTTACTTACCGTTTGCTCAAGGTATTTCGATGTAAAATTTGCTTTTCTAATATTTACATAAAATTTTTTTTTTCCAAATGGCTTACTAATACATAGTTATTTCAGACGTGGTAAGGAGCAAAAAAAGTTAGATTTAAAAAATTCATGCAAAATACGAGGATTTATTTATTGTACATATTTACATACATTCACAACATAGATGCATACATACATATGTATTTACATATGTATATGCAATTCTTTTATATTTATGCTCATTTATCTTTGGTTTGTTAAATTAAAATTAAATATAGGTAGTATATACATACTTATGTATGTTCATAAGTTAGGCACTTCAATTTTTAATACTTTTTTGCTGTGGTATTTAATGTACTATATTTTGAATTTTTGGTGAGAAATAAATGAAATGAAAATTAATATATGTACATATGTATGTCTGTGTACATATGTACATTTACATATGTACATATCCATACGTATATACATATATGTATATACATATTTTTCTATGTTTATTAGATGTTATTTTCCAAATTTTCATGTTTTATTTTGAACGTAATTTTATATATGTAAATAAACATATCGCACCCTAAATCATAAAGTGACACAACTCAAAATTTCTTGAAATCGATTCTTTTTTCATAAACTGGTACATAGAACATATCTCTAGCGATTGCCAAAAAACTTTTCAATAAGTGTCTCTTTTGACCGAAAAATAACCATTATACGTGCGCTTATGCTATACGATTGCGTGTAAAGAAAAAAAGTTTTTTGGCTCTCCTGAAAATTTTGGAATTTTGAGTTGTGTCACTTTATGATTTTGGGTGCGATATGTGCAAATGAATTTGTCAATATTCTTTAGATATGTATCCTTTTTTTTAAATTTACATATGCATTTTCATTTCAAATTTATTTAATATTAAACTTCATACTGCTATTATTATAGATATTTATCTACATACATACATATATTCATTAGATGAACTATAACAAGCGCACACACATACATATGTACATATCGCTAGCTTAGAGTGCAAATTGTGTAAGCCCATTTTTTAAAACTTCACATGGGAGACAAAAAATATAAAAAAATCGAAATGAAAAAAAAAAATGTTCTGTTCATGTGAATATGTACATATTTTGGACTTAGCCAATTTGCGTATCATTGAATAACAACGAGTAGAAATATGACAAGTATGAAAGACTTGTTTAGCGTGGTGCGTATTTAATTTTTCTAGCGTTCTAGGTATATAAAAATACATTTTATCATAAAAGTGGACTTACGCAGTTTGCACTCTAAGGGTGCGAACAGAGTGGGCGCTGATGCCGAGCGGAGCCGAGCCGAGCTTATTGACGCTTATTTGCATGCGAGAAGAAAATTTGTCTATAACACAGTGAATGCGAGAATCAGCGCTGAAATTCTGTTTATTCCATGTGTTTTGCTTTTATGTCATTTAGTCTTATTTTTCATTTGTGTTTATAAAATTGCTGTACACCTTAATGGATTCATCTGATGAGTATTTTGCTTCTCTTAGTGTGGTTAATGCAATTATTATCACAAAAGAATTTGGAAAACATCCAATTACACTAAAAATATATCAATTTTGTGAATTTCATCATTTATATAATGATTCAAGAAAATATCCAGCTAAATTTCATTAAAAAAACCATTAAAAAACACGATTGCACGCTAAAAAGTAAACATCAACAATGCAAACAAGCGCGCAAAACGCTTTGAAACTGTTTTTCTCGCACTCAACGGCTTTGCTCTCTGCTCTTGTCGGCGTTCACTGTGTTATGCACGAGCTTATTTGTATTGACTTGTATGTAACCAGTTTTATCGCACTGACAATCTTTATCGCATTGACAATCTCGGCTCGGCTTTCAGCGCCCACTCTGTTCGCAGCCTAAGCTAGCGATATGTATATGTACTTACATAAGTCTCGTTTAGGTGCGCTGAGGCTTTTTTTTGCAATACCCTTTTATGTAAAACTGTGAATAAGAAATATCTGGTGCTAACAATGAGCAAACGATTTAGCCAACAATTCGTACGTAATTACGTATTCCACCGCGGAAAATTTGCATTTGGCTGTTCCAAGGCCACATCGAAATTTTCGTTTTGCAATAACTTTGAAAACAAGAATCGGAAAACGAAATTTCTTACTTAGTGATTCTTAACTAATGATGAGCAAACGATTTCGCCGAAAAAAAATTAATTTTTGGTAAATTTTTTTTCGGGATGCTGATCCCGAAATATTTTATTTTGCAATAACTTTGAATAAAATCATAGGAAAATGAAATTTGTTTCTGAAATATCTTTACCTAATGATGAGCAAACGATTTAGCCAGAAATTCGTATATAATTACGTATTATTTTGCGAAAATTCATATTTTACATGGCAACGTCGCAGCGTAAATTTCATTTTGCTATAACTCTGAAAAAAGCATTGAACAATTAAATTTCTTACTGAATTATTGTGAACTAATGATGAGCAAACGATTTAGCCAAAAAAAATATTTTTTTTGCGGATTTTTCATTTTTTGGCACTAATCCCGAAATTTTTTATTTTTTCAATAACCTTTAGATTATTGATAGCAGAAGGAAATTTCTTCCTAAGCGAATCTAAACTAACGATGAGCAAACGATTTAGCAAAAAAAAATATTTTTTTTTTTTCGAAATCCCGAAATTTTTTTTTTGCAATAATTTTGTTTTTAAAATTTTAAAAATTAAATTTCTTCCTGAAATATCCTCAGTTAACGATGAGCAAACGATTTAGCCAAAACAGTCGTACGTAATTATGTATTTCTACGCAAAAATTCCTATTTTACAGTGCCAACGTCTCACCGTAAATTTCATTTTGCAATAACTTAAAAAAAAAACGCATCGGAAAAGAAAATTCCGCTTTATTTATTCTCAACTAATGATGAGCAAACGATTTAGCCAAAAAAATATTGTTTTTGTTTTCGATTTTTCATTTAATAGTACCAACCCCGAGATTTTTTTTTTTTTCAATAACTTTTTGAGTAATAATAGCAGAAGGAAATTTCTTCCTAAGCGAAGCTAAACTAACGATGAGCAAACGATATAGCCAAAAAAAAATTATGTTTTGTCATTATTTTTTTTCGGGATGCTCATCCCGAAATTTTTTTTTCGCAATAACTTTTTGTGTAAAAATGGGAAAATAGAATTTCTTCTTGAATAATCTTAAGCTAAAGATGAGCAAACGATTTAGCTAAAAAGATGAAAAAAAATCCTACGTACCTACTTATTATTTCAAAAAAACACCTATTGAGCAATCCCGAAAAATTTCATTTTCCCATAACCTCAAAAATAAAAATCGGAAAACAAAAATTCGTCTTGATTTATTCTTAATTAATGATGAGCAAACGATTTAGCCAAAAAAAATTATTATTTTTTCGGTTTTTTGGGGAGGTGCTGATCCCGAAAAAATTTGTTTTTTTGAATAACTTTTTATATAAAAATGGGAATAAGAAATTTTTTCCTGTATTGTCTTAAGCTAACGATGAGCAAACGATTTAGCCAAAAAAATCGTACGTATCTACGTATTCCTTCGAGAAAATGCGCATTTGGCTGTGCAAAAAAAAGTGCAAAAAATTTTTTTTCGCAATAACTTTTGAACAAAACCTGAGCAAACGAAACTATTTTCTGAGCAAACGATGAGCAAACGATTTACATAGTTTTTACAAAAAAAATCGCATTTGGATGTGCCAACTTCACAGGGCTTAGATAATGCATTCTCAGAACTTAAAATGTTTTGAGGAGATATTTAATTTTTTTTAAAAGATTTCACTACAGGATGAAAGCTAATCGAATAAACTTTCTTCTAACATTTATAGCAATTAATAATTTTTACATTTTCATAAAAAATAGCCTTGGCTTACAACTTTGGATGAAAGCGATTAATCTACATTTGTACCCGTTCGGGTATACAAATTGAACAATTTGTCTCTTCACAGGATATTCTCGAAAAAATGCAATCAATTCGCCCCATATAAAGGGATGTAAAATTGTACTAGTCGCATGCTCCCTTGCGATTGATCCCGGACACGTCCCGTATTAATCGAATTTTTTGCAGGGTAGCGATCAAAGCGCTCTCACTTATACACTTGCATTTACAAATTTGCCGAGCCATGACCTAAATACTGTACAGCCGTTTTAAGAAAACTACATTTAGTTATATTGAAAAAATCCCGCTTTAGTTAGAACATCTAAAACAATTTTAAGCCTTTCAAACCCCAGCTCCTTTGTTGGAGACACAATCATTATGTCATCCATGTAAACAATTACGTATGAGTGAGCAAGATCTCCGAGCGCGTTCATAACTGCACGCTGAAAAACAGACGGCGCATTTTTTAGACCAAACGGCATCGTCAAAAATTCATATTGTCCTTCAGGTGTTACGAAGGCAGTGTATTCAACGGAGTCCGGGTGGATGGGGATCTGATGGTAACCGCTAGCCATGTCTAAGCTTGTGAAATAATTCGCACAACATAGTCTTGAAATTTGGTCACTGATAAGAGGCAAAGGGTATTTGTCAGAGACTGTGTTGGAATTAAGCTCTCTATAGTCTACGCAGAGTCGATCTGAACCATTTTTCTTTTTAACGAGTAAGATAGGGCTAGCAAAGGGAGATGAACTCGGTCGGATAATATTACATTTCTGTAACTCACTTACTTTAGCGCGAACGATTCCTTTTTCTTCAGGGCTGAGCCTGTATGGTCGCCTTTGTACCGTTTTATTAGGATCTACCAACCGAATTTTCATCTCGCCTGTACTAACCCTTGTACAAGGAGTCCCAATTATAAACGATTTAGCATATTGTTCAATTAATTTAATTAATTCATTTTTATCATTACCGCTTAACTCAGTATTGATATCTTTCAAGCTGCCAAAAGGCTGAGACATTTCACAAATATTTACATGTTTTGATTTTAAAACTTCAAATTTATCAAAAGACAACATTGCATCAAATCCCTGATTAAGAATCTCTCGCCCAATTACAATGTCATTTTTTAAATGATTATCCTGTACTACATGAAATAATATTTCAACGACATTTTCGTTAATAGTAACATTACTTAAGATTTGCAACGTACTATATATTCCCCCATCACCAATTCCCCTTAATATAACAACATTATTTACACGCTTGCCAGATAACTTATGGCCAATACTGTCTCTTATAAGTGAACACTCTGCGCCAGAATCAAAACAAATTGGATAAACCTCACCTCGTTGTGTCATACTTCCTTTTGGTTCTGCCGCAAAACACTGATTTATGGTCTTTTGTTTAATCTCGCCCTGTTTAGCTGCATTTCCATTCTTTGAACATTGGTTTGCGAAATGACCAGGTTGACCACATCGATAACAAGACACGCTTGATTTGTCCTTCTGATTCTTATTATCTCCAGCTTGTCGCATCTTTAATCTGCACTCCGCTATCTTATGTCCAGGCTTTTTACAAAAATGGCACACCCCAACAGACATCTTTGCTTTTTTATTATTAGGCGCAGCACATTCAGTCATACTCGCACTACGTTTCTTATCGAAAGTAAAAGCCTTTAATTCCAATTGTAGTTTGCTTCTTGTTCTCACATTCGTTGTAAAAATAATTCGTTGCAAACGGCTATCAATATTCGCCATATGCGCCAGAACAGTTGAAACAGCAATCTCTTCAACGCTCATGTTGCGCCACTTTGTTACTAATGACGTCACCAAACGACTAGCAAAAACAGCATGACATTCGCCAACCGATGGGCGACTATTCAGCAAATTCAAAAACATGGCTGCTGGCGTCTCTTCGCTTTCATAACGTTGTGTGAACAGTTCTTTGAACTGTTCCCATTTAATACCAGGATAGGAAATCTGCGTTAACCACTGCGAAGCGCTACCTTCCATGCAATTGCTCAGTGCCATAACAAGGCTTCCTCAAGCTGTTTCTCCGATAATATAATGTCAGCCGTACTACACCATTGCGATGCATCGACATTCATTGCTTCGGGGTTAAATTTTGGCAATGTGACCGTAGTGTTCTGTTGCTGTACGTGTGTCGATGTCTGCATAGCTTTTGCAAGAGCAATGAAGTTTCGATTTTGCATTTCAAGAAAAATACGCCATTGCTCTTCAGAAAATGTAGGAGTCGGTTCTGGTCCCGCTTCTGATGACGAACCGTTAAGTATTTGCTCTGGTGAACATGAATTATCCTCCATGTTTCTAATTAATATTTTACTGAAAATAAGGCCAAACAACGAATTCCACGATTGCTGCCGGTTTCACTGTTCGTTTTAGACTATCGCAATTAGGGACACGAATTTCGATACGATACGATACCAAATCGATATTTTTTTCATTTGATACCGATACTTTTTACTCGATTCTTTTGCACCGATATTTTTTGGCATCGAGTACTTCAACTACAGTATCGAACAAATGAGTATATTCAGTGATGGAAAATTAAAATTGTGTCATATTTGTCGAAAAAATTGTGCAACGCATAATAGTGCTGAAAATCGGTCGAGTGTGCAGAAGTGGCAAGCTGCTTCCTAAAGGGCCGAAAAATGCACAAGCACGAGTAATTTTAAATCGCCGGTACATATCGAAAAATAGGTCTGATCCATGTGCTGAAATAATTGCAGGTTTGGGCAGCTTCGTAAGGTTTTTTGTATGACCTTATATGAAGTTATTCAAATCTATTTATTCATTATCACATTAAACGAGGCGCACACTTACCACCGAAACTTGCTTACAATTTGCAATTACTATGCGATAGAAATAATGATAACTGGAGATATAGGATTATGTATATTTCATTTTCATACGATAATTTGACGTTTGCCAATAAAAAATCGTCAATATCTTTTTTCTTTTTCACTTTACTAAAAACACGTTATAAACAAAAAAGGATCGTTTTCCATTAATGCCCATATGACACTACGTTTTTTCCTGGTATTCTACAAGGTTTTTTGTGTGGAAGAGTTGGTCAAATACAGTTTTGTGTTGGTGCAAGGGAGTAAGCTATGTTGGAAAAAACCAACGAAATACCATCTAGGCGGTTAAAAACAAATGAGCCAGCTTGTATTACGATAGGTTTTTTGACATTCGGCACTTTTTTCTGACAATTGTTTCAATTTGACAACTATAAAATAAATTATTTTTAAAATATAAAATATATGTAAATACAAATTTTAAATTTGCCTCTTGTAAGCTTCTGCTTTGGCCGTAAGGGGAAAGAAGTCCGGTAGAAAAATCATACTGAGCAATGGCTTCTCTTTATAACATGGAATGCACAGCTATTCTGCCACTTGCGTTTCATCATTTTTTTTTTGTTTCGATAATTTAAACTGAAATTTCCAAAAAAAATTCAATGTTGGATACATATAATCTCAATAATTGTTAATGTTATTTAGGATATTTATTTTTTAAAATACTAAATATTTTGCAAGTATCTTTTTACAACTGTGATTGCATTAAATACACCTGTTGTTTTGTAAAAGCTGTTGGTTTGTAAAAAATGTTTTCAGGAACTTAATAAAATTGTATAATTTTTTTAAGCAGCTTGAGCTATTCTTATGAGTTGGAAACGGATTTACCTCAAAATCAAAACTTTGGAACCAGCCATGGCATACTATGCCATGAAATTAGCATTAATACAGCGACATGCGTATGCCTCAGGATGCAGTTTTATTGCGTTTTTGGTAACTTTCTAGAAGACGGTGCAACTTTAAACCGTTTCAATAAATATCTTTTAAAAGTGGAAAAATCTTTTATCTCCGCGTTCGAATTCATAATCTAGAAGTCATAACGCGTCGATTGGTACCTCTTTTAACTATTTTAGAGGAATTATTAAGGTTGCACCTTCTAGAAAATTACCGCTTTCGATACCGATACTTTGAGTATCGAGTAGTTTAGTTTCGATATTATCGGGTTCGCGATTCTTTTTAACCGATATTTTAAATGAGTACCAGATCGATGCTTTTGATTCGATATCGTGTCCCTAATCGCAATTTTTAACCAGGTGTCTATTCATTGCCGACAACCATCTACAAATTGAATTCGCCGCAAGTGGTACTGTTGTTATTGTCCTGCTCACTCAACAGCAATCGGGACTACGTTCAGCCGTCGTTCAGTGTTGTCTCTCGCTATCAATTATTTGCTTGTATAGTGTATGCTCTCTCACAAGACATATTAAATAGAATAATACTATTTGCAAACAAAGGATAGCAAATCAGCCGGAGTAAATAGAAAAGAAACCAAAACAACAGGTGGATACACAAAGTAATATAAACCTGCGCAGCGTTGCCGCTGGGAAAAATTATATATTCCGACACATACATATCTATCTATGGCCCAAAAAAGGTTTGTAATTCGGCACACTTCCCCATTTAATTAAAATATTTGTTTTTTTTTTCTAAATAATCCTGTAGTGAGTTTCTGTAACTCATATCGATCAATGTTCTCTACTGAAATAGTCGATTTGACGTCATCATGACGTCATTCTCGATGCATGCGTTTCTGTATGAAAATGAGTCGAATGGATCGATAGAACTGACCAATCAGCTGATATATTCCATTCCAATTCAGTAGGAATGATCGATTAAAGGTGTTTCTGTAAGCAAAATAGTCGATATAATATATTATTATTATCTATACTCGCCAACTTTTTAAACGGTGAGAAAGCTTTCACCGGTCGAAAAAATAACTTTCACAGCCGAATTCACCCAGAATGTAAGTATATTTTAATTAAAACAAATTATTTATGTATATACATGCTATATATTGTTGAATATATTTTTAAATTTATTTAATATATATTTAAAGGATTTGTAGAGTCTCTTAAGGAGCGTCTTTGTACTCTCAAAGAATTTCTCCTGTCCTCTTGTATGGCGAATGTTAAAACTAATAGAATCATACTCACTGAAATTTAATATTTTACTTTTGGGTTTTGGTCGTTTTTTTTTTTTTAATTTGATAACTACTTTATTATTGAGCTCTCAAATTTAATATTTTAGTTTATTTGCATTTTTGCTATTTTGCAATTTATTTGTTGTTTACATTTATTTAGGCGTTTAAGTTCTCGATTGACGTTCCATTTCCATCACTGTTCCAAATTTTATCGATTAATGCTCATAGAAACACTCGCTATCGATCAATAGAGAAGTTTTGATAGAATCGATATGACCTCATCAAAATAGACAAATCCACTCGATTTCTTACAGAATCACAACGTGTCATAAAGCCATAAGTATGTCAAAATAAAATATAGACGGAAATAGTTATAAAAACTTTTCCGAAGCCCTGTGAATAAGTAAACAAAAACAGCTGATCAAATACTCAAAGACATATCGTGCAGATTTGTATTTATTTAGTACACAAACTGAATCCCCTAATTGTGTGTTTATTTCAACGATTGTGTATCACTATGCTAACATTATTTGAATAATAATCTCACTTACTTTAAAGACTAACTTGTTTTTACTTATTATTTATTTTCAGAACTTCTTCAGACTTCATCGTTTGCGGAAATTGGGACTTAGTGACAATGAGATAGCGCGATTACCGCCAGACATTCAAAATTTCGAAAACTTAGTGGAACTCGATGTTTCACGCAATGGTAAGCAGGGATTCCAAATACTTAATATTTTTAAATTTCAGCTAAAAAATCATGCTAAAGCAGAAATGCTAAGTGCAAAAGAAGTACAGAAGTACAGTACAGATGCATCAATTTTTATTTTTTCAATTTTAAGTAGGTATGTATATAAAAAAATTATTTTTAATAATTACACTGTCCAACAGTGATTTCTCAACACGTAACGCTAGTAATCATAAAAGAGGATGTCTCCCAGACCAAGCCCAGTGAAGCTGGACCCCCATTCAATGGATTTGAAAATTATTAGGCTGGGAATTATGTGCTAATTTGTTCCAAAAAAAAATTTTTGTGCTCCAATTTTAAGGGTTTTTTTATATGTCAAAATTGGTGGTGCAGCTTCAGCGGTATGGGCGGTACCACTCCCACTTTTCCGATGATGGCTATTTTATGTGTTACGGCTTCCTGGGTATTATAGTAAATAATCATGTTTAATTTCCGTACCACGGTTCAAAAGTTATAAGAGATTAAATGAACAGATTTTCATATTTCTTCTTCTTCTTGATTGGCGCTTAACCGTCTAGACGATTCTGGCCGAGTCCAACAGAGCGCGCCAATTGCTTCTGTTTCGTGTAGCATGGCGCCACTTGGGAACACCTAGGGAGGCAGCATCGATGTCCACCTGATTTTCCCAACGCAGTGGAGGTCTCCCTTTTCTTTTGCGTTCAGCGGGTTTCGATAGAAATGCTTTCTTGGCCGGAGCGCCTTCGTCCATTCTCACGACATGACCTGCCCAACGCAGCCGCTGGATCTTTATTCGCTGAACAATGTCGATGTCTGTGTAAAGCTCGTACAGCTCATCGTTAAATCTCCGTCGATACTCGCCCACGCCAACGCGCAAAGGTCCATAAATCTTACGAAGAACTTTTCTCTCGAATACTCCAAGTGCCATCTCATCTGATTTTGAAATTGTCCATGCTTCTGCGCCGTACATGAGGACTGGAACGATGAGCGTCCTGTAGAGTGTGATTTTTGTTTGTCGAGAGAGGACTTTACTTTTCAGTTGCCTACTTAGTCCGAAGTAGCATTTATTGGCAAGCGTGATTCTTCGTTGGATCTCCGTGCTGACATCATTCTTGGTGTTAGTGCTGGTTCCCAGATAGACGAAGTCCTTAACAGTTTCGAATTTGTAGCTATCAGCATTGACGTGGCTGCCAAGGCGTGCTGTTTCTTTGTGTGATGACAGGAGGTACTTCGTCTTGTCCTCGTTGACCGCCAAACCCAATCAGATTGACGATAGGCTTCAGTCTTTCGCACAATACACTTGCTAAGACCTTATATGCGATATTCAGGAGGCTTATCCCACGATAATTGGCGCGTACTGTGGATTCTCCTTTTTTGTGGATTGGGCAGAGCACACTTAAGTTCCAATCGTCGGGCATGCGCTCGTCCGACCATATTCTGCATAAGAGGATTTTCATATTTCGGTTTCATATAAAAAATTCCTACCTTTTTCATATTGCGATCCATTTTTTTTACTTCAGAATATCTTAGGGAGTAAAATTTTGCAGATGTGGCAAATTTTTTTTTATGGAAAAGAGATCGAAAACACAATTTTTTTGACCATTTTTGAAAAAATTTCATACAAATTTCACAAAAATTTAACTTAAAAAGTCAGGTGTTTATTGGTGTCACAAAGAGCTTTCCAAAAACGCCACTGCCGACCAAAATGGAAATATTTTATATTTACGTTTGTTTTTACATGGCCGTTTAATTATAATACATAATTCTTTTTATGAGAATTTTATAGAGCTATTGGCCAGTTTTTAACTAAGAAAAATTGAAAATTTTTTTTTGTTAGAAGTTATGGATCCATTTCGGAGACCACCACATCCCCTCATCAGACTTCTTCAGGCGACCTCAACCGAGGATCGAACTTAAGTCTTCGATTGGTAATCCAATGACATCCAATTGAGCTACTACTGCCGTCAGCTTTGTTTCGCTTAAATCTCAATTTTCCTTTTATTACAATATACATACCAACAACAGTAGCTTAATGACTCTCTCTTTTAAATTTTTCCTAGTTAAAAACTGGCCAATCTTCTATATATATAAGGATGAAAGTTTGTTTGTTTGTTTGTTTGTTTGTTTGTATGTTTGTTCCCTATGGACGCCGAAACTACCGGGCCGATCACATTCAAATTTTGACACAATGATCACCTGGTATTAGATTGAAATTATGACCACATTTAATCCTGGTATCTCAACCCCTTCCCGAGATATAGGCCAAAATATGGACCCAGATTCCTCCGAAATATTTTTCTGCATTATTGGTATCAAATTAAAGATATCAATCAGAGCTTCAATAGAGAGTTCATTCCGTTCCAATTTTCCAGTCGGTTCTCCAGATAGAGACCAAAACGTGGACCCGGATGACCCCAAATATTTTTTCGCAATATTGGTATCAAATTAAAGATACTGATCAGGGTAGCCATATGTATTTTACACGATACGGATATCTCAATCGGTTCCCGGGATTGAGGCCGAAACATGGACCTAAATAGCCCCCGAAATATTTTTGACCATTATTGGTATCAAATTAAAGGTATCAATCAGAGCTTCAATAGGGAGTTCATTCCATTCCACTTTTCCAGTCGGTTCTCTAGATAGAGACCAAAACGTGGACCCGGATGACCCCAAATTTTTTTTTCGTAATATTGGTATCAAATTAAAGGTATCAATCAGAGCTTCAATAGGGAGTGCATTCCATTCCAATTTTCCAGTCGGTTCTCTAGATAGAGACCAAAACGTGGACCCGGATGACCCCAAATTTTTTTTGTAATATTGGTATCAAATTAAAGGTACTGATCAGAGTAGCCATATATATTTTCACTATACGGATATCTTAATCGGTTCCCGGGATTGAGGCCGAAACATGGACCTAAATAGCCCCCGAAATATTTTTGGCCATTATTGGTATCAAATTAAAGGTATAATGAGAGCTTCAATAGAGAGTTCATTTCATTCCAATTTTCCAGTCGGTTCTCTATATAGAGACCAAAACGTGGACCCGGATGACCCCAAATATTTTTTCGTAATATTGGTATCAAATTAAAGGTGCTGATCAGGGTATCCATTTATATTTGACATTATACGGATATCTCAATCGGTTCCCGGGATTGAGGCCGAAACATGGACCTAAATAGCCGCCGAAATATTTTTGGCCATTATTGGTATCAAATTAAAGGTATCAATCAGAGCTTCAATAGAGAGTTCATTCCATTCCAATTTTCCAGCTGGTGCTCCAAATAGAGACCAAAACGTGGACCCAGATGGCGTCAAATATTTTTTCGCAACATTGGTATCAAATTAAGGGTATCAATCAGAGCTTCAATAGAGAGTTCATTCCATTCCAATTTTCCAGTCGGTTCTCTAGATAGAGACCAAAACGTTTACCCGGATGACCCCAAATATTTTTTCGTAATATTGGCATCAAATTAAAGGTACTGATCAGGGTAGCCATATAAATTTTACACTATACGGATATCTTAATCGGTTCCCGGTATTGAGGCCGAAACAGGGACCTAAATAGCCCCCGAAATATTTTTGGGCATTGTTGGTATCAAATTAAAGGTATCAATCAGAGCTTCAATAGAGAGTTCATTCCATTCCACTTTTCCAGTCGGTTCTCTAGATAGAGACCAAAACGTGGACCCGGATGACCCCAAATATTTTTTCGTAATATTGGTATCAAATTAAAGGTATCAATCAGAGCTTCAATAGGGAGTGCATTCCATTCCAATTTTCCAGTCGGTTCTCTAGATAGAGACCAAAACGTGGACCCGGATGACCCCAAATTTTTTTTGTAATATTGGTATCAAATTAAAGGTACTGATCAGAGTAGCCATATATATTTTACACTATACGGATATCTTAATCGGTTCCCGGGATTGAGGCCGAAACATGGACCTAAATAGCCCCCGAAATATTTTTGGCCATTATTGGTATCAAATTAAAGGTATAATGAGAGCTTCAATAGAGAGTTCATTTCATTCCAATTTTCCTGTCGGTTCTCTAGATAGAGACCAAAACGTGGACCCGGATGACCCCAAATATTTTTTCGTAATATTGGTATCAAATTAAAGGTGCTGATCAGGGTATCCATTTATATGTGACACTATACGGATATCTCAATCGGTTCCCGGGATTGAGGCCGAAACATGGACCTAAATAGCCCCCGAAATATTTTTGGCCATTATTGGTATCAAATTAAAGGTATCAATCAGAGCTTCAATAGAGAGTTCATTCCATTCCAATTTTCCAGTTGGTGCTCCAAATAGAGACCAAAACGTGGACCCGGATGGCCCCAAATATTTTTTCGCAACATTGGTATCAAATTAAGGGTATCAATCAGAGCTTCAATAGGGAGTTCATTCCATTCCAATTTTCCAGTCGGTTCTCTAGATAGAGACCAAAACGTTTACCCGGATGACCCCAAATATTTTTTCGTAATATTGGCATCAAATTAAAGGTACTGATCAGGGTAGCCATATAAATTTTACACTATACGGATATCTTAATCGGTTCCCGGGATTGAGGCCGAAACAGGGACCTAAATAGCCCCCGAAATATTTTTGGGCATTGTTGGTATCAAATTAAAGGTATCAATCAGAGCTTCAATAGAGAGTTCATTCCATTCCAATTTTCCAGTCGGTTGTCCAAAATATATTAGTAATCATGATGTACACCGATATGTGCACCGGATGGCCATGGAAAGTTGTTGATAAGGAACGTGAGACGGGGGGAGAGAGAGAGAGTAGTATAAGAGGAGAAAGAGATAGGGGGAACGGGAAATGCTAACTGGTGGGGAGACCGGTAGGGAAGGGAGTGGCATAGTGTGATTTGTCGCAGCGAAGTGTGACGGGTATTTGCTAGTATATTATAAATGTGAAATGGAAATTGTGTTTAAACTCAATTGGCGAGAAAACCGCTGAACGGATCCTCACGAAACTTTGCACACCTAGGTATTTTCACCCGGTAATTGCTATAGGCATATTTTTAATCTGATAAAAAGTCAGGGATGGGCACCTCCCATACAAAATTTTCCTTTTTTTCGTAATATCTCTTGAAATATTTGTACTAGAATAATGAAAATTTTTGTGAAGGAATAATACAAAAATATATACTCAACGGATAAACAATTTAGGTCTTGGTAAAGCAGGGATGGGCACTCTCCTCCCATATAAACTGAAATTTTCACATCGAATATCTCTGGAAATATTTGTAGTAGGGTACTGAAAACTGGTGTGAGGGCATATGAGATAACTATGTATTAAACGGGAAAAACACTAGGTCTTGGTAAAGCAGGGATAGGCACCTCCCATACAAACTGAAACTTCCACAGCGAATATCTCTGGATATATTTGTAGTAGGGTACTGAAAACTGGTGTGAGGGCATGTGAGATAACTATATATTAAACGGGAAAAACACTAGGTCTTGGTAAAGCAGGGATGGGCACCTCGAATACAAACTGAAATTTTCACATCGAATATCTCTGGAAATGTTTGTAGTAGGGTACTGAAAATTGGTGTGAGGGCATGTGAGATAACTATGTATTAAACGGGTAAAAACGCTAGGTCTTGGTAAAGCAGGGATGGGCACCTCCCATACAAAATGAAACTTTCACAGCGAATATCTCTGGAAATATTTGTAGTAGGGTACTGAAAACTGGTGTGAGGGCATGTGAGACAACTATGTATTAAACGGGTAAAACTGCTAGGTCTTGGTAAAGCAGGGATGGGCACCTCCCATACAAACTGAAATTTTCACATCTCATATCTCTGGAAATATTTGTAGTAGGGTACTGAAAATTGGTGTGAGGGCATGTGAGATAACTATGTATTAAACGGGTAAAAACGCTAGGTCTTGGTAAAGCAGGGATGGGCACCTCCCATACAAACTGAAACTTTCACAGCGAATATCTCTGGAAATATTTGTAGTAGGGTACTGAAAACTGGTGTGAGGGCATGTGAGAGAACTATGTATTAAACGGGTAAAAACGCTAGGTCTTGGTAAAGCAGGGATGGGCACCTCCCATACAGACTGAAATTTTTACAGCGAAAATCTCTTGAAATAATTATAGTAGGGTACTGAAAATTGGTGTTGGGCATATGAGATAATTACGTACTCAACGGACAAAAAAAAAATAAGAAAACTATCTTTGACGTCAAGAATGATATTTTTCTATGTAACTTTTTTGGACTAACTCAATATGCTAATATTTTTAAAAGCACGTGGTGTGAAACCCGCGGGTAACCTCTAGTAGCTCTATAAAATTCACATATAAATATTTTATGTTTGGGTGGCCCGTTTCAGAAATTCTTACTCTAAGTATTTTGTTTTTGATGATAAACGAAACGAAATAATTTCTATAATTTTTATTTGATACTAGCTGTACCCGGCCAAGCTTTGCTTTGTCTCACTTATAGGCATTTGAAGCCAAAAACGACACACTTTAAAATAAGTTCGAAGTATATAGAAGCCGAACTTACCTCGGGCTGCAGAGCTTAGCAAAAGTCAGATAAGTTTAAAAAGGTGAAGGAAAAAATTGATATTTTCAAAAGTTTACATAGTCCTGCATTCCACTTCCCATTTGATACCATCGTTGCTTAAAAACATTCCGTGGCATCTGGGTCCAGTCTTTTACCCATTATTAAGTACCGGGCCTAAGAATCACTATGAAAAGAGATCTATGCAGCAGCCCTGGTCAACACCCCAGCAGTATTTGAGGTAAGGAGGTGCATATTCAATAGAATATTCATTATGAAAAATAGCCTGAAAGTAAGTTCAAAATTCATTGCTGAAAAAATAACTGAACACGCAGTGAAGACATCAGGTGTATTGAAATACATGCTATGGAAGTTCTCCCTGCGTATTCAGGCCTTTTTTCCTACAGAAACTCTCCCTTCTCGTTCGGCAGTTTTTAGGTAGTTGATTTTCGACGCCACCTCTATATAAAAACGAAAGGGAAAGTTCAGATATTAGAACTACAGTAAAACCCGCTTTAGTACCTCCCCGCTTTAGCACCTAACCCGTTTTAGTACCCAACATCTGCAGACACTACGGCTTTTGTAAAAAATATCGAACAAATTTACCCTTTTAAGTACCTCCCCGCTTAAATACTCAACCCGCCTAAGTACCATAATTTGTTGTGCATTAAATAAAATTTTACGTACGTTTTCCCCCGGTTAAGTACCTTTCTGAATACAATTGCTTTTTTCAAGCGGCAACTCATTATAATCGATTCTTTATTTATACCATTACTAATTTATCGAAAATCAAGATAAATATATACATCTTACTAATATTATAAATTTGAATGTAGCGATGTTTGGATGTTTGGATGTCCAGACGTTTGCTTTTGTTCCTCAAAAACGTGAGAATGGCAAGACGGATTTTGTTGAAATTTGGCAGGCATACAGGTTATAGTCTGGAAGGAAGTATAGGCTATTTTTTGTTTTTAATTTTGGGGGTTCCGACCCTGCTAAGGACCGTTACTTTTCGTTATATTTTTATTCCATATAACTATGAGTATACTGGAACTATACTTATGATATTTCGCATATAGGTATAGATAGATCGTACAATATAGGTATCAAACGAAAGGGGAAGGTCCCAGGTTACATTTGGACTTCGATATATTTCGATAAATTGATCGATAACTGAGTTATCGGTGAAAATGTTATTGCCCAAAAGCATTAAAATTATACTACAATATGGGTATCAAAGGAAAGGGGAAGGTCCCAGGTTTCATTTGGACTTCGATATGTTTCGATAAATTAATCGATAACTGAGTTATCGGTGAAAATGTGATTGCCCAAAAGCCTTAAACTTGCCCCACAATATGGCTATCAAACGAAAGGGGATGGCCCCAGGTTTCAATTGAACTTCGATATATTTCGATAAATTGATCGATAACTGAGTTATCGGTGAAAATGTTATTGCCCAAAAGCATTAAAATTACACTACAATATGGGTATCAAGCGAAAGGGGAAGGTCCCAGGTTTCATTTGGACTTCGATATGTTTCGATAAATTAATCGATAACTGAGTTATCGGTGAAAATGTGATTGCCCAAAAACCTTAAACTTGCCCTACAATATGGGTATCAGACGAAAGGGGAAGGCTCCAGGTTTCATTTAGGACTTCGATATATTTCGATAAACTGATCGATAACTGAGTTATCGGTGAAAATGTGATTGCCCCAAAACCTTAAACTTGCCCTACAATATGGGTATCAAACGAAAGGGGATGGCTCCAGGTTTCATTTGGACTTCGGCATATTTCGATAAATTTATCGATAACTGAGTTATCGGGGATTGCCCAAAAACCTTAACATTACCCTATAAAATGGGTATCAAACGAAAGGGGATAGCCCAAGGTTTTTTATTTGGATTTCTATATATTTCGATAAATTTATAGATAACTGAGTTATCGGTCAAAATGCGTTTCCCGAAAAACCTTAATATTACCCTACAATATGGGTATCAAACGAAAGGGGATGGTCCCAGGTTTCATTTGGACTTCGATATGCTTCGATAATTTATCGATGATTGAGTTATCGGTGAAAATGTGATTGCCCAAAAACCTTAAAATTAACGAACAAGGGGAAGTTTTTTAGTCTATGGACACACGGTTGGTGCGACGGCATCAATTACGGTGCATTGCCCACCCGCAAAAACAAAAAATAAAAGAAAACAGGTAAGAATTTAAATATTTCCCTTACGTTTGTTCTTACAGCCTCTTCTATAACCATCTTTGGGCCTTTTCACATTACTCTGCACGACTTTTGTCTTCAATGAATCCATTAAGATGAATTTTTGTTAATACATATTCAAACCCATGAGTTTACATTTTTTTCTCTTTATGCTGGACTTCGACAAACTGAATGTTGAAAGGGGACTTCGTAGGTGCGGACAAGACCGCGGGTAAAGACTAGTATAAAATAAAGATTCGTAAAAACAAAGAGCGTATTATGCAATATGAAATACGTTTTTAATTAATATGTAATCAAAATATTTTTTGTTGAATAAATTTTTTGTTTGTATTTAAATAAGTTATTTTCAATATTCTTAAAATTGTTAAATGTTTAACTACCCAACAGAAGGTACTAAAACGGGGTTGTTTAAGTACCCAACCTGAGGTACTAAAGCGGGTTCTTATAAGTACACAACCCGCTTAAGTACCTCAAATTCCTGTCAATTTTAGGTAAGGCACTTATGCGGGCTTTGCTGTACTTACATCTCTACTGAATATTCAGTAGGAAATATGTGCTGTTTTCCAGCTGATAAATACTGCTGGGACCTTTCATTTTATATCAGTATTTCTCAGTAGCATTCCGCGGTTGTCCAGGTCCACGTATAGACCCACATCTGGGGCTTTGACCTAGGAATCATAACACTATACGACAAAATCTACTTTTTTTCTGGGTATTGGACCAACCCAATTTTTTCGAAGAGATTGACACATAAGAAAAAAATATGTATACGCCATTTTTCGAAGTTAGCCTCCAAAATTTAGTAATGGGCTTTGGAATTTCGAAATTTGACCCTCCCTAATTTGATTGCAATGTTTAAAAAATTGAAAAATAAAAAATGTGGGTGTGATCCGCCTTATTTTCGAACTCGACTGGTATAAATTTTTTTTTTCAAAGCTTATGTAGCAAATGTTATAAGGGGTCAAAGGTCAAATCTTCAAAAAAATTAAAAGTCGGATATATCCATTTCTTTCCAACCGATTTCGAAAGTCTTCATAGCGTTGTAAAGGTGATTTGATATGCTCACCTTTATCCTTTTTTAAGTAAAAATTTTATGAAAAAAAATGCCCGAAAAAATGTTTTAAGTAGTATATCTCGAACTTTTTGCCAGCGATTGCGAAAACCTTCACGCTGTTATATAGGTGCTTGAATTCCCTTGCCTTTGATATGCACAGCTTTATGGTCGATGAATGAAAATTTTATAAAAACAACACTTAAAAAAATACCAAAAAAACTAAAATATTTAAACACATACTTTTTTCCACTGTGCTCACCAACAATTGCAATTGATGCCGGTCAAGTATGCCGTGATTTTAAAGTGTGTAAATGCGCACAATGATATTTAGTATTAAATCAATCGCACCCGATTTTACTCCGAGTTAATATTAGCAGATTTTTAATTAAAAAATGGCGGATGAAGTATGTCAAGCAATTGTAGCATGTCAGAAATATTTGAGCACATTCAACTCGTAATTTAAAACACAAAAATATGGAATGCACTAAAAGTGCATTCAACCTATCTCATTTATTAAAATTTATAACGTAAACAAACAACAGCCAAATTTTATGCTGACGCCGTATTTCTGATTTGTCGCATTTGCCTTTAAGCTAAGTCGTATGTACGTATGTATGTGCACGGGCACTTGACTACACTTTAAATGCATAAGCCGTACATATGTACATACATATCTACATAGCTAGTAAGAATTAGTGTAAATATGTATTATAGTAAATAAGTAGTACATAAGAAATTTTGTGTATAAAAGGGATTGATTTTGTTCAATAAACAATCAATTATT
The DNA here is from genome assembly GCA_960531455.1 of Urophora cardui. Taxonomy (NCBI): domain Eukaryota; kingdom Metazoa; phylum Arthropoda; class Insecta; order Diptera; family Tephritidae; genus Urophora; species Urophora cardui. The sequence continues at coordinate 79,289,147 of OY482672.1, read as the reverse complement.
GACTCGCTGTCTTAATAGCGAGACCACAAAATACTTGTTTTATTCGCCGAAGAAAGGGCGACAGAATACAATTCTACAATCGAATTTTTGTTTTGGTTGTGCTAAATTTAATATAAAAACACGACCACCTTCGAATTTCTCTAACATTTCCTTGTACCACTTGGTATGTGCCTGTTTTTGCTCTTCTTTCGAATTCTGTGGGATGCAACGACTGCAAAGCTTCTTGGCATGAAACTGATCGTTCAAAATATATTACCGCCATTCCTAAGGATGCGTCTATCTTACTATACAGTTTGTCAATTAATTCTTTGCAAAATGAAAACAGTTCAGAAATTTGTTTTCATACTGGTATTTGGTCAACTAAGCTTAACTTTATAATTTTTTTTAAAATGCTAATATTAAGTTAAATATGTTTACAACATTTAGGACCAAAAAGATCCAAAACTTAAAGCATAGAAAGAACAGAAAAAACAAAAGTTCAAAAAATTATAAAAAACATTTTGTCAATTAATTCTTTGCAATTTTTTCATATGTGACAGAAACTGAAAAAAAAGCAGACCGGATCGTTGAAATTTTGGTGTGACGGCCACTAGCCTTAACCACACATTGTAGACGAAGGGTTATGGAATAAATCAAGTCCTTCAGCCCATAAATTTAGCGTATTTTATACCATTCTTCCTGAATGGCATTAATTACAACATTTTTCGCTAGTAGACCTTGGTTTTCTGCCTCGTTATTTCAAGAAAGGCCAAAATTTTTTGATTGGGTTTAAGCTAGGACTTTGGGCAGGTGCATAAATTGCTTTGGTGCAATTATGCAGTACCAAAGTCCTGCACAGGAACGATTTATATTTAGGATCGTTGTTCAGGTACAGCTTTTACTTGAATTTATTGGCGCTTTTTGGTTAAAAAATGCAATTTTGCATTGCGATTCTCGACTACTCGTGTCAAGCTAAAACTCCTTCGTCATCAGGTCATTAAAAATCCGCAGTCCGCCTTCACCCTTTTTAGATTAACGAACTCGACATTATAGCACACAATTTTCGAAACATCAGATTTTGTCTAATATTCTTCTGTAGCAGAGCTGTGTTGGTCGTTCTCGAATTTTTTCTGTGTCCATCGCGATGCATCGTGCGTATTTTTGTTCCATCCCGAAAACGAACACCAATTTTTTTTGCACAGCTCTGCTACAGAAGAATATTAGACCAGATGTGATGTTTCGAAAATTGACTGCAATAATGTCGAGTTCGTTATTCTCAAAAGGGTGAAGACGGACTGCGGATTTTTAATGACCTGATGACGAAGGAGTTTTAGCTTGACACAAGTAGTCGAGAATCGCAATGCAAAATTGCATTTTTTAACCAAAAAGCGCCAATAAATTCAAGTAAAAGCTGTACATGAACAACGATCCTAAATATAAATCGTTCCTGTGCAGGACTTTGGTACTGCATAATTGCACCAAAGCAATTTATGCACCTGACCAAAGTCCTAGCTTAAACCCAATCAAAAAATTTTGGCCTTTCTTGAAATAACGTGGCAGAAAACCAAGGTCTACTAGCGAAAAATGTTGTAATTAATGCCATTCAGGAAGAATGGCATAAAATACGCTAAATTTATGGGCTGAAGGACTTGATTTATTCCATAACCCTTCGTCTACAATGTGTGGTTAAGGCTAGTGGCGGTCACACCAAAATTTCAACGATCCGGTCTGCTTTTTTTTCAGTTTCTGTCACATATGAAAAAATTGCAAAGAATTAATTGACAAAATGTTTTTTATAGTTTTTTGAACTTTTGTTTTTTCTGTTCTTTCTATGCTTTAAGTTTTGGATCTTTTTGGTCCTAAATGTTGTAAACACATTTAACTTAATATTAGCTTTTAAAAAAAAATTAAAAAGTTAAGCTTAGTTGACCAAATACCAGTATGAAAACAAATTTCTGAACTGTTTTCATTTTGCAAAGAATTAATTGACAAACTGTAGGTCATATGCCGATCTGACAAAATCATTTCACGCACTCCATCAATATTTTTCGCGACAACAGAGCTGCAAGGACGTACTTCGCGAAGAGCGCCATAAAACGTTGATTATCCACGCTTAAAATCTGCGAACTATTTTTAACCCAAAGTTTCGGATGATGCTTCATCCCCAAATAACAACTACGATAAACCGTATCGAAAATCATAAAAAATCACCACTGGGAAGTCACGCTCCGAAATCTCAATTTTTTACACAATTATTACTCTCGTTAGGTTTTTAACAGGCATTAGAAACTAGGGCTACCGTGTGGTATCACAATGGGCCAGCTCGGCCTAAGTATGCCCCCGCTTTCTTGAATTGCGGAGGCTGCGAACTCAACCTAACCTAACCTAGGTTTTGTTGAAACGAAACCGAGCAGTTTGAAATCGAACTGTCAACTGAATTATACGTCAAAACGCCGTAGAACGCTGGCAATACAGGAAGTCTTGATTCAGCGAACTTTTGCAGTGCCCTCGTAAAATGTATAAATACTTATTTAAGGTGAAAGGGAAAGAGTTGGCGCTGGGAATTTTTTTCCCAGTTTATTATATGGTCCTTAGGATCAGATTATATTTTTAATCATTAAAATTAATCCACTTAAACGATTTTTTTCCATAGATATTCCAGACATTCCTGACGACATCAAACACCTACAAAATCTCCAAGTTGCAGATTTCAGCTCCAATCCCATTCCAAAACTACCTTCAGGATTTTCTCAACTCAAAAATTTAACAGTTTTAGGCTTAAATGATATGTCTCTTACAACATTACCACTCGATTTTGGATGGTAAGTTTATTAATTGGTAATATTATTGACGCAAATGCTTTTATGTAAAAAAATTAAGATTATGACCTCTATTCTACAATTCATCGGGATTTCGATCGCGGCGACGGCGATGTATTGTATAAGTATTTTTTATTTTATTTTATTAATAAATTTAAAAGTTAATGTTCTTTTGTTGAACATGGAAATTCTAATACTATAAAATTTAATTTTTTGATATTCAAAAATTTCAATGAGTAAAAGATACAAAGAATATTTAACAATAATTAAAAGTAATTCTTTTACAAATTAATTCCCACATAAAAAATGTATACTTAGTATATTTATTATATTTTATTAAAAAATTTAATAGTTCTCTTTTGTAAATAATAATATAAAATTTTTATTTTTTGATATTCAAAAATTTCAATGAGTAAAAGACGAAAGAATATTTAACAATAATTAAAAGTAATTATTCAATAAAGTAATTCCTACAAGCGACTGCTGCGACAAAACGAAAATTGGTATTCTGGTTTAAGACGTTTCGAACAAAAGTGTTTTTAAGTGTTAAACTACGTTCGAATCAGTGTTATGTAGCGTTTATGCGAAATCATATGTATTTTTTAACAGCAAATTTTTATTTTCACTAAGTCTTAGATAATATTTTCAGAAAGAATATAATAAATAGTTAAAAAATGCATTCCATTGCTGCAGCAGCTTTATTAGTGGAAAAAGAAATGGAAGAACAAAGGAGTTTCAACATTAATTTTAACTAAATTTTTTTAAAATATTGCTTTTTATTATAAAAAAGTGCCAATATAAATGAAAACAACTTTTCAGAATACTGTCACCAAGTTTCATGCGAGAATACCTTGTGATTCGGAAATTAACACCGGCTCAGTTTTGATATAATGAACCAATTTTATTTATTTACAAACTACTGGGAATTTTTCAATGAAACTTTCAGGAAATATTCTTTGAAGGATAATTCATCTAATTTTAACACTTTCAAATTAAATTATAATATTAAAGTTCTGCAGGGTTATTTTCATAACCCGCGGCCGATGGCCGGTAACGCGAAGAGGTTTTTTACACACACATTACATTAACAAGGAATATCTCCTGCACTATAATCGTCCGGCAGGTGGGACATTTTTTTGTAATCTGTGAGAACCCCATACCCTCCAGAAAAACAAATTTTTATCGGATCCTGATGCATTATACACAAATTTTCCCTTAACACCAATGGTACATAAGTAATTGCGATCCCCACTTTAACTGTTAGTAATTTTAAATTATGAAGAAACTGGACTCCATGAACTCAGTGGCAATGAAAATGCCAACTTTAGTGAAAATAACGTTTATAGATTATTTCCACAATGTTTCATGCGAAAACCACTTGCATTTGTTATGTTTTACACTATTCATCGCAATCCATGGATGACGCTCCGCATTGGTCAATATTGTTGCATAAATTTAAAAATCAAAGCTAAATTACATTAAATTGGTAATGTTTCCAAAAATAATAAAAATTGGTATTGCCTCCGACACACAAAAACCGACGGACAAAATCGATCCGATTAACTGTAAAAAATTCGATCCATCGTAAACCAGAATGCCGATTTACGAACTTCGAAAAACTCGAATCGAATTGCGATCCGATAAAAGTGAATCGTAATCCGGAATAGGGGCATATAATAAATTTTTAACTCCAATATCACTGGATCACAAAATCAAATTTTTTTTCCGTACTCTGGACGCCACTATCACATCCACATGAAAAATCGGCCGCTGATTCCGAAAATGGAGTTCAATATTTATTTCAATAATTATATGGGAAGGTTTTTGAGATAACGGCAATTTACCGTTATTCGGCCAATGGATCCACTTAGTATTGTGTATACGAGACTCGTATTACGAGTATGACGAGCTCAAAGCAAAAATTAGAAATATTTTTCTCAGAGTAAAAACGAACTATCTTACAAACAAAAAAACGCGAAAACTCGAAGCGCAAAATCATGCCGGCCTTAAGAAAAAGGGTAACCAAGATGTTTTGCCAGCATTTGTTTCGTTTTTGCTCTGAGAAAAAATATGTCTAATTTTTGCTCTGAGCTCGTCATATCTTGAACTTACTGAGCTTTCTACGTTGAAGTGACACCACGACGACGAAAGGAAATGAAATTTCCTATACATGGCTCCTATAACATTTTTCTCTAAGGTGTTAAGTAATGGCACTTACGTGTTACCAGCCTTATATGGGAATAAATGAAAACACTATGAATTCTATTTTATTTATTTTCCATCTAACTAATGAATCACTTTATTCAATAAATATTTCAATAAGTACAAAACTTTAGCGCGATGTTATAGCGATAGCGGCAGCAGTCGAGATCCCACTAACTTTTGTGTCGGCATATAGACAAAAAAGCCGAGTAAGGTGGTGGGTGGCAGTTCTCCGCATTTGCCTCGGTGAATTCTGCCGACCGGTGTTACCCTCAGTCGGAGAATTCAATCATGTCCTCAACACTAGGTCTTATAGTTTCTGAAATATTGATGAGTCAAGTTGAATTTTTTAATTTTTATGAAAAAAATTGAGGATTACGGAATAAGCGGCCGATTTTTACATATAGATAGGATAGTGGCGTTCAGAATATTTTTTGGCTATAGACTAGTATAATTACTTGTTTTTAGCTTGACCCAATTGGAATCGTTGGAGTTGCGCGAGAACTTATTAAAACATTTGCCTGAATCTATAAGGCAATTGACGAAACTTAAACGATTGGATTTGGGCGACAATGAGATTGAAGAACTGCCGCCATATTTGGGCTATTTACCTGGCTTACAGGAGCTCTGGTTGGATCACAACCAGTTAGAGAGACTCCCACCTGAAATTGGATTACTCACAAATTTGACATATCTCGATATTTCCGAAAATCGGTAAATATTGTACAAATATGTATAAATTCGATTTCATATTTCATCCTCTAATTTTCTTATAGGTTAGAGAAATTACCCAACGAAATTGGAGGTCTTATAAATTTAACTGACTTGGATCTGGCACAAAACTTACTAGAGTCGCTGCCCGATGGAATTGCAAAGCTGAATCGATTAACAATTCTAAAATTGGATCAAAATCGCTTACAAAAGTTAAATCCAACCATAGGATCGTAAGTGTTTATACTGTTATTGAATTTACATTTAAAAAAAACTGACAAAACAAAAAAGCAGCGGCCTTTCATGAGTGGACCGGAATAGGGTAATTTTTATTACGTTTTGCAGTCCGTTTCTTTATATAAAAGGTTTATTAGGCAAACAAAAAAAAAAATCATGAGCTTATCTCTTTAACTGGAAAAGTAACACATTTCCGAAAATGTTAATATCGGTTGTCTGGGAGATATATGTTGTCGATATAGGCCGTTTTCGATTGTATATTCGATCCATACGCCACCGCTTGACGACGCCGCGGCGAGAACTGGCGCGGTATACCCGTATGGAGCGAAATGTTCACATAATTGCCTAGTTTTACTAACTGCTAAAGTTCTTCCGCTGTGGTGCAGTGGGTACAGTGCTCGCCTGCTATACCAGAGGTACACACCTCGAATTGGGAGAGAAGCTCGGCCATAAAACTCGTCAGAGTTATAATAGCGCCGGTATATTATATATTATAAAAGTTCTTCAAAATTAAAAAAAAAAAAAAGAAACCAATCGACCTGTTTTGACCTCAGGAACACGGATCTGAATGCGCAAAAGGTTTATTTTTTGGCCGTTAAAAGTTATTAACAAAAACTTTGGCTGTTCCTTACTTCACTAGCCCCAGTCCTATAGAATTTCAGCTACTGGAAAATTTTCAACGAAATTCACAGAGAACGTTCAGGGGGTGGTGTTTAAGAAAAATTAATATCTTTTGAGATATTTGCCATTGCCCACTTATAATGGTACTGAATCGCAAAATTGAATGTGTAGCACACTAATTTTGCGATACATCAATACATATTTGTGTATATTTAGAGTTTTTGAAATAAATGATCTGGATCATAATATTGACAATATACAAACTGAAAGTGAAAGGGTGCTTTACCAAGATCTAGCGTTTTTAGCCGTTTAATACATAATTACTCATCTGGCCTCACACCAATTTTGAGTACCCTCCTACAAATATTTCAAGAGATATTCCCTGTGAAATTTTAAGTTTGTATAAGAGGGAGGTACCCATTACTGCTTTACCAAGACCCAGATTGTTTATCCGTTAAATATATAATTATGTAATATTCCTTCACACAAATTTTCATCATTCTAGTACAAATACTTCATAAAAAATATTGCGAAATAAAGGAAAATTTTGTAGGGGAAGTGACCATCCCCGCTTTACTAAAATTTAGCGTTTTGTTAAGCGCAGATAGAGATATGCCCTTAGCTGTCCATACAAAATTTAAGCACAAATGTATATGCGATAAACTAAAAACACTGCTTATGAAAATGTACCATTTTATTGCAATATGCATCGGGGTATAACTTCGCCGTTTGGGCAGATAAAGACTTGAAACTCGGAAGTCTTTGTTGTCTTATCTAAGCACATAACCTCTGTTAACTATTACATATATTATTACTGTATTACATATAGCTTCCATACAACCTGTGATATGCAGATATTTACACATTTGGGTATAACTTTCCATTTGGGCCGATAAGAGCATGACACTTTGTAGTTTTCACATATACGATACAATTCATACATATCAATAACATTTTTCTTAATTAAACCTACGTACGAATTAATCGCCAAAACGGCCATCATTTACCCCACTGGGGGACGTGGCTGTTACATACCAGTATAGTAGTTTAGACCAAAGCTATATATGTATGAAACTATTTCATGATAACGGAATCTACATATAAAAGTGTGTTAAAATTTTATTCGTTTTAATTTTTTTATAGCTGTGAAAATATGCAGGAACTGATATTAACCGAAAACTTCCTATCCGAACTGCCCGTATCGATTGGCCAAATGACGAAATTAAGCAACTTAAATGTCGATCGGAATGCGCTCGAACACCTGCCTGCCGAAATAGGGAATTGTGCAAATTTGGGCGTTTTAAGTTTGCGCGATAACAAATTAAAGAGACTGCCGCCAGAACTGGGAAATTGTTCGGTTTTGCACGTGCTGGATGTGTCCGGCAATCAGTTGCAGTACCTACCATATTCCTTAGTAAATTTGCAGTTGAAGGCAGTTTGGTTATCTGAAAATCAAGCACAACCGCTGCTCACGTTTCAGCCGGACACAGACGAATCAACAGGTGAACAGGTGAGTAGTGGCCGGTTACAAACATGCTTAGCAAAATATATATACATATCTGTATACTATACATGCCAATGTATTTATGTATGTGAGTCTTTCTTTTACAAAGCGGACACCTATTGTAACCGTACACCTCCGATTTGCTTGAAACTCTGTTTATGGGTTCTCCACCTAAAATAAGCTTACACGTATCCGGAGATATGATCTGTCAAAGTTTAGATTTTTCATGAATTAGGTAAATCATATACATATTCAAACCCCAATATCTCGGCTTATGGTCATCGTAGAGACTTCATCTTGGCACCCTTTGAAAGCCGAAGAAACAGGCTATTTGTTTTATATAAGATTACTAGAGGTTACCCGCGGGTTTCACACCACGTGCTTTTAAAAATATTAGCATATTGAGTCTGTTCTAAAAAGTTACACAGAAAAGATATCATTATTGACGTCAAATATAGGTTTCTTATTTTTTTTTGTCCGTTGAGTATATAATTATCTCATATGCCCTCACACAAATCTTCAGTACCCTACTATAAATATTTCAAGAGATTTTCGATGAGAAAGTTTCAGTTTGTATGGGAGTTGCCCATCCCTGCTTTACCAAGACCTATCGCTTTCATCCTTTGAGTACGTAATTATCTCACATGCCCCCACACCAATTTTCAGTACTCTACTACAAATATTTCCAGAGATTTTGGCTGTGAAAGTTTCAGTTTGTATGGGAGGTGCCCATTCCTGCTTTACCAAGACCTGTCGCTTTCATCCTCTGAGTCCGTAATTATCTCACATGCCCCCACACCAATTTTCAGTACTCTACTACAAATATTTCCAGAGATTTTCGCTGTGAAAGTTTCAGTTTGTATGGGAGGTGCCCATCCCTGCTTTACCAAGACCTATCGCTTTCATCCTTTGAGTACGTAATTATCTCACATGCCCCCACACCAATTTTCAGTACTCTACTACAAATATTTCCAGAGATTTTCGCTGTGAAAGTTTCAGATTGCATGGGAGGTGCCCATCCCTGTTTTACCAAGACCTATCGCTTTCATCCTTTGAGTACGTAATTATCTCACATGCCCCCACACCAATTTTCAGTACTCTACTACAAATATTTCCAGAGATTTTCGCTGTGAAAGTTTCAGTTTGTATGGGAGGTGCCCATCCCTGCTTTACCAAGACCTATCGCTTTCATCCTTTGAGTACGTAATTATCTCATATGCGCCCATACCAATTTTCAGTACTCTACTACAAATATTTCCAGAGATTTTCGATGTGAAAGTTTCAATTTGTATGGGAGTTGCCCATCCCTGCTTTACCAAGACTTAACGCTTTCATCCTTTGAGTACGTAATTATCTCACATGCCCCCACACCATTTTTCAGTTCCCTACTATAAATATTTCAAGAGATTTTCGATGAGAAAGTTTCAGTTTGTATGGGAGGTGTCCATCCCTGCTTTACCAAGACCTGGTGTTTTTATCCGTTGAGTACGTAATTATCTCATATGCCCTCACACCAGTTTTCAATACCCTACTACAAATATTTCCAGAGATATTCGATGTGAAAATTTTAGTTTATATGGGAGGAGAGTGCCCATCCCTGCTTTACCAAGACCTAAATTGTTTATCCGTTGAGTATATATTTTTGTATTATTCCTTCACAAAAATTTTCATTAATCTAGTACAAATATTTCAAGAGATATTACGAAAAAAAGGAAAATTTTGTATGGGAGGTGCCCATCCCTGACTTTTAATCAGATTAAAAATATGCCTATAGCAATTACCGGGTGAAAATACCTAGGTGTGCAAAGTTTCGTGAGTATCCGTTCAGCGGTTTTCTCGCCAATTGAGTTTAAACACAATTTCCATTTCACATTTATAATATAAGAAGATTTTCATTGTTTAAAGTTTCATTAACTGCAAGTAGGTGTATTTTTTGGGCCCGATTTAATTCGTGAATACCAGTTAATTAAGGATTTAAAATTATACCATCATAATCCTTGTTAAATCTATATATATAAAAATGATTTGGTATTTAATTGTAACGCTAAAACTTGAAAACGGCTGAACCAAATCAAATACTTCCTTAGGGGGGTTTATTTGTTGTTACCCCGCGAAGGTTTAGTCGAAGAAAAAATTAAAAAATGTTAGGGGGGCGTGGCACCTCCCATACAACCTTAATTTTTAAAGCTGATTATCTCTAAAACAGTTCAAGGTAGGGAGCTGAAAATTGGTATAGAGGAAGGTGATATCAAAACCCTTCTCACTCAGAAAATTGGGGGTTATCAGAAAAGGGGGCGTGGCACCTCCCATACAACCTTAATTTTTAAAGCTAATTATCTCTAAAACAGTTCAAGGTAGGGAGCTGAAAATTGGTATAGAGGTAGGTGATATCAAACCCCTTCTCACTCAGAAAAGTGGGGGTTATCATAAAAGGGGGCGTGGCACCTCCCATACAACCTTAATTTTTAAAGCTGATTATCTCTAAAACGGTTTAAGGTAGGGAGCTGAAAATTGGTATAGAGGTAGGTGATATCAAAACCCTTCTCACTCAGAAAAATGGGGGTTATCAGAAAAGGGGGCGTGGCACCTCCCATACAACCTTAATTTTTAAAGCTGATTATCTCTAAAACAGTTAAAGGTAGGGAACTGAAAATTGGTATAGAGGTAGGTGATATCAAAACCCTTCTCACTCAGAAAAGTGGGGGTTATCAGAAAAGGGGGCATGGCACCTCCCATACAACCTTAATTTTTAAAGCTGATTATCTCTAAAACAGTTCAAAGTAGGGAACTGAAAATTGGTATAGAGGTAGGTGATATCAAACCCCTTCTCACTCAGAAAATTGGGGGTTATCAGAAAAGGGGGCGTGGCACCTCCCATACAACCTTAATTTTTAAAGCTAATCTATATATATAAAAATGATTTGGTATTTAATTGAAACGCTAAAACTTGAAAACGGCTGAACCAAATCAAATACTTCCTTAGGGGGGTTTGTTTGTTGTTACCTCGCGAAGGTTTAGTCGAAGAAAAAATTTAAAAATGTTAGGCGGGCGTGGCACCTCCCATACAACCTTAATTTTTAAAGCTGATTATCTCTAAAACAGTTCAAGGTAGGGAGCTGAAAATTGGTATAGAGGTAGGTGATATCAAAACCCTTCTCACTCAGAAAATTGGGGGTTATCAGAAAAGGGGGCGTGGCACCTCCCATACAACCTTAATTTTTAAAGCTAATTATCTCTAAAACAGTTCAAGGTAGGGAGCTAAAAATTGGTATAGAGGTAGGTGATATCAAACCCCTTCTCACTCAGAAAAGTGGGGGTTATCATAAAAGGGGGCGTGGCACCTCCCATACAACCTTAATTTTTAAAGCTGATTATCTCTAAAACGGTTAAAGGTAGGGAACTGAAAATTGGTATAGAGGTAGGTGATATCAAAACCCTTCTCACTCAGAAAAGTGGGGGTTATCAGAAAAGGGGGCGTGGCACCTCCCATACTACCTTAATTTTTAAAGCTGATTATCTCTAAAACAGTTCAAAGTAGGGAACTGAAAATTGGTATAGAGGTAGGTGATATCAAAACCCTTCTCACTCAGAAAATTGGGGGTTATCAGAAAAGGGGGCGTGGCACCTCCCATACAACCTTAATTTTTAAAGCTAATTATCTCTAAAACAGTTCAAGGTAGGGAGCTGAAAATTGGTATAGAGGTAGGTGATATCAAACCCCTTCTCACTCAGAAAAGTGTGGGTTATCATAAAAGGGGGCGTGGCACCTCAATACAACCTTAATTTTTAAAGCTGATTATCTCTAAAACAGTTCAAGGTAGGGAGCTAAAAATTGGTATAGAGCTAAATGATATCAAAACCATTCCCACGCATAAAAGTGGGGGTTATCGGAAAAAGGGGCGTGGCACCTCCCATACAAACTTAATTTTTCATGCTGAATATCTCTAAAATTGTTTACGCTAGGGGCTTGGAAATGGGTGTGGAGATAAACGATAACAATTCCATATTAACGCAAAATAATAGGAGTTATACGAAAAGGGGACGTGGCATCTCCCAACAACACTTAATTTTTTAAGCTCAATATCTTTAAAAGGATTTAAATCAGGGACCTGGAAATTGGTACAGAGCTATATGATATCAAAAAATTTTTGCGCATAAAAGTGTATGTTATCGGAAAAGGGGGCGAGGCGTTTAAGGTTGGGACCTGAAAATTGGTCAGGAGATTGACGATATCAATAGCGTGCTTATGAAAAAAACAGTAGTTTGGGGAAAAGGGGGCGTTGCACCTCCCATGCGTTCTTAATTTTTAAGGCTAAATATCCTTAAAAGCGCTCATGGCATGTACATAGAAATCACTATGCAGATATACGATATCAATACCATGTTCACCCAAAAAAAAAAAAGATTTATCGAAAAATGGGGCATTGAACCTCCCATACGTACTAAACTTTTGAGGCTGAATATATCTAAAAGGGTTGGAGGAGGGGCCTGAAAACCATTATGGAGGTATACTATATCAATCCTCTTACTTACTTAGTGAAAATAGCCAATACTCAGTGAAAATAAATATCCGGAACAGAAAACTAAAAATGTGGTGTATCGTGCAGCCTTAAACTGAATACTAAAATTATATATTTTTGAAGTTGTATACACAATGGCCGCTGTGGTGCAGTGGGTAGAGTGCTCGCCTGCTATGCCAGGGGTCTCGGGTTCAAACCACGGTCCGAGCAAAACACCAAAACAATTTTTCTAATTAGTAAAAATCCAATTATTGGGTTTTTTAAGAGCAGCGGTCACCTCTCGGCAGTGGGCGGCATACCCTCCGAGAGTATTTCTGCCATGAAAAAGCTTCTCACAAAAAATGCATTCGCCGTTCGGAGCCGGCATAAAACTGTAGGTCCACCCAATTAGTAGGAAAAACAAAAAGGAGCACACCTCGAATTGGGAGAGAAGCTCGGCCATAAAACTCGTCAGAGTTATAATAGCGCCATTGTATTATATTATACACAATGAAGTAGTGAAAAATCGTTAATTTTTTATTAAAAATAATACCGGTGTAATAACAATTTTTGAAATGAAATTAATAAAAAAATCTATTTTGGGCAGAACGAAGTTTGCCGGGTCAGCTAGTTATCTATAAAACCAATGCTTCTAAAGATTTGGGGATTTACAAGAACTACATATTTTTAAAATATTTTTTTGTATGAAGACCCACATAGCATTTTATGAATTTTCGATCCCTATGCACGTTTAAAATAATGGAAAATGCGCTCATTTTCTGACCATAAAAGAGCCTCTCGTCTGTAGAAAATGGTACCCTACGTCCAACTCTTCTTGGGGAGTCGTTTTCGAGTCTTATTTTAATCGTATTTTAATCATTTTCGAGTCCCTTTCCATTTTATTTTTTTCGATTTTGAATCTTGTTTTGGTCATTTTTTAATCGTTTTCTGATCGTTTTTGAATCTTTTTAGGGTAATTTTTCTTCGTTTTTCTGATCATTTTCGAATGGCTTTCCAATCTTTTTTTGTGTATTTTTTCAATCGTTTTTCTGGTCATTTTCGAATCTTTTTCGGGTCGTTTTTCAGTAACTTTCTGATCAATTTCTAATCATTTTCACGGTCACCACCAGTCCATATTGGTTGGAACTTTTGAAACAGGTGTTTAGCCTACAATAATATTAAGCAAATAAGGAGTTTAAGATATAAAAATTTCAATCCATAAATTAATTCCTATGAAAATGCGCATTTTGGCACTCTCATATACGGCAACACGGAAGACATACATCCATATGTTCCTGCTCTACAACATTCGGAACCATCAATACCGAAATCTAATATAAAATTCTCTGAAATTTTTTTTGAAAAATTATGGCTTTATGTACTAGGCTTGCTAAGGAATATTTAATTTTTTTCCAAAAAAGCAAAGTAATCAATCACATTTCTATCTTTAGCATGATCAATTTGTGATAAATTATTACTCATCTAGGTGATTTTTATATGATAAAAAATATAATCACTTTTCAATCATTGGTCTGACTCGTTTTCCAGTCTTCTTTTAATCGTCAAAGTGATAAATTCTTTTTTTAATCAGCAAAGGGGATCGAAAAAGGCTTAGTTAGGTGATTTTTATATGACAAAAAATAAAATTACTTTTCAATCGCTGGTGTGACTCATTTGCGAGTCTTATTCTACTCGCACAGGTAATTAATTAGTTTTTGATCATCAAAGAGGATCGAAAAAGACTCTGCGCAGTCAGTTTTCATAAAACAATCTTCCAAATGCTATGTGGGGACCTGCTATATTTTATAGGAAAATAATTTTTTTTTTTTTGAAATAAGATTGAGTAGCTGGGTATGGTTGAAAGTGTATTTTGAACTGAATGAATTTTAAATGTCGTATCTTGTGGCCTTGCATTGGTGCAGTGAAATAACGGCCGCGGAAATATTTATTTTTTTCTTCTGGGAAAAACGCCCGAGATATCGCTATTCGCAGTTCGTCATGATCGGTTGGTGGATGGTAGGCCATCGTCTGCTATTGGGTATTCGGGTCGAACATCTCCTTCCGCAATTTCACAGTTGCCGTTATCTAGCAAGGAGGAGAAGTGGTCCATTCACACTTAAGTACACACTGGACGTCAGTTACCAGATGGTCGATATCCTTCCGGCAGGGATTGGATCCGGTCTTGAAACCTTCAGTCATCCGCCTGACTTCTTGATAAAATTTTCGAACATCATTCCTACCCGCCAGCATCTCAAGTTTTTCACAATCGCGCCTTCAGCCTCCCTTTTTTCATTCGAAAAAGGTGCGTCTCTTCCCTCTTCGCCGTTCGATAGCGCTCCCATACGCTTCCTGTTGCGCCCGCACACAATGTTGCCCTGTAGGCGGCTTTCTTTCTTTCCGAGGCGTCGTGGCATTCCTTATAGTACCAGGTGTTTTTTTTTCGGGATCGCTGGTATCCAACAGATTCCTCAGCGGTGGTACGAAGTGAGCGAGCTATGTGTTCCCGTTGCTCGGATACATCGTTTGGTGGAGGATTTCTCTCAGATAGCAGGAGTTAGAGCCGAGTGGAGTATTCATGGGCTGTCTGCGTCATGTGCAGCCTTTCGACTTCAAACTTTCCTTACTGTCCTGTTGGCACATCCCTTGCTGCATAGATAATGGTCCGAGTCGATATTGCGACCACGGATTATGCGCACATCTAGGATGCTGGAGCTGTGTCTGCCATCGAATATGACGTGAGGGATATAATTTCGCGTTGGAAATTCATCAGAAGCATCCAATCTTTTCCAAATATGATTTGTCCTGCCCTGTTACTGAAGTACTGAATAAATCCAAAAAAAAAACCGATTATCCGATTCTTACTACTTTTCTGTTTGTACGCCTTTTATCCCAAAATCGTAGCTGCGCCATTTTGAATTTAAAAAAATGCTGTTTTTTGTTACTGAATTATGCCTTAATTAAGCTCAACTAAGGTTTGCGCACGATGAAATTAGTGCATACATTTCGACTTGTAAAAATTTTCAACCTCCAAATTTAGTTTTTTTGTAACATAAGATGGCTTTACTAAATGTATACAAATACTAGTGCCAAATTTCTAAAGATTCAAAAACGTTTTGTGGCAAATATGAACAGAGAAATAGAAGTGCGTGAAAAAATAATTCGATTTCATAACGAAAATCCGAACTGGACATTTAAAAAAATCGCTAGGAAACTAAAGGTTTCCAGAAATACAAGGTCGCGTGTTATCAAAACATATAATGAACGTCTAACTGTCGTTAGGAAAGGTGGAAGTGGTAAAAACAAGGGCTTTAAAGATCTGAACGTCGTCAAAAGGATTATAACCCTTCTCAGGAAAAATCCCAACATATCTGGTAGAAAAGTGGCTGAAAAAGTGTAATGCTCCCAGGCATTCATCAGGAAGGTTAAGAAGGAGGAAGGGCTTAAGTCTTATAAAGTACAGAAAGTGCCTGACAGAAATTCAAAAAAGAACAACACGGCAAAAGAGCGGGCCAAACCACTACACTTAGATTTTCTCAAAATTTTTGATTGATTTGAAACGTATGTGCTTGGAGACTTTTCACAACTACCAGGTGTTGATTTTTTTGCCGTAGACCGTAGAGGAATGTGCAGGAGGAGTTCAAGACCCAAAATAAAACAAAGTTTCCTAAGAATTCTTGGTTTGGCAAGCCATTTGTAGCTGTGGTAAAAGAAGCATCTCTTTTGTTACAATGGGAACAATTAATAGTGAATTATATAAAAGGGAGTGTTTGCAAAAACGACTTTTGCCATTCATAAGACAGGATGACGTATCTACTTTTTTGGCCTGACTTAGCTTAGTGCCACTATAGCAAATCGGTAGATCAGGGGTATGAAAAGAACCATATAGTTGTTGTTCCCAAACAAGCCAATCCGCCTAACTGCCCGGAGCTCATACCCATCGAAAGATATTTGACTCTAGTAAAAAGGATTATGAAGGGCACAAAACAAGTTACTGAAACCACTAACAATTTTGTAAAAAAATGGCTATCTTCAAGCAAAAAAGTTTCCGAAGTTACAGTTTGAAGGCTAATGGGAGGCATATTGAAAAAAGCTAAATTGTGCATAAAAACGCATTAATTTGAAAAATGTGTTTAATAACTATAAACATAAATTTAATTTATTTTAGAATCCCGGGCATTAACTTTTAATATATTATCTAACTTACAAGTTATTTCAAATATTTTGTGCACTAATTTCATCGTGCGCAAACCTTATCTTTATTGTTTTTTTTATTAGGTCTAATCAGGGGAAAAGGGATTTCATAGAAATATATATAGTAGAATAAGATGACATATATGTACTTAGTTCAAGTTAACTTAGGCGGTTATCGATGTGGGCTATAGACATTATTTATTTAGTTGAACATTTTCACATCAATGTTTCTCATTCAAATATGGTTTATTTCTTCTAAACTCTCTTTAGGTTCTGACGTGTTTCTTATTGCCACAACAAGAATACCAACCCATTACTGCAGGTAAGTTTCATCATATTTATGTACATATCGCTAGCTTAGAGTGCAAATTGTGTAATAGGGGCGTAAGAATGGATACTTTTCCGTCAATTCAGCAATCCGTTTAACTGACAGCAGAGTGGAGTTACATGTATCTGAATGACGATCGATACATTCAGTACTTCAACTTTGGCGTAACAAATATATGAAATTGAAGTATGTGTCAGTTAAACGGAGCTGGATTGCCGGAAAAGTATTCATTCTGGCGGGCCCATAAGAATATATTCTGTTCATGTAAATATCTCTCTATCCCTATCTCTATCATTATCCCTATCCCTAAATTCGGTGGTTTTTCGCGGGATCAAAAAAAAATGTTGTCCGGAGACCTCCTCAACATTAGCTTGATATTTAGGGACGGACTTTTAAAGATTTTTCATGTCAAGTCTAGTGTACATGTGAATTTGGCTCTTCTGGACTATGTATGTATTTATACACATGTACATAGGTACATAATTATTATAATTCTTCTTTGTTGAGACCAGATTCATATTCAGCGCATCTCCCACTTGCAAAATTTGATTTAATTTTTCAAATAATAAAAAGAGAACAAAAAAAAAAGAAAACTGATTGAATAAATTCGAATTTAGACAACAAAATTCAGAATACGATTGTAGCCTAGTGATGAGGTATTGTTCGTGCGGACGACCAAAGGAGCGCTTTTTCGAATCCCGAGTAGTGCACGTTTTTTAGAACAATTTTTTACCTCACGTTTACAAAACATTGTATAAAAATGTTTATTAAGAATTGCTTTCTAAACGTGAAATATAATTATAGAATGAGGATTCCTTTTCGTTGATTCAGCGATTGTTATAAAATGAGTTACAAGTTTTATAATAAAGATTTCCCAAACGTTTTGCTTACTGAAGTAAGTTTATTGTAAACATATAACAAATGTATTTTGCATATTGGGATGGCAAGGCATGACATTTGCATGATATGGCAAATGTGGCATGTTAAGTAGTTCAATATTTGCAGGCCTTTAATACATACATACATACGAACATACCCTGTAGGGAAAATCTCTAGTTCCGCTTCTAGTTCCGCATTTTTCGCCACTACTAGTGCGAGCTAAATCTCTTTTGCATGTTATCAACTGGCGAATTTAACACGGCGATGTCCTAGGGGGTGTCAATTGTCACTCTCTGCACTACATTTTCGATAGTTCCGAACTAGTACTAAATTCTACACTTTTCGCTAGTTCGTCTATTGGAACAATTTCGATAGTTCTGAACTAGCTGCAAGTACCTACAAATTCTACAGTTTTACATCTGCTGCTTAAGTGCAGCATTTGACACACTTCATTTAAGTGGCGCGATGGCCCACTGTCTAACGCGTGTGATATCCAATCTGGCGGGCGCGGGTTCGAATCCAGTCGGTGCCGAGGCAGATAATAATTTCTTTTTTATTTATTTATTAAATAAAAATGTAAAAAATATTTAAAAAGTAATAAAATAAAAAAAAAAATAAAAATTGAGTGATCGGAAAAGCATAATTAGGCGAACATTTCATTTTATTAATTGAATATGAAAATTGTACCCTTTTTTAATTATTCGTAGTACATACTCAGTAAGTAACAAAGAAAAATTTCATAAAAAAATGTAAGTAACTCCCGTTCCCTTAAATTGTCCAAAAAATTTTTTTTTTTTGGTAATCAAAAAATATTTTTGATTCTTTTGTGAAATGAATCACAAATAAAAATTATCTTTTATTTGAAAATATCTTAAATTTAGAATCAGTAAATATTTTTGATTCCTGATTCAGCCAAACCAAAATAACGCAACTCTGACTTGAACTAATCGTTATAGTCCCGGTCAGTGTTGGCACACGTAGGTTTTTATCCCTACTTGTAGGTCTTTTTGGTTAAAAAATGTGCCTGTAGGGTAAAAGGTCCGCTTTTTCATGTAGGGTTTTTTACATGGAAATGTAGGGTTTTTTTACACGGAAAACATTCAAGGCGCAAAATGTGCCCTGTGTTAACTAACAAAATGTTTCCCAACATGCGCCCTGTGTTGACCAACAAAATTTTTGCCAACTCTGTACATCATTGGCATTACATATCGATTAAATGTGGTACACCTTATGTATGTATAAATCAGACCTGCTAAATTCCGATTAAAATTAATAATGATTATTTTTTTTGGATTTTTTAATTTTAATGATTATTTTAATTGTCTTACATTAAGCGGACAATTAATAATCGATTAAATTAAAAAAATTGTAAAAAAAATCATGATTACTAACCATTAAAAAAATAATCGGAAATAATCATATAATCATATAATTTTTTTTAATCGCATGATTATTTTTAATTGCCCAATTATTTTTAATTGTTTGATTATTTTTAATTGCCAAAATTTTTTTAATTGTATGATTATTTTTAATTGCTCGATTATTTTCAATTGTGCGATTATTTTCTTTAATATGATTATTTTAAATTATTTTTGAAAATAGTTATGTGTAGGTATGTACATATATACATGTATGTGTGTTTGTATGTGTGCATGAATGTGTGTATGCAGTGGCGTAGCTAGAGAATTTTTCGGCGGGGGTCACAGCCAATGTAAAAAATTTACCAAAATTAAAATTACCAAAAAAACTACAATTTTTTTACAAATGATAAAAATCGCTAGCTTAGAGTGCAAATTGTGTAAGTCCTTTTTTAAAACTTTGTAGGAGACACAAAAAACAAAACAGAAAAAAAATTCGAAATAAAAAAAAATTTCTGTTCATATAAATATTTTGGACTTACACAATTTTTTTCGCTTTTTGGACTTACACAATTTGCGTATCACTGAATAACAACGAGTAGAAATATGATAAGTATCTCAGACTTGTTTAGCGCGGTGCGTATTTGATTTTTCTAGCGTTCTACATAAAAATACACTTTTTCATAAAAGTGGACTTACACAGTTTGCACTCTAAGCTAGCGAAATGTAATTTTTTCAGACTATAATTTAACATTTTAGTACACAAATATCGCTTATAATACATATATCAAACTCTTAAGGCCCTTGGCCACTTAAAATCTGGAATGTTAAGAAGTGTATACATATGTGTGAGTGTCGGGTGATTGACGCAAATATCTAAAAGATTTGATTCTCATCAACGCGAGCCCGAACAAGAACGTGTAGCACGACGACTGCCGATTGCACTAACACACACAAAAAAACTCACACATACACACTGCTTGACATGCCAGATTGTCAGTTGCCAAGGACCTTTAACTATACTTCAAAAGTAAGTCTCATATTCTCTTCTGGAAATCTACGCGCATAGGTAGATTTTCAAGTTTTATGCGCCCAAAATTGAATTTTGTAAAATTGTTACAATTACAGAAAAAAAAACATACCCACATATTGGAAATAGAATGGGGAACAATAACTCATCGCTTTTTTCCCGACCCCATACTCTGCACTTGCCCCACATGGTCGTAACTTAGCATATCTGAAGTTAATTTTTTTTGTTTTTTTCATACATATTTTTAAGTGCTAGTTTCAACTTGAATATTTATTATTTAAAGCATTTCATTTAAGTAATCGTGATGAATCCTAAAGGTTCAAGTAATTATTAACACTTTTCAATAATATCCTTGGTTTCCAATAATTCTAAGTTTATAGTTTTAAGCTAAAGTTGGGATATTTAAAAAAAATTATAACTATTTTTCGTGTTAAAAATTGGTTTTTCAAAGTTAAGGAAGTACTTATCATAAAAAAGGGCTAAGAATTATAAAGCTACATTTTTTAGAAGATTTTTGAGTATGCAATTTTGCAGCTCATTCAATTGTAATATAATAATATGCAACATTCAACTTTTTGAAAAATTTCATTGGCTTTTCGGAAATTTTAATTTGAACGGTCTCACGTACATATAACGCAAACACCCTACAGAAAAAAATTACTAAAATCGACGGAAATTTTTACAGCATTGAGAGTAGTACTTTTTACACTAAAATTGGTTGGCTACATAACAGTACACTTAGAAATCTCCTCAAAATCTTCTATAAATTCTGGCCGCACTTTGAAATTTTTAATCCACTTTTAGAAATTTCTACGATTTTTCGGATTTTTCCATAAGCTTAAAAATCCTGCTTAAGGCGATTTTTATTGAAAAATTGTTTACATTTTTAAACGAAAATAAGAGAGTCGACAGAACTGTTTGAAATAAATTTAAAAACTCTGGCGTATGCTTTTTTTTTGAGTCACTGTATATATTTTTCAATAAAATCGACTTTTAACTAGAGCCCTAGATACCCGGGTATCGAGCAATTCGATCTAATCGTTTTTGTTTGAAGCCCGTTTGTTGTTCAAATGCCCGTACAAACATTCGAGCATTCGAGCTTACAAACAAAAAAAATGTGTATCGGAAAAACAAAAATAAAAAAACTGCATATAAAGCATATAAAGAAAAATAATAATAAACAAAAGAAAAAAACAAACTTCAAAATACCCGAATTGTTCAAATGCCCGTACAAACATACGGGTAATAAACAAACAAACAACTCTTCGAGCATTTGAACAACAACTGTTCGGGCTACTTGAAAATGTTCAAAAAAAATCGAGAGCTCTACTTTTAACACAAACTATTAAAATTTTACATTAAACAAGCAATTTGGAATAGATGTACACAATAAAATATTTCTACCTATGTGCTACGGTTATAAATAATAATTTTCTTACATAATTTAGTTTTTTAATATTCCATTTTGACAGACATTAAGTAAAATCTCAAGTTCAGATACTCTTATACATTGCATATTTATTCCCATTGTAGTTTATACTAATATTATTTGATTAAGATGATAAGTAATTGAAAGAAAACTTGAAATTTAAATAATTGGCGTTACTTTTCTGTTATTAGCATGTTAATAACAGCAATACCGTATAATAATTGTAGCGTTTGTTGAGCCGTAGGGAAGTGCAGGAACCGTAGGAATTTTACCACAAAAGAGCGAATATAAGTACAAAGAATGTAAATTGTGGTAAAATTCCTGCGGTCCTTGCACTTTCCTACGGCTCAACAAACGCTAGAATTATAAGTAATACTTCGTGAAAAAGCACTAAATTTCGAATTACCAATTTCGAAAAATTACTATTCTCATTGATTTTTTCCTGAAAAAGAAATGTATGCTAATAAAGTCAAAGATGGTTTTATGGTCAAAACGAACTACGCCACTGTGTGTATGTATGTATGCATGTGCACATGTATGTATGTGTATACATATATATATATTTTTTTTTTAACGAGGAGGAAGCATCGAAAGCCTTTACCCTTTCAGTGCGGGACTCTAACCGCACTAAACGTTCTACTGTCATCGTACCGAACGCCCCGGTACTGCCGTCAGGCTACCATCGGGTGGTGGGTTGAGCACCAGGCTCGAAAGTCCGTAATGGTCGCGTTATTGCCCTCAGTCTGCCTTAAAAGGCTTCACCCATTTATTTTTTACAAAAGTGGTCACTGTTACGTGGTCTGCGGAGGCCAAATCTCCGTACCACGCGCAATGACGGATACAGGAGGCCGAGCTCCTGTACTTACGTATCCGTTCCACTTGAGGTGCCTATGATTCGAGGGATACAATTAGGGCTAATTTAGTCGCCACTGCCTCGCTGTATTCTCTCTAGGCTTCTTAGTGTTTTCATGATGTGTGCTATTACATCACTCGCTGCAGTCCATTTTGGCTTGCTTTCTAGCATATGCTTCACGAACGACTCAGGTGTATAGTCTCCTCCAAATATTCTACGGAACTTGTGTCTAGATTCGTAAAATCTTGCACACTCAAAGAATGCGTGGTATGCATCGTCTATTTCTTGCCTCCCGAGATAGGAACTGCGTCAGCAGTATAGACTGGCAATTACTAGTGCGGCCTCATCCGATACGGGCTTAAACGCACAGCATACTCTCAGCACATGTATGTATGCACGTGCATATGTATGTATGAATATATGTATGTATGTTTTGTTCACAAACAAATTTGAAAGAAACAAAAAATTAAAAATAATTAATCGATTAATTAATTAATCATGCAATTAAAAAAAATCATAGATAATTTGAAATAATCATATAATTGTATTAATCATGCAATTAAAAAAAATCAAAAATAATTGAAAATAATCAAGTAATTGCTTTAAGCATGCAATTAAAAATAATTGAAAATAACTTAAATAATTGTGCAATTAAAAATAATTAATCGATTATAATTAATAATAATTTTTTTTTATATAATTTAATTAACTTTTAATCATTAAAAAGGTGAAAATAATCGTAATTAATCATTAAATAGTTACAACAAAACATGCTTTAATTAATAATCATTAAAATTTTTAATCATTAAATAACAGGTCTGGTATAAATACATCTCTATTATACATTGTGTTGACAGCTTTTTAAATTGAACTGATTTATAAAAGCTGTGTGTAAATTTAAGTAAGTAATAATTTTGTCCTTATATTCAAGATTTAACCTTTTTTTACTTTTTTTTTATAAATGAGCATGTGCTCTTACGATTTATTTCTCTTTTTATATACATTTTTGTGTAACATTGAATTAAAATTTAGATGAAGATATCTATACACATACGTATATGTATAAAAACCTCGTTAAAGTTTTGTAAAGCTAATAAAAGTATCTGAAAAAATTATTATTATGCGGGTTTCAAAATTTCCGCAAGGAAAAAATGTAGGGATTTTTGTAGGTACTTTTTTTTAACGCGTAGGGTAATCTTGGGAGTTTTACCTCATTTGTAGGGATTTTGGAGGAAAAAAATGTGGCATCACTGGTCCCGGTTGGGAAATTTTGTCCCGTTCGCCATGTCCCGTTACGATTTTTTCCTGAGCTTGTAAAATTTGAACGAATGCATATATTTTCACGCAAAGACCATCAGTGGAGAGCTACATTATTCTACTTCAATCGCTATTTGGCTAGCGTAGAACTAAACTGGTCTATCTAACAAAATACAAAATTGGAGAAAACAGATGAAACGCGTTTTAATGCGGTGTGCGATTGTTGATGTATGTTAAGTGAATATTGTAAATTATTATGTTAGCTTAATAGTTAACTTAACATTCTGCATTAAAAAAAAATTATTATAGAAACGTTTTTTATATAATATTTATATGTAACAAGAAAACTTGTTACATACACCACTTCAGAATTTTCAATTTTTAAGGAAGTTTGAACTACAAATTGAAAATTATGTGAATAAAGTAAAGAAAATGTGAAAGGAAGTACTTTAATTACAAAAATAACATACGCATGTTCGTAAATGATCACCTCTGCATGAAAAGTAACAGTAACCTAATTTTCTCCACGACGGGCTGGTAGAAAATCTTCTGGATTGTTTTCTGTTTCATCTCTGCGGTTTACATGTGGAGAGACAGGTAAAAGGGGTGATGAATCATTGGTACAAAATTCAACATTTTTTTATGTCCTGCATTTTTTTGAATTTCAAAACGCGTATGTCGCTGCCCTGATCTGGTGTAAAATTCTGCAAGAACTCCATGAAATCATGTAGGTTCACGCTAGACTTCTTTATATCGACGGATTTATATGTTTCACAATAATCACCATTAAACTGCACAGGGCCGCCGAGAGAAAATCCGGGCCCGGGGTTAAAATAACTACGGGCCTCCATACTAAATGAACAAATTCTAAAAATCAAAATTCAATGAATATATATGTACATAGTTAAGAACTTTAATTTATTTATACATTAATACAGATCAAGTAAATATGTGAACATAGAAATATACATATTAGGGTGGGTCAAATGTATTGTTCAAAAGGCGCATCCAGTTTCCGAGTCATACTGAGTAATATTGTCCATGGGACCATAGGTCTGAATGAATTCTGTTTAAATACATATTGCTTTATTTGTATGAAATAAATTTCTTTAAATTGGAATACAAATATTTGTTGGTAGGAATTTGGTATATCAAAAGACTGATCCTGCTGAACGCTTTAGTGAAACAGCAATCGAATTCAACTGTACGAAGCACCAAAGCAAATTTTAGCTTCGCAAGCTTCGTTTGTTTTCGGTGTTTCGGACGGTATGCGATTTTTTGAACTTGTGAGGCAGAAATATCGCGAAATATTGTATCGTTTTATGAAAGAGGGAAAGATTTAGGCCACGGCTAATGATTAAAGTATGTTAGAAATTTAGTTTAATGCCTCTGTTTTAGCCACTTAAAAAAATGGACGTGTTTTTGTAGCGTACGGAACGCAGTTTAAGTGGCTAAAACAGAGGCATTAAACTAAATTTCTGTCGCTAACATACTTTAATCATTAGCTGTGGCCTAAATCTTTCCTTTTATCATAAAACGATACAATATTTCGCAATAGTTCTGCCTCAAAAGTTCAAAAAATCGTGCGAACATACCGTCCGAAACGCCCAGGAAATACCCATATCGCTGTATAAGAATTTGCATCATACCAAATTTTTCTGTTACAAGAGAAAACGAATTCAAATTTATGCTGCAAAGTCGACGCCAAAACCAACAATTCCTTTAGTGAGGTGCAGACACGTTAAGAGATTTATAAAATTTGTTGAAATTTAAAATGATTGCTATCTACGAAAGGTGATTAAAGGTGTTGTTTGTTTATTTTCTGTAAGCAAAAACTTGGATATCATTTTGAGATTCCCGGGTCCTCTAAAGCCCGGGCCCGGGGCAATTGACCCCCTCAGCCCCCCCCCCCCTCTCGTCGGGCCTGAAACTGCATCACAGATTCACCCTTGACAAATTTAGCCTTTCGCATTTGGGAAATTTTTCCACCGTCGTCTACTATACTCTGGTAGTCCCTGAACATTGGCCGTCGTTCGTCAAATGACATAAATTTCCCCACCATATTATTAACATCAAAAGGAGCATGCTTTCTACAATTTTTAACCAATTCCATCCACTCATCTGGTGTAAGATCATACTGGTCTATGGTAGTCTATGCTAGTTGGACCACTTTAGAATTTCTTGAAATGACAAAAGGACCTGAACTCTAAAGTGACATTTTTATTGTTTGGACACTTTGGTGAAGAAATAAGACCTACATCAATTTTGCACGGATAAATTTATGATTTTCAAGTTCAAAAATGTGCATAACTCGATTTCTGAAAAAATGTTAGATAGACCAGTTTTGTTCTACGCTAGCCATTTATTAATTTTATAATATTGAATCAAAACTCGCAGAGTTTTGCACTTTTCTAATAGCGCCTAAAAGTGACCTCCATATTTGTCCCGTTCGCCATCGCCCTTTAAAGGCTAATATCTCAGAAACCATTCTTTAATGGAATTTCGGCACCTCCAAATAAAGGACTAGGCCAATAATATTTTGCAGTCTTACTTTTGTACTGCAGGCCGAGCGATAATGATTTCAAAAAAAGCCCCAATTCACTCCGCCCTAATGTACATATGTATGCATGAATATGTACATAGTGTGTATATTCATTTACTTACGTACATAATTATTAAAAAACACTGTAGTTTTTGCTTTTGCTTCTTTTATTTTGTAGCACGCGAACTTGAAACAGATTCCGATGGCTGGGAGGAGCGTGAGGCTTCCAGAACACATTCCGTTAAATTCTCTGAGGATTCGACGCAGGAAAGGGACACCCCATTTGTTCGACAAAATACACCCCACCCCAAAGAGCTGAAGGCAAAGGCACACAAATTATTTGCCAAAGATCGCAGTCGAGTAGATGAAGCGAATTTAGACACAGTTACTGAAGAGGTATGTACTATCTAATAAACTCGAAATTTACATATCGCTCAATAGTATCATAACTAAACAAGTAAGGAAGCCTAAGTTCGAGTGGAATCGAACATTAGATACTCAGCTGTATGTTTTCATTGTTTGTTTGCGTTTGATGGAAACACAGTGTACTTTATATAAAGCGAGTGCTGCATAAAGTGGGCGTAGCCACGCCCATTTTCTAAATTTTTATCAGTCATCCAACTAAGCATATTAATATTATTCTTTGTGCAAAACTTCATTCCTTTATGACTTCTAGTTACAAAGATGTCACGTTACAAATTCCCAAAGGGTGTTCCAGAAATATGTTTGTTAAAAAGTAGGCGTGGTCATAAACCGATTTGAATAAATTTTTGCATGTCTATTAACACAAGCTATAAAAGTGTATAAACTAAGTTTCGTCATAATATCTCAATTATTTGTCGAGTTATAGGCTAAGAAATCTTGTATATTCCTTTGTCTAAAAAGAGGCGGTGCCACGCCCATTTTCCAAAATTTTTCTATTTTTTGTTTCCGGTCTATTGTGGAACTCATGCCACAAAATTTCAATGAATTATGTTTATATTTGACAGAGATATCGCTTAAAATGTTTTTATTAGGCCACTTTTTAATACCCATATATAAAAGTGGGCGTGGTCGTCAACCGATTTCGCTAAAATTTTGAACATGTACTACCACAAGTAATAAAAGTGTAACACACCAAGTTTCGTCATAATATCTCAATTATTTGTCGAGTTATGGGCTCAGAAATCTCGTATATTCCTGCTTCTAAAAAGAGGCGGTGCCACGCCCATTTTCCAAAATTTTTGTGGTTTTTGTTTTATTCCCGCAGTAGGACTCCTGCCATAAAGTTTCAATGATATATCTTTATATTTGACAGAGATATAGATTAAAATGTTTTTATTGGGCCACTTTATAATACCCATATATAAAAGTGGGCGTGGTCGTCAACCGATTTTGGAAATTTTTAGTCCAAATATTTGCCTAAGTAAGTATATCACGGATACCAAATTTCATCGATATATCTGCAACGCTTTCTGAGTTATGACTCATAAAACTTTCAATGTTTGCCCCTTAATAAGTGGGCGTGGCACCGCCCATTTTCCAAAATTTTTGTGTTTTTTATTTTATGTCCATAGTTGAACTCACTTGAAAAAATTTCAATGATATATCTTTATATTTGACAGAGATATAGCTTAAAATGTTTTTATTGGGCCACTTTATAATACCCATATATAAAAGTGGGCGTGGCCGTCAAGCGATTTTAACAATTTTCCATCCAAATGTTTGCCTAAGTAAGTAAATCGCGCATGCCAAATTTCATCGATATATCTTCAATGGTTTCTGAGTTATGACATATAAAACGTTCCATGTTTGACCCTTAATAAGTGGGCGTGGCACCGCCCATTTTCCAAAATTTCATCAAATTTCTTCATAGGGGCCTGAGCTCAACACGTGGGTAAAATTTCATCGCTCCAGCTATATTAGTGACTGAGATACCAAACTTCCGATTTTTTCTATATAGGAAAAGTGGGCGTGGTCATGGTCCGATTTCGCCCATTTTCAATACCAACCGTCCCAGTCTCGATACCAACTTGCATTTCAAATTTCATCAAAATATCTCAATTTTTGCGCGAGTTAGAGTGTTTACAGACGGACGGACAGACGGACGGACGGACGGACATAGCTCAATCAATTTCTCTTTTCACCCTGATCATTTTGATATATATAAGTCTATATCTATCTCGATTATTTCATTCTGTTACAATCCACCGTTATGTGATTAAAACTATAATACTCTGTGTACTAGTACAGCTGAGTATAAAAAAACTGATTTTGAGATGTGTTGCGCATTATCATAATTTGATTTCTTGATCTTGGTTTAATTGTCCATTTCGATTACATTATTCCACAATACATTTTATTCCTACCAAAAGAAATAAAAATAAACCAAAGGAATGTTGCTATTTTATCAGCGGAGTGCATGAGTTACAACTGTAAACGACTCTACTGAAAAACCACGATATTCTTTGGTTGTCCCACCATTGAAGTATGGATGATTTACTTCATATAAATAGAAGTATGGGCGTTGCGGACGTTACGTTCGCACGATTTTTTTAATTTTTAGGCAGATATAACGCGAAATATTGTATCGTTTTATTATATAGGGAAAGATTTAGGCAACAGCCCATGATAGAAATACCTATGTTGGCGACTCAAAATTTAGTTTAATACCTTTGTTTTAGCCACTTAAACTGACAAAATGGAAGTGGTTTTTAGATTATTAACTAAATCAGCGATTTTCTTCGAAGTATAAATAAAAAAGTTATTAGTGATAAATTGAAGAGAAAAGTCAAGGGTTGCTGAAATCCGCCACAGAAATAAGCCAAGAACAACATCTGATTAGAAAACGTTACATATATTGCGTTTCTGACGTTATTTTTTTTGTCTATTATATATGTATGTATATAGTACATATAAACATTTTCATATTAATTACAATCTATAACTAATATCGCCAGAGTGATGAAATATGCGAAAGTTTCGAAAGTGGTGGCACTAATTAAGGGACAAATTTTGAAAGTTTTCTTAGTCATAACTCAGATACCATAGGATATATATCGACGAAATTTCCTACGCGCAATGTGCTTGCTAAGACAAATGTTTGGACTAAGATTTGTCCAAATTGGCTGACCAACACGCCCACTTTTATATATGGGTATTATAAAGGGTCCTAATAAAAACATTTTAAGCGATATCGTTGTCAAATATTAAGGTAATTCATAAAAAAATTTTGGTATGAGTCCCACTATAGACATAAAACAAAAAACACTAAAAAGTTTGAAAATGGGCGTGGCACCGCTTCTTTTTAGAGAAAGGAATTTACGAGACTTCGGGGCCCATAACTCGACAAATAATTCGAGAGTAAAATTGTTAAATTTTTTTAGAAATTTTA
The DNA here is from genome assembly GCA_960531455.1 of Urophora cardui. Taxonomy (NCBI): domain Eukaryota; kingdom Metazoa; phylum Arthropoda; class Insecta; order Diptera; family Tephritidae; genus Urophora; species Urophora cardui. Next base: position 79,259,335 of record OY482672.1, on the reverse strand, counting down.
AATCATGTCAGCCTTTTTATACCCAACTTTACTTCACTTAAACTTGATGAACTCATCCAAATTTTATTAGATTTTAATAGCTATACATTTATATATAGCGCATTAAATAATGCAACCTAGCGTGTGATTTAATTAAAAAATAATGTCCGCTTTCGGGAAGAGTATAGGGCAAGAAGTTGAAGATTCATGAGAAAAAAAAGAAAATTATCACTTTAGGCCGCGATATTCCCTGGGGAGTTATCAAAAACTTAATACGCCATTCGCTTTATCGGTTAATTCTACGTATGGCTAGATATCATATTTTTTCTTGTACAAAATCCTAACCTGTACCATACATAAATCTTAACATACCTTGAAATTCTGGGAATTTGCGCGTTTTTTAGTGTAGCTCCATCCAGTTTTTGGAAAAGTTAAATTTTTTTTTTCATATTCCGGTCCCGGAGGGAGAATCTAAAAAACGCATCTAATGTATATACATACCCTCCTAGGAAATATGCGATTAATCCCGATAGAGTTTTGTCTCGGATTGATCTCTTTCGGGAACAATCGGTCCACAATTAGTCCCCGATTCTTCCCGAACGGGTATAAATGTAGATTAATCGCTTTCATCCCGAAGGGCTACAAATCTAGATTGATTAAATGTAGAAATATTCAATGTATGTATTAAAAAAATTTATAATAATAGGTAAAACTACACGCCCTTTCTTTTAATAACAGTAATGAATAATAATTTTAACAAAATGTTATCAAAAATATCCGTTGAAAAATCAATTACAATTACACACTCATCCCTGTTTTTCAGTAAGATTAAAAATATGCCTATAGTACTCACCCGATGAAAATACTTAGGTGTGTAAAGTTTCGTGAGGATCCGTTCAGCGGTTTTCCCGCCAATCGAGTTTAAACACAATTTCCATTTCACATTTATAATATGAGATAAAATATGTAGATAGCCTTGGCTAACAACTTTGGATGAAAGCGATTAATCTACATTTGTACCCGTTCGAGATAAAAGCGATTGATCTACATTTGCACCCGCTCGGGTATACAAATTGAGCAATTCGATGCTTTTTGAAAGTTTCAAACAATACTGTACTAAGTCGACTTAGTACGTTTTCCTATTTCCTGGTGTTTTCAAGTATAACGTGTCAAATTTTGGTATCAATCGGACAATCCAATCAAAAGATATAAGCAAAAGTGAGAGATTTTTACAGAATAAGAACTTTGAAAGCTTACAATGAAAAACAACGTAGCAAGTTTTACTTTTTTTTACGGTTTTATATAAAGCGTGTTCTAACTTAGATAGTGTCGAGTTTTGGTATTGATCGATCCATATAGATGTTACAAGTGAAAATATACTTAGCATACTATGGTAATTAAAATTCCATATATATTTATTTTTTTTTTTTTAATTTTATTTAAAATTATACGTTAACAAAATTCGTTGTTTATTGTTTAAGTTTCAAAAATTCTCTGAAGAAAATTTTTGAAGTTATGTATTTCAAATTTCACAATAGAAATCATGATCAACAAGATCAATAAAAAAACAAAGTTAAATTAACCCTACATTTACTCCCCCTCCAGTAAAACATACATACATATGAAAAAAATTAAAATGAAAAAATAAATAAATAAATAAAAAATTAAGCTAAATAATAAATAAATTAATATTAAAAGTAACTTTTTTAGAATTAATATTAGATTCAGTTGGTGTAGTAGATGAAATATATGCAGGTTTTAAATGGTTAATTGATACAGTTTTAATAGTATTACCTTTTTGAATGTTAAACGTATTTTTTTGTTTTGATATTACCTTAAATGGTCCTTCGTAAGGTGATTTAAGTCCAGAAGTTTGATTAATCTTTACAAATACATATTCACATTCTTCGAGGGATTTTGGAACAAAGCTAACATCTTTATTATGACGTAGAATTTTTTTTTTTTCTCGGATATAGTTTTTATTGTATCATTCTTAAAGAATATGACAATTTTTATAAAATCTTAACCTAGTATACAATGACGTTATTCGTTGCCACTGCACACTGGTCTCATTTGTATGGAGAGTGGGACAAAACTAAATTTCTTGGAAACGGATGGACCTACCGAAACCAAATTTGGCACATTGGTGTCCCACTATACGACTCATCTTTCAGAAAAATTAAAAGCATATATGTTGTAATCCACGCCCACCACTAACGCTAGTTTACAGCCAAAAAAAAAACAAGAAAACCAGGAATGGGGGAGGATAAGAATTGACCTGCTGAGCTTGGAACTATTTTTTTTAAATTTTTTGTATAGTTAGGTTTTTGAGATAACGTGAAACAAAAAGGATATTTTGGACGAAAAACTTGGTTAGGTGACTTAACTATGTGAAAACGACTTCATAGGTCGAAATGACATTAGAAGAAAATATAGAGCTTCCAAAGACTAAACTAATGACATCAATTTTAAAAATCCGATGTCAAATAACAAAGTTGCAATAAAAAAAATTATTCCGCGATATTTCGCGGGATCAAAAAAAAAAATTGTATGGAGAGTGGGACAAAACTCAATTACTCAGATTTTATCGAAAACAAAGTTTTATCGAAAACAGTCGATGTAAATATGTATAAAAATCGTAAAAGGGCAACAATATTTTGTATAGACTAGTTACATTTAATATGATATTTTAAGAAAAAGGGAAAAAAAGGAAAAATGTATAAACAGGCTTCTTAAGAGAAGACTTGAAAGAACTCAAATCTGCTTATAAGACCTGGTCCAGAGTGGTCCTTAATTGTTAAAAGTTTAAATGAAAATTCTAATGCTTGAAAATTACGCTCATAGAAAAGCCAAGATTTCTTCATCTTGTATTTTGCTAAAAATAAATTGTTTTCACTGTTTTCTTTCGCTAAATCATGAAACATACGTTTTTCTTGCGTTTCCATAGTTATCCGCATTTTTTTTAGCACTCAAACTTGAAATATCGCAAAAATCATAATACACTTATTTACACAAACTTTTTCCAGAAAAATTTTTTTTCAAATGTGTTGACTTTAAATGAGCCAAAGTAACACTTAATGGTGGCTATTGCGTATAGAAGGAGGTGTTCCATAAAATTCAATATATTTCCCACGGAAATGCATGACAGAAGTTTCTTTTTCAAGCACCAACGTTTTTGACTTTTGTGTATGGGGGCTGACCAGTGTGCACTGCTTCAAATAACATTTGGATGAAAAGCAATTTTATTTGACATAAAATAAATAATTATGAATACATTTAGGGCCTTATTTTGCAAAACGCAACGCGACGCAACGAGTCACCCAGAGTCACTTTTTGTCGTGTTCGTATTTTGTATCTCTTTAGGTGACTGAAAGTGACTGTAAGTGACTCGAAGTGAATGTGTTACGTTTTTTGGTGAGTATGTTACGTTTTTGGTATTTTATAAAACGCAAAGTGACGAAAACGGTCACTTTAACTGTCAAAAGAGTCACTTCCTTTTGTTCGAGTGAGCATTCGATATAGTTTAATTTGCAACGGCAAAATTAGCCAAGCAAAAAAAAAACGGGGTATCAATCGACGCGTTCCAATCTCGCGAACCCGAATATGATGCTGAACTAATTATACCTTTCATGAGAATGAAATGGTATTATAACTTAGTGCCAAAAAATTTTTGTCGAAAGTACCAGAAGGAAGCGTGGGGGACCCACCAAAATATATACCGATATGATCAGAATCACGAGCTGAGTCGATTAAGCTATGTCCGTCTGTCCGTCCGTCTGTGTGAACGCAAACTAGTCCCTCAGTTTTTGAGATATCTGAATGAAATTCGGAATACAGGTATGTTGTTATATGCAGCTGATCATTTGTCGGAACCGGCCGAATCGGACCACTATAACATATAGAAAACAACCGATTATTCAGATATACATGAAATTTTTGGATGTAATTTGTGCATAACTTCCCCATTTAAACAGCTAAGGACATGAAACTTTGAAGTAGACGTGCCCATTTTGGCCCAAACAAGGTTACCGAAAATTGTCAAGATCGGACCACTATAACATATAGTTCCACAACATCCGATTATTCAGATATACACATTTTGGTGTATAACTCCTCCATTTTAACAGCTAACGGCCTGAAATTTTTAAGTATTTGTACCCATATGGACCCAAACGGGATTGCCGAAAATTGTTAAGATCGGACCACTATAACCTATAGCTCCCCTACAACCGATTGTTCAGATATGGACATTTTGGTGTATAACTCCTCCATTTTAACAGCTAACGGCGTGAAATTTTTAAGTATTTGTACCCATATGGGCCCAAACAGGGTTACCGAAAATTGTCAAGATCGGACCAATATAACATATAGCTCCCCTACAACCGATTGTTCAGATATGTACATTTTGGTGTATAACTCCTCCATTTTAACAGCTAACGGCGTGAAATTTTGAAGTATTTGTACCCATATGGGCCCACACGGGATTACCGAAAATTGTCAAGATCGGACCAATATAACATATAGCTCCCCTACAACCGATTGTTCAGATATGGACATTTTGGTGTATAACTCCTCCATTTTAACAGCTAACGGCGTAAAATTTTTAAGTATTTGTACCCATATGGGCCCAAACGGGGTTACCGAAAATTGTCAAGATCGGACCATTATAACATATAGCTCCCATACAACCGATTGTTCAGATATGGACATTTAAATAGCCAAGACACCATTTTTTCTAATAAATCTTTCCATGAATAACCCACAGAATTAAAATTATAAATTAAACTTAATCCGGCTATGTACATACATTCATTTCCCCACTCATGAAAGGTATGAAGTCTTCGGTACGGCCGAAGACAGCCGCGCTTTTACTTGTTTTTTCTTTGATTTAAATAAAACATATATTAATAAAAAACCCTTTTAACTTTTGTCTTGCTTCCTGCACATACACGAACACACAAATTCATCTTATTTTTTAACATTGCATAACACGTATATATATTTATATTTACTGCATTACACACACATTTTTTTAATACATCTGTTGCATATAATAATAAATTTTATTCAAAAAAACAAACTAAACAAAACACGTATGTATGTATTTACGCACAATGTCAACAAATACTTTTTTTATTTTTGTTGACTTCCCATTAAACACTGAAAAATAAATTCTAAAACGTTGAGAAAATTTTGTTTCTAAATTTGAGAATCAGCATATATGTATATAATTCGAAAATAAACATATTTTCAAGTGTTCATGAAACATTGTTTATCAATTTTAGAATTACTTACAACACATTTGAAAAAAAATTTGTTTCGCATTTTGTACCATTTCACGAATTTCATCATGTCAAAGTTTCAAGGAACGAAGAAATTTTGTATGTTTGCAAATTTCAATCAGCGTTCGTTGTTTTACGTGAGCAGTCTCTTAACGGTTGAAAATGATTGTGTGTAATAATGATTCCGTATTTCTTACTCTTATTTTATTTGTTTGTTGATTTTTGTGAAGTTACACAAACTTTATTAAAAACATAGTTTGTTTCTCATATGTATGTATGTATGCATATTAAAAAAGATATTAATATACTCATGTGACTGTACAAAATAGCCATGGGTAATGGCGCAATTTTTTTGGCGCTGATACAATAACGCCAGCGCCAACCGTGGCGCCAACTCACGGTACTGGCGCAATAACACCTTTAGCGCAATTGTCATCGAATAATCGATAAATAACATTTTTTCGCTTGTTACTGTTTACCATCCCCGTATTTTTTTTTTTAGCGCAATTCTGCTTACATATACGAGGGCACAATTAATTTTAATTTTCATAATCATTTGGAAAAATATTCCGTATATATGTGAAAATATGCTGGAAATTGGAGTCACTTAGATCACTATCAAGCACACATAATTGTGACGTTGTCATACGTATACATATACTACGGTGCTGTTATTGGCGTTGTGGTTGCGCCATTTTACACTAGCTCTATATTGGTGCTGGTGTTAGCGCACGAAATTGAGTCAGTGTTATATTGCAATAGCGCATCATTGAGTTGGCGCTACATTGAGTTGGCGCTATACTGAGTTGGCGCTACATTGAGTTGGCGCTATATTGAGTTGGCGCATTTCCCAAATCGGAGTTAGCGCAATAACACCAGGGTTGGTGTCAGCGCAATTGCGCCGCGCAGCGCAGTGTTACCCATGCCTAGTACAAAAGGCACAGGCGAAATTCACTCGCACGGGTAAATGAAAAATATCACATCAGAGTACAAATATGTAATACATATGTACATACTAGAGCTCTCGATTTTTTTTGAACATTTTCGTGTAGCCCGAACAATTGTTGTTCAAATGCTCGAACAGTTGTTTGTTTGTTTATTACCCGTATGTTTGTATGGGCATTTGAACAATTCGGGTATTTTGAATTTTTTTTCTTTTGTTTATTATTTTTTTTTTTATATGTAGTTTTTTTATTTTTGTTTTTCCGATACACATTTTTTTTTTGTTTGTAAGCTCGAATGCTCGAATGTTTGTACGGGCATTTGAACAACAAACGGGCTTCAAACAAAAACGATCAGATCGAATTGCTCGATACCCGGGTATCTAGGGCTCTAATACATACATCTATTTATTACATTCCATTTCTGCGCTCATAACACAAACTCTCTCACTATCCCTCAATTTTTCTGTACTCTAGAGCATAGCTGTCCAAATGCGACTCATGTGAGCAATGAGAGTAAGCACTTGTGTACGTATACTCACCGATTGTCACTACTACAGACAAATAAAGAGCGTAAAACGAGCGCTTACGATGGGACTGGGCGATCGCCTATTAGCAAAAATAATTAAGTTGCCTTCGACTGGCATGAAAGCAAGTGGTCGCTAGCTGGTCTTAGCTTCAAATTCTTTTGTTCTAATTACAGATGCCAAACAACAAACAAAAGTACGAAGATCTTGCATATAACGTGTGTACACAAATGTAAATATGTACGTGTATATTTGTGTAGTTTCATAATTTCGCAAAGCGTGCGCACGTGACCCTGCTCGCTCAACATCTGCAAGCAGACTGATTATTTTTAGTAATTTTTCACTTTGGCATACGGTAGGCGCACCAACACACATTCATTTTTCGGTCGTTGCTTGATTGTGGTAGTGAATCGCATTTGGACAGCCCTGCTCTAGAGTACAAATATGTAATACATACATACATCTATTGATTGCATTCCCTTTCGTACCAACTTTGAAATTGGAGAAAATGAAATCATCAAATTGAGAATCAGCCCGAAATCCCATACTAAAAATGTGCCTCAAATGAACCTCGAATTGAAAATGAAAAAAAAAATGTTTATTGGGTTGCAAGCAGCCAATTTTCCAGGGTTAACCAATCAATAAAACAGTTCGATTAAAAAAAAAACACACCAAAAATTACTAAGGAAATGAAGAAAACCAGAAAAGTGGTAAATAGGCTACGTAAAGCGTTTGACAATCGTCGTGACTACGCAACGGAGCGAACGAAAAAACGTAAAAGCTTATAAAATACCAACTGTTAGGTGAAGGTGAAAGTGAGTGAACGTGAGTGACTGCGACGCAACGAGTCACGGCGTTTTGTAAAATAAGGGCGTTAATATGTGTATCGGAATATTTTTGTTTTTTTTTAGAATATGTTCATATGTATGTATGTATGTAATTTTATTTCATATTCGTTCATTATGTTATTCATTTTCATTATTTACATATGTATTTTTGCCGTTGGAATGGAATGGAATTCCAAGCAGCTGATTGTATAGTATTAAAAGTTCGTACGGCCTGACAGGACAGGCTTATCGATGACACAATCGTGTGTTGCATTAGGAAGTGCTGTTGCAGTTTCCAATAAGCTGCGTGTATGAACTTAGGAATTTTTACGGCCTAATGGGATAGGCTCGTCCGGAACACAATCATATATATGTTATAGTACATGTGTATTAATAAATTCTGTTGTAGCTTTTTGAATGGAAGGAATTTCCGTAAGCTGCTTTTTATAATTTATAATTTATTATTATTATTATTATTATTATTATTATTATTATTATTATTATTATTATTATTATTATTATTATTATTATTATTATTATTATTATTATTATTATTATTATTATTATTATTATTATTATTATTATTATTATTATTATTATTATTATTATTATTATTATTATTATTATTATTATTATTATTATTATTATTATTATTATTATTATTATTATTATTATTATTATTATTATTATTATTATTATTATTATTATTATTATTATTATTATTATTATTATTATTATTATTATTATTATTATTATTATTATTATTATTATTATTATTATTATTATTATTCAGCGACGTTCATCATTATCTAAAGTTACTCTCGAGATATTGGTCTAACAGAATATGACCTTATGCACAATTAAGTTTTACATCCTTTCTCTTTAACCGCCTAGGGTAGCTTTGCTTTAGGAGACTTTTTGCTAATGAATTAGGATGGTTGGCTAATCTTTTCGCATAATTTGCTTGCATTTTCTCTATCTCTTCGGCCACCGTATTTATCTTTAGGTTACTATGAATAATTGAATTCTTTACATACCAAGGCGCTTTGCATATTGTTCTTAATATCTTGGACTGTAGCCTTTGGATTCTTTCTACGCTAGATTTAGATGCTGAGCCCCATAGTTGAATTCCATACATCCAAATTGGTTTTAAAACCATATTAAATATTAGTATCTTATTATCTAAGCCCAGTCTAGAACTTGGACCAATTAACCATTGTAGCTGGCTTATTTTCAACTTGGATTGCATAATCTTTTTGTCAATGTGATTTTTCCAAGTCATTCTTCTATCCAGTGTGACTCCAAGGTACGTAACGAAGTCTTTCTGAGTTATTATTTTCCCATTTATTGAGACTGGTGGACATGTGTCTTTCTTCAGGCTAAAAGTTACTTGTACACATTTAGATTCGTTGACCTTAATTCTCCACGTAGTAAGCCATTCCTCTAAAGTTTTTATATGTCTCTGCAATTGGATAGTAGCAGTTATGGGATTTGCGTGCATACTTAGTATAGCCGTATCATCTGCGAAGGTCGACGTGACAAGTCTCGCGTTCGTTGGCAGATCGCTTGTGTAAATTAAGTATAATACAGGCCCTAGAACACTACCTTGTGGAACTCCAGCAGAAATTGGATGACTTTCGGTTGTAAAACTTTTGTGCCTTACCCGAAATTTTCTACCTGTTAAAAAGCTTTCTAGGATCCCGCACAGATTATATGGAAGTGTTTGTTTTATTTTATACAAGAGCCCTTCTAGCCATACTTTATCGAAGGCTTGTGCCACATCTAGGAATAGTGCGGTGCAATATCGTTTGGTTTCAAAAGTTGACCTTATTTCTGAAACAATCCTATGCACTTGTTCTATCGTACCGTGCTGCTCTCTAAATTCGAACTGGTGACTTGGTATGGTTTCGTGCAGTTCTAAGATGGGCTGAATTTTTCTCAGCAATAATTTTTCGAATAGTTTGGAAAAGATAGAGATTAAGCTTATTGGCCTGTAGGAGCTTACTATTGTCGGGTCTTTGCCTGGTTTTGGGATCATGATAATTTCAGATAGTTTCCATGGATTAGGAAAGTGACATAATCGGAGGATACTATTGAAGATGTATAGTAGTTGCTTAATAGCTGCTATGGGAAGAGCTTTTAACATTTCACCCGTTATTCTGTCATACCCTGGTGCTTTCTTATTCTCTATGTCTTTGGATATAGTTTTATTCAAGTCATCTAGTTTAAATCCAAGTGGGATTGCTGGTAATTGTGGAGTATTTTCTTGGAGAAAATTTTGGCCTTCATTTGGAGTAAATACATTTGAAAGATGGGTTGCAAAAGCTATTCCTTTTTCGTGGTCACTTCGAGCAAATTCACCATTTTGCATTCGTATTGGAGGATCCTGCTGAACCGGCCGTTTTAGATATTTGAGAGAGCGCCACAAGGAATAATCTGTACCAGATGTGGCCGTGAGGGAATTAATTCTATTTTGAAATTTTGTTTCCCTTTTCTCCTCTAGGAGCATTTGGAGCTCTTTCGTGAATTTTTTTAGCTCGTTCTTCAGAGTTGGAGATCGCAACCTTTGCCAGTCTCTCCTAAGTTGCCTTTTCTTGGAAACTAGCTCGATGATATCGTTTTCATTGAAAGAACTAAAGCTTTGCTGCTGGGTTGCATTAGGACGTAAGGGCGTTGAAACCTTTGCTGCCACTTGCAGTAAGTTTGTGAAGTCAATTATCGCATATTCCACTTCGGCGGCTGATTTAAGGCTCACATTTGGGTTAATATGCGAACTTATAAATTTTCTGTACTTCAGCCAATTCGTAAATCTATTAGTTAAGCTTGGGTTCAGTTCGTTTAAAGTTGGAAAGGTTTTAATAGATATGACGCAAGGAGAGTGATCAGATGATAGGTCAAAAAGTGATTCTATCTGAAGTATTTCCCGATCGAGGCCTCGAGTTACCCCAAAATCTATGAGGTCGGGGGTTTTGCTCCTATCAGTGGGCCAATATGTTGGCTGTCCGGTTGATATAATGTCAAGACCATTGCTTTGGTTTGCTTTGAACAAGTTTCTTCCCTTTGGTGTTATTAGTCTAGATCCCCAAAAAGTATGTTTAGCATTGTAATGACCTGCTGCTAGAAATCTCTTGCCTAACTTGGAGAAGTATTCAGTGAATTGGTATTCTGTTATATTAAAACGGGGAGGGCAGTATATTGCAGATACAGTTAATCCGCCAGAACTATCATCTACGTACACTGATGTTGAGTGTATATACTCTTTGCAATATTCTTCTAGAACGTGGTGCTTAATCCTCTTTCTTATAAGTATACCGGTTCCACCTCTAGCTTTTCCTTCAGGGTGCTTGGTATTATAGAACATATACCCATCAATATTAAAATTATTAAACACAGTCAGATGGGTTTCAGACACTAACATTATGTCAATTTGGTGATTTTCTAGGAAAACATGGAGTTCATTGCGATGTTGGCCTATGCCGTTAGCATTCCAGAAACCTATATTGAAACAATTCATGGTCTTGACAAAATTGTTTGAAGTAGGAGATTTTGATTCCTAATCAATTCTTGCATCATGTTTTGCATTGACTTCATATGGTCCTGCATCATATGAACAAAGCTATTTAGAGTGTTTTCGAGTGATGTTGTTGGATTGGAATTGTCTAGGATTTCGGTCTGTTGTGTGCCTCTTAAGACTTGAGCGTATTAGTACGTTCCCAGATTTCTCTGCGGGGCTGTATTAATAGTTGGTTTTAGCACATTTTGAGGTTGTGGGACAGGTACAGTTTTAGGTTTTTTGCTACCTTTCTCTTTTAATGAAATGTATACTGGGCAACCCCTATAATTAGCAGTGTGATTTTGACTGCAGTTACTGCACTTCTTATTTTCTGGGTTTGCTTTAGGTTTCTCGCACTCTTTGGAGCTGTGCAAATTTCCGCAAATTACACATACGCTAGGTAATGTGCAATATCGTTTCGTATGCCCGAACTCCTGACAATTATGGCATTGTACGGGGCCCACACGTTTATGCGGTTCTTCCACAGAGATTCTTCGGTGTAGAAGATAACGTAATTTATAAATGGGATGTACTTCTCCCTTCTTTAAAAGCTGGAAATCTGGCTCGATTTCAACCCTGAACATCGGTTTGCCGTATGTTGGCTTTATTTTTGATATTGTAAACATATCTGACTTTAAAGCCTTCCTCGTTTAATGCAGTCTCTATTTCTGCCGGGCTTACGGAATTTTCTATTCCTTTTAGTACAACTGACAAGCCACGGCTACTTTTTAGCTGATAGGTATAGAAGTTTTTCTTCCTGTTTTCAAAGTCTTTAGTTATTTTTCGGAAATAATCCTCACTATAGGTTTGGATTTTAACTTCCTGTATATTGCCTTTTTTTTATAGGTACGACATGGAAGTTTTTAGGACCTACTAGCTCAACCAGTTTGTTTACTAATGTATTAGAGCTTTGTTCTCGCAGGTAAATTGGAGGGGGCTTGGGATTTTTTTTTGGCTTTTCGATTGGAATATTTTGAGATTCAGCGAGCACACTGAATCTGTTGTCACCCAATGTTATTTTCGGTGCCTCTTTTGTTGCCTCTGCTGGCAGGTCACCTTTGATTAATTTGGAGGGATTCGATTTCCCATTCTTTTCTGGCGTTCGCTTTCTTTTTATAAGGATATAGCGATCCAAGCCAGTTTGCACTTGCATTTTCTTGGCGTTTTTATCTGCCATTTTTATGGTATCACCAGCTTTATTTTGAGCTCCAGCTGCGGAAGTACTTGCTAGCACGGTTGCCACGAGCAATTTTTATTTTGTACCAATTTTAAGATTGAAATGTATCAAATGAGGGCAAAATGTACCAACCAAATTAGTACACATTTTATGTGTAAACGAACACTAAAATATACTTCACATATATGCATGTTTATTCCTCATATTTTTAACGGATACAGTTCATATTGTACAATATCTTAAAACTGCGATTAATTTAACCATACATATATTTATATATGAAATTGGAAAATAAATTTATAGAGTAGTAGTCTAACTTATTACAATTAATTTTTGTGCATTAATGTTCAAAACAAAAACTTAACATACATACTCTTATATACGAATTGTTAATTGCTTTTATTATATAAAAACTTAAAGTTAGTTATTTGAATTATTCTGAAAATAATATTGGCTGACCAAACACTATAGGTATTTATTTGGTTATTTGCTTCTTTCGCACGCATTATATTGTTAAATATTTTTATTCCAATTTTATTTCCAAGTTTTGTTTTAATAGGGCTTGGATAAGGAAATTTTCTTTCCGCAGCTGGAGAGCTATTGGACAATGACATTAAAGCATTTACAAATTCAACGAGTTCCTTGAAACAGGATTCTCCAAGTCCGCCCTTTACTGTATAAACTTTTTTCCAGAATTGTGAAATACCTTATATTCTCTAAATCACGTTTTTCGAGCCTAAGATGGCTCTGTTGTGTTGAAATAGTATCATGATCGCCTGTTACAAAAATGTGAAAAATCGTTTAGCAAAGGCGGAATTGTAACCTCATATTCTTAAAGAACTGGAAATTATGAAGGAGACTTCATCGGATCAGTTGACTTCTTCCTCTTCTTCAAAAACACACCCACAATAGCATATCCTTGAGGTAACGAACTGTCAAATTCTTTCGCATTCATATTTCTATGACATTTCGCTTCCGGATGGTTTTCCATAATTTCAACAAATTTATTCGCAATCATGCCCGTCTAACTTCGAAACCGCACATTTCACTGCTATGCAATTTAGGGAGTTAATGTGTGTGATAATTAATATTTAATTTCCATAAAAAAGCTAAGAGCGAAAATTTTGTTTAATACACTGAAATGGCGGTTAGGGGCCTAACTTATGGCTCGATATGGTTGAAAATTCAAAGAATACCGTAATGTAGGCTTAATTAAAAATGTACCAAAATCTGAACCAGTGTACCAATGTACCAAGTGATAAAAAGGGTACCAGTTTTGGTACAAATGTACCATATGTGGCAACCGTGCTTGCTAGAGGCTCTGGGAATTGAGGGCAAGTAATTTGGACACTCGGGGAACAGGACCGTGCCCTTTGTTCAATCGCCGTGTTTCCTTTTCCGGCTTTTTCGTTTATATCAAACGATTTAAAGGTGAAATACGCATTGCGCACGCGATCGTTTGAAGAAGAAGTGCCTGGGGCACTCATATGCATATGTACATATGTATTTTATTTTATTTATTAATTTTCTTATTTATTTCCTTTTATTTTAATTTTTATTTTATATTATTTTATTTTTTTTTTTATTATATTATATTATATTATATTACATTATATTATATTATATTATATTATATTATATTATATTATATTATATTATATTATATTATATTATATTATATTATATTATATTATATTATATTATATTATATTATATTATATTATATTATATTATATTATATTATATTATATTATATTATATTATATTATATTATATTATATTATATTATATTATATTATATTATATTATATTATATTATATTATATTATATTATATTATATTATATTATATTATATTATATTATATTATATTATATTATATTATATTATATTATATTATATTATATTATATTATATTATATTATATTATATTATATTATATTATATTATATTATATTATATTATATTATATTATATTATATTATATTATATTATATTATATTATATTATATTATATTATATTATATTATATTATATTATATTATATTATATTATATTATATTATATTATATTATATTATATTATATTATATTATATTATATTATATTATATTATATTATATTATATTATATTATATTACATTATATTATATTATATTATATTATATTATATTATATTATATTATATTATATTATATTATATTATATTATATTATATTATATTATATTATATTATATTATATTATATTATATTATATTATATTATATTATATTATATTATATTATATTATATTATATTATATTATATTATATTATATTATATTATATTATATTATATTATATTATATTATATTATATTATATTATATTATATTATATTATATTATATTATATTATATTATATTATATTATATTATATTATATTATATTATATTATATTATATTATATTATATTATATTATATTATATTATATTATATTATATTATATTATATTATATTATATTATATTATATTATATTATATTATATTATATTATATTATATTATATTATATTATATTTTATTTTATTTTATTTTATTTTATTTTATTTTATTTTATTTTATTTTATTTTATTTTATTTTATTTTATTTTATTTTATTTTATTTTATTTTATTTTATTTTATTTTATTTTATTTTATTTTATTTTATTTTATTTTATTTTATTTTATTTAATTTAATTTAATTTAATTTAATTTAATTTAATTTAATTTAATTTAATTTAATTTAATTTAATTTAATTTAATTTAATTTAATTTAATTTAATTTAATTTAATTTAATTTAATTTAATTTAATTTAATTTAATTTAATTTAATTTAATTTAATTTAATTTAATTTAATTTAATTTAATTTAATTTAATTTAATTTAACCCAATTTAATTTAATTTAATTTAATTTAATTTAATTTAATTTAATTTAATTTAATTTAATTTAATTTAATTTAATTCAATTTAATTTAACTTAATTCAATTTAACCTAATTTAATTTAATTTAATTTAATTTAATTTAATTTAATTTAATTTAATTTAATTTAACTTAGTTTAATTTGATTTTATTTAATTTAACTTAATTTAATTTAATTTAACTTAATTTAATTTAATTTAATTTAATTTATTCAATTTAATTTAATTTTATTTTATTTTATATGCTTTTAATTTTATTTATATATCTTTATTTATATACGTGGTGCAGTACTCTGATTGTCGGCAATGCAGTCCGGAAATGGAATGGACCAGCTGACTGTCGATAGGAGTTGACAGCGCCACCTGCCGGCACCTCGGATGCAACTCTACACAAGATAAAAAAGTTGCTTAGTATGTATGTACGTATGTATTTAGATTTATGTATGTATGTATATAAAGAAAAAGTATTTGTTAAACAGCCCTCAAATACTTATCTTTTGGAATTTTTCACAATCCCGTCGGAGGGAAATAGCTTCGCGGTTTTATCGGCACCGATTTTATTAAAAATCCGATTAAAAAGCGAGTGCAAACGAAGATTTACAATAGAAAAAACACGGAGCGATATAAATTGGCTTATGAAGCTGCCTGTGTTGTCGCGGCTGAATTTAGTGTTTTAAAAAAAAACTTTGCTTCCACTGTTAAACATGGTGGTTGGAAGTATGATAGTGTGGGGCTGCATGTCCACTGACGGTGTGTTTGAATTGGTTTTTATTGAGGGTATAACGGACAAGCAAGTTTATACCAATATTTTGAAAGAAGGCGTCAGAAAAAGCGCTGAAAAGTTAAACTTGGGTACATTACACACCTTCCAACACGACAACGACCCGAAATACCAGCCCACGACGTACGTATGCGGCCTGCATATAACACTACTCGTGTTCTCCCACAGCTCCCACAGTCCCTGGACCTCAACCAAATCGAGTAACTGTGGGATGAGCTGGAGCGGCGGTTAAGAAAGTGGTAAGCCAAGTCTAAAAGCAACCTTAATGGAAGAACGGCCCAATATTGGGGAGGAAACTACCAGAAAGTTGGTGTATTCTATGCCAAACCCACTTAATGATGTTAGAAAATGAAACGGTACGCCCAGAATATACTAGCGTTTAAAATTTAGTTGTTATTTAATCTCAAAGTGAAGTGTGCCAATACTTTTTTCCGGATAAAAATAGGACTTTTTTATTTCACGAATTAATGTGCTTAAACCACTCCATGAATCAATGTAATTTTTTCTTTAACGTATTCTTAATACTTGTACTAATGCAACAAAAATAGGAAATAATAAAAATTTTATTTCTTTGGAAGAGTTTTTGAGGTCGAAACCAACTTTGTCTGCTGTGCCAATACTTTTTTCCGTGAGTGTATCTGCCACAATATTGTTCTTTCCAGAAATATGTTGTATATCATTGGTAAACTGTGCAATATATTCCAAATGTCGTGTTTGTCTTGGAGATCTTTCAGTGTTTGAATTTAAAATGTATGTCAATGGTTTATGATCTGTATATACAGTAAATATTTGACCTTCTAAAAAATGTTTAAAATGTTTAATTGCTCTATATATACCTAAAAGTTCTCTATCAAGAATACTTACATTCTGCTGAACTTAACTTTCTCGAAAAGTAAGCCAAAGGTTCCAAAGTATCATTCTTAACTTGTTGTAAAACAGCTCCAATTGCAACATTTCAAGCATCAACAGATAAAGATAACTTAGAATATTTATCAAAATGATTTAGAAGTGTATTTTGAGCAAAAAGATATTTAACATTATCAAAAGCGGAAATAGATTCATTAGTCCCATTAATAGTTTTGTTCTTATTCTTATTAGTAATTGTTACAATTTGATGTAAAGGAAGAAGTTCCTTTGCAATCATTGGAATATATCGATGGTAATAATTTACCATTCCAATGAATTTTTGCAGTTTACTTATAGAATTTGGTCTTTCAAAATTAGTTATTATTTCAACTCTATCTTTTGATGGTTTAATTCCATTTGCAGAAATTTCATAACTCAAAAAGTTTATAACAGATGAACCAAAAACACATTTTGTTGGTTTAATATTTAAGCCATGTTATTCTAAACGTTTAAAAACAATTTTTAAATGTTCAAAGTGCTGTTCTTCATTTTCAATAGCTAATAATATATCATCTACATATGCAAATACAAAATCAAGTCCGAAAAATGTTTCATTTATAAACCGCTGAAATGTTTGAGCGCTATTTCTCAAACCAAAAGGCATACGAACAAATTAAAATAAACCAAATGGTGTTGTAATTACAGTTTTATATATATTTTCAGATGCTATTGGTATTTGATGATAAGCGCGAACTAAATCCAATTTTGAAAATATTGTTTTATTTTTGAAATCGATACTCAAATCATGAATGTGTGGAAGTGGATAACGATCTGGTACTGTAATAAAATTAAGTCTTCTATAATCTCCGCAAGGACGCCAATCATTGGCTTCTTTTTTAGGAACTAAATGTAATGGCGAAGCAACAGAAGAACTTGAAGGCCTACAAACACCAATTTTAACTAAATACTCAAATTCTGTTTTCGCTACTTTAAGTTTGACTGGATCTAAACGACGTGGTCTTGAAGTAGGTAAAATTCCTTTAGTTTCAATTCTATGAACAGTATTATGTTTAACTATTTTATTATAATTTGGTTCAGAAATAACTTAAGGAAATTGTTTAATTAATTCGGTAAATTTGTTAATTTCCAATGGTATCTTTAATTAAAAAATTTTACAGAAACCCAAAGAACCTACATTTTTTAATTGGAGTTTTTAAATCTGCTAAAATAAATGGAAAATGAAATTCACGTCTTAATCCCAAATCAATTTTAAGCATTTTAACTAAATCTGAATTTCTCTTAAACTCTTTGAATTTTTTAATAGGAACTACTGAAACAACAGCTCCTGTATCTATTAAAAAATTAAGATTGTTATGTTTATCGAAAACGAAAAGGCGGCTAGCAGGTTTAATTTCTTTTCTATCATCAGCCACCGGCATGATAGAACAATTCAGTTTAAATTATTTTGTTTAGAATTAAAAAATGTACAAGGCTTAATACACTTAAATGCATTATTTCCAAATTTTGAATGATACCAACATAAATTATTAGAAGAATTTGATCGTACTCTGAAAGATCTTTTATTATAATTGTTATTATTATTTCGTGCAATAGATTTTGATCTTGTACGTAATTCACTTACATCAAGTGTATTATTAAAGTTTTCACAAAGTATGGAAGTCAATTGAGTTAAATTTTGAATACTTTGTTCTAATTGAGAATTTTGTGAAATTGAAGAAATTTGTGATTTACTATAAAGATTATAAATTTTGTCAGAAATATATATTATCTAAAGATTCTGTAATACACGATGTTAAATGTGTTTGAATTTGTTGTGGTAATTTACGTAACTAAATTTTGTAAAGTAATTCTTGTCCAACAATTGAATTTGGACCAATCAAACATTTCATTTCTCGATATAAATCAGAGGGTTTGCGATCTCCCAGCTGAGTATTTGAGAAAAGTTGTTCTAATCGACTGTCTTCAGATTTAGTCAATCTCTCATAAAACACTTTCTTAATAGTTTCATATTTGTTTGTTATTTGTGGAGGATTAATAATATCTAATATTTTTGTAATAATTTCTTGAGGAAGAGCAATTAAAATATTATGAAATTTTAAAAAATCATCATAAATATCATTTATTGCAAACTGCGCTTCACAATGAATAAACCATACTTCAGGACTCTCAGACCAAAACTGTGGTAATTTTAAATTTTTGTTTAATGATTGATTATTTTGAAGAGTAGACATAGTAACTGTAGGTGTGGACAGAGAATTTGAAAAAATTGGTATTGGAAGAATATTTTCTGCAACTGTTGTTGTGTTTATAAGAATAGGTGGAGGTATATTATTAGAAGAAGTTACTGTGGAAAAATTATTTTGTTGTAATCTTGATGTAGTTATTGGACTATGTGTAAGTGGCATATTTTCTTCTAATAAAGTTAAATTATTTTGAGATCTTGTTAACACCATAATAACGCAATTAAAATAAATATGTATCTATAAAATAAATAGGTATACTGGAGATGGAGTTAACATATTGTAGATGAATTTTTTCAGGATAAAATTTAAAACAGTAATGAATTAAGATACGTAATAGGTAAACATTTTATATACATACAGTGGCGGACAAAAGTCTACATACACCCCCTATTTTTGCTATACCACGGAACCAACAGCAATGAAAGAAAAACTAAAAATGCAGTTTTATTTCACACCTTTTCTCAACTACAATAAACAAAATGAAACTCTTTTTTAATAAGAAATTAAAAAAATATTGGCGAATTTCACAAAATCAATGCTGACAAAAGTGTACATACAGCATGAAGTTACTGTCGTGCACACTTCTACGCTGCGTTGTGATAACGGTAAAATACCGTTATTTGTTTCTTCGATCGATTTTGTTATTTTTGCAACTATTCAGTTATATCAATCAGTTTTTGTTTGCACGTTATACTATTAACAATGGCTCCGCGAAAAGAAATTTCAGTTGATGTCAGAAATTTAGTTATAAAACACAAATCGGAAAACAAATCATATGGTGAAATAGCAAAACTATTAAAGTTGAGCCGCGCAACAGTACAAACGATAGTTAGAAACCACAAAAGTAATGGTTGTACCGAAAATAAATCGCGTTCTGGCCGACCGAAGAAACTATCCCGCAGAGATGTAAGCGTTATACTCAAAGAAGTGAACATAAATCCAAAAGTCACTGCTCCGAAATTGGTCGAATACTTAGAAAACATGACACAAAAGTGTGTACATGCACGCACAATAGGAATATATCTGAACTATAACGGTTTTCGTAGTAGAACACCACGCAAAAAACCTCTTATTAGTGAAAAAAATCGAAAACTGCGCTTAGAATTTGCTAATAAACATAAGGAAAAGGGAAAGGGCTTTTGGCAAAAGGTTTTGTTCACAGATGAGTCGAAGTTCAATATATTTGGAAGTGATGGGAGGACAAAAGTTTGGAGGAAACCAAATACTGAAATGAATCAGAAAAATTTGGTATCAACCGTCAAACATGGTGGCGGCAGCGTAATGGTTTGGGGAGCAGTTGCGGCATCTGGAGTTGGAAAATTAGCATTTATCGAAGGTATTATGGATCGTTATAAATATAAATCATTGTTGGAAGAAAATTTGAAGCCTTCGGTGGATGATTTGGAACTTGGTGCTGGTTGGATCTTCCAACAAGATAACGATCCAAAGCACACGGCCCAAGTTGTCAAGGCCTGGTTACTATATTATGCGCCAAGGCAATTACACACACCACCACAAAGTCCAGATTTAAATGTAATAGAGCATGTGTGGGAGATTTTGGACCGAAAAATTAGAAAACACCAGATTTCTAGCGCAGCAGTACTCAAAGATCGAATAACAGAGGCTTGGAACAGTATAACCTCTTCGGAGTTGACAAATTTAGTAGCCTCAATGCCACGACGACTTCAAACAGTTATTAATGCAAAGGGAGGACCTACTAAATACTAAATAATAATAAAATAGGGAATTAAGATAAGTTTTCTCTCTGAGAAAAGCTTTGTTTTGTACTGTATGTACACTTTTGTCAGCACTGATTTTGCGAATTTCGCCAGTATTTTTTTAATTTCTTATTAAAATAGAGTTTTCTTTTATTTATTGTAGTTAAGAAAAGGTTTGAAATAAAACTGCATTTTTACTTTTTCTTTTATTGCTGTTGGTTCCGTGATATAGCAAAAATAGGGGGTGTATGTAGACTTTTGTCCGCCACTGTATACATACACACATAAATACGTATTTATAAATATTGAATACCTTAAGTAAAGATATGCGATGTAATGCAATCACAACAGGGATATAAATGAGAAAACTTCAAGAAAGCGGTTGTGGTACGTTGCAGAGAATGTCAATAGCAAATGAAGAGAACATTCAAAAGACGAACAAAATCTGGTAATTCTACATATGTATCAATGCAAATGTGATTTCACCATATAAGTAGTATAGGATGAGCCGATTGATTGAAGTTGTAAATCGAAATTGAATGTATTTGTTGCTAAATTGTTCGGAGTTGATCAATATTATACAGCAGCGGGTGATCGTCAAAAAATCGTTAAAATGTTTAGTTGCAGAATATTTATTTTGTTGTAGGCAGTTGATTTTGATTGAAGATAGGCAGGATCGCCAAATATGGTAATTAAAATTCCATATATATTTATTTTTTTTTTTTTAAATTTTATTTAAAATTATACGTTAACAAAATACGTTGTTTATTGTTTAAGTTTCAAAAATTCTCTGAAGAAAATTTTTGAAGTTATGTATTTCAAATTTCACAATAGAAATCATGATCAGCAAGATCAATAAAACACAAAGTTATTTATTTATTTTTTATTTATTTATTTATTTAGTCTATGAACAATGATATTCTTACAGACTATTTACATTAAAATATGAGTTATTAAAAAATTAATAAATACCTAAACAGAGATAACAATTAAAAAAATGTGTTAAGGTTATGTATAAAAAACCATTTCGGTGATGAAAAATCAAGTTGGACAGAATTCGAGATCACATTAAATTCACTTAGGGCTCTAACCATGGGAGCATTGCGCGCATATTCCGTTCTACAACTTATTCCATAAAAAGGCAAGTAATTCCTAAGATTACGCTGTGGGATATTAAAGTTAATTTTTTCCAAAAGAAGGGGGCAGTCAATGTCACCTCTAATGATGTTGAAAACAAATGAAAGTGAGAGGACTGTTCTTCTTGCTTCCAATGTCTTTAGATTAATTAAGAGCAGACGGGAATTATAGGATGGCATAGGTTCATTGAATTTAAGAGACCGTAAAGCAAATTTCAGGAAGACTTTTTGAACCCTCTCAATCCTAGAAATATAACATTTGTGACTCGGCCTCCAAATAAAAGTAGCATATTCTAGGTTGGAACGAACGAAAGCTGTAAAAAGTAATTTAAGAGTGTAGGGGTCAGAGAAGTTGGAGCTATTACGCCTCAAGAACCCTAAAACCGAGTAAGCTTTCGAAATAATAAAGCTTGTGTGCGTACTGAATGAAAAATTACTCGAAAAAATTACGCCAAGATCCTTAATCTCATCAACACTTTGCAATAAAGAATGTGAAATGTTGTAAGATGTTGGCACAGAGTATACAGACTTCTTAAAAGTAACTTTGAAACATTTTTTTATATTTAAAGCTAGCCGTGAAGCGGTGCACCATAAATGTAGTCTATTTATGTCATCTTGCAACATAATAGCATCGTCATTACTCGTAATTTTCGAGAAAACTTTTAAATCATCTGCATAGAGCAAAAAATTTGCAAATTTAAAGCAGGTACTAATATCATTAATAAATAGTACAAACAATAGTGGGCCTAATATGCTCCCCTGGGGAACTCCAGAGGTGGCAAAAAAGGGAACAGAAGTCACACAATCAACTGCAACTACACAACTTCTATTATGTAAATAAGATTTGATCCATTTTAAAAAATTAGAGTGAAACCCCAAACAGGACAGTTTATATACCAAAAGTGAATGTGAGACTTTATCAAAAGCCTTTGAAAAGTCCGTGTAGACACAATCTACCTGAACACCAGCAGAGAAGGACGAGTGGCAGTATTCACTAAAAACTGCAAGGTTCGAAACTGTAGATCGACCCGGAATGAAACCATGCTGGTTTGGCGAAATCAAACTTTTACATGCAAAGTACATTTTATCTTTAACGATGCTCTCAAAAAGCTTTGCTACCGTTGATAATTTTGAAATTGGCCTGTAGTTGCAAACATTGTTTTTACTACCATCTTTATGAATAGGGCTAATTGTAGTAGATTTCCACTCATCAATGAAGATACCAGTCTCCAAAGACACATTAAAAATATGTTTTAAGGGTGTAATTAAAGCTGGGCAATTTTTTAATAGGATAACAGAGAGCCCATCAGTGTCTGTTTTCGAAGATGGCTTAAGATTGCTAATTCCAGTAGCAACATCATCAGGTGACAGTGTAAGAGATCCGAAGCTCAAACAAGAGTTAAAATTAAAATTAAATGACGAATGAGAATGAGATGAGCTATCATCTGCTGTAAAATTTGCACTGAAAAATTCCGAAAACAAATTAGCTACATCAGATGGTGTGCTAGCAAATTTGTCCTGAAAGAAGACTGCTGATGGAATATTGGATTTCGATTTTTTAGCTTTAATATAATACCAAAACGCTTTTGGATTTGATTTTATATTTTCTTCAATTCCAAGAATATAAGTTTTGTACAAAAATTTATCCAAACAATTAAATTGCTTTGCATATCGATGATATTCACAGAGAAAGTGTTCATTGTTAGTAAGCTTAAATTTCTTGAAAAATTTGTTTCTACGATTCTTTAACCTTTTCAATCTACTGTTATACCACGGAAGCTTGTAGGGCCTCTTCTTTATCATGGGTATGTTGACGAGGCAAAAGTCAATCATAACAGATTTAAAATTACTATAACAAATAGACGCATCCGATGAGGACAACACACTGTCCCAATTAGAATGTTCTAATATAGAATTAATCTTATCAAAATCGCAAGCCGCAAAGTTAAATGATCTACTTTCATCAGGCGCTATAGAAGAAAATTCATAAACTTTAAGATTTAACACCAACGGAACATGATGTTTATCACACAGCATTATTGGAGATATGCATTCAGAAATAGTATGGTTCAAATTATCACTAATGAAAATAAGATCAAGAATTTTATCCAACTTGTTGACAAAATTGTTAACTTGTATTAAGTTATAGCTTAAAATGCTATCAATAAAATAAGCTTCATGCGGAGAGATTACATTTAAGGGTAATAGACCCGATTGAGAAAAACTACCCGACCAACCCACATTGCTCAGATTAAAGTCACCCAAGATACATAGTTGATTATCACCTAACTTATCATTTATTAAAGATGTAATATTATCCGCATGCAGGCCATACAGAGCATCACCCCTATTTGGTGGAATGTATGAAACAACAAAATATATTGAGGCATGTGTTGACATGCTGCTTACGCATACACATAGTTGGTCAATCACGGAATCACCATTCGCCAGCCCTACCAAGTGAGAACTATATTTACGTTTGACGGCGATGAGAACACCACCTCCTCTTTCTAAACCAGTTTTTTGAATATCTCTATCCTTTCGATATACAAAGTACAAATTGGGATCAAAATATTCCTCATCATAAAAATTGGAATTTAGCCAGGTTTCTACAAAAACAAAAATATCATAGTCCAGTTGTGAGCTGGCCGCAAAAACAATTCCAGATTTGGTACGTAGACCAGATACATTTTGAAAATAAATGTTTAGGCCATTGCGATTTTCAACAGTTATGCCTGATTTTGTTGTTTCCCCTCTTTTCGAAAAAAACGAAAAGGGCGTATGTTTGTGCCTTCCGGCCAAAGATCGGCTGATAACACATTTTTATAAAAAGCCGCCGAAACCCCTAATTTAAAATTAACTCTGCTTAAAATATTCAGCGGAGTGCCATCTTTAATCAATGCATAGCACGATAAGTGTTTCTTATCAATTCCTGCATGATTAACAACATAATTAATAATATTGTCAACTGTGACAGTAGGCAAAAACGATGATAAGTGCAGCCATTTCTTACGACTCACCACACCAAGATCAGTATTCGCATTAAGACCAATAATATTCAATTGTTTTCGGCGTTTAGGATTCGTCACTTTTGTCCAACCATCTGGCATCACTGAAACAGCAGAGGGAGCATTATCTGAGTCTCCAACAACTAAAATTGAACGATCATCAACATTGCTAGCATTGCAAATCTCAGCCGTATTAGAAAAAGCAACAACTGATGTACTCTTTGCTTTATCCATTACATTAGGAGTCAACGGCTTTGATAACACATTCTCTGCAGTAGCCGCAGTAGAAGACGAAGACGTTGACGATGAAAGACCAGCATTTGAACCAACTAAAGCACGCGTGAGAGTGTTAGCAGCAGCAGCAGCAGAATAGGTAAACAGAGAGGAGCCATCGCTTGCATTAGCCAATGCTGACGAGGGAGTAATTATGTCATCGGACGATTTGAGCGCAAGAGACGAAGATACACTCTTAGCATTATCAGCCGAATATATACGTTTGTCACGTTGTGCAGAAACAGACAATGCAGCCATACCAGCACCCCTTTTTGTTATCGAATATGCCGAATTATTAGCATTTGCAACAACAGTGGTCGAAGCAATGAACTTAAGAAATTGAGCCTTCAAGTCATTAACCTCTTTGGTTAAGCAAGCAATCGAGCCAGCCAAATTCGTTTTGTTTTGTAGACAATGATCACAAACAAAAACAATGTTATTATTATTTAGAAGTAAATCACACATTTCTTTACTATCCAATTTTGCACAAATTTTATGTAGTTTATTATTACACTGATGGCAAGAGATTTCAAAGCCATCACGTAAAGATTTAAAACATTTAGCACACTTCAAATTATCCATAGCGGGAGCGAACAAAAAACACGACCGTCCGCTTTGAATGCAATTCGTTAAATTAACCCTACACATACAACCGAAGTTTCATATCGAATTTAAACTTTGAGGGCTTCCCCTGCAAAACACAGTTTTCAGACTTAGTACAGTATTGTTTGGAAGCGTCGAATTAGTCTCTTCATAGGACATGGTCCAACAAATGCGATCAATTCGCTCCATATAAAGGGATAAAAATTGTATTAGTCGCATACTCCCTTGCGATTTATTCCCGATACTTCCTGGATTAATCGCATTTTTTGCAGGGTATATATGTACATTTGTTCATATGTATGTATGTATTATTTATATACGACATTTTAATATTTACAGCTGTAATATTTCACTATTTAAAATTTCTATTAATAACAGCATTCATCAAAGTTCTCTGTTAGTGGCACACCGGCAATTGGTGCTAATTCCACTATAGTGGAGCATTCTATCATAGACACGAAACCACAGAATGAAAACCACCAAAAGCAGCCGCTCTCACCACCAACACCAGCACTAACATCCGCTGTTACAATTACACAACAGTCTTTGGCTGGCCAACAGCAAAAAGCTCCTGTTAATTTAACTACAGTTCACCACCCTGCGTCGTTTGGCATCGTTCCCGAGCATGGCGGAAATACAGTGGTGGCCTCCTCACCGGCAACTGTAACAACTACCAGTGGCGCTGCTGAAGAAGGAGAAGAAGAAGAATATGTAAGTGCAGACGCAAACCAATTCCATGTTAAGAGATATTTTAACCGTTTAATGCAACTTTTATATTGGTATTTACACGATTTCTTTTTTGATATGTATTGAACAGGACGAATCAGAGAGGCGAGTGGGTTTTCAAGTGGATGGAGAAGATGATGATTTTTACAAGCGGCCCATGAAATTGCATAGGCGGTAAGTGTGTTCATTAATTGTATTTGAATGTACATTTATTCGCTGAACAATCTCGATGTCTGCGTACAGCTCGTACAGCTCATTGTTAAATCTCCGTCGATACTCGACCTCGCCAAGGCGCAAGGGTCCATAAATCCTACGAAGAACTTTCCTCTCGAATACTCCAAACGCCATCTCATCTGCTTTTGATATAGTCCATGCTTCTGCGCCCTACATGAGGACTGGAACGATGAGTGTCCTGTAGAGTGTGATTTTTGTTCGTCGGGAGAGGACTTTACTTTTCAATTGCCTACTTAGTCCAAAGTAGCATTTATTGGCAAGAGTGATTCTTCGTTGGATTTCAGGGCTGACATTATTTTTGGTGTAAATGCTGGTTCCCAACTAGACGAAGTCCTTAACAGTTTCGAATTTATAGCTATCAATATTGACGTGGCTGCCAAGGCGTGCTGTTTCTTCGATGTCATCGGCGTATGCCTGCAGTTGCACACTCTTGTTGTATAAGATGCTTCCTGCACGGTGGAATTCTGCAGCTCGTATTATCTTCTCCGGCATCAAGTTGAAGAAGTCACACGAAAGGGAGTCACCTTGTCTGAAATCTCGTTTGGTCTCGAACGGCTCGGAGAGATCTTTCCAAATTCTGACGGTGCTGGTGGTGGTCATTTGGCATAGCCGTATAAGTTTTGTAGGGAAACCACATTCAGACATTGCGGTATATAGGCAATTCCTATTCGTGCTATTAAAAGCGGCTTTAAAATCGACAAAAAAATGGTGTGGTTCCTTTTTCATGAGTTTTTTCCAGGATTTTGCGTATTGTGAAGATCTGGTCGATGGTAGATTTACCAGTCCTGAAGCCACACTGATAAGGTCCAATCAGCTTATTGACGGTAGGCTTCAGTCTTTCGCACAATACACTTGCTAAGACCTTATATGCGACTGTGGACTCTCCTTCTTTATGGATTGGGCAGAGCTCACTTAAGTTCCAATCGTCGGGCATGCGCTCGTCCGACCATATTCTGCATAGGAGTTGATGCATGCTCCTTATCAACTCTTCACCGCCATGTTTGAATAGCTCGGCTGGCAAGCCGTCAGCGTCTGGGGCTTTGTTATTTTTAAGCCGAGACATTGCTATTCGCACTTCGTCATGATCGGGTGGTGGAACATTTCTACCATCATCTGCTATTGGCGATTCGGGTCGAACATCTTCTTCTTCCGCAATTTTACTGTTGCCGTTATCTAGCAGGGAGGAGAAGTGATCCCTCCACAACTTAAGTATACTCTGGACATCAGTTACCAGATCGTCGTTATCATTCCGGCAGGAATTTGTCCCGGCCTTGGAACCTCAGTCATCCGCCTGACTTTATGATACAATTTTCGAACATCATTCCTACCCTCCAGCATCCCAAGCTCTTCACACTAGCGCCTTTCGGAATCCCTTTTCTTCATTCGAAAAAGGCGCCTCTCCTCCCTCTTAGCCGTCCGATAGTGCTTCCATACGCTTCGTGTTGCGCCCGCACGGAATGTAGCCCTGTAGACGGCGTTCTTTCTTTCCGAGGTGTCGTGGCATTCCTTATAGTACCAGGTGTTTTTTTCGGGATCGCTGGTATCCAACAGATTCCTCAGCGGCGGTACGAAGTGAGCGAGCGATGTGTTCCCGTTGCTCGGATACATCGTTTGGTGGAGGGTTGCTCTCAGAGAGCAGGAGTGAGAGCCGGGTGGAGTATTCGTTGGTTGTCTGCGTCATGTGCAGCCTTTCGACTTCAAACTTTCCTTGCTTTCCTGTTGGCACATTCTTTGCTGCACAGAGGCGGGTGCGTTTCTTGGCCGTCACAAGATACTAGTGCGAGTCGATATTGGGACCACGAATTGTGCGCACATCTAGGCTGCTGGAGCTGTGTCTGCCGTCGACCATGGCGTGATCGATCTGATTTCGCGTTTTTCGATCAGGTGACAGCGATGTGCATTGGTGTATTTTTTGTGTTGGAATCTGGTACTGCTAATGACCATGTTTCGGGACCCGGCGAAATCGATCAGCTTCGTCCCATTGGGGGTAGTTACATCGTGGAGACTGAATTTTCCGACTGTGCCAAAGATACCTTCCTTGCCCACGCTGTGATTAAAATCGCCAAGTACAATCTTTTTATCGCGGCGGGGGCAGCGGTCGTAGATTTGCTCTAACAGCTCGTAGAAGGAGTCTTTGGTCGCATTGTCCTTCTCTTCCGTCGGGGCGTGGGCACAGATGAGCGATATATTGAAATAATTCGCTTTGATGCGGATGGCGGCTAGACGCTCATTCACTGGCGTGAAAGACAGTACTCGACGGGTGAGTTTCTTTCCCACCACAACACCAACACCAAATATGTGCTCCTCTATCCAGATGCCGCCACTGGTATATGACGCAAGACCCGATTTTCTTTGAGTCATGCCCCGTCCATCGCACTTCCTGAATAGCGGTGATGTCTGCTTTTACCTTTTCGAGGACATCAACCAGCTGAGCAGCGGCACCTTCCCTATTAAGGGCCCGGGCGTTCCACGTGCATACCCTCAAATCACAGTCCTTTAAACGTTTGACATGGTCGTCATCAAAAAGAGGTGGTCTCACCCGAGGCATTATTGGATTTTTCATTCGATAGGATTTTTTACGTGGTGGGTCCCAAGCCCGACGCACAACCTACACTGCAGGAGTTGTTTACTGTTACATCTTTATATAGCGAGCCGCTTACTCCAAGACAGACGCCCGCTCGCAGCCGCACCTTCTAGTGATCAGACGCTGCAATCGTTCCCCTCAATAAACCCTTAAACCGTATACGACGGAGTGGCCTTGTCGAGTTGTCGCCTTATCACTTTAGTTCACCACCAAACGGGTGTTCCGTGGTTATCCAGAGGACACTGCGAGGAAGTCGTGAGCTGCTTGCTCCGCATGTAAAAGAATCGCTCTGGCCACCCCCAGGTGGATGGCAGCCAGAAGCTTTCCCCACTTACGTGGACTTCTACACACGAAGCCATCCTGTCAAACCTTAACTGGCATGAATGTTGGTATTTCTAGACTGTAGACGAAAAACTGTCTTCTTTAAATAAAGCGCTGGCCAAATCATTTGATGCTCATGTTCCACTTCGTACTATTCGGGCAATTAATAGAACATGTCCATGGTACAATATCAAAGTTATGTGTGCTATAAAAATTCGTAACAGGCTGTACACGAAGTGGAAGCACGCCAAAACTGAATTTGCCTGGTCGCAATACAAGGCTACTTCTATTACCAGACACGCCAAACGATTGTACTGTAGCTCCAAGATTAACTCCAGCTTGATATATCTGTTATAGTTTCTGAGTTATTACTTATAAAACTTTCAAATTTTATCCTTTAATAAGAGGGCGTGCTGACGCCTGTTTTAGAAAATTTTAGAATATTTCTTTATAACTGCCCGATCTCATTACGTGGATGAATATCTGTACCTGCCCAGACCCGTATTTGTACCCAAGGTTGTTTCACTTTAATCGCAGGTGGACGCAGGAAGACTTCATGAATTCTGGTAAAGTAATATTCAACAAATAACTACTGTTAATTTACCATCAAAGTTTGAAAAGGACCTAAAAAAGGGCTTTTAGAAAAACAGGTATATCCGACAACTTTTACTAGAGAACAAGAAATTTTATTTTTTGTTTAAACTTAGAACTGAATTACCTTTCATCAAAGTACAAAGAAGTAGTAACCGGCCGCTTTACCTACAGGCAAAACAATTTTAAATGCAAAAAGAAAGAACAAAAAGAAAAAAATGTTTTCTGTGTTGAAAATTTGTCAACTTTGAGAGGCTCTACCTCCCAAACTAAAATTTTCTATTTAAAAAAGGTTACATATTCGTGTTCGCTGGAAAATTCTCTATTAGATGCATACATATGTATATCCGATTTACGGAACACTCATGAAATTTTTCATTTTTGCCACGTTTTTTCGGCAGAGGCGCCACAGTGCGACGTGATGTCGACTGAAATGTGACAAAGATGTCGACGACGACAACCGTAATAAAGGTGAATATTATTATGTGTTCATATCGAATAGTAGCTTATGTCGAAATGCAAACTTTCAAATTTATGTAATTTTTTAGCAGTACCTACCCCGTACAAGTTTTAAGAGAAATCATTGAGATTTAAGCTGTTTGTAAGCCTGAGAAAGAGTTTAAAAAAAACTGCAAAATGTACTCTCTGAAATGCATTATTTCAACTTTTTCGAAACTGACAATTGATTGACATGTAGGAAAATAAGAAAAAATATGTATGAGAAGAAATTGAGTTCAACTGCTTTTCTTTTACATATTTTTCATCTCTCATATTTCATATTCCAGCGACACACCTCACCATTTGAAGAATAAACGTGTGCAACATAATCTAACCGATAAGAGGGCGAGTGAAATTCTTGTGAATGCCTTGAATCAGGAAAAGAAAACGACGCAGTTGCCCCCTGTGCAATCGCCTATACAAGAAAACGAAGCTGCCGAACGAAATGAACAATTGCACCAGCAACATGAGCCCTTTGCAGCAGCAATTTCACCGATTTCCCCACCGACAGAACCGTCACCGCCATTATCAGCAGGTCTATTACCAGATGGTAAGTAGACACCTTACCTTATTATTATTACATACATATATCAACTTCTTATTATTATATCAAGGCAAAATCATCTTTGAGAACAAAATGTGTTCGTGAGCAACATTTATGTACATACATACATATGAAGGGGAGCCACGAATAACGTTTTAAACGCCGTTTTTTACGAAACCCGTTTTTTCACATAAGTTTACATTACTCTTTTGCATTACCCCAACACCAAATCAACTAAAATTATTCACCTTTTCACATGAAAAATGCAATTAGAAATTCTCAGTCAGCTGAAAAACGTTTGTTGCACACAAAACCATAAAAATACTAAAATACCAAGATTGTCTTCTATTGATACGGGATCCCCGAACATTTTTAAACACCGAATAATTATTTCACACACTTACCTAGGCTTGCCATGTCATCTCAATGCCTGACTGAGGTAAAATTTTAAGAAAAAGTCACGTAGAAAGTCAAACAAAATTGGTACTTACAAGTATATTTAGCAGACTGAAAAATTACAAGTTACATATTCATATCGCACGTTTTATTCAACAGTGATTTAACACTTATTTTTTGGGAAAACGCAAACAAAACTTTATAATTTGAAAGACTTTAATACGACGGCTAATTACATGATCACTTTTATTTCAGCCATTTTTATCTTTTTGAGTATTTTATAAGACTGAACTCAAAGGCATGGTCCAGTTATTGAATTAAATGCAAAATCACAGAAATCGAAAATTTCGAGTTAAATCCCTGTAGAATAAAACGTGCGATATGTACATACATATGTAAATTTATCACAATCATTATTTTCGTATTTCGAAGCTCTATATTTTCTTCGAATGTTCTTTTGAGCTCTGAAGTCGTTTTCACATAGTTGGGTTAGCTAACTTAATTTTAACAAGTAAGGAAGCCTAAGTTCGAGTGGAATCGAACATTAGATACTCAGCTGTATGCTTATTGTTTGTTTGCCTTTGATGGAAACACGGTGTACTTTATATAAAGCGAGTGCTGCATGAAGTGGGCGTATCCACGCCCATTTTCCAAAATTTTTCTATTTTTTGTTTCCAGTCTATTGTAGAACTCATGCCACAAAATTTCAATGAATTATCTTTATATTTGACAAAGATATCGCTTAAAATGTTTTTATTAGGCCACTTTATAATACCCATATATAAAAGTGGGCGTGGTCGTCAACCGATTTCGCTAAAATTTTCAACATGTATTGCTACAAGTAATAAAAGTGTATACACCAAGTTTCGTCATAATATATCAATTATTTGTCGAGATATGGGCTCCAAAATCTCGTATATTCCTGCTCCTAAAAGGAGGCGGTGCCACGCCCATTTTCCCAAAATTTTTGTGTTTTTTGTTTTATGTCCTTAGTTGGAATCTTGCCATAAAATTTCATTGATATATCTTTATATTTGACAGAGATATCGCTTCAAATGTTTTTATTAGGTCACTTTATAATACCCATATATAAAAGTGGGCGTGGTCGTTAACCGATTTTGGCAATTTTTCGTCAAAACATTTACGTAAGCAAATATATCACGCGTACCAAATTTCATCTATATATCTTCAATAGTTTCTGAGTTATGACTCATAAAACTTTCAATGTTTGCCCCTTAATAAGTGGGCGTGGCACCGCCCATTTTCCAAAATTTCATCAAATTTCTTCATAGGGGCCTGAGCTCAACACGTGGGTAAAATTTCATCGCTCCAGCTCTATTAGTGACTGAGATACCAAATTTCCGATTTTTACTATATAGGGGAGGTGGGCGTGGTCATGGTCCGATTTCGCCCATTTTCAATACCATCCGTTCTCGTCTTGATACCAACTTGCATTCCAAATTTCATCAAAATATTTCGATTTTTGCGTGAGTTATCGTGCGTACAGACGGACAGACGGACAGACGGACAGACATGGCTCAATCGATTTCTATTTTCACGCTGATCATTTTGATATATATAAGTCTATATCTATCTCGATTATTTCGTTCTGTTACAATCCACCGTTAGGAAATCAAAACTATAATACTCTGTGTACTAGTACAGCTGAGTATAAAAATCATGAGTGTCAAGTTAGAGAGGCACCCCTGGCAGATCGGACTCGTAAGTGGTGCATAATTGCCCGCGGGCGTTGTTTCCTTTTTGGAAAAGAAATAACGCCCGCGAATAAAGTGGAATTAAACCCGTGGGTTTTATTTCCATTCAGAAAGGGAAAGAACGCCCGCGCGCAATACAAACTTTGATTTTGTCATTATAATTTACGGTTTCTCAATACAAGTTTTGATTTTCTCATTATTGTACCCATGTATATCCATGTCATCTTAGCGAAACACCCTAATGAAATTTAGTGATATAGAAATCGGACTTGTGTCATAATTTGTCCCTAATTAATGCCTATATGGCACTACATTTTTTCCCTGGTTTTTTGGGTTTGAAAACCCACCGAAAGGCAAAATACAAAAACAATTCTTTTATAGGTTGAAAAGAGACAAATACTCCCTCAAAAACAATTTGATTGACATTAAACTTCAAACTAAATGAAAATAATATTTATTTCAAAAATTAATTTTTTTTAGAAATTTGTATTTAAATTACTGAAATAAAAAAGTTTTGAAACTCAAAGGGTAGGATAGCTGTGTATTCCATGTTATAAATGGAAGCCAGTACGCAATATAATTTTTCTTCCGGACTTTTTCTTTACCCTTACGGCCATAGCAGAAGCTTACAAGAGGCAAATTTAAAATTTGTATTTCCATATATTTTTTATTTTAAACATAATTTATTTTCTAGTTGTCAAATTGAAACAATTGTCAGAAAAAATGACCGAATGCCAAAAAACCTACCGAAATACAAGCTAGCTCGTTGGTTTTTAACCGCCTAGATGGTATTTTGTTTGGTTTTTTTCAATATAGCTTGCTCGCTTACACCAACGCAAAACTGTATTTGACCATCTCCTTCACACAAAAAACCTGGTAGAATACCAGAAAAAAAACGTAGTGTCATATGGGCTTAAAATGACGCAAAAATTAATTTTTTCCCTCAACTTCTTGCATATTTAAGCATTAAAAAAATCCTTCTTGATGTTCAAAAATCTTCACTTACTAATATCTAATAAATAAGTTCATTTGCAGTAAAATTCTTGGGAAAATTTGTATATAATGAACCACGATCCGATAAAAATTACTTTTCCCGGAGGGTACGGCTAGTCACAGATTACAAAAAAAAGTCCGACCCGCCGGACGCTTATAGTTCAGGAGATATTCCTTGTTAAAGTAATGTGTGCGTAGAAGGCCTTTTTGCCTTGGCCGCGCTTTAAAAAATAACTCTCAGCCGGCAGAATTCTCTTTCTCCAGAACTTTAATATTATATTTTAATAATAGTTTAGTGTTAAAATTAGATGAATTTTCATCCACAGAATATTTCCTGAAAGTTTCACTGAAAAATTCCCAGTAGTTTGTAAATAAACGAAATTGGTTCAAAAGTAGAGTAACGTGGTATACATATATAACTCAATTCTGTCTTAAGTCGACTAAGGCGGTTATTGCTTGTGACCACAGATATGCATCTTCCCAAATACATATGTAGATTTGCCCAGTGTTCAGCCCTATCAAACCCTTTAATTTTTTGCCCACAGTGCAACTTATTTACTATTTATGGTATTTACGGCGACAAGTGGAGCAGTTAAAAATTATTTACTCTCAACGCACCTCTCATGGCCATGCCTATAACAACAACCATTCACAAATGGAGGTTGGTATGGTTGGGGGTGGAGGTGATAGGCTACATACATAATATGAACGTTGTTAAATATATATATTTATGTATGTACATATATTTTCGCTTTTATCTGTATGAATACCTATAGGCCTAATCAGTAATTAGACATAACTGCACATATGTATTTGGGTGTGTTATACATATTTATATGTATATATATATACATTAGGGATTCTAATTTTTCCCATTTTTGCGATCCCGGGATTTTTGAGATTTTTTTTGGGTTGAAAAAAGTAAACATATTTTTCGAGGAACACTACAACTTTAAAATGCAAAAAAATAATTGATTTTTATTGCCATTTTTTTATTTAAAACAAAAATTATTTAATTAAAAAAAATAAATTCATGCCTATTTATTTAATAATACTTAAGAGTTACTTTAAAAAACACAACCAACAAAGAAAATGACATACATTTGGTGTAAAAACATTTGCTTTACAGTTTGTACTTTCTTCTTCTTCTTGCGATCATTTGATAACACTGTGTGACAAAATAAAAAAAAATTTAAAGTACTTTTTTCGAGGTTCACATATGTTATAAGCCTTACCAAACATACGAAGACTGCAACATGATTTTGATGTTGAAAATACGACATTTCGCCGCTTCTTTCAGTATACGAACTGCTAATGACCTCGATAAATGTCCGATAAACTTTAAACATGTTATCGAAATTTATTTTTTTTTCCTTAATTTTTACATCTTTCTCGAATTATTTTTTAACCAGTGTACATATATATAAAATTATTTCGAAACAATCTCCTGTTAATACTGTTTTCAACGAATATGTATAACTTTTCATATCCGCGTAGGCTCTCCTATGATATTCTACTTTAATCAATTTATACTGTTAAATTTTCCATAATAAAATTGCTAAATTGGAATCCACCTTTAACTCGAGTATCATACAAATTTAGCAATTATAGTATGAAAAATTTCACTGAAGAAATTGATTAAAGTTGAATATCCTAGAAGTGCCTATTGTTGAAAACACAAGTAACAGGAGATTGTTTCGAATTAGGAAACTGAATGAGCTTCAAATTTTGAAGCAAATACATTTTCATCCTGGAATATGTATTTGAATGAGTAAGTTTAACACAGCGAGAAAAAAATTAACATTTTAACATGCACGAAAAAATTTATCAAGTTTGCTTAATTTCAAGCAAAACGGTAACGCTGGACCCAAGTAGTACAGGTGAAAATAACAACGCATTGCCGTTGTGGTTACTTTTTACCAAAATTGTATACAATTTTTTTCTTTGGTTCCCTGGTTACTTTCTGCTGATTTTGGTTACATTTAAGGTCCACGTATTCAGTACACCATGGTCACATTCAATTTTTATAACAATTTTGTTGGCCAAATTGTTTCTTGATTTTTTTATAAAATTCCAAATAATTAATTTGACCGGAGGCAGCGCCCAAATTAGAGTTAAATCTATTCTGGCGAATTTTCGTTAGCTTTTTGGTTCTGTTAATTCTCATATACGTGTTTTTAAATGTTGATATAACGTTAACCGTATATCTTGTTTTGCTTTGAAATAAATACATCTAACGTTAATGGAACATATTGTCGGCCTCATGCCAGAAACACGAATGTGCAAATTTTTTTAAGTCCGATGTCTGCTCTTTATCGGGTATATATTGATACAAGAGCAGACATCGCACTTAAAAAAGTTTTCACATTCGTGTTTCTGGCAGGAGACCGACGCACACTGGGGCCGAGCGTGCTCAAAATTCAGTTTTTAAATAATGAGTTTTTCAACAAAATAAAAACGCAGTAGTGTTCCCTATAAAATTCTACACTTCTGGCCCAATTTTCAGCTTTCTATCGTTTTTCAGTTGGGAGTTATCCATACACAAACATGGCAAATTTTCCAAAAAATAATTTTTTTCCAAAGTGTGAAATTTTAATGTGTATTTGAAATAGTTGGTGTAAGAGAAGGATATAAAATTTTACTATTCTGCTTTTTCCATAAAATTAAGTGAGGCTTATATAATCGATGAGTGTTTTTTTTTTGAACTAGATGTTTTAAAAAATTAATTCTTAGTATAAAACTAAACGTATCTCTTTTTAACACGCTTTTATTAGCTTCACCTGTATGTATGTATGTATGTATGTATGTATGTATGTATGTATGTATGTAACTTCATCCCATCCTAAAAGTTGCAACATTTAACTAAATTATTATATCTTTCAAACATTCACTTTTTTGTGTTCTCTCTATTATTTCTATTCTCCTCCGGATTCGAAACATGACATCAACAGCCCAACAGCATCATATAGTAGGACATTCAACATTATATTTTATGCTTCATTGCGGCTTTTATGTTACCGTTCTTCAAAATAGCCTCTATGAATTTCAATTCACTCCCGTATACAAGCCAATAAGTAACAAGCTTGCAGGGTACGGAAAAACTCACTCACGAACGCTCAAAAATACATTCTTCTCAAATCACAAACAAATGTTCAAAGAAAAACGTATAACCACTCAAATAGCTAGCGAACTAACGCACAACCGCTCATAGCGTTGGCGATAAACTCAATGCATAAATTCACTCAAAAATAAAGCTTGAAGCTTCTGTTTTGGGTTTGTTGTATTTGCAATGAAATCAACCGCATGTACAATGTACATACATACATACGTATGCAGAGCAAGAACTGGTTTTGTGTTTTGTGTAAGAAGCTTTGTTTTGTCGTTGTTGTGTTTGCAATAAAAACAATCGCATGTACATACATATGTATGCAAAGCAAGAACTGGTTTTGTTTGTAATTCATTTAATAGTAAGTGCTGAATCAACGAAAAGGAAGCCTAATTACATTTTTATACAATGTTTTGTAAACGTGAGGTGAAAAAAATTTCTCTAAAAAAAAAAAAAAAAAAAATGCGCCACTTGGGACTCGAACCTGAGCTCCTTGGTCCGTAGGCAGCATACCTCACCATTACGCTACAAACGTATTCGGAAGTTTATTGTCTAAATTCGAATTTATTCAATCAGGTTTCTTTTTTTTTTGTTTTTTCAAATGCTTCACCACAACTTCTCTTCACTTTCTGATTGTAAAATATAACAAAACGTTTGGGAAATTTTGTATTTCCAAACTAGTTTGGAAAACCTTGAATAAAAGGGTTTGGAAAATATTGCATAATAAGCTAGTTTACTTCACTGCATATTGGGATTTTTGGTAGAAGTTATAAATACATATGTATGTAGATCTATTTCGGAGAACACCACATCCCATCAGACTTCTTTTTACTTTTATTCTTGCGTCCGCATAAAACATCCTTTAATGAAAAATTTCACTAAAAAGTCAAAAATA
Organism: Urophora cardui; assembly: GCA_960531455.1. NCBI lineage: Eukaryota > Metazoa > Arthropoda > Insecta > Diptera > Tephritidae > Urophora > Urophora cardui. Next base: position 79,220,879 of record OY482672.1, on the reverse strand, counting down.
AATAATAGCTTAAAAAAACTAAAAAACACGCTTTAATCTTAAAAATTGTACTAAAAATTGAGAAATAATTTAATTAGAAACAAAATGATGAACGAAAATATAAGTATTTAAGGAAAAGCGTTGGGGTGCTCAATAATATTTGAACATGAAAATATTCGATTCGTACAACTAGTACAATAAATAATAGCTTAAAAAAACTAAAAAACACGCTTTAATCTTAAAAATTGTACTAAAAATTGAGAAATAATTTAATTAGAAACAAAATGATGAACGAAAATATAAGTATTTAAGGAAAAGCGTGGGGGTGCTCAATAATATTTGAACATGAAAATATTCGATTCGTACAACTAGTACAAAAAAATACCTAGTTGCGAAATTAAAGAGTACGATATATGAAATCTCAAAAAAGTCAAAATAAAATTATTAATAAAAAACACCGATTTTAAATATTTTTTGACATACTGAGCACCCAACGCTTTTCGTTAAATACTTATATTTTCGTTCATCATTTTGTTTCTAATTAAATTATTTCTCAATTTTTAGTACAATTTTTAAGATTAAAGCGTGTTTTTTAGTTTTTTTAAGCTATTATTTATTTTAAATATTTTTTTCAAAATGGATTTTTTTTAATTTGCGCAAAAAATTAGTAAATGTAAAAATGCAGCAGTAAAATATGGTCCTTTGTGACAAAGAATCCGAGTTCAGAACCAAAAGCAAAGTGCGCATTTTAAAAAAAGTGAGTTTAAAAATTGCATTCCAATTTTAGTTTAAAAAAACACCTATATTTGGTTGAATTTGATTCTGTTCTATCTTAAATTTAGTTGATCCATTATTTACTGGTTACTTTAATTACCAATTGTGGTTAAGGCTACTTGTCAAGCCAGGTTTCTTTAATTTAGACTTGTAAGTTGGATTACAATATAAGTTCTTTGAAGCACAAGTTGTGTTACTCCAATTGTGTTTTTATACTCAGCTGTACTAGTACACAGAGTATTATAGTTTTAATCACATAACGGTGGATTGTAACAGAACGAAATAATCGAGATAGATATAGACTTATATATATCAAAATGATCAGGGTGAAAAGAGAAATCGATTGAGCCATGTCCGTCCGTCCGTCCGTCCGTCTGTCCGTCCGTCTGTCCGTCCGTCTGTAAAAACTCTAACTCGCGCAAAAATTGAGATATTTTGATGAAATTTGTAATGCAAGTTGGTATCGAGACTGGGACGGTTGGTATTGAAAATGGGCGAAATCGGACCATGACCACGCCCACTTTTCCTATATAGAAAAAATCGGAAATTTGGTATCTCAGTCACTAATATAGCTGGAGCGATGAAATTTTACCCACGTGTTGAGCTCAGGCCCCTAGGAAGAAATTTGATGACATTTTGGAAAATGGGCGGTGCCACGCCCACTTATTAAGGGTCAAACCTTGCAAGTTTTATATGTCATAACTCAGAAACCATTGAAGATATATCGACAAAATTTGGTACGCGTGATTTACTTACTTAGGCAAACGTTTGGACGGAAAATAGTTAAAATCGGTTGACGGCCACGCCCACTTTTACATATTTGTATTATAAAGTGACCTAATAAAAACATTTTAAGCCATATCTCTGTCAAATATAAAGATCTATCATTGAAATTTTGTCGCATGAGTCCAACTATGGACAGAAAACAAAAAACACAAAAATTTTGGAAAATGGGCGGTAACACGCCCACTTATTAAGGGGCAAACATTGAAAGTTTTATGAGTCATAAATCAGAAACCGTTGAAGATATATCGATGAAATTTGGTACGCGTGATATACTTACTTAGTCAAATATTTGGACGAAAAATTTCCGAAAACGGTTGAGGGCCACGCCCATTTTTTATGGGTCTTATAAAGTGACATAATAAAATCATTTTAAGCGATATCTCTGTCAAATATAAAGATATATTATTGAAATTTTATAGCAGGAGTGCAACTGCGGACATAAAACGAAAAACACAAAAATTTTGGAAAATGGGCGTGGCACCGCCTCTTTTTATAAACAGGAATATACGAGATTTCTGAGCCCATAACTCGACAAATGATTTATATATAATGACTAAACTTGGTGTGTACACTTTTATTACTTGTGGTAATACATGTTGAAAATTTTAGCGAAATCGGATGACGACCACGCCCACTTTTATATATGGGTATTATAAAGTGACCTAATAAAAACATTTTAAGCGATATCTTTGTCAAATGTAAAGATAATTCATTGAAATTTTGTGGTATGATTTCTACAATAGACCGGAAACAACAAATAGAAAAATTTTGGAAAATGGGCGTGCCACCGCCTCTTTTTACACAAAGGGATATACGAGATTTCTTAGCCTATAACTCGACAAATAATTGAGATATTATGACGAAACTTGGTTTATACACTTTTATAACTTGTTTTAATAGCCACGCAAAAATTTATTGAAATAGGTTTATGACCACGCCTACTTTTTAAAAAAGATATTTCTGGAAAACCCTTTGGGAATTTGTAACGTGACATCTTTGTAACTAGAAGTCATAAAGGAATGAAAAGTTGCACAAAGAATAATATTCATATGCTTAGTTGGGTGACTGATAAAAATGTTGAAAATGGTCGTGGCTACGCCCACTTTATGCAGCACTCGCTTTATATAAAATACGCCGTGTTTCCATCAAACGCAAACAAGCAATGAAAGCATACAGCTGAGTATCTAATGTTCGATTCCACTCGAACTTAGGCTTCCTTACTTGTTTTTTTTATGTTAGGCATGAAAATGTGTGGGGAAATACGTGTTCTGCTTAAAACGTTAACGGTGAAACTCCTAATTCCCATATAAACATACTTGTGCCACGGAAAATTTTTAATATCTCGAAAAAAAAATTGGAGAAAACCATTTTTGTATACATACATATGTACCTGCACCTGCATATTTCATCAATGCATTTCCAATTGAAGTTCAGAAAATTACAATGGAAGTTCATTTGGAAATTCTGAACTTCAATTGTAATTTTCTGAAATTCAATTGTAACCTTCTGAACTTCAATTGGAAATTCTGAACTTCAATTGTAATTTTCTGAACTTCAATTGTAACTTTCTGAACTTAAACTGGAAAAGGTGTAGTTTTGGTTACTTTTATTTCGTATTTTGGTAAATTTAAAATTCTTTTAGCGGCAATGCTGAACGCAATCAATAATATAGAATGAGTGAAGCGTAAAGTGGGTGAGTAGCTCTTTCAGATTAAGAAGCGATCGGTCTGTTGTGCAGTGTGGCCAGTTTAGCCTTTTCGAAGCTAGATTTTGGCTTTCTTTTTATACTCTGCTGTACTAGTGCACAGAGTATTATAGTTTTAATCACATAACGGTGGATTGTAACAGAATAAAATAATCGAGATAGATATAGACTTATATATGTATATCAAAATGATCAGGGTGAAAAGAGAAATCGATTGAGCCATGTCCGTCCGTCTGTCCATCCGTCGGTCTATAAACACTCTAACTCGCGGAAAATCGAAATATTTTGATGAAATTTGGAATGAAAGTTGGTATCAAGACTGGGACGGTTGGTATTGAAAATGGGCAAACATTGGAAATTTTATTTGTCATAACTCAGAAACTGTAGCAGGTATGTTGATGAAATTTGGAACGCGTGATTTACTTGTTTAGGCAAATGTTTGGAGGAAAAATTGCCTAAATCGGTTGACGACCACGCCTAATTTTATATATGGGAACTATAAAGGGGCCTAATATAAACATTTTAAGCGATATCTTTGTCAAATATAAAGATATTAAATTGAAATTAAAGTGAATTGTGGCATGACTTCGACTGCAGACATAAAACAAAAAACATAAAAATTTTGGAAAATGGGCGTGGCACCGCCTACTTTTTAACAAAGATATTTCTGGAACACCCTTTGGGAATTTGTAACTGGACATCTTTGTAACTAGAAGTCATAAAGGAATGAAATTCTGCACAAATATATAACATTTTTACGCTTAGTTGGATGATTGATTGAAAATAGGCGTGGCTACGCCCACTTTATGCCGCATTCGCTTTATATAAAATACACCGTGTTCCCATCAAACGCAAACAAACAATGAATGCATACAGCATGAGTATCTAATCGATTCCATTCGAACTTAGCCTTCCTTACTTGTTGTCCTTTAGCCTCATAATTTTCGTTTAAAGCTTCGTGTTAATTTTACTAATTTGTACAACAAGAACTTGCAGTTAGGGACACGAATTTCGATACGATACGATACGAAATCGATATTTTTTGCATTTGATACCGATACTTTTTGCTCGATTCTTTTGCAACGATATTTTTTCGTATCGAGTACTTCAACCACGGTATCGAACAAATGAGTACATTCAGTGATGGAAAATTAAAATTGTGTCATATTTGTCTAAAAAATTGTGCAATGCAAAATAGTGCCGAAAATCGGTCGAGTGTGCAGAAGTGACAAGCTGCTTCCTAAAGGGCCGAAAAATGCACAAGCACGAGTAATTTTCACTTGTACATATCGAAAAATAGGTCTGATCCACGTGCTGAAATAATTGCAGGTTTGGGCTACTTCGTAAGGTTTTTTGTATGAAGTTACCCAAATCTCACATTAAACGAGGCGCACACTTACCACCGAAACTTGCTCACAATTTTTAATTACCATGCGATAGAAATAATGATAACTGGAGATACAGGATTATATATTTTTCATTTTCATACGATAATTTGACGTTTGCAAATAAAAAATCGTCATTTCAGCGAAAAAGTCGTCAATATGTTTTTTTCTTTCTCACTTTACTAAAAACACGTAAACAAAAAAGGGTCTGTTTTCCATTAATGCCCCTATGACACTACGTTTTTTTCCTGGTATTCTACAAGGATTTTTGTGTGAAAGAGGTGGTCAAATACAGTTTTGTGTTGGTGCAAGGGTATAAGCTATGTTGGAAAAAAAACAACGAAATACTATCTAGGCGGTTAAAAACCAATGAGCCAGCTTGTATTTCGATAGGTTTTTTGACATTCTTCACTTTTTTCTGACAATTGTTTCAATTTGACAACTAGAAAATAAATTATTTTTAAAATATAAAATATATGGAAATACAAATTTTAAATTTGCCTCTTGTAAGCTTCTGCTTTGGCCGTAAGGGGAAAGAAGAAGTCCGGAAGAAAAATCATACTGTGCAATGGCTTCTCTTTATAACATGGAATGCACAGCTATTCTGCCACTTGAGTTTCATAATTTTTTTGTTTCGATAATTTAAATTCAAATTTCCAAAAAAATTCAATGATGGATACATATACATAATCTCAATGAAAATGAATTGTTAATGTTATTTAAGATGTTTATTTTTCAAAATACTAAATATTTTGTAAATATCTTTTTACAACTCGTTGGCTTCGTGAGCAAATGTGCTAAGTCCATTCATGGTAACTTTTCAGGAGAGGCAAAAAACCTCCTAACTTTTTTTGCTGTTACTATTTTAAAAATCTGAAAATGCAGTTTTCTTCCTCAGATGGTCGTGCTAAAATACCAGTTATCGGAACATTTTAATATAAAGCTTGTACAAAGTTATGAGCTTCTTTAGGACTTAGCACATTTGCTTTCTATGATTTTGTATTTTTTAGGTGGACTTAGCACATTTTCTCACAAATTATTATACTCAACTGTACGTAGTAAAATTAAAATATTTTGATGATAATGGATGAAATTCCATCCATGCAGTGAGCTTACGCCGTTATAAAGAAATAAATTGAAATTCTCGAAAATGGGCGGTGCCACACCCACTTATGAAAGGATAAATTCTAAAAGTTTTATAAGTGATAAATAACTCAGAATCCGTAGCAGATATATAGATGAAATGTGGAAGGCGTGATATACTTACTTAGGCAAAGGTTTGAACGAAAAATTGTCCAAATCGGTAGACGACCACGCCCACTTTTATATATGGGAACTATAAATGGAACTAATAAAAACATTTTAAGCGACGTCTTTGTCAAATATGAAGATAATTCATTGAAAGTTTTGGCATGAGTCCAAATATGGACGAAAACAGAAACCATAAACATTTTTGAAAATGGGCGTGGCATCGTGAATCTAAGACATTTCGGAGTCCATAACTCGACAAATAATTGAGATATTACGGCGGAACTTGGTGTTGGTACATATGTACTTTTATTACTTGTAGTAAAATTTTAGCAAAATCTGTTTTTAACCACGCCTACTTAAAAAAAATTGTAAAAATCCCTTTGGAAAGTGTGACGTGGCATCTTTGTAACTAAAAGTCATAAAGGGATGAAATTTTGCACTAACAAGAATATTTTCAGCTTGGTTTGATGAGAGATCAAACTGTTGATAATGGGTGTGGCCACGCCCACATTATGCTGTACCCTCTCTATATAAAATAGGTGCACCGCGTTTCGATCGAACGCATACAATTATAATAAAAATATAAGAAGTACCGCAAACTAGTTTGCATATCAAATTGGTGGGAAAGCTCGCCACTCCCGCAAATTATTAACGTTTACAGTCCCAAGCCATGTTTATTTAAGCAATGTAGTAATAATTCTATATCATTCTACCAAACAAATAAAAGAAAAACTAATAATTTCTCATTTTCACCTGGACTTAGCACGTAGATTTTTGAAAAAAAATTTTTTTTATGGACTTAGCACATTTGCATAACACTTCATTACACCATGAAAAACAGGCATTATGGTAACTTCTTTTTGGCAGACGATGTATTTTTAGTTGTACTATCTTACTGCATTAAAATCTCTGTTTTGATAAAAATTGGACTTAGCACATTTGCTCACGAAGCCAACGAACTGTGATTGCATTAAATACACCTGTTGTTTTGTAAAAGCTGTTGGTTTTTAAAAAATGTTTTCAAGAACTTAATAAACTTGTATAATTTTTTTTAATCAGCTTGACCTATTCTTATGAGTTGGAAAAGGATTTACGTCAAAATCAAAACTTTGGAATCAGCCATGGCATACTATGACATGGAATTAGCACTAATACAGCGATATGCGTATGCCTCAGGGTGCAGTTTTATTGCGTTTTTGGTAACTTTCTACAAGACGGTGCAACTTTAAACCGTTTTAATAAATATCTTTAAAATGTGGAAAAATCTTTTATTTCCGCTTTCGAATTCATAATCTAGAGGTCAGAACGCGTCGATTGGTACCTCTTTTAACTACTTTAGAGGAAATTTTAAGGTTTCACCTTCTAGAAAATTACCTCTTTCGATACCGATACTTTGAGTATCGAGTAGTTTAGTTTCGATATTATCGGGTTCGCGATTCTTTTTAACCGATATTTTAAATGAGTACCAGATCGATGCTTTTGATTCGATATCGTGTCCCTACTTGCAGTAATTCATGTGAACGCCTTCGTACATATGCAACGCCGTGAGTGTGTTCGGACGGTAAGCTATTTGTAGTAACCTTGTGACAATGTTGTTTTGCTTTCTCCCAGGGCCCCGCAGCGGAACAGAGCTACGAAGCTAGGGGTAAAGAAGCTAGCAGGGCAGCCACTAAGAAAACTTTTTTCCTACCGAAAAACCTACCCAAATAGCTTCCAATCTCCCAATTAAAAAAAAAAACGCGACATTTAACCTATGCATTTTCGTTTGTGTTAGTTTTAATTAAGTTTTTCTTTTAACCGATTTGGCGCCTTGTTCTATGCTATTGAAAGATACACACGCAATGTATGGATGTATCCATACATATGTGATGCTCTTCGGGAGGCATCCTATAGTGTTAAAACGGAGACAACTGACGCATTACATGAAAATTTCACCTTATGTGGTAGGTACCACGTTCACATTTCCGATACTGACAGTTTTTATACATTTAGTAGGTATATACTTCCCTCCTATACCAATTTGGTAAGATCAGTGATAACCACAACAACAAAAAATGGGAGCGACACTGTATGTATACGTATTTGCTTAAAAAAAGTCATGTACTAGTCGAGAAAATGTGTCTGATATGTGTTCAAACAATAATAGTTCTTTTAAATTACGTTCATAATTTTTATATGCAAATGAACAAAACTCAAATAAATATTTTTAATGGATTTCTTAAAAAAATACTGACTTTTTTAGCTTCTTTTTTTAGTTTCAGCCTTTTCTAACTTTTTTTTGCCTGGCCACACTGCTGTCGTGCGATGAGTTTGAGTTCAAGTGCTCTCTGGCTATGCCAGTTTGTTTCGGTTATTCAGTAATAACGCTTGTTTGGTCGGTATAAATTCGAGAAATTTTTATTTTTTAAGTTCGCACCTTTACGATATAATTATGTACATACATATGTTTTTTTAATGAATCGTTCGCAATTCTTTTATCGATGATAAATCAGCATTATTTTTTTTATTGAATATATGTATACATAAATATATAAATAAAGATATACATACATACATACATATGTATGCTGCCCAGAGAAGAAAATAGAAGAAAGAAGTAAAGTTAAAAATATTTAACAAAAAAAAAAAAAATAAAATATTTTTGAAGAAGAAAACAAAAATTGTCGCTTGCATTACTCATACGTCCTGTAGTACCGAGCGCATACCAAAAGAAGTTATTTCACACATGTATACAGTTGAAATAAAGACAGTTTAAGTGCAGCTTTTGACATGCTCAACCCAAGTGGTGCGATGGTACAGTGGTAAGGCGTCTGGCTTGGAATCGAGCAGGTCGCAGTTTCGAATCTCGTCGGCGCCAGGGCGACAATATTTTTTTTAATTTCTCACTTTTTGCGGGTGTAGGTATAGAGAAACTGTTGCTCGCCTTATCATTGGTAATTTATTAGCTAAACAAAATGCTTAAACCAATTTTATGTGTGCGTGTGTGTATACATACATATGTAAGTTTTCTCAAATCGAATTATTGATTCACATGCAAAAGTAAACGGACGGCTTGCGTTGAATTTGCACACGTAAACAAAAACACATATGGTGATATCTGTTGAATACGGGGTGGAATACCTGACTCACATAATAGGAGCATTCCATGGAAAATAGTAAATTTGTCCCGTACAAGCATTTCGATTTCTCACACATATACCTGTTTTTCAAATGCAAGCTTCTGCTTTTGTTTAGAAATTAGCCACACACTATTGATGTAATGGAAACTTTGTTTGATAACCTTTTGGTTTGTCTGTAAATTGTAAAGATTTATACCATTTGTCCCGTACAAACCATGTAAAAAATTACATTACAGCATTTTTAATTCTTTTAAAATAACCTTATTACTAGGGTATACCACAAGCTTTATATTTGTGTAGGATACGCCACTTCATTTTGAATTAATTAAACAAGGCTTAAAAAATTTCATAAAAATAAAACAAAATAGCAAGCTTATACATCATTTTACTTCACATTTTTTCGTTATAATTATTCTTAATTTAAGAAGTTAACTTCTATCAGGTGTATTGTGCTACACGCGGGTTTTTTTTTTGGTATGTTTTCGTTTATCGCAGTGCTTTGTTTACATTTAAAATTTTTCATAGTTTTTGTTTACGTACATACCCTGTGGGGAAAATCTCTAATTCATGACTGGTGCGCAGCTAATGTATTTTTCGACACCACTAGTGCAAGCTCAATCTCTTTTACATGTTAGCAACTAACGAATTTAACATGGCGATGTCATTGGTGGTGTCAATTATCCACCGCTGCATTATCTATTCGATATTTCTGAACTAGTTAAAAATTCACACAAATTCTACAGTTTTACATCTGCCACTTGACTGGAGAGGGCGGGTCCGAATCCTGTCTAGTGTCAAGGCGGATGATAATTTTTTTAATTTTTTTATTTATTTATTTAATAAAGATTTAAAACAATATTTAAATAATAATAATGTTAAAAAATCGGAAACGCATAATTAGGGAAACATTTAATTTCATTAAATGAAGATGCAAATTGTTATACAATATGCTTCACTAACAATCTGAGAAATATGCAAAACCGACGGCGAATGAACTAGTTCCTCTTTGTCACCCTTTCGCTTGTTCTGAACCAGAAATTGTGTTCTCTAGTTATTGATTTCCTTGCAGGGTACACACATATCTATGTACGTATATATGTATGTATATGTATGTATATACACATTCAAATGTACATACATATCCCAATTGGAAAAGGTAATGTATGGTCATCTATAAATGGATATAAAGGCCATAGGATCTATGCATTTCAGAATGCATGATTTTTTCATTGTGATGTCCTAGGAAAGTCATGCATCCACTTTTCCCTACCAAGGTAAGGCAAAAAGGAATGTTTGGATGAGAGTCGCTCTTGTCGTGATCTCACTTAAAAATAAAAAATGCTTTTTTCCCATTTTTCTCTTCATCCTCTCTCTATCCGATTTCCTATAAGGTGGAAGGTATAGCTAGGAGCCGATAACTGACCTCTTCGCTTACCTTCGGTTGCATTCTAGAGTGTATCCGATTTCCTATAAGTTGGAAGGTATAGCTGAGAGCCGATAACTGACCTCTCCGCTTACCTTGGGTTGCATTATAGAGTGTATTCGATTTCCTATAAGTTGGCAGCCACACAACATAGATTTTAGATGAAATCATAGTTTTTTTTTGGAATACATACTATAATGCAAATTTTTCGTACATCTTTCCATGCGTCCGAAAGGTCATGCATAGCCACCTTTCCAACTGGGATGTTGAATTGACTTAGTTCCTTAACGTGTTTCTCTTATCATTCTGCGAAAGTTTGTGTGCTTATCAACGAGCCATTGTTCCATATTTTATCGTGGCTTTGCACTGTCTGCACATATCGCACCCTAAATCATAAAGTTACACAACTCAAAATTTTTCGAAATCGGGTTTCTTTCATAAATCGGTGCACAGAATATATGTTCTGCCAAAAATCATTTCCCTCAGTTTTTTTTAAATGAAAAATAACTATTATACGTGGCCTTTTCCCATATCATTGCCTATAAAAAAGAACAAGTTTTTTGGCTCTCCTGAAAATTTTTGAATTTTGAGTTGTGTCACTTTATGATTTAGGCTGCGACATGTATGTGCATATTTACGTATGAATGCACCCAACTTGCATACACCGTTCGTGACGGATTGCTTTCGCTAATTGAATTAAACAAAACCGATGTAGAATCTATTTACCAGGCTATAGTATAATTTTTTCAACACCGCAACGTGCCTCTAGACAATATATGTATGTATGTATTAGACCTCTGCACAATACCATTTGCCTCTTCTATATTTTCGAATACTCTATGCATTGTACAATTAGTCACAGCACAATTTCAATGCAGATACGAATATAACCCATACTTTCATTTGGAATACAAATACTATTTCTATTTGCTCTGTTGGAGCGATTAGTGTACACTATTCGCCACGATAGAATAGAACATAATAATAACCATGTTATGAAGTATTCACAAAACCTTGTTGCTTCTTTCGTTTGTTTGTTTATTTAATGTGCATATGGAATTAAGGTGGACCAAAAAATAAAAGCCCAACAAACATATGTTCCATTTTTTAATGATAATACTGATTTCACACAGGCGGTTAATAGAGTAATTATCCACATTTTCTTCATTTAAGGTTTGCGCACGATGAAATTAGTGCATACATTTCGACTTGTAAAAATTTTCAACCTCCAAATTTAGTTTTTTTGTAACATAAGATGGCTTTACTAAATGTATACAAATACTAGTGCCAAATTTCTAAAGATTCAAAAACGTTTTGTGGCAAATATGAACAGAGAAATAGAAGTGCGTGAAAAAATAATTCGATTTCATAACGAAAATCCGAACTGGACATTTAAAAAAATCGCTAGGAAACTAAAGGTTTCCAGAAATACAGGGTCGCGTGTTATCAAAACATATAATGAACGTCTAACTGTCGTTAGGAAAGGTGGAAGTGGTAAAAACAAGGGCTTTAAAGATCTGAACGTCGTCAAAAGGATTATAACCCTTCTCAGGAAAAATCCCAACATATCTGGTAGAAAAGTGGCTGAAAAAGTGTAATGCTCCCAGGCATTCATCAGGAAGGTTAAGAAGGAGGAAGGGCTTAAGTCTTATAAAGTACAGAAAGTGCCTGACAGAAATTCAAAAAAGAACAACACGGCAAAAGAGCGGGCCAAACCACTACACTTAGATTTTCTCAAAATTTTTGATTGATTTGAAACGTATGTGCTTGGAGACTTTTCACAACTACCAGGTGTTGATTTTTTTGCCGTAGACCGTAGAGGAATGTGCAGGAGGAGTTCAAGACCCAAAATAAAACAAAGTTTCCTAAGAATTCTTGGTTTGGCAAGCCATTTGTAGCTGTGGTAAAAGAAGCATCTCTTTTGTTACAATGGGAACAATTAATAGTGAATTATATAAAAGGGAGTGTTTGCAAAAACGACTTTTGCCATTCATAAGACAGGATGACGTATCTACTTTTTTGGCCTGACTTAGCTTAGTGCCACTATAGCAAATCGGTAGATCAGGGGTATGAAAAGAACCATATAGTTGTTGTGCCCAACCAAGCCAATCCGCCTAACTGCCCGGAGCTCATACCCATCGAAAGATATTTGGCTCTAGTAAAAAGGATTATGAAGGGCACAAAACAAGTTACTGAAACCACTAACAATTTTGTAAAAAAATGGCTATCTTCAAGCAAAAAAGTTTCCGAAGTTACAGTTTGAAGGCTAATGGGAGGCATATTGAAAAAAGCTAAATTGTGCATAAAAACGCATTAATTTGAAAAATGTGTTTAATAACTATAAACATAAATTTAATTTATTTTAGAATCCCGTGCATTAACTTTTAATATATTATCTAACTTACAAGTTATTTCAAATATTTTGTGCACTAATTTCATCGTGCGCAAACCTTAGTCAATAATGAAGCTCGATTTTCCATACAGAAGTTCAATTCTTAATAGATCCATTACTAATTAATTGAATTTTTAATTGAATAAAAATCCAATGCAACTCTGGGAGGTAAGTTCGTTTTTTTTAATTTTGTAATTTTCAGTGTCAACCGTCAATTAGTTTTGGCATGAATTTATTATCACAGCAAACATTCTCAGAGCACTCATAATTTGGAGTCAGATATGAATCACAAACATGTGTGAAATATGTATGAGCTTAAGCTTTAAACAGAACCGATCGCCGGACGTATTTTCGCGTGGTGCGGCGATGACATTTGTTTGCGAATATCGCCCAGTAAAACAGAATCAATGCGAAATTGCCATATGCATATTTTTATTATTATGATGTGTCCTTACTTCTTCAATTGACTCTTCTCTTCTGTACACATTTTAAATTTTTTCCACTATAAAGCAAGCAATGAAGGTTCCACAATGGTTGCGTTCAGAATCCCAACGGTTGCGCAACAGTTGTGTTTTTATCTTCTGAACGCAGAGTTGAGTAGTTGAGTATTTCTGATCAACACAACATGATGTGAGTTTGGGCACTTTTTTCCATCATAAATTTTTTATGCTCACTTCGGACAACATGTTGTGCTTACGATTTTGACATATGTACAAAAATATAAATACCTGCATAAATTTACGAATTTTTGAATGTAATAAAAATGTTTAAAAGCAGCGACGCTATTGCCGATTAGGTTGGGGATAGGTAATTATAATAATAATTCGTTTTTTGTCTGTATCAGCTCGTTCAGAAGGCGCAAATTATATCACTTTCCGCTCGGCGTTTTGCTCAACAGTTGCGACTTCTGAACGCAACCAATGAGAGAAAAGGAGAATAATCTGGGATGAAGGGAGAGATAGGATGAAGAGAATTGGGTCAGGGGAAGGAAAATGCAAAAACAAAAGAATTTTTATGACCCGAATGTTTACTGGGATTATTTATTCAAAAATTGTTGTCAATAACAACATATTATTTTATAAAAATTGACATCTCCTTGTTAATTGAGTGTGTGTGAAACACAAAAATTTATTGTTAAATTATAAATGTAATGTACTACATTAATTTTCTGTCTGAAATCAGTATAAGAAATGTTTTTATTGTTCATTAAGGACTTTGAAAAAAATTATGTATCATCACTGATATAAAAGGAGAAAGAAATTTGGAGGCATTTGCACGACCTCTAAATTTTAATATATTAAGGAAAAATTTTATATTCCAAATCTGGTTGTTCCGCGAATTTCGGGAGAACTTTATTTCCTTCATAAAACCACCTTAATATGCCAAATAAGTTTCCTAACTAATGCCGAAAAATCAAAAGAATCGAAGTATTGGTTACCGAGTTATTTTAAAATATATAGAACAGTTGGAAATATGTATGTAGATCGTAAAAAGCTCTGGTTCGAAATTTATTTTAGACATATGGTTTCTTGGGCAAAAAAGCTTGAAATTACCCAAATTTTTATAATTGCGATGTGTCCCTGTTAATTTTTTTTTTGGCCCCTACCAATCGACCCGCCCTAGTGTGTATGCATATGCACATACACACACTCACGCTAGCAGCGTAATTTTGCTGAAGACAACGTCTGGATGTGTGTTTATGAAAATATGTATGTACATACATATATTTCGATTATATTCGAAGTATTCGCAAGTAGTGTACACTATTTGCAGAACCTTTTTAAGGCCATGTAATTGTCGCTACGAATAAGTAATTGTATTGGTTCTGTTTATGGTTGTGCTCTACTTGCGTTTATTCTAAAACGACAGAAACAAGTAGGTACTGAAATTGGACGGCCGCGAATATTTTGTTGGCCGTTTCGAATCCATTCTTCTTCTTCTAGCCTTCTAGTATGTATTAGGGTTAGCTACAGACGGAGGCAATACAATGGCCGGCGAATTCACTGGGTTGCAAGCTAGATTTAGGGGTAAGGCCAATCTGTTTTTTATAAAGTGCTAGCTACGCTTGTAAAAGACTTCCCAGTTATATCGAAAAATTATGTATGTAGAAGCATATACAGCTTGTTTTCGCATAGCCCAAAACGAATTCGGAAATTCAAATAATATCAGGAGTACCTACTGTAGCGGTATGCCGCACAAGATACTTGGCATATCATTTACTCTGTGGCTTGCTTTAGAAAACGTAATTACAAGAATTCTTGTGTAATGGGAACTATTACAGCTCTATTTCTTATCCTCGTGCGTTGAGGTTAATGGTATACATACATACGTGCTCGAGAATTAGCTCAATCGATGGCAGATTCTAAAATAAAAGTATACTTTATTTTTTTATCTTACATATTAAAATATATTAATAACTTAAATGAAGAGTTTCAATCAGAGAAGGTCCGGTTACCGTTTTTGCATTCACAATTAGAAACAAATTTTATATTAATTTTGCAAAATAATTTTATTAAAAATACTACGAGTCTTGAAAATTTTGACCTTTACGATAAAAAAAAATGTCTTCCATTAAAAGCAGTTTCCTTCGAAATTGCATCTAAGAATTCCTAACTGTAATATTAAAAAAATACAACGACTTATTTTATTTGTTTATTTATTTCATTAATTCATATATACCATTTTTTTGCATGAAAAAGTTGCGTTTATTTCTTTATTAAATTGTTATTATTTTATGTTAAAAATTATATTTTGTTCTTTTTAAAGCAGTATTCGGTGGTAAGTATGCATTTTGAACTCATTGTCCTCTGCTTCAGCGATGGTGAGCGATATGTGCATATCGTCGTACCATACGAAAACTAGCATATTTAAAATTTCTGGCAAAAGCTATCAATAAAAAAATTCTGTATGAAAAGTAACAAGTTCGACTTTTGGCCGACGAAAAATAACAAAATCGAATTTTGGCTGACGAAAAGTATCAGTAATTATATACTGTTTTTACATTAAAATTGTTGTTTTTTAAACGAAATTGATAGTTTTCGTCAGCCAAAAGTCGAACTCGTTACTTTTCGTCAGCCACAAAAAATATGATGTTAGTTTTCGTATGGTACGACGATATAGACATTCATATATATGTACATTAGACAGGCCTTTAAAAATAAATTCTAAACTGCCGGGCTTAAAAGTTTCCCTTTTAACTAAATACTTAACATATAAAATTTTGTGAAGATCGGATAACATCCGGCGAAATATACATAAAAGTACTTAACATATATGTAGCTATTTAATAGCTTGCATTACTCTTAATCAATTGCAACTGCATGTTTCCATGCGCCTTGTGCCCTAAAAAAATGTTGCACTTTTCATGTGATGTATGAAACGAAAATAATGCGACGCCTTTTACTTAAGGGCAGAAAATGTTGCCCCGTAGTCGGGGAGAGTGTGACATTTTTGGCAATAGAACAATCAACCCTGAAAAAATGTGTGCAATCTATCTGGAAAAGACCAAACAAATTTTACAGTCCGAAAAAATGCTGAATAAGTGCGAATTTTTTCCTAGAATCGAAATTAATTACATATGTCTGCTACGCTAACCCATTTTTTTGTGGTATTTGCTGTTTTTTCCCGTTCATCTCGTTAATTTTGAAAATTTTGGTTATGATGTTCAGAAACTAGATGATTTTTCCCAACCTTTAGACTTTAACCCATTGCGTAACGTGAAGATAAAAATGGTTTAAATGGCTTCGGCATTACGCCTAAAGTGAGGGTTATTTAAATAAATAATGGATTGATCGCGGCCACTAAATCTTATCCCATATTCACCAAATTATATATTTGGAATATCTAGGTAAAAAGCAAACGTTCTCAGCGCGGCGGTTTAAAATCGGAAAATATTTGATAACATAGGGGCCGGTCTAACTTACATATATGTACATATTTCGGTTAGTCATTTCTTATCTTTCGTAACTGTAAGTTGAACTGATATGGTTTTATTTTTCTTCCCCACTTGACTCCTATTCTCCAATATTTCTCACTTATGGAATTCGTAACAACTTTGCTGTACATCAGAGCTGTAAAAAGCAGCAATCAGATTGTATTACAGCCATAACAAGTAAGAGCGTGGCTGTCTTCGGCCGTACCGAAGACTTCATACCTTTCATGAATGGGGAAATGAAAAGTTACATATGTGCATAGCCTGATTTAGTTTAATTTCAATTTCTGTTGTATGAGAGCTATGTATATGTTATAGTGCTCCGATCTTCACTATTTTCGGTATCAATATGATTGACGATAAAATTTTATTACAATACAATTATTGCTATTGTAATTTTTACATTGAAAATGATTTACGAGAAATGTTGATTGCAATGAAATTTTTGTAAATTATTGTATTGCAATAGATGGAACGTAAATTATTGTTGATTGAAAATTTGTACAATCAAAAAATGTCAATAAATATTATTGCAATGAGCTTGATCTCCAAAAATTTCAATAAACTTTTATTGCAATAAATGGAAGGTAAATTATTGCTGATTGTAGTTATTTTACAATGAAAAATTTATTATAAATGTTAATTGCAATCTATGGAACACAAATTATTTAAAATTGAAATTTTTACAATCGAAGAACTGCAATAAATTTTCATTGCAATAAAACTGGTAGAACAATCAATGATTGCTGGGAAGAATGATTGCAGCTTTTTACAGCTCTGCTGTACATACATATGTATGTATGTATATCTCTTGATTTTTTTTTTTTATCTGGAATTTCATAATTGCGTTGATAAAATGTTTTTGATTTTTTTTTTATATTTCACCACTTCGAGGTTGTTTGTTTGAGCGGCATAATCATAACTTTGCGTTTGGTGAACTTATCGGATTTATCGGATTTTGGCTTTGTCAAACTTATATTTGATATGAATATGGACATATCTGTGGCAATTTTCAAAAACTGTTTAAGTATTAAAATATGATTTCGAGATATGTAAATTGCTTTTTATATTATATATGTATATGCAAAATCAATGAGCCACCCACAATGTCCTTCAAAATTACTTTGACGAAAATTCATAACACTCTACCGACACATTACTGTATTGCTAATACTTTGTTAGAATGAAATTAAAGATCTTGGTATTATTTTTTTTATCAAACCTTACATTTAAAAATCATACTCTACTTTAGGCTTCGTTAGAAAGAACTGTGGAAAATTTTCTGATCCTTACACCCTTAAATTGATATACACATCTTTTGTACGGTCTGATTTAGAATACAGTACATACTCTGAAAAAAAAAAAAACGTTGTAAATACAAAGACTTTTGCAGTTAAATGAACAACTTCTCGCAGTTGATTTGTGCCCAACAACGCTCCGTTTCAAAGATGCGAGCGTTTTTTATTCAAATACTTTTCGTATTTAAGCTAACAACTTCTCCTTTTTAATTAACGGCAAAAGTTTTTGGTCGAAAAACGGGCACCATTGAAGGAACATAGCCTTCCTTATGCCATGTTTACATATAACGTGATTAGCCATAAATCTCCTTTGGATAATGTACCCGTTTACATATAACATGAAATCTAGATTTGCTGGGAGACGACTACCAACTGTCAATTTTCCTTACCTGCATGACCCAATAATAATATGGTCGTAGCAGTCAAAAGAGAATAGGAAACTACCGTACGATGGCTGTTTTCATGAATGTAAAAAGCAGATATTTTGTTTTTATTTAACTTGAAAAACGCTAGCAAACACACAAGCTTTTGCACGATTAACACGTTAAAGAATGTATAACTAAAAAAAAGACGATAATTTCATAACCTATAAAACAGAAAGAAGAAGAGCGACTTACTATTGCGATACGATTCTTATTGGGCAATGCTTACTGGCGTCCATTTTGTTTACTTTTCATCTTGACGTTTCTCCAAAATTCGCCAAAAAAATATCGATAACATGAAAAACACAGGGTTGTATGCAGAAAAGTATCGTCATAATCCGAGATTCATTTTAAATCTCGAATTTTTGGTAGTGAATTTTTGTATGTCAAATCTCGAATTTCAATCGAAGATTTTGTGCAAACCTCGAAAAAAGTAGATAATCTCGTATATGTAAATGGCCTATTACTCGCTCTGCATGTACACATTTGTTTGTTTGTTTTATTTTATTTCTTTCAAGATATTACTTTCATTTGAGCTACATATGTACTCGTATGTATGTACGAGTACACACTAGGGATTCCAATCCCGGGATCCCGGGATCCCGGGATCCCGCCCTTTCTGCCTCCCCGAAAATCCCGGGATAGCTAGAATTTTATCCCGGGATTTTCGGGATAAGATAAAGAGGGAATATTCCGCTATTATAGCAAAGAAAAGTTATATTTTATATAATTTTTATTGGTCTCAGATCTGTATACTAACAGCATTTCCTATTCTGAATGAAAATGTTGCATTATTACATTGCAGCATTATCAACATGTGTCCAGTGTCCTATCAAAGTGTTGCATTTTTCATGTGATGAATGAAACAAAAATAATGCAACCTTTTACTTGTGCTAAGAGCAGAAAATGTTGCCCGTAGTCGGGCCAGTTTTATATTTTGTCGATAGAACAAACATTCCTAAAAAAGTGTTCAGTCTGTGTGGAAGAGAACAAAAAAATGTGACAGCCGGAAGAAAGTGCGACATTTTGCTAGAATAAAAAAGTCTATTAGTCAAAGTAAGGATTACAATTTTTGATTTTTTTTAATAATTAAATTTTTTGTGTTGAAGTACGCGTTGTAAGGAAACGTACGTTAGGTATTTTTAAAGCTTTTAGCTTGTGGCAAAATTCATTTGATAATTTCTATTTCCTGATTTTTGGTCATTTATTTCTCAAATGTTTTTTGGAATTTTCCCACACGGAAAGTAAATAATGGAAGAAAATGGAAATAAAATTTTAATTAGACTTGATAGTCTTACAACACTCTACTAAAATTAAATACGCAGCTGCATACTCGGAATTCATATAAAAATTTTGCCTCCGATATTTATCTATTCAGAAGTTGCATTAATTTTCTGAATTTTTCGGCAAGCTTGGAAATATTCGCTTAAACAAAGTTCGTCGTTAAATTCTAAAAAAATTTCTATTGGAAATTATCAAATGATTGCAAGCCTTTTTATTAATATCCTAAAAGTATTTACCAACTGCAAAGGCAAATGTTTTGTTCACCAAATGTTTGTAATTTTCGTTGTTGGTTGTGCTTTTTAAAGTAACTCTTAGGTATTATTAAATAATACGAATGATTTTACATTCCTATTTTATTTTGTTACTAATGAAATAATAAAAAATGGCAATAAAAATCTATTTTTTCTTTGCATTTTAAAGTTGTAGCGTTTCTCTAAAAATGTATTTCGCTAGCTTAGAATGCAAATTGTGTAAGTCCTTTTTTCAAACTTTGTAGGAGAGACAAAAAACAAAAAATAAAAAAATTTCTAAATGAAAAAAAATTTTGTGTTCATGTAAATATTTTGGACTTACACAATTTTCTTCGCTTTTTGGACTTATACAATTTGCGTATCGCTGAATAAAAACGAGTAGAAATAAGACAAGTATCGCAGACTTGTTTAGCATGGTGTTTTTTTATTTTTCTAGCATTCTACATAAAAATACACTTTTTCATAAAAGTGGACTTACACAGTTTGCACTCTAAGCTAGCGATTTATTTTTTTCAACCCCAAATGTGGGAAAATAATACTGGTCGAAAAATTTTTGTAACAGAAAAAAAATTCTACGTTTCAAAAGGATTTCGGTGTAGTTTTTGAGATATTCATGTCCAAAGAGGCGAAAAACGCAGTTTGTGGCCATACTCACTCCTCAATATTTTTAAAATTACTGACTTTCATTAAAAACTGATTACATCTATTGGAAGCACGATCATTTCTTTTGAAGACAACGTAGATATCTGAATAAGATACCCGAAAAAGCAAAGCGCTGTTTTCAAGAGAAATGATCGTTCTTTCAATAGCTGGAATCATCTTTTAATGAAAGTAAGTAATTTAACAGATTGAGCAGTGAATATAGCAAAAAATCGCATTTTTCGCCTCTTTGGACATGAATATCTGAAAACCTATACATATTACCGAAAATCCGACTTCAGATTCAGAATCAGCGCACCGAAATCCTTTAGAAAAGTAGAATTTTATTTGAGTTAGAAAATTTTTTGAAAATTTTTTCGGCCTTTGTAATTAAAGTCCAAATCCCGGGATAAATCCCGGGATCCCGGGATTATAAAATAAAATCCCGAAAATCCCGGGATCGTAAAAATCGGACAAATTGGAATCCCTAGTACACACATAATATGTGCACGATATTTATTTAATGCTTGTACTATACAAAGTCAATGAATAGACTTAATAAGTAAATTCTTATTGTATTTTACATCTTCTGATATGAAGTCAATATTACGGATCGTACTCCTACTTAATATGCAATGACGAATTAGAAATTGTGCCCTTCAAATTACTTTTTATCGCATGTAGATAACTGCAAAAATTAGCAGAAAATATAATCGATACGGTTCAAGTGCATCTTAATTAATGTAAATTAACCTTTTGAAATAAGGTATATTTAAGCAATGAGTTGATTGTTGTAAAAAAATATGTAGCTTCACAATCTTTATATATCTTTATACAGTGCCGAACTAAAGTATTGGCACAGCAAGATGCTTCAACTTTAACACTGTTTTTTGGCCGCATGTGAACAGATTTCTAAAAAATATAAAACATCCCTGGATAGAATGATAAATTGTTAACCATTTCCATTTTATTTCATTTAATTATCTCTTTTATTGAATTAACGGCAGCGATTCTAAGAAAAAAAGTACTGTTTTGGGCTGAACAAAAGTATTGGCACAGCTAAATATGAATGGCTATTTTGCGCTGATTTATCGGTCTAGCAACTTTTTTTAATTTGTCATGCTACGAGAACGTGTAACTTACGTACGTTGCTCTTAAAATACGAGCCGCGGACGTCGCAGTGTCTTAAATAAGTAAATTTTCCATTAAAGTGACTAGCAAAAAAGTGAAACCACCGAAACTCGGCGAAAAATTATGTCGCATTTGCATGATTATGGAAAATCATTATCTGGGATTGGGGAAATGATGGACAGAAACCGCCACACTATTCGGAGCATTGTTCAACGTTTCAAGAAGGCTTATCTTTGCAAAGTGTACAAAGAACAGATAGACCTACGGCTTTAAACGACCGTAAACGCAGTCAGATAGCAGGAAGAGTGAAAAAAAAATCGTAGAATATATTCCACCAACATTGCAGATGACGTTAAGACAGAATTCGGAAGAGATATGCACGCCATAACGATCCGGGGAGCCGTATATGAAAATAACTACCATTCTCGTATAGCTAACCGAAAGCCCCTTATTCCAAAAATAAGCCTAAATAAACGTTTAGCTCACGTAAAATAATATTAAGCAAGCCAAGCAACTGCTGAAACAATGCTCTTTACTCGGATGAAAAAAAATTTAGTATTTTCCAACTTGATGACCGGCAAACTGTGTGGGGACCAAGGATGCATCGTAACGTTAATTTTAACGCTAACCGAAATGTTCAAGTCGTTATTGTTGAAACGACTTAGGTTTTCAACGTTATAAAAATTATCAAAATAATTTCCGTTTCGTTTTTAACGTTAACGAAACTCAAGCGTTAACGCTGAAACGTTGAAAAGTTGAGTGCGTTTATTTTTGAGTTGGCAATGCTCTAGCGAGTTATAAACAGAGTTGCCGAGACATCCAGGGTTTGAAATTGCTTAGCTACTTTTGCTGCATTTGCTTTGCTTTTGCTAACGAAAAGTAAATTAGCAAACTCGGCCAGCCGAGTAAAAAACGAGAACACGATTCATTCGCTTCAGTTTTCAGCTGAGCCGTGTTTGCTTGCATAGTTTAGCAAAGCAATGCGATTTGGGGGATTTCATTTTACTTCCAGCAATTAGTTGTATCTTTGCATTTTTTCTGCTTTTGCTTATTTTGCTGAAACGATTTGTTTACGCATATTTCGATTTTTTATACATATTTACTTATGTATGTATGTATGTACACATAATATGTATGTATGTCCATTTGTAAACATCTTTTCATGTTGAATTTTGCTTAAAAACTAGTTTCAGCAAAATAAGCAACTGTTAGCAAAAATTTACCACTCAACTAATTGCTGGAAGTAAAAGCAACCCTCTCAAATTGAGTTGCTTGGCTTAACTATACAAGCAAACACGACTCAGCTGAAAACTGAAGCGAATGATTCGTGTTTTCGTTTTTGGCTCGGCTGAATTCAGCAATAAGCAAAAAACATCGGCTATTGCTATTTTGCAGTAAGCAATTTCAAACCCTGGAGACATCCCAGTAATGAAATTATAAAAAACGCTATAAGTGGTAAATTTTTTATCTTGTACTACGACTCAATGATAATGGTAAAATTATTTGAAAATCGCTCTTCTTTTTCCTGTTTTAAATAAATGTCAAAGTATTGTGTTTCGTTTTGGGATTTCATCTGTTTACTGCGCGGAAGAGCTTTAGTGTTCAGTGGCGCTTTTCAACCAACACAAAACACACACTGTTCTTAACATCTCTCAAAAACGGTCATCGAAAGGCAATTACGTATTCTCTTTTAACTGCTAGGACCTGTATAGTTGCGCCTTATTTTTTACTGTTGAAATTACCATTTTTGATAAAAAGTAATTCAAACTAAAAGGTAACAGCTGTGTTCAATAACAAAAAAATTGATACGAATTTTTCGTAAAAAATGACAGTTCTCCATATGAAAATGACAGTTCTTATGAAAAATTCGTAACAATTTTTTGTTATTGAACACAGGTAATGTTCTTTTGGTTTTTAGCGATATCGAATTAATTTTAACAATAGTTTATTTTTCTATTACGCGGCAGTGAACTTGCTAAATATTTATTACAACCACTCCCGTTAGATGGCTTCGGGCGGATTCGAATTTTTGCCATTCACCAGCAGAGTTCGGTTGTGTTACCGGCAATTACCGGCAGAGTTCGGTTGTTGCGGTAGTTACCGATGGTTACCGGTAGAGTCCGCTTGGTGCAGCCTCTATATACCTCTGTATAAAAGAATACGATTGGCTGATATTTATGCACTTGGTTGATGTTTATGCTACAAGAACATACGTTCCAAAAACATAGATTCCAAAAATTATAGGTTTCTATTCGTTCTTTTCCAAAGCAACACTGCTGTTGCAGGTTGACAAACAGATAAACGCTTTCAGTTCGACGCGCTTAACATAGCCTGTTGGCTCAGTTTTTGTTGTTGCTTTCCATGTTATTCGCTAATCTAGCGTGTGTTTTTTTCGAACTTTCGTGCAAAAGAATGGGGCTAATGTAAAGTCAAAAAGAAAAAAATTGGCTTTGAGTTTACAAAAGCACATGTATAATACTACCCGAAAAAAATATATATCCTTGACATTTGATACATGACACATAAAAATCAAATTTGGTAGTTTTTTGTTAATTTGTTTGTTTTTCAGATTATGGTTAGTCATTTTTTCTTACAAGTGGCAACCTTTCTTTTGCTTTTCGTTAAAGCATTGCCAAAACAAAAAAAAAACGAAACTTTTTTGTTGACCGTTTTTGTTTCAACGTTAACGAAATCAGTTTTGTTGAATTATTTCGTTGATAACGTTAACGGTTGCATATCCGTTTTGTTAACATAGCATGTTAACAAACGAAAACATATTTTGATAGTTTGTTGAGCATCCTTGGTGGGGACACCATAACAGCTTGCATCTAGTTATACGGGAATGATAGTTATTTTCGTGTAGGGCTCCCCGGATCATTATGGCGTGCATATCTCTTCCGAATTCTGTCTTAACGTCATCTGCAACGTTGGTGGAATATATTCTACGATTTTTTTTTCACTCTTCCTGCTATCTGACTGCGTTTACGGTTGTTTAAAGCCGTAGGTCTATCCGTTCTTTGTACACTTTGCAAAGATAAGCCTTCTTGAAACGTTGAACAATGCTCCGAATAGTGTGGCGGTTTCTGTCCATCATTTCACCAATCCCAGATAATGATTTTCCATAATCATGCAAATGCGACATAATTTTTCGCCGAGTTTCGGTGGTTTCACTTTTTTGCTAGTCACTTTAATGGAAAATTTACTTATTTTAGACACTGCGACGTCCGCGGCTCGTATTTTAAGAGCAACGTACGTAAGTTACACGTTCTCGTAGCATGACAAATTAAAAAAAGTTGCTAGACCGATAAATCAGCGCAAAATAGCCAGTCATATTTAGCTGTGCCAATACTTTTGTTTAGCCCAAAACAGTACTTTTTTTCTTAGAATCGCTGCCGTTAATTCAATAAAAGAGATAATTAAATGAAATAAAATGGAAATGGTTAACAATTTATCATTCTATCCAGGGATGTTTTATATTTTTAAGAAATCTGTTAACATGCGGCCAAAAAAACAGTGTTAAAGTTGAAGCATCTTGCTGTGCCAATACTTTAGTTCGGCACTGTATATATTACGCTAAGCGATTTTTTGTAAGCACCATAACTTTTACACCGTTATACCGATTTTCGAAAATGTGGTGTCAGATGAAAGGGCTTGACCTGTAGATGTGCAGGAAGGTTTAATTTTTTTGAAAAGGGTTGCCAGATGTTTGAAAATTTAAATTTACTGTATAGTTTGTTTGATTTTAAAATTTTTGGCACCATATGAAAGGGCTTGACCTGATATTAATAAAAATTTTACAAAAAGGGTTGCCACCTATTCAAAAATTCAGTTTTGCGCTATAGTTTGATTGATTTGTAAATTTCAGGTACCATATAAAAGGGCTTGAGCTAAAAATGAGTAATTTATTAAAATTTTTACAAAAAGGGTTGCCACCTGTAAAAATTTCAGTTTTACACTATAGTTTTTTGATTTTTAAATTTAAGGTGTCATATGAAAAGGCTTTGCTTGAAAATAAGTAATTTATTATAATTTTTACAAAAAGGGTTGCCACCTGTTAGAAAATTTTGTTTTACGCTATAGTTCGTATGATCTTTAAATTTCAGGTACCATATGAAAGGGCTTGAGCTGAAAATAAGTAATTTATTAAAATTTGTAGCAAAAGGGTTTCCACCTGTAAAAAATTCAGTTTTACTCTATAGTTTGATTGATTTTTAAATTTCAGGTACCATATGAAAGGGCTTCAGCTGAAAATGAGTAATTTATTAAAATTTTTACGAAAAGGGTTGCCATCTGTTAAAAAATTCAGTTTTACGCTATAGTTTGTTTGATTTTTAAATTTGAGGTGTCATATGAACGGGAAGATAAAGGGGACTAGAAAGAAAACTAGAAAGAGAAAGAGGAGTGCGTCAAATGGCCTTTTGGCTTTAAGGTTAACATATTCTAGAAAATTATTCAGCATAAAACTTCGCTATGGGGCTCCTCGGACAAAATCTTAGTATAAAAAATCTAGGTCCATAGAAAATAAAAATAACCAGTAACTATATATGTATGTACCTATACTCTTCATTTTATATTCTATTAATAAGAAGCTATGGATTTAAAGCCAATTTATATTCTGCCATTTTTAAGGGTCAAAGGTTAAAATGGCAATCAAAAAAATTGTCAAATGTGGCAATAAGTGGTCTTCCACCCTCAAATTGTCGCACAGTGTAATTGAAAGCCACAGCATCGCGTGGCCGGGTTTACTAGTGGTTTTTTATTTTGGTATGGAGAAGAAAATTGGTTTCAAAGAAACTGGGTTCGCAAGATAACTATATAGACTAGGGTGGTTTTTAAAAAATCAAATGAAAATTTTTTTTTCAGTCTCACCCCCCAAATCGGTCAAAGTACGGTCGAAGATGACACATAAATTTTGGCCCTAATCGAAGATTGATAAAGGGCGTCGCACAGGGTTCAAAGTTCAGATTACCTAAAGCTGAAGGTACATACTTTTTATTGCTGCGTTGACGGCGTTCATGTGTATATATATGCGTTGACGGCGTTGAATAATTTGCTGTTACACATCGTGCGTTATGACGCAGCTGTTCAGTATTATCAGAGCATCTTTCATTTGGTTTTTTGAGAAATATAAATTAAAATTAATAATTTTCCATCAAATTTTCTTCCATGATTTTATTTTTGCCTGTTGCAGCTTGGTTTTTTACACCTTTCGTTGTAAATTTAAAGTGACAGCCGTTCGTAACGCAAAAACGCAGGAAAAAAGTAGCGAGTTGGGCTACTTTCGATGGCGACTGCGCTAACGCATTCGTAACGCCGTCGTCTGTAACAGCTTTCATTGTGAATGCACATGTTCAATATTTTTTGACAGCCACGGCGTTACGCATTTAACGGCGAACGCGAGTTATGTACCTTCGCTTTACACGGTAGGCAGGAAGCGACGATAGGTTGCATGAAAATGTCGATAAAAAAGGAAAGTGGGGTTGTGTTATGTGATGTTTATAGATGAAACATCCGTTGAAATTAAAATCCGAGCTGCTCCTTTTTCAAGGATATCCACATTTTTTGTTTTTTTTGAAAGGATCAAATATTGAGGAAATCGAATATTCGCCACCGTCCAAATTTTTCCGATTTCAATACATTATTTGGTCGCTAAGGGATACAAAAAAAGGTATTAAAAAGAAAACAGGACACCTGTAGTGGAAAAATCCAATGTGAACAGGACCTAAAGGATAACCACTGAAATATAAAATAACACAAAAAGTACCCACTTTAATTTGCGTATAACTCCTAAAATGTTAACTCTACGTGAAAATTTCTTATTATATGTTTCATTCAGAATAAATAAAGAAATATTTCTTTAATATACAATTTTGATGTACCTGCAGTGCTTAATGTACTTTTGTGCATCTAAAGTGAAAATTTCAAAAAAAGTACGTTTTTTTTATGGTGCTACTTTAAGTTCAAATATTTTTCTAGTTTATGTAAATATTTTAATCTAATGATCCAACTCTCATTCCTACATATCTCTACGTTAATACTAAAAAAGAGTTAGAGCCGAGATACGCGCTAGCTGTGCACGGTGGGCGGGAAGCAACAATAGGTTGCATGGGAATATCGTAAAAACGATGGCCCAACGAATATGTGCCTAGCTGTGTGCTGGTACTAATTTTCGTTTAAGAAAAATGTTGGAGATTTTATTCACGCTTGCTGTGTGTTTATGAAGTATATTAGAATATCATTTTACGTAAGTGTTTAGCCGGCGATCGTTTTTTCGATATTTTCATGCAACCTATTGTTGCTTACCGCCCACCGTGCACAGCTAGCGCGTATTTCAGCTCTAATTCTTTTTAATATTAACGTATAGATATGTAAGAATGAGAATTGGATCATTAGATTAAAATATTTACATAAACTAGAAAAATATTTGAACTTAAAATAGCACCATAAAAAAAACGTACTTTTTTTTTTGAAATTTTCACTTTAGATGGACCAAAGTGCATTAACCACTGCAGGTACATCAAAATTGTATATCAAAGAAATATTCCTTTATTTATTCTGAATGAAACATATTATAAGGAATTTTCACGTAGAGTTAACATGTTAGGAGTTATACGCAAATTAAAGTGGGTACTTTTTGTGTTATTTTATATTTCAGTGGTTATCCTTTAGGTCCTGTTCACATTGGATTTTTCCACTACAGGTGTCCATTTTTCTTTTTAATACCTTTTTTTGTATCCCTTAGCGACCAAATAATGTATTGAAATCGGAAAAATTTGGACGGTGGCGAATTTTCGATTTTCTCAATATTTGATCCTTTCAAAAAAAACAAAAAATGTGGATATCCTTGAAAAAGGAGCAGCTCGGATTTTAATTTCAACGGATGTTCCATCTATAAACATCACATAATACAACCCCACTTTCCTTTTTTCTCGACATTTTCGTGCAACCTATCGTCGCTTCCTGCCTACCGTGTTTAATGAAGACTCAAAAAATTTATTTTAATATTTTTTTTTTTAAATTTAATCAGGCAGGTTCTGGAATCCGAGTGAAAGTGAATATGAAAATGAATCTTAAAACGAGTGAATTCAAATTTCGTGTTCTGAAAAACAAGCTTTTCATTCATTCTACAGCTCGTTTTTAATTCACCCAAAAATGAACTGACATTTGACAGTTGCCAGTGACAGAGTAAAAATTATAAATTTTCTATAAAAAATTAAAAATCCTCTTGCCATTTCGGGATGCTTATCAATAAACTGGAGAAGAATGGTCTCCTGTAGCGGAATTCACTACCCAATTTTAACAACATGCGTTATCGTTTAGCGAACTAAACGATATTTTTGTCACCTTGGATATTCGTTAGCTATTTCCTTAACAACATTTGCGATCGAACAAACAGCTGTTGCCGTCAACGTCAGTGATATGACAACTTGTAGTTTTGTGTTGTTTATTTGTGAGAAAACTTGAGAGAAAGTTTTAAAGTCAAATATTTTTCTTATATTTGATAAATAGATATCCGGAATTGGTTTTGAATCAATATTCACATAAAATAAACAATAAATTACTTGAATTAAGCAACTTTTTTAAATTAATTACCTCACATATGTATGTATTATTTTACCAATGTTTTGACAAGCATTTGCATTGGTACACCACCATGAGGTCATCTTAATAAATGCCTCAGTATTTGATTAAAACATAGCCAGAATTGATTCTGAATCAATATTCACATAAAATGGATAGTAGATTACTCGAATTAAACCACTTTTTTAAATTAATTAATTCACATATGTACTATTGTACAAATGTTTTCGCAAGCATTTGCGTGGGGACATCTTAATAAATGCCTCAATATTTGACTAATACATATATATATATTAATAATAATTATATTTACTTACATATTTATTTATATTTATTAAGAAAATTTACTTTTGCACATTCCTTTTTGTGCTTTTCGTAAATTTCAACGTTTCAAACCATAGTGTATAGCATACAGTGTAATGGCTCTGGGATGCGTAGTCGAAATTCGATAAAAAAAAGACGATATGTTATCGGCAAATGTCAAAATCGGGACCAGATTGGAATGGCGGCGACTTCCGGGGGTACAGATTGGTATGGCGGCCGGATGTGGTTGTTGTAAGAAAAGGGACCATAATGACATGGTCGTAGCAATCAAGACAGAAATGCAATTCCGGAATTGGGAACTGAAAAAAACAATTCATAATTCCGAAAAGAAATTAAGGCTGAGTTCCTAAAACGCAATTCCCGGAGAGAGCGTAAACGCCAGCTATTCCACGAATAACATGTGCAAGAATGTAATATCAACAACCTACAAAACAGAAAGAAGAAGAGCAACTTATATTGCATTCACGATCGTCATTGGGCCATAACAACAACTTCAAAATCAGCTGAGCACAGCTGTTCGAACTTTTTAACACACATCCCAGAGTCAAGTCACTGTTCTCCGTACACAATGTTTCAAACAGCTGAGGTGAGCAGAGTTTCAGCTTTTTGTCATTTGAATAAATACTAAAAGTCAGCTGTTTTATGTCGTCAAAAATAAGTTATCGAATCCTACTGTTGTTACTGCAAACGTCATTGTTGTTAAGCTAACAACTCGATTTGCGTTGTCGTCTAATGTTACTGAATCCAGCTACTGGCGCACATTTTTCTGTTTACCCGTAAAAAATATAAACAATTACTTTATTTATTTCTTCTTATGTTAAAATTAACTAATTTCGTAATTTTTTATTGCAATTCAGTTTACTTACATGCCTTCTTGTACCAAATTCACCAATTCAAATAGAAGTGAATGCTAACCGACTCTTTAATGTGAATTCGTTTTTCAGAACAATCATATTCACTCGGAGTTCATTTTAGAAAAATACTAGTAAACCCGGTCACGCGAAGCTGTGGCTTTCAAATACACTGTGCGACAATTTGAGGGGAGAAGAGCACTAATTGCTACATTTAACAATTTTTTTGATTGCCATTTTAAATTTGACTTCCCCTTAACGCCGATATATCGACGCTTCCAAACAAAACTGTACTAAGTCTGAAAACTGTGTTTTGCAGGAGAAGCTCTCAAAGTTTAAACTCGATATGAAACTTCGGTTGTATGCTAAGTATATTTTCACTTATAACTTCTGTTTGGATTGAACGATCAACACCAAAACTCGATAATACCAAAGTCAGGGTACACTTTATATAAAACCGTGAGAAAAAATAAAAATTTGCTACGTGGTTTTTCCTTGCTCAAAGTTTTTATTCTGTAAAAATCACGAGTTGTATTATATGTACACCTTTGCTTATAGCTTTTGATTGGATTGTCCGATTGATACCAAAATTACACAGCATCTAAATTAAGAACCGCTCTACGCTCTAGAAAACGCCAAAAACGGGAAAATGTACTAAGTCGACTTAGTACAGTATTGTTTGGAAGCGTCGATATATTCTGCCATTTTTAAGCCCATAGATTCTTATTAATAAAATATAAAATTAAGCATATACATAATTACTGGTTATTTTTATTTTCCGTCGACCTAGATTTTGTATGCAATGATTTTGTCCGAGGAGTCCCATATTGAAGTTTTAATGCGAATAATTATCTACAATATTTTATCCATATAGCTACCTCCAAAAGGTCATTTGTCTTACTACTCTTTCTCTTCCCCTTTCCCTTTTATTTGCGCTTCCTCTTCCCTTTATCCATTTTATTTTCCGTACTCTTCCGTCTTTAGCTTCCTTTCCTTCACCATTTCCGTTCCTTTCATTTTCCCCTCCCCTTTCTTTTAATTACAGGGCAAGACCTATCATGACACTCAAAATTTGAAAACCGGACAAACTGTAGCGTAAAAATAAATTTTTGAACAGGTAGCAAATCGTTTTGTAAAAATCGTAATAAATTACTAATTTTCAGGCCAAACATTTTCATATGCCCGGAAAAGCCATTTCATATGACACTTTAAATTTAGAAATCAAACTGTGGAGTAAAAATAGATTTTGGAACAGGTGGCAACTCTCTTTGTACAAATTATGATAAATTACTCATTTTGAGGCAAAGAACTTTCATATGACACCTCAAATCTAAAACTCAAAAAGACTATAGCGTAAAAATTAAATTGTGAATAGGTGGCAACCCTTTTTATAAAAATTATAATAAATTACTCATATTCACACAGATCCCTTTCATATGACACTTGAAATTTAAAAATCACACAAACTATAGCGTAAAACTGAATTTTTGAACAGGTGGCAACCCTTGTTGAAAAAATTGTAATTAATTACTAATTTCCAGCTCAAACCCTTTCATATGGTACCTGAAATTTATAAATCAAGCAAACTATACAGGACAATTAAATTTTTAAACAGGTGGCAACCCTTTTCAAAAAAATTAAAACTTCCTGCACATCTACAGGCCAAGCCCTTTCATATGACACCCCATTTTCGAAAATCGGTATAACGGTGTAAAAGTTATGGTGTTTACAAAAAATCGCTTAGCGTAATATATATAAAGATGTGAAAATGAAACTGTGAAAGTGAAACACAGAACAGGGTTTGTCGGATTCACAGTGAATTTGATTGATATTCATTCGGAAGTGAATCGCCCTTAACCATTTCCGATCAGGACCAAAATTCATATGCGGTATCTTTGACTATATTATCAACTTAGGGGGTGAGGTTGAGGAAATATGATATGTAAAGGTAAAGGTAAAGGTAAAGGTAAAGGTAAAGGTAAAGGTAAAGGTAAAGGTAAAGGTAAAGGTAAAGGTAAAGGTAAAGGTAAAGGTAAAGATAAAGGTAAAGGTAAAGGTAAAGGTAAAGGTAAAGGTAAAGGTAAAGGTAAAGGTAAAGGTAAAGGTAAAGGTAAAGGGGTCAGAATTTTTCAAATCAGCACAAAAAATTTTTTTGTCTTTGATTTTTATGATTCGCGTCTTAATCGATAGCTCTCCGTGTCAAGAATTAGTTCCCGAAATATGTTTGCAAAATGAAAATTTTTGCAATAGTTATTCGCCAAGAAAGTTTTACATCAACTTCTTTAAAAAAATTATTGTTAATCGACGGTACAATTAAATTTAACGCGAACTACGCCAAATGTTAGGTAATTATGTATATTTTAAAATAGTTTTTGAAAAAAATTAAAAAAAAAATTGTCTGTATCCTTTTTAAGGATAATTGTTGTTATCAATGTTCTCCGCCTATGAAAAATTCGGAAAAAATATTGTAGATGTAATGATGCATCGTAAGCTGAATTCCGAAGAAAAAAAGATGGGGACTCTTACCGTTTAAATGCAAAATGCGATTGAACGATTCCCCTCTTCAGCTTAGTAACATTACACTACTCTAAAATTATTAATTTGAAATAATTCCAAGAGATTCAGGTATAGGGGAGTTGGTCCGGTCTTCCTGATCTCAAAAATTGTTTTCTTTATATTTTGTATGGTTAGTTTTCGAGATAACGGTAAATTTTTGCAGTTTTGGGTATCACTACATTCAAACCTATTTTTCGCTAAGGTTGCAAGTGCGATAACCGCAAGCAGTACCTTGTTAGAAACATAATTAAAATACGCTTCTAACGACATGCAACTTGCAGTGATTGAACAAACCCTTGCTCGTCAAAATCAGAATTTTGTTATATTTTCTGATTCATTTTTTTATTCAAATATTTATCGTTTTTATAAAAGGGATTATGCACAGTATACACAGTAGATTCTCTACATTACAAAGTTTTGGCAACGGTTGTTATGAACGAGTGGTACGATCGAGTTCCAACTATGGTCACAGTTGATAGTAAGTAGATCGTAAAAGGATAAATAAAAAAAGTGAGCCAGAAAATGTAAAAAAGTGGTAGGTAATTAAATGCTCACTAGAGGAGCATAAATCGAAAAGAATGCTTTAAGCACTCGTTTCTAGTAAACCATGACCTTAGTTGGAACTCGATCGTACCACTCGTTCATAACAACCGTTGCCAAAACTTTGTAATGTAGAGAATCTACTGTGTATACTGTGCATAATCCTTTTTATAAAAACGATAAATATTTGAATAAAAAAATGAATCAGAAAATATAACAAAATTCTGATTTTGACGAGCAAGGGTTTGTTCAGTCACTGCAAGTTGCATGTCGTTAGAAGCGTATTTTAATTATGTTTCTAACAAGGTACTGCTTGCGGTTATCGCACTTGCAACCTTAGCGAAAAATAGGTTTGAATGTAGTGATACCCAAAACTGCAAAAATTTACCGTTATCTCGAAAACTAACCATACAAAATATAAAGAAAACAATTTTTGAGATCAGGAAGACCGGACCAACTCCCCTATACCTGAATCTCTTGGAATTATTTCAAATTAATAATTTTAGAGTAGTGTAATGTTACTAAGCTGAAGAGGGGAATCGTTCAATCGCATTTTGCATTTAATTGTACCGTCGATTAACAATAATTTTTTTTAAAGAAGTTGATGTAAAACTTTCTTGGCGAATAACTATTGCAAAAATGTTCATTTTGCAAAAATATTTCGGGAACTAATTCTTGACACGGAGAGCTATCGATTAAGACGCGAATCATAAAAATCAAAGAAAAAAAATTTTTTTGTGCTGATTTGAAAAATTCTGACCCAAAGGTAAAGGTAAAGGTAAAGGTAAAGGTAAAGGTAAAGGTAAAGGTAAAGGTAAAGGTAAAGGTAAAGGTAAAGGTAAAGGTAAAGGTAAAGGTAAAGGTAAAGGTAAAGGTAAAGGTAAAGGTAAAGGTAAAGGTAAAGGTAAAGGTAAAGGTAAAGGTAAAGGTAAAGGTAAAGGTAAAGGTAAAGGTAAAGGTAAAGGTAAAGGTAAAGGTAAAGGTAAAGGTAAAGGTAAAGGTAAAGGTAAAGGTAAAGGTAAAGGTAAAGGTAAAGGTAAAGGTACAGGTAAAGGTAAAGGTAAAGGTAAAGGTAAAGGTAAAGGTAAAGGTAAAGGTAAAGTTAAAGGTAAAGGTAAAGGTAAAGGCAAAGGTAAATGTAAGGATGGGGATAGGGATCGGGGGAAGTACACATATAACTTTTATTCAGAGAATAGACAATTTTTTTATTATTCGCAGTCATTTAGATGGGCTCTAAGATAATGGAGCAATGAGCAATACGGTAATCAAAGACCTTTCTTTAGGCTTCATAGGAATACATTTTAGCCGAACAACGTCTGCCGGGGCAGCTAGTATCATCATAATTTTGATTATGATTATATTATTTGATTAGTTCGCCATACAGCTCAACTGGTCAGCTATATATTTTCTATATTAGTAACTGGCATTTTTAACATGGAGATGATCTACGAAATGGCAATTGCCAGCCTTTGCATCAGATCACATCCTTGACTAACTAGTCAGTATTAATATCGGAGTCATACCACTTTGCTGATCAGTCAGTGTTTACCGCAAAGGCATAGTAGTATCAAATACTGGTAGAATCTACTTCCTTTTGAAATAAGTAATTTCAGTGACCCAAATCATTTTTCTGCCCCTGCTGATTAGTCAGTAAATTTACCTATGTATGTACATATATCTATATTCTATTGCCGACTAGTTTGAGCTTTGACGGCAGAGATGGTTTATATCGATCACGCGAAGAGTATAAACGAACTACTTATCAATTGATACAAGTGCGTATTGTGCTTGAAAATCTGAACACATAAGCTAAAACAATTCATCATAATGTTCAATATAAAGTTGAAAATTAAAGAAGGAGACAACACCTTTCCACGCTCAGGTCGCTTAGGCTCGCTGAGCAATATAAGCGGTCGCAATAGCCCGGCCAATGTGAGTTTACGCAGTTCGCTTTTGAGTGCTAATCGCAGTCCAAGTAATTCGCTCAAACGAAAGGACAAACGCGTTAGAATCGTAACGACGACATACCCTGGATATTTGGAGCGCAATAGACAATATGGTAAGAATGATTCACGTGTACCTACTGTAGATGAATGCATTCAATAACAAAGTCGAAGAACAGAACATTGAGGTAATCGCATAAGAATAAACGCTGAATCGCTTTATCTTTGTTTGGAAGTACAGTACACGTTCGATACTAAGTAACTAAGTAAAACGAAAGGAGTTTCCGTTAACAAAATTGTTTTTATTTTGGGAAAATATATTTACACATTTCAATTCTCATTTTACTGCTCTTTTTTGCAAGTTTTTGATCCCAAATGGAACTTTTATTTTTTATGTTGCAATATTATATATGGGTATATTTCACTTAGATAAGCATGCTACCATATGGTTCTTTGTATATGAAAATATTGGTCTTCCTGTAGCCATTATAACCTACATACATACATATCTATTTGAAAATTGAAATGACTCATTTTTGTGCGACCGATAGGAAATGCTTCGTTTTGACATGAAAACGATGGGAAGTGTGTAATTTTGTTATGAAACAGAGGAAAATGTTGCGCTTTGATAGGAAATCGATAAGATTGTTTAAGGCTAGAGTAAGAGCAGAATGATGGTATTCATTATTGTACAATTATTCAAATGGTTATAATTGTTATATGTAGACTAAAAAAAACCTCTCGATCAAATAAATATTTTTTCTTATTTTGAACACGCGTTTCAATACAAAATTTTCTTTGTTCTGAATAAATTTTCTAAAAAATGTGGAAGAAAACATCCAAACACATTCAAACAAATTCGTTGCCTTGGTGATTTAAGTGGGTATTCAATTTATCAAAATTAAAGAAATCGAATCTTCAAAACAAGGCCGCTTAAGAAACTGTTCCTTATTTGGATGTATGAACTTCCTTAAAACAAGTATATGAATCCATGGTAACGCATGTAAACAACTTATTTTATAGTCGTTTTAACATGTCGTAGGTAAAAATTACTGAACACAAAGAAGATAGTGTTCAATGTAGGGAAGCAATTTCTTTAACCCTTCCCTATATTTTTTTTCTCAGTGTAGGATAGCGAATTTGACATTTTATAATAAACATACCTACATGGGCGTAGTGTATTAATTTTCCAGCTCCGCTCGTTATTGAATAAGTGGAACTATAAAAAATTCCACTACGATTATTTCTTACTAGAGGTTACCCGCGGGTTTCATTTTGTATGGGAGGTGCCCATCTCTGCTTTTCAATAAGATTAAAAATATGCCTATAGTACTCACGGGATGAAAATACTTATTTGTGCAAAGTTTCGTGAGTATCCGTTCCGTTTAGTAGAAAAAATTCTGTTACCACTAACTCAATTAGTTGTAGTGGACATTTTCCCACTGAAATCAAAAATCGTCCCCTCAATATAACAATAGCGTATGTGCTCATACGCCATTATTTTTTTATTGCATATTTAGAATCTCCATCATTGATTCTATGTCTGGTCAAAATTTCGTCAAATTCTACTTCCACAAAGTGGGTCAAAATGTCAAAGGAAAAAATGGTGTATAATTTCTTGTTCAAAAATTTAATAGATATCTGATTTGACAAAAACTTTAAACTCGATTTTCTCAAAACCCAAAAAAAATTATACGCTATTGTTATATTGAGGGGACGAAATAGTGGTAGTGGAAACTTAGTGAAAAAAGTGTTGGTCCAGTAAATATTATTTAGTGAATATTTTTATGCATCCCCTACCACTAGTGGAACATTTTTTCAATACGACTGTCACTAATATTTTTGGTTATACGGAGTTTAAAAGTTCTTTGCATCGTCCTTTGGCAATTATTTACTTATTCTTTTTCTTCTACTTTCAGATGCGATTGATGGCCTTACAGAGTTACGTCTCGAACAGTATGAGATTCATATTGAACGCACCACAGCTGGTCTTGGCTTGAGTATAGCGGGTGGCAGAGGTTCAACGCCGTTCAAAGGTGACGATGAAGGTATATTCATATCACGCGTGACCGAAGGTGGTCCTGCCGATATGGCTGGCTTAAAAGTTGGCGATAAAGTTCTCAAAGTCAATGGAATTTCGGTGGCCGATGCCGACCATTATCAAGCTGTTCAAGTGTTAAAAGCTTGCGGAGCCGTTTTAGTACTAGTGGTGGAGCGGGAAGTTACCCGTCTGATAGGACATCCAGTGTTTAGTGAAGACGGTTCTGTATCGCAGGTGGGTGTTTTAGGGTACACTGATGTTGGAGCTAAGCTAGAAAGGAAGATAACGATGAGTGTTATCGACTGGAGGGTATAGCGCCTTGATTAGCACAACTCAGGTGCTTTATGCGTTTAAAGTGCAGCTGCAACCTAAACACTATACGGGAATTTATTTTCGTAGTTTCCTTTCTCAACTTTCTAGTTTATCTTCAATATAAACGCACCCTTGGAAAATCTAGTCAAATGTAAGTCCATGTTGCAAATGTACAGGATATGCACAATTATGTGGCTTTCAAAGTTGTTCAGGTTTTACAATTTAGCGACTACCGTTACCGTTTATATATATGCAATTATCGATGAGAAAAGTTAACTTGCTATTTAAAGTGCATTTGAAATTGAGTTTTATTACGTGCACAAGCGAAATGAGTTCTTCATTATTTTTGCAATTAAATCTTCTTCACTTGCAGATATCGGTGGAGACTCGGCCACTAGCGGAGGCAGCGCACCAACAACAGGAAACACTTATTCCGAAACCTATTACAGTTACAGCAGCGCACCAACAGCCGCCAGCAAATTTTAACAGTTATCAAGCGAATTTATTTACAACACTGTCAACGGCTTCCAAACCAATAAATGTGTCAAATTTATCACAGCAACAACAACCGCCGCTACAACCGCAACATGTTGGCATCGCAACAACAAATGGCGTTTTGGAAAATGGCAAGGTCGGTTTGTATTTGGTGAAGGTGCTCAAAACAGGCTTGATTAAATACCTAAATAAAAACAGGAAATCAAAAAGGATATTTGTAAAATAATATTAAATTCAAATGGGCTTATAATTATTCACAAAAAGCTGCAATTGACGTGTATGAATATTTCAACCTTTATCGGTGGAAAATTAAAACAACATGCGTACTCTGTATTTATTTTTTCCCGAATTTAATTATCCACAATTATACTTTTTATTGCAATTAAGACGTAAATACGTTTCGATATCACGTTAATATGTACATTAGGGTGGTCCCGAAATGTATGGAGTGAAATTGTATATCGATGTGCTAGTGTACAAACCGGATAAGTGATATTTTGAAAAATGTTCAGGAGAGCAAATTTTGTGTTTAAATAGCAATAACTTGTTAACTGTCACATTTTTTTCAGTTATAACGATTACGAATAGTTAATTGGAGTATGTAGAATCCAAATGTGCTAAAATTATGTTGATGGCTTCAGTACCTATACTATTTTTAGTGATTAAAATTTGTTGGGCACTTAGCCGATTTGTCGCTAACTTTTTTTAATTTCAAATATTTTTGTTACAGCTCTTCTATGAAAAATGTATTCAATTTATTTCTGTTAGTACATATTTTATTGTTCATTTAAAACACTAATATAGTTATTAAATTCAAATAGTACATTTTTATGGGTTATTTACCATGCTAACATAGTTAAACTAAAAAAAAATCTGTTTGTATTTATATGGCCGTGGTAGCTCAATGGGATAGACATGTGACTACCAATCGAACGACTTAAGTTGATGGGATGTGGTGATCTCCGAAATGGATCCATAACTTCTACCAAAAAATTTTTTTCAATTTTTCTTCATTAAAAAATGGCCAATAGCTCATTTAAATTCACATAAAAAAATCAATTTTCATCATTTGAAAAATTATTACTTGTCGGTAAATTGGCGACAAAGCTTTCATAAATTGCAGGAATTACGCCCTTTGATAGTAAAAAAATCAGGTCTCTTTTTTTCACTTGAAATAAGGAGGGGGCTCGAATTTTTTGGTTTTAAATTTATTGTGTTCCATTCAAGATGTGGATCTTCATTAACTCCTCTTCTCTTTCTTGTTGGCTGATTCATTTTTATCTCCATTAACCCGTCATCCGATACACCGTATTTATATTTTATTAATAATGGTTCAGATTTTTGAAATCTTAACCATTTAACGCCCTGTTTTTGTGTATTTAAAGTTATGTTATGTAACACTTGTTGCTGCAACATACTAAAGTCGTAGAAATCATCAAAATTAAAATAAGTTGTAAAAGTCCGACCCTAAGTTTGAAGCTTATATTGAGAGGATTAAAGACAAAATTTTTATTCTTTTTTTTTGATCCCGCGAAATACCGCCGAAATATTTTTTTTTATTGTAACTTTGTCATTACTAGGGCATGGAATTTCATGTACTAAAAAATAAAAAATATGCGCATAAAAAATGCAACAAAAACTGAGAAATATGCATGAAAAATAAAAAAATGCATTAATTCAAATTTTTTCAACTTCAGATAATTCATGTTTATTGAAGTTACAATACTTAGTTAAATAACAAACATTTTTTAATTCAATTTTGCTCTTACTTTGTACGTTTATACATATGTATGTATGTATGTTTATATATATATATATGTATGTATGTTTATATATATATATATGTATGTATGTTTATATATATATATATATGTATGTATGTTTATATATATATATATATATATATATATATATATATATTGTAATGTATTGATGGTCCAAAAAGAAAGACGTGGTGTTCGACTCGAGGTTAACAACTAGAATGTTCTTTTATTTCGTATGTGTATCATGATAAAAAATGTGTACAAAGTAAAGATGGTAATATATGTTTATGATCGATTATTGTGGTTGTGGAACTTGTTAGAGTATAGAATATTGTACAATAAAGATTGCGTGAGACATTGTAGTGTACAATATGCTACACGCTCTTCCTTAAGCTGAAAAGTAGTGACTGAATTTATGTAGGTTAGCAGATGTATCAGGTAAAAGGTTTGACAGCTTTGCCATCTTTACGAGGGCGTAGCTTTCTCATTCCTTCATCTAAATTATCTTGCTCTTTCATGTTCTCGCCACCAACATCCAGTTCAGATTGGTCGGACATATCAGGCACATAGGTTGGATCTTTGATTTCTGAATCATTAATGCTTGGCTGTGATGGTCGCGATTCGGAGCTTGAACTCTTGATTGACGTATCACTTTGATTCGGAGTACTGTCTTGTTCGTAAGATATGTCGTACGATGGCTCATCTGATTTGATTGATTGATCCCGAATTTGGTCAATATGCCGTTTAATTTCTTTCTGACTTTGAGTGTAGACACAAATATACGTGCGGGGACCAATCCTCTGCTTGACTGTTGCTTGAGACCATGAAGGGTTGTTTGGGTTTTTATAATTTCTGATCATTACTTTTTGTCCTGGCTTGAAGTTTATTTTCCGTTTTCCTATATAATTTTTTGTTGCTGTTTTTGTTTTTCTAAAATAACTTCTTGTACTATGGGTGGTTTAAGATTGCTGAAACGTGTTCGCAAGGAACGTCCAAAAAACAACTTAGCTGGCGTTTCACCTGTCGTACAATGAGTGGTGTTGTGATAATCAAATAAAATTCTATTTATAGCAGTGTCAATATCAAAGTCTTTTGAACTGTTTAAACTAGCTTGAAGTGACTTTTTAAATGATTTTATGAAGTTTTCAGCTTGTCCATTGGTCGAAGGATGACCTGGAGCTGTTAGAACAGGTTTGATGTTATTTTTGTTGATAAATTCCCTAAAATCACTTGAAGTAAATTGTGTACCATTGTCACTTACTATAGTTTCGACTATACCGTAACGACTAAATAGCTCACGAAGTTTGCTTATGACAAATACGGTAGTAATTGTTTTCGTTTTAAAAACCTCTACCCACTTGGAGTGTGAATCTATAACAATCATGTAATAAAAATTTAATTTTGGACCTGCGAAATCAATGTGGATTCTGTTCCAAATTGCCTCGGTTGGTTTCCACGAAATCAATTCTGCTTTTGGTGGACTAGATTGTAATTGCTGACAAGGTAAACAATTCTTTATTAAATTTTCAATGTCCTGGTCAATTTTTGGCCACCAAACATATGAACGAGCTAGTGCCTTTGTTTTAACAATGCCCATGTGTGATGCATGTAATTCATTTAACACATATTTACGAAATTTCAATGGAATAATAGTTCTAATAGTTCTAATAGCCCCACATTATACAACCATATTGAACAGTCAGCTCAATAGCTTTTTGCTTAAATGCATCATAGCTGGAATCTAGTTTATCTATAGCGCTATTCTCAATGGATTCGCAAAGTTTGCTTAGAATGGGGTCTCGCCGAGTTTCAATGGAAATATCTTTAAAATTAATACGCAGAGCATTGTCTCTTTGAATCAAGTTAACATAATTTGCTTCCTGTGTATCGTCGCAGATAGCAAGTTGCGGTATTCTCGATAAAGCATCAGCATCATTGTTGATACCTTTTACAAATTCGATTTTGTAGTTAAATCCACTCAAGATTAGTGCCCAACGTTGAATACGAGCTGCAGCCATTAAGGGAAGTCCCTTGTTTTCACCAAATAATGTCAATAATGGCTTGTGATCCGTTATAAGTGTAAAAAAATTCCCAACTAAATACTGTTTTAGCTTTACAACTGAAAATACTATTGCCAATGCTTCTTTTTCAATAACTGGGTAATTTAATTCACTTCTTGTTAAAGATCTTGACACGAAAGCTATAGGTTTTAATTGACCATCAGGAAACCTGTGCGATAAAATACCAGCCACTGAAACTTTGCATGCATCCGTCGTGAGGATGATCGGCAATTTTGGATTGAAATGAGTCATGACCTGATCGGAGGTAATTTCTTGCTTTATGGTATCGTAAGAGTTTTGACATGATTTCGTCCATTGGAATTCG
Source organism: Urophora cardui (assembly GCA_960531455.1). NCBI lineage: Eukaryota > Metazoa > Arthropoda > Insecta > Diptera > Tephritidae > Urophora > Urophora cardui. The sequence goes on along the minus strand of OY482672.1, from coordinate 79,178,318 downwards.
TTATTTTTTTGCAGAACCTTGTATAGGGGATTCATTATTCTAGCAAAATTTTTAATAAAACGAGAATAATAATTTGCCATACCTATAAACGCTCGTAACTCAGAAATGTTTGATGGATTTGGTGCCTTTAAAATTGACAAAGTTCTTTCTTTGTTTTTGTATAAACCTGTTTTGTCTATGGTAAAACTAAGATATGAGATTTTCTCTTGAAAGAAGACGCATTTTCTTTCGTTAAGTTTAAAACCAGCGTCGCCTAATCTTTTCAGAACTGATTTCAAATTTGTAAGGTTACTTTTGAAATCTTTACCAGTTACGGTTATGTCATCTTGATAAACAACTACACCGTTAACACCTCTAAGTACATTTTCCATGGTCATTTGAAAAATAGCGGGGGCTGTTTTTACACCAAATGGTAATCTTTTCATTTTGAATGTACCAATATGTGTTGACCATGTACATAGCAGCTGTGAGGCTTCATCTAAACATAATTGGTTGTATGCTGAACTCATGTCCAACTTACTAAATAAATCACCACCTTGAAGTGATGCAAAGATCTCTTCAATTAATGGTAAGGGGTATTTAACGTCAACCAGAAATTTGTTAATTGTGACTTTGTAGTCACCACATGTGCGTAGTTCGCCGTCAGGTTTCGGGACTGGAACAATTGGAGTGCCCCATTTAGAACTATCAACTTGCTCAAGTACACCCTTTTCTACTAAATCGCTGCCGAATCGATTGGCAATGAAATTTCAGACTTGTTGTATCTACCTAATTGCCCATCGAACAAACTCGCGAACTCTTGTTTAATTTTACCAATAACAATTGAATAATCAGTTTTTGAATTAATTATATTCACTTGGTCTACCTGAGTTAGTTGAAAACCAAAAGTACGTAGAACATTTCTACCCAACAACGGCGGCGCTTCTTCATTGGTCACAACAACTGCAACAGAACGAGTGGCCCCACGAAACGTAATACTTGCTTCGCACTCACCAATTACTTTGATGTTCTTTCCTCCATAGGCTTTGTAAGGAATCTCACAATCTTTGATCAAACAGTTTGACAAATGTTTTTGGTAGAATGCATTCGAAACAAAAGTGCAAGGTGCCCCCGTATCACATGCAATTGTAAATTTTGCGCCTTCGATTTCAACTTGTACCCAGTATGTATCCAACGAACCGTCGTTGGTTAAACTGTATAACGAAAAATCAAAAGTGTTAGCTTCCCCTATTGAATTTACAACTTTTTTAGATCTATTGTTAGTACTAGTGAAATTAGAATTTTTCTTATTCTTCCCTTTGAGACGACAAGCACAACTTAAGTGCCCCTTCTTAGAACATGTGTGGCAAACTGCTTCTTTGTATTTACAGGTACTTGCGTCATGTGTTTTCCAACCACACCTCGTGCATGCGGTCTTCTTGCCTTGCGGTTGATTTTCATTGGAATTGTTGTTACTTGGTTTGCGGGATTTCCCACGATTAGCCACGAAGTTAACGCTTGCCTCGGCGTGCTCGTTTCTTGAAGCCATTCTGGTCTCCGCGATCAACGCTTTAGATAATGCTGTTGTAAGCTCTAAATTCTCATCTTCCTCACAAATTTTGTTGAAAATTTTCTCTGGCAATTGTGTAATGAACTTATCTTTTACCATGACATTCAGACTTGCACCGTATTTGCATTGTAGTGCCAAATGTTTGATGCGGGCGTACCAATCTGATACTGTTTCATTTTCTTCTCGCTTTGCGTCATGAAATTTTTTTCGTTCGTAATATACGATGGTATGCGGAGTATAATGATCATTTAAAATTTTAAAAATTTCTTCAAATGTCTTCTCGACTGGTGATATCGGGTCACACAATGCTCGTAACAATTCGTATGGCGTGGATCCTATTGACTTGAGTAAAATCGCCTTCTTTCTGCCGACATCATTGCACCCAATATCGCTAAAATGTATATCCAAACGTTCTTTCCAAATGTAAAATTTATCAATGGCTGGATCAAACTCTGGAACATTTGTCTGAATAACGTTTGGCATTACTTCTCCTTCCTTGCCCATTCTTAGACGCACTAATACTCTGATTTGTTTCTCGGAGCAGCAGTTCAGAAAATATCTGAGTTTATTTCTCGCGGCAGCAGTTCAGAAAATATCTGATTTGTTTCTCGCGGCAGCAGTTCAGAAAATATCTGATTTTATTTCTTTGCAGAAAATGTTGAGAAGAAAAAGAAACACGTGTCCTCGTCGCCAATTGTAATGTATTGATGGTCCAAAAAGAAAGACGTGGTGTTCGACTCGAGGTTAACAACTAGAATGTTCTTTTATTTCGTATGTGTATCATGATAAAAAATGTGTACAAAGTAAAGATGGTAATATATGTTTATGATCGATTATTGTGGTTGTGGAACTTGTTAGAGTATAGAATATTGTACAATAAAGATTGCGTGAGACATTGTAGTGTACAATATGCTACATATATATATATATAGATGCATAAATTCAGTCTTGAACATTTCATAATTTGCAAAGGTTAATCCTTATTCAATGATTCATTAGCGTACACAATGAAATATTTTTTTCATATTCTCAAAAAGAAAACTTTGCCGATTTGGCCGAAAAAAGCTCTTATACATAGAAAACGAACGTTCTACATCCACAGAGGTAATAGGAGCATGTTTGAAAACGGCTCTTTGTCGACAGGTATGCACCGTATCGAAAATACTAATAATAGCCGTGTTCACACGAAACTCTATTCGTCGTCAGATGGCTGTTATGCATGAATTTCGTTTGTATAAAACTGTCAACTACAAAAATAGGTAATATAATATGTAATAAAAAAATGCAAACAACGCAAAATATGTAAAAATATGCATATATGACCAAAATATGCAAAATATGCAAAAACATTTGAATGCCATTTTTAAGACAATTTCACGATTCGCAAAGATTGTTTATTTATTTTGCTCTACCTTAATCAAAGAAAAACATGTATTTGCATAGATTTCCATGCCCTAGTCATTACATATACTGAATTGCTTAAAAAAAATAGTTAAATAATAGCTACGTTAAATATTCGTCGTGACGTAACTTCTTTGTTTATCAATTTAGTAAAAACTTTTCAAGGTAGGTCTAGAGCTTCAAAATACGAAACTAATGGCGTATCAATTTTAAAAATGGGAAATGTTAAATAACAAAGTTACAAGAAAAAAAAAAATTCGGCGGTATTTCGCGGGATAAAAAAAAATTTATTTTTGTGTCCCTTAACCCTCTTAACAAAGCTTCAAATTTAGGGGCGGACTTTTACAACTTATTTTTTCGACCCTATCTAATATACATACATACATAGGTACATATAAATATATAGATATAGACTAGCCATTAAAACACAACTATTTGTGTAAATATCACTATATAAGTCTATAATAATCTATAGGATACCGAGCATAAATTTTTATTTTGTGGCACTTGGAATTTCTGTTCACAAGAAAAATTATGTTTATAGAAAATTTGAATTTCTAAGCTCGTTTATCCGGTTGGTGCACAACAAATATTTCATTTTCAAAGCACTTAACTGATTATGCCATCGCATATCTCCGCCATTATTGATAATTTGCTTACAAAAATTACACACGAGGTAGGTATAGTGTTGATGATTCCAAAAATGCAATTAACTCAGTTTCGCCAAAACCTGCACTTATCCGGTTTGTGCACTAGCCCATCAATATCATCACCGTCTGTGATCGGGACCAAAATGTATATTTGGTATCCTGGAGTATAGCACTATGGTTTTTTGGCATTAAATATAAAAAATATGATGTAATTTTTGGCCTTTATATCGCACGTTTTATTCAATAGGGATTTAACTAAAAAATTTTTTTTTTTATTTTTTTATTTTTTTATTTTTTTTTTTATTTTTTAGAAACTAGAAAAAAACTTTTTAAGCATGGATGTAACTACAGCTGTTTCACCTTAGATCCCTCTAAGACTCATCAGGTTACTTTTGCTTCTGCCAAGACTCGAACTTGCGCACCTTGCAGTACAATAACTACAGTTCTAACCGCTGAGCTATTGCCTGCCTTCGACATCTGATAGAAAATTTGTTGCTAGTTTCTTTCCTACTATAATTCGTTTCTAACTTATGCACATACATATGTACATATTTACATATTATTGTATGATTAAACATAAGTAGCGAATAAAGTGTAGGGATGTTCAAATGAACTTAATTTTTTATTTTTTATTTATTTAATTTAACGAGCACAGGCCCAGGTTATATTTTATTTTTTATTTTTTAGAAACTAGAAAAAAACTTTTTAAGCATGGATGTAACTACAGCTGTTTCACCTTAGATCCCTCTAAGACTCATCAGGTTACTTTTGCTTCTGCCAAGACTCGAACTTGCGCACCTTGCAGTACAATAACTACAGTTCTAACCGCTGAGCTATTGCCTGCCTTCGACATCTGATAGAAAATTTGTTGCTAGTTTCTTTCCTACTATAATTCGTTTCTAACTTATGCACATACATATGTACATATTTACATATTATTGTATGATTAAACATAAGTAGCGAATAAAGTGTAGGGATGTTCAAATGAACTTAATTTTTTATTTTTTATTTATTTAATTTAACGAGCACAGGCCCAGGTTATATTTTATTTTTTATTTTAAAAAATTAAAAAAAAAAAAAAAAAAAAACTAAAAAATAAAAAATAAAAAATAAAAAATTATAAAAAATAAAAAATTAAAAATTTATGTACATACATACATATATGTATATATGTATTTCAACTAAAATTATTTTTCTTTTATTTCTTAATTACTCGAGTACTTCATTGCTATGTTCATCGCTAAAATTTGAATCATATGCAAAATACATTTATAACAAAGAAAAAAATAGCACAAATAAAAAATACGGAAAAAATTGCGCACAGATTGTAAATAAAATCAAACAGCTAGTGCAGAAATTATAGGGATGGTACTTTCGTCATTCGGTTTACCGATAAACAGTCGACGTCGTCTCAATACGCTTAGCTAATACCGATTTTGCGTCGATGTGACGACGACGTCGAGGCGACGTGATGTCGACTGAAAAGTGACAACGACGTCGACGACGACAACCGTAATAAGGGTTATAGTATTAAGGCATTTGCGTTATATGAGCCGTTACTTTTGAAAGTGGCATAAATCCATATTCAGGTGTATCGAGATATTGAATGGTTTACGTTTGGAGTGATTCAAAAATATTGGTAGCCGTTAATAAGTACAAGTTTTATTCGTGACTCTTAAAATATACTAGATTTTATCATGCAATAAGAATTTTTCGGTTTTTTTTCTTAATAATGGACCGTGTTTCCTTACACTAAATGACTTATGTCACTTTCAAACAAAAAAATTATACAAAATTGTTAAAAAACATATTCACCCTTATTACGGTTGTCGTCGTCGACGTCGTTGTCACTTTTCAGTCGACATCACGTCGTCTCGACGTCGTCGTCACATCGACGCAAAATCGGTATTAGCTAAGCGTATTGAGACGACGTCGACTGTTTATCGGTAAACCGAATGACGAAAGTATCATCCCTATAATTTCTGCACTAGCTGTTTGATTTTATTTAGAATCTGTGCGCAATTTTTTCCGTATTTTTAATCTGTGCTATTTAGATAATTTATTTCTTTATAATAAATGTATTTTGCATATGATTCATCAAGTTTTAGCGATGAACATAGCAATGAAGTGCTCGAGTAATTAATAAATAAAAGAAAAAATATTTTAGTTGAAATACATATATACATATATGTATGTATGTACATAAATATTTAATAAATTAGTTTTCTCCTCAATCTTTCTTAAAGGAGGTGCCAAGGCATTCAATTTAATGGTGATTGCTTCTCAATGTTGTAAAAAATTAGTTGGTATCGTACCCCATTGAAAACCTTTGGGTCGGCTTCGGTATGTGCGCTCACCGAATTTATTTTTAAACTAGTGGGAATTTTTCAATAAAACTAGCAGGAAATATTCTGCGGATGTTAGTTCTACTAATTTTAACACTCCCGTAATAAAATTTTAAAAACAGAAATGCATACATACTAAATTTTCTTCTTGTCACCATTAAACACCGCGTCGACGAAAATGGCAACGAGTGACCGTCGACGTCGACTTAGCTGATACCAAATATGTTTCGATAGTTGTCACAAGTTATCGACTTTACCATACGTAATACCGATTTTGATAGGTCGTCGCCGACAGCGTCGAGTGAGTGTCGACGACGACAACCGTAATAAGGGTGATTAAGTCCTGGTTTAATAGCATAAACTTACCTATGTTAAAATCTTCTATTATATAAGAATAAGTCGCGTTTTCCTCCCTGACGCTATAACTCCAGAACGGCTGGACTGAATTAAATGAAATTTTGCACGTAGTTTTCGATTGAGCCCGACATGGTTTACGGCAAAAAAAAGTATAAGAATCCGGGAAGGTTTTGGAGATATTCCACAAAATGTGGATCAGGGTAACGGGTTTGTACGATATGAAAGGTGTTAACGAGTGCTTGAACATGGTGTAGTTATTGGTCCCATACTATACATGGTGTAGTTATTGGACCCCGTATTCGAGGTATTTCCCGAAATATGAACCAGGTGTGACCCCAGACGGGGTTTTTACAAAATGGGTGTCAAATAAAAGGTGTTAGTGAGTATTTAAAAAAGAGGTGATTTTCAAGACTCTATGCGTCCCGTTTTCCGAGATATCGACCAACATATGGACCAGGGGTGACCCGTACAGCAGTACGTCAAAGTGGGAAGTCAATGCGTTGTAAATATAGAAGCTATAGCTCTGGGATACCTCCTATTATTCCTGTGCGCCTGGTGAAAATATCTACCCGATTTGCTATACGTCAAAGTGGGAAGTCAATGCGTTGTAAATATAGAAGCCATAGCTCTGGGATACCTCCTAATTCCTGTGCGCCTCGTGAAAATATCTACCCGATTTGCTATACGTCAAAGTGGGAAGTCAATGCGTTGTAAATATAGAAGCTATAGCTCTGAGATACCTCCTATTATTCCTGTGCGCCTGGTGAAAATATCTACCCGATCTGCTGTACGTCAAAGTGGGAAGTCAATGCGTTGTAAATATAGAAGCTATAGCTCTGGGATACCTCCTATTATTCCTGTGCGCCTGGTGAAAATATCTACCCGATTTGCTATACGTCAAAGTGGGAAGTCAATGCGTTGTAAATATAGAAGCCATAGCTCTGGGATACCTCCTAATTCCTGTGCGCCTCGTGAAAATATCTACCCGATTTGCTATACGTCAAAGTGGGAAGTCAATGCGTTGTAAATATAGAAGCTATAGCTCTGGGATACCTCCTATTATTCCTGTGCGCCTGGTGAAAATATCTACCCGATTTGCTGTACGTCAAAGTGTGCCTGGTGAAAATATCTACCCGATTTGCTATACGTCAAAGTGGGAAGTCAATGCGTTGTAAATATAGAAGCCATAGCTCTGGGATACCTCCTAATTCCTGTGCGCCTACGTCAAAGTGGGAAAAGTCAATACAACGCATTATATTTTCACCAGGCGCACAGGAATAATAGGAGGTATCCCAGAGCTATAGCTTCTATATTTACAACGCATTGACTTCCCACTTTGACGTGGGTAGATAATTTCACCAGGCGCACAGGAATAATAGGAGGTATCCCAGAGCTATATATAGCTTCTATATTTACAACGCATTGACTTCCCACTTTGAAGTGGGTAGATATTTTCACCAGGCGCACAGGAATAATAGGAGGTATCCCAGAGCTATAGCTTCTATATTTACAACGCATTGACTTCCCACTTTGACGTGGGTAGATATTTTCACCAGGCACACAGGAATAATAGGAGGTATCCCAGAGCTATATATAGCTTCTATATTTACAACGCATTGACTTCCAACTTTGAAGTGGGTAGATATTTTCACCAGGCGCACAGGAATAATAGGAGGTATCCCAGAGCTATAGCTTCTATATTTACAACGCATTGACTTCCCACTTTGACGTGGGTAGATATTTTCACCAGGCACACAGGAATAATAGGAGGTATCCCAGAGCTATAGCTTCTATATTTACAACGCATTGACTTCCCACTTTGACGTGGATAGATATTTTCACCAGGCGCACAGGAATAATAGGAGGTATCCCAGAGCTATAGCTTCTATATTTACAACGCATTGACTTCCCACTTTGACGTGGGTAGATATTTTCACCAGGCGCACAGGAATAATAGGAGGTATCCCAGAGCTATAGCTTCTATATTTACAACGCATTGACTTCCCACTTTGACGTGGATAGATATTTTCACCAGGCGCACAGGAATAATAGGAGGTATCCCAGAGCTATAGCTTCTATATTTACAACGCATTGACTTCCCACTTTGACGTGGGTAGATATTTTCACCAGGCACACAGGAATAATAGGAGGTATCCCAGGGCTATAGCTTCTATATTTACAACGCATTGACTTCCCACTTTGACGTGGATAGATATTTTCACCAGGCGCACAGGAATAATAGGAGGTATCCCAGAGCTATAGCTTCTATATTTACAACGCATTGACTTCCCACTTTGACGTGGGTAGATATTTTCACCAGGCGCACAGGAATAATAGGAGGTATCCCAGAGCTATAGCTTCTATATTTACAACGCATTGACTTCCCACTTTGACGTGGATAGATATTTTCACCAGGCGCACAGGAATAATAGGAGGTATCCCAGAGCTATAGCTTCTATATTTACAACGCATTGACTTCCCACTTTGACGTGGGTAGATATTTTCACCAGGCACACAGGAATAATAGGAGGTATCCCAGAGCTATAGCTTCTATATTTACAACGCATTGACTTCCCACTTTGACGTGGATAGATATTTTCACCAGGCGCACAGGAATAATAGGAGGTATCCCAGAGCTATAGCTTCTATATTTACAACGCATTGACTTCCCACTTTGACGTGGGTAGATATTTTCACCAGGCGCACAGGAATAATAGGAGGTATCCCAGAGCTATAGCTTCTATATTTACAACGCATTGACTTCCCACTTTGACGTGGATAGATATTTTCACCAGGCGCACAGGAATAATAGGAGGTATCCCAGAGCTATAGCTTCTATATTTACAACGCATTGACTTCCCACTTTGACGTGGGTAGATATTTTCACCAGGCGCACAGGAAAAATAGGAGGTATCCCAGAGCTATAGCTTCTATATTTACAACGCATTGACTTCCCACTTTGACGTGGGTAGATATTTTCACCAGGCGCACAGGAATAATAGGAGGTATCCCAGAGCTATAGCTTCTATATTTACAACGCATTGACTTCCCACTTTGACGTGGGTAGATATTTTCACCAGGCGCACAGGAATAATAGGAGGTATCCCAGAGCTATAGCTTCTATATTTACAACGCATTGACTTCCATATTTTCACCAGGCGCACAGGAATAATAGGAGGTATCCCAGAGCTATAGCTTCTATATTTACAACGCATTGACTTCCCACTTTGACGTGGGTAGATATTTTCACCAGGCGCACAGGAATAATAGGAGGTATCACGTGGATAGATATTTTCACCAGGCGCACAGGAATAATAGGAGGTATCCCAGAGCTATAGCTTCTATATTTACAACGCATTGACTTCCCACTTTGACGTGGGTAGATATTTTCACCAGGCGCACAGGAATAATAGGAGGTATCCCAGAGCTATAGCTTCTATATTTACAACGCATTGACTTCCCACTTTGACGTGGGTAGATATTTTCACCAGGCGCACAGGAATAATAGGAGGTATCCCAGAGCTATAGCTTCTATATTTACAACGCATTGACTTCCCACTTTGACGTGGGTAGATATTTTCACCAGGCGCACAGGAATAATAGGAGGTATCCCAGAGCTATAGCTTCTATATTTACAACGCATTGACTTCCATATTTTCACCAGGCGCACAGGAATAATAGGAGGTATCCCAGAGCTATAGCTTCTATATTTACAACGCATTGACTTCCCACTTTGACGTGGGTAGATATTTTCACCAGGCGCACAGGAATAATAGGAGGTATCCCAGAGCTATAGCTTCTATATTTACAACGCATTGACTACCCACTTTGACGTGGATAGATATTTTCACCAGGCGCACAGGAATAATAGGAGGTATCCCAGAGCTATAGCTTCTATATTTACAACGCATTGACTTCCCACTTTGACGTGGGTAGATATTTTCACCAGGCGCACAGGAATAATAGGAGGTATCCCAGAGCTATAGCTTCTATATTTACAACGCATTGACTTCCCACTTTGACGTGGGTAGATATTTTCACCAGGCGCACAGGAATAATAGGAGGTATCCCAGAGCTATAGCTTCTATATTTACAACGCATTGACTTCCCACTTTGACGTGGATAGATATTTTCACCAGGCGCACAGGAATAATAGGAGGTATCTCAGAGCTATAGCTTCTATATTTACAACGCATTGACTTCCATATTTTCACCAGGCGCACAGGAATAATAGGAGGTATCCCAGAGCTATAGCTTCTATATTTACAACGCATTGACTTCCCACTTTGACGTGGGTAGATATTTTCACCAGGCGCACAGGAATAATAGGAGGTATCCCAGAGCTATAGCTTCTATATTTACAACGCATTACTTCCCACTTTGACGTGGGTAGATATTTTCACCAGGCGCACAGGAATAATAGGAGGTATCCCAGAGCTATAGCTTCTATATTTACAACGCATTGACTTCCCACTTTGACGTGGGTAGATATTTTCACCAGGCGCACAGGAATAATAGGAGGTATCCCAGAGCTATAGCTTCTATATTTACAACGCATTGACTTCCCACTTTGACGTGGGTAGATATTTTCACCAGGCGCACAGGAATAATAGGAGGTATCCCAGAGCTATAACTTCTATATTTACAACGCATTGACTTCCCACTTTGACGTGGATAGATATTTTCACCAGGCGCACAGGAATAATAGGAGGTATCCCAGAGCTATAGCTTCTATATTTACAACGCATTGACTTCCCACTTTGACGTGGGTAGATATTTTCACCAGGCGCACAGGAATAATAGGAGGTATCCCAGAGCTATAGCTTCTATATTTACAACGCATTGACTTCCCACTTTGACGTGGATAGATATTTTCACCAGGCGCACAGGAATAATAGGAGGTATCCCAGAGCTATAGCTTCTATATTTACAACGCATTGACTTCCCACTTTGACGTGGGTAGATATTTTCACCAGGCGCACAGGAATAATAGGAGGTATCCCAGAGCTATAGCTTCTATATTTACAACGCATTGACTTCCACTTTGACAAATCGGGTAGATATTTTCAACGCATTGACTTCCCACTTTGACGTATAGCAAATCGGGTAGATATTTTCACCAGGCGCACAGGAATAATAGGAGGTATCCCAGAGCTATAGCTTCTATATTTACAACGCATTGACGATAGGGATAAGGATAGGGATAGGGATAGGGATAGGGATAAGGATAGGGATAGGGATAGGGATAGGGATAGGGATAGGGATAGGGATAGGGATAGGGATAGGGATAGGGATAAGAATAAGGATAAGGATAAGGATAGGGATAAGGATAAGGATAAGGATAAGGATAAGGATAAGGATAAGGATAAGGATAAGGATAAGGATAACGATAAGGATAAGGATAAGGATAACGATAAGGATAAGGATAAGGATAGGGATAGTATGTACATCTATAAATTTTATTAAGAAAAGTGACAATTATTTAGTATTCGCAGACATTACTATGGTTTCTAAGATAATGGTGAGCAACACGGTAAACAAAGACTTTTTAGGCTTTATAGAAATAAATTTTAGACAGAACAACGTCTGGCGTGTCAGCTAGTAAGTGCATAAAAATAATAATAGGCTTAAAAAATACCTATTGTGAAAATTCGACTTTGCTTGCACAAAAGTGCATTAAGTGGTGCAGATACGTGAAAATCTATGAGAGAAATTGTTTGCCTCTTCATTCTGAATAAAAATGCTACTTTTCACGTAGAATGACTATTTTCGGAGTTATAAGAAAATAAAGGAGCAAATTCATTCATACTATATCTGAACAATCGGTTGTATGTGAGCTATATGTTACAATGATCAGATCTTGACAATTTTTAGAAATATAAGCTAAGAATACGTATGCTTTTCTAAAACTGCTGTTAACTAATTTTTTCCAAACGTGGACTTATGCTGCTTTCAAGAGTAACGGTTCTTACATATACATATGTGTTTATAAATTGTGATATTATATTCGATTAGGGGATTCACAACCTGTCATATTACGTCATAAGTCATAATATTTTGTTATTGCATTCTATGCTGTATGTGTACTAAATAAATACAACTCTGCACGATATGTTTTTGGGTCGTGGTATTTGATCAGCTGTTTTTGTTTACTTCTACACAGGGCTTCGGAAAAGCTCTTTATGACTATTTCCGTAAAATATTTTAATATGACATATGACTTTATGACACTTTGTGAATCACCTAGATATTTACATGTATTTATATAAACTGTTTTTTTACCATTACAGCAAGATGCACCGCTGAGTTACCTTCAGTTGCATACGACCCTAATTCGTGATCAAATCGGACAGGGTTTGGGTTTCAGCATTGCTGGCGGTAAGGGCTCGCCACCATTTAAAGACGGTTGTGAAGGAATTTTCATTTCACGCATAACTGAAGGCGGATTGGCGCATCGGGACGGTAAAATAATGGTTGGCGATCGTGTTTTGGCTGTAAGTGTGTTAAAACCTTAACGCAAAAGCAATATCAATTCATAAATAATAACAGGGATGGGTTCGGCTCTATGCATTAGGGTGGGGAGATTTGTATGGAGGGAAATTAATCGATATCGCGCCATCGAAATGTGGATCCCTCTCATTTTTCTGAGTAGAAAACTCCTCCAACACATTTGTATAAAATAAATTTTGATGTTCCGGAATTTGGTTTTTATGGACCAAGACGAATTTTTGAAAATAAAAATTTACAAAAATCGACAAAAGAACATATATATAGTACTCCTATATTCGTAATACCTACGAGTTCCATCAGCCAACATTACAGTAAAGAAATATAAAAAAAGAAAGAGAAACCTGAGCAATCAAATTTAAAAAATGACATATGAATTCAAAATCAACTCCAGTGACGGCACATTAAAAAAATTATAGGAAATTTACATATTTATTATTTTATTCTCGTATTAAAAAATTATAAAATGTCGAAGTGGTGCTATATTTGTGACAATAAAAGGGATAAAATAAGTAAAATATCTTTACATACGTAAGTGTTTCGTTTTGAGTGCATTATTGGTTATATAAATATATACATATGTAAATAGATTTGCAAAAGACGAAACCATTTGCAAACAATGGATGCATGCATGCGGTATGATGCCTGACGACGTTGTTAGAAACATTCGAATCTGCAGCAACCATTTCCAAACAAGCGATTACACGTCAAAAGACAATGGGGGTGCAGGCATTTGAAAAGAAATTCGATTCCTTCACAACATACTAAAATTGCAAGTAAACGCATATTAGAAAACTTTTCTGTATGTATCAATGCCTGAAAGATACTGCAGTAGTAGTAGTATAGCGATTGGTTCGTAGTCCTTTCTTCCATCCGTTATTACCTGTGGTCCCCTGTTGAGGTCGGTTTGGAGAGTAGCGTGTCTGAACTTTGGTCCTCATATGTTGCTGTGTCCAAAAGTTCGTTGTCTAAATTGTCCCGTTATTCAGTTTTGAAATTCGCAATATGTACTTTTGCTTGGCGGGCTTCGAATGTACATACCTTACAAACATAACCCTCAAACGGCAGAATTCTACTTTTTGATAAAATGCCCATGGATCGGACCACAGTATTTTAACATGATTCATAAAAATATGAGTGCATAGAAAATAGATTTTTCTAGAACATTTCCACTAATTTTCATACAAAAATTCACAAAAGCTTGCATCTCAAAATAAATGTCGCAAATTTCTTATATTAATTATAAACAAATTCAAAAACTAAAATCAAGGGGGTATAAGTCATCTAGAACACAATGATGCCTTTCAATTTTTTTTTTCAAACGCCTCTGAGCTCAATTGAATGTATTTGTCACACATATTCACAGATGACATTAAATGTAATTGAGGCACATGCGCAGAACTGCCAGTGGCACAAAATTGTTGACTGAATTCACACATTGCACAGATAGAATACTATCAATATAGAAGTACTATATATATGCAAAAGAATAACCAGGTCAATATGCACAACAAATTTGGTATTTTATGCTGAATCCAGATATGAAATCAGAATTAAAATGGGATGAGTCGTTTTCGAGATATAACCTGATATCCAGTTTTGTAGGCTGAATACCCAAAATCGCATATTTTCGCAATTATCTCATGCTGTATACAATATATCTTAATTTTTTTTCAAATTTCTTAAAGATCAGTCAATACAATATAGGAACAATACTTTAAAATATTAATTTATCTTCCGGTATAGCAGAACTAGAATGCACTAATTTTTCTTTGGCCCAAAAATGGCGGTATGGGATCTCTATGTTATAGCCATCCGTTATCGATGATTTTCGCTGACAGCGCTTTATGTAAAATAAACGCTCCAAATCCAAAATTTCAGAATTTTAGCTGTAAAAATTAAAGTTATACCCCAAAACGTAGACTTATGCTGCTTGAAACTTGTTTTTTTTTATTCAACGCTAAGAAAATAAAAAAAAACTAGAAAGAGTTTTTAGTGCTTAGCACGAAATTTTTATTTTTAATTCAATTTTTAATTGTTGGGGTAAGTGGAAAAAAATTCAACAACTATTTACAGCGAAGGTTGAGTGTATAGCTATTTCACGAAAAACCTTTTCGATCATCAGCACTCTTTTCGGAAGTGGATGCACCGGGGATTGAACCCGAGTCCATTCCAACTTCAGCCGCAATGACCCAACGGATAAACACACTCGGCCATTGAGACTCTGTGCAAGCTGTTGGATTTTCCCCAAAGGCAAAAGTGGGGAAAATCCAACAGCTTGCACAGAGTCTCAATGGCCGAGTGTGTTTATCCGTTGGGTCATTGCGGCTGAAGTTGGAATGGACTCGGGTTCAATCCCCGGTGCATCCACTTCCGAAAAGAGTGCTGATGATCGAAAAGGTTTTTCGTGAAATAGCTATACACTCAACCTTCGCTGTAAATAGTTGTTGAATTTTTTTCCACTTACCCCAACAACTAAAAAAAAACTATTTCGGCGGTATTTCGCGGGATCAGAAAAAGAAAATAAAAATTTTGTCTTTAATCCTCTCAATATAAGCTTCAAATTTAGGGTCGGACTTTTACAACTTTACATATCGTCGTTTAAAGTGCATTTTCGCGTAAGGGACATTTTTGTTTCCTTTTTTTAAACTAAGTTGATGTTTTAGCAAACAAACTGATCTAAGTAACTATTTAAATTTAAGTTTGTACGCAGAAATAAGTAACGGTTTTGAAATTATGCTCCCCTGTAAAATTCAACCATCGTCTGCCATGCGAAAATACAAATGCCTCTTATAGCGAAAATGGACTTTAAACGACGATATACTGAATTGCTTAAAAAAGTGAATTAAATAGTAAAACCGTTGCAAAGCAACATTGTCATGAATTTTGAAGCACTTTCATTTGGCAAAACAAAGAGGATAATTCATGGACATGCAAATAAGTTGGCTGACCCAACTATGTGAAACGACTATAAAAATCGGATGATAAATAACAAAGTTACAAGAAAAAAACCATGTCGGCGGTATTTCGCGGAATGAAAAAAAATTTTTTTTTGTGTCCCTTAACCCTCTCAACATAAGCTTCAAATTTAGGGGCGGACTTTTACAACTTTTTTTTTCGACCCTATCTAGTAATGTACATGTATATAATAATAATAATAATAATAATAATAATAATAATACAATGGCGCTATTATAACTCTGACGAGTTTTATGGCCGAGCTTCTCTCCCAATTCGAGGTGTGCTCCTTTTTGTTTTTCCTACTAATTGGGTGGACCTACAGTTTTATGCCGGCTCCGAACGGCGAATGCATTTTTTGTGAGAAGCTTTTTCATGGCAGAAATACTCTCGGAGGGTATGCCGCCCACTGCCGAGAGGTGGCCGCTGCTCTTAAAAAACCCAATAATTGGATTTTTACTAATTAGAAAAATTGTTTTGGTGTTTTGCTCGGACCGTGGTTTGAACCCGAGACCTCTGGCATAGCAGGCGAGCACTCTACCCACTGCACCACAGCGGCCACATGTATATATGTACGTATCTACAAATGTATCCAAATTTACAAATGCCAAGGATATTTCCGCCTGTCCATTCACTCAATGCGAAATTCGCAATTACAAAATAACATTTGCAATTTGTCGCGGTTACCATTATACCACATTCTGTGTTTGTGTAAATGTTTATGTACTTTAAGCACATCAATTGTGATTTGTATGTATTTACAGATAAATGGCAATGATATGACGAATGCATGCCACGATGCTGCGGTGCAATGTCTGACTGAACCGCAACGCTTTGTTCGTTTGGTTTTGCAGCGAGAATACCGCGGACCACTTGAAGCGCCGTTAAGCCCACGCAGTCCAGCTGTTTTGAATTCGCTCAGCCCTTCTGGATATCTAGCGAATCGCCCAGGTATGTACACACATACATACATATATATACTTCTCTGTTGAGATTGAATTTGAACGAATAGAAGACCTTCAATTTTTTTAATTAACTTTTAATTTTCTTTCTTTGTTATATTCTCGTATAATTCGCCGCGTTGCCTTAGTAAATTTTAATCGTTCCATCGGAGATATGATAAGCGAACAAGCACAAACTAATCTGCAGCAACAACAGTCATCAGTATTTGCACAGCAGCCGCCGAACTCTGTTAGTGGTGGTGGCTTTGGTGCGAAAACAAATGGTTTTACATCTCCAGCAGCCGCTACTTCGGTGTACCAGCCGGCCCAGCCGCCTCAGCAGTTAGAAATTGATAAAGTTACAGGCCAACCCATACCCGCTCCTAGACGTGCCAACTCGATTCCCTTAGGTGGTGCTACGTCCGAGATACTGCCAACTAATGGTAATACCAGGCAGCCACAAATGTCCGGTACAGCCCAGCCGGCTCTAATAACGGCCACAGATGCTTCCTCAGAAACTCAAGTACGTAAACCAAGGGTTAACTTTCAGAATAATTATAATTATAAATGTAATAGTTTACGGTAAGATATACATATGTACATACATATATTTACAATATCCATTGGTCTATAATCAAGGATAAAGTTCATTGTCGGCCACTCTTTAAAAAATAGTTCACAAGCCACGCACTCTGGATATAAGTATATATGTATGTGTTAATCTATATGTTGCATATGTATATATATGCAAAAGCCTGCAAAAAGCCGAGTACTCCATGCATTTGTGTATAGAGTATCTACTCGCTGTGGAGCATTCGAGTACTCCGGAATTTACCACATTTCATATAAGAAATATGGCCCATTTAACATGGCGATGTCCTAAGCACGGATCACATACTCTGATTTCCGCATGACACCCGAGTAATCCATGGAGTGCCTACATTGGATTAATTTATCGAGTATTTAAATTAAAGAATTTTAATAATTTCTGAAAAGATTTGTGCCTACGATTGCCAATTCATTTTGAATTGTTAGTATACATTTTTTTTAATAAATACATATGTACATATGTGTGTATTTAATTTCTCGTTTTTGGTATCTGTTGTGTTGTGTTTCAATGTCTCTTTACTACTAAATCGTCCACGTTCAGCATGCATATGTACATACATATGTACATATGTACGAACTTGCTTGGTCGTCATCGCGATAAACATTTGGTTTTCGTAGCAATGTTCGGCTAACTACGAGCCGTTGCAGATACAGATGAGTCGCTCTCTTGGGGTTATGTTTATGATCACTTTGGAGTACTCCAACCTACCACAAAATGGACCACACAATCCAATAATTTTTGCAGGGAAAAAGCACAAAAACTCCAAAACGTGTCTGTCTTCATTGCGGTTTCGTGTTTATTTCGCCCACTTAATGAAATCTTAATCCATTTGCATCATCCATTACTCAAATACATATAAAGGATTAACCTACTCGTATTGCACTGTTTAACTTCATCGAACACAAATTTAATATTTATTGAATAAACAACCCAGTTGGAAAGTGCGGAATACATTACCTTTTTCAAATATGAATTCATCAACGAATGGCAATATACGAAAACATGGATACCTATGTAAACGAAGAGGTAATTTCTCTGAACATGATTTGAAATAACTCAATTGTATTTTTGTCGCTTGAAGGTGACAGCTTAAAAAAAATAATAAAAAAAATTAAATTGGTGAAAAATATGTATGTATGTACATGCATAATTCTGGAAATGTATCCCAAACGCCATTGGCGATGAAAGATACAAGAAATAGTTGTGGTCCAAACATTAGTATGAGCAACGAGAGTCCTAATATGTATAGCAACTTAAATGTATAAATATTTCATGGAATTTAGGTATGATGTCTTTTCGTATACGAAGAGGTAATGTACAGGGCAATGTATCATTTTATATACGAAGAGGTAATGCAAAAGGTAATGTATCTTTTTATATACGAATGGGTAATGCAAAAGGTAATGTGTCGCTTTACCTAAAGCGACACATTACTTTCGTAGGACATTTGCTGTGTTAGGAATCATGCATGTTGTAATGTATAAATGATGGTAGAGATAGATTACTTTGTGCATTACCAAACATTACCCTTTCCAACTTGGAATAAAAACAAAAATACACACCAATGTGAGAAAAATGTACCCAGTTGGAAAGGGTAATGTTTGGTAATGCACAAAGTAATCTATCTCTACCATCATTTATACATTACAACATGCATGATTCCTAACACAGCAAATGTCCTACGAAAGTAATGTGTCGCTTTAGGTAAAGCGACACATTACCTTTTGCATTACCCATTCGTATATAAAAAGATACATTACCTTTTGCATTACCTCTTCGTATATAAAATGATACATTGCCCTGTACATTACCTCTTCGTATACGAAAAGACATCATACCTAAATTCCATGAAATATTTATACATTTAAGTTGCTATACATATTAGGACTCTCGTTGCTCATACTAATGTTTGGACTAGTGATGAGCGATATATCGCAAACGGTGATTTTTTCACTGTGAATAAAAAATCGCAAATCGCAACTGCGATCACTTTTTCAAAATCGCAGTTCACTACTTATTGGAACTGCTATCGATGTAGCAAGTAACCAGTTCACCTATTTGAATCGCAAAAGCAATATAAATTTCCATTTTTTACACTTCTGTGCAGACCACATACGTACATACATATATAGAAATATAAGAAAACAAAATTATTTAATTTAAAATTGTCTTTGAAAAATGTTGACAACAGCGAAATTACTGCGGAATACGTTGTTGTTGCTATAATTTTTGCCACATAAAATGTTGACAGGTTATGTCGCTCAGAAAACGCAAAATGAATCTCTACCGGTAACTGAAGATTTTATAACAGTCCATGCAATCGCAATAGCAGTTTAAAATCGCAGTGATTTTAAAATAGCAATCACTGAAATCACAGATATCGAAAAATCGCAGTTTCGCTCATCTCTAGTTTGGACCACAACTATTTCTTGTATCTTTCATCGCCAATGGCGTTTGGATACATTTTCAGAATTATGCATGTACATACATATTTTTCACCAATTTAATTTTTTTTATTATTTTTTTTAAGCTGTCACCTTCAAGCGACAAAAATACAATTGAGTTATTTCAAATCATGTTCAGAGAAATTACCTCTTCGTTTACATAGGTATGCATGTTTTCGTATATTGCCATTCGTTGATGAATTCATATTTGAAAAAGGTAATGCATTCCGAACTTTCCAACTGGGTATGTACGTATTTTACTTACATATATACATATGTGTGTAAATATGTATACATACCCTGCAGCGAAAACGTGAACTGGTATGAAAGTGAATTAGCTGATCAACTGGTAGGAGACGGTAAAAAACAAATAGTTTGCTTTCTATTAGATGTTAAAGTGATGTGAAAGAGACCAATTCGATCTGTTTCCTTCGTTTGTTAATTTGGCGACGGCTTTGCATATTTCAACAATTTTTAGACGATTAGTGAAGCACTTGAAATGAAATGTTGCCCTTTGTCTGAATAAATCGTAGGAAAATACTAGTTGCATAATTATTTTTTTCCGATCCCTCCGGTTTTTTCTTTTTTTTTTTTAAATTTATTTTACTTTTTCAGATTTTTACTATGAACTATGATGAACTATGTCCCGGGCCATTTTTGGGCTTACACCTACTCAAGCTTAGGGATGGCAAAAAATGAAATAACCGATTAACCGGTTTTTAGATTAATCGAAAGCATTCGATTATTAATCGCGGTTAATTGTACGGAACTAACCGATTATAACCGTTCAAAATTATTAATAAATTAATACGTTATAAACCCCATTTATTCAAGAAAACATACTATGTACCTATGTTGAATTTTACAAATTTACGTTACATACATACACATGTATGTGGCCGCTGTGGTGCAGTGGGTAGAGTCCTCGCCTGCTGTGCCAGAGTTCTCGGGTTCAAACCACAGTCCGAGCAAAACACCAAAAAAATTTTCTAATTAGTAAAAATCCAATTATTGGGTTCCTTAAGAGCAGCGGTCACCTCTCGGCAGTGGACGGCATAGCCTTCGAGAGTATTTCTGCGATGAAAAAGCTTCTCACAAAAAATGCATTCGCCGTTCGGAGCCGGCATAAAACTGTAGGTCCACCCAATTAGTAGGAAATACAAAAAAAAGGAGCACACCTCGAATTGGGAGAGAAGCTCGGCCATAAAACTCGTCATAGTTATAATAGCGCCATTGTATTATTATTATTACATACACATGTATTAAGGTGACCGAAATTTTGTAGTACTCCAGGAGGACAAACAAACAAATTTTTTCGATTCCAAGTCAGACGCATTACCACTGTGCCATATGCGTTCGACTGGTAGTTAAGTGGTATGAGCTTGTGCAGACGGTGACAATTGCTATTTCGTAGGACATTAACACATGAAAAATACCTGTTGTTTACATGGGAAATGTACACTCGGGCAAGTAGTTGACAGTTTATTACAGCAAAATGGTATAATTCTAGTTCGCTACTGGTTACTTTCGCTGCAGGGTACTTACCAACCTTGATAGGTAGCGGTAGGTAAAACACGCAGTAGTTATCGGGTAACACTTACTGCAACCTACGGTAAATTTTAAGGAATGGAGTAGAGCAGATTTTATCCACCTTTAGAATCCACGTAGATTAAACATTCCTATTTTTAAATTATTCTCCCAGTTGAAATTGTTATCCTCCAACATTTATAAAATTCGATGTGTAACATTAAATAATTATCCTCCTTGTGTGGTCAAACTTGGCAGGCTTGACGTTGTTTATTTAAATTAAGAAAATAATTTTCAACAAGGAGGAATATAATTTACTTGAATTTGTATGAATTCAATTTAATTATTTAATCTAATAATATTCGTTTGTGTGTTAATTTAAAGTAAATAATCATCAGTATATCAGTATGTATGTATATGATAATATTTTCGCAATACCTGAAACAAGGTGTTTATTTGATTGGTAATATATGTATTTGTATGTATGCACATACGGAAAAACTATATTGATGTCACATCCATATACATATATGGATAATCCTCTCTGGTCCATAAACTATGGATGCCGTACCCATACATATTTCTTTATATGCTTAGTACACTTTTTTTATATGATATCCAGTACGTGGATATGACATCCATAGCTTATGGATCAGAAAGGATTATCCATATATGTATATGAATATGGATGTGACGGCAATATAGTATAGTTTTCTCTCTTTTGGTTTTTTGTTTTTATTTTTTATAAATACCTCTAGCTCTTTAGTTCCATGTTATTATTAAACACTCTGTATTGAGCGTTGGTGGATTTTTTTTTTAATTAAAATGAGTCTGCTCTAATAATGAAATTATGATTTAATAACACTGGTCGGAAACGAAATCCTCCTTTTAGGTTTGATGATTGATTTTACTGGATTTTGGGGCGCTGATTACAAAGATCCTATTAAAAAAGTCCCATCACGTCAGGGTTTTAAGTTATTTAGCAAAATTTGTTTTATTAAACAAAAAACGTAGTGATGCGCTGATGGAAAGTCTGGTCAAACAAATTTATGAAGAATCTACTTTCATTAACCCTCTCCTAACGATTTAAATTAATTTCAGTATAAAAAAGCATTAGGCTTTCCATAAATGTGATCTTAAGCAAATAACTCAAAAATCTACCTGTTTTTAGAAAATGAAGCCAATTAAGTTATATTTAAATTAATATTTATGAAAACTTATTCATTGATGCCTAATGCGACCTTTCACTAAATTTTTTTGTTTGTTTGAGAGACTTGTAATAGTATTAATTAAAAACTAGGAAGACCTAGCTTATTTGGCCATTTTTTTTTACTAAATAACTTATAAACCTGATGTGATCGCACTTTTTATACTCAGCTGTACTAGTACACAGAGTATTATAGTTTTGATTTCCTAACGGTGGATTGTAACAGAATGAAATAATCGAGATAGATATAGACTTATATATATCAAAATGATCAGGGTGAAAAGAGAAATCGATTGAGCCATGTCCGTCCGTCTGTCCGTCTGTGCGCACGATAACTCGCGCAACAATTGAGATATTTTGATGAAATTTGAAATGTAAGTTGGTATCAAGACAGGAACGGATGGTATTGAAAATGGGCGAAATCGGACCATGACCACGCCCACCTCCCCTATATAGTAAAAATCGGAAATTTTGTATCTCAGTCACTAATAGAGCTAGAGTGATAAAATTTCACACATGTATTGAGCTCAGGCCCTTATGAAGAAATATGGTGAAATTTTGGAAAATGGGCGGTGCCACGCCCACTTATTAAGGGGCAAACATTGAAAGTTTTATGAGTCATAACTCAGAAACCGTTGAAGATATATCGATGAAAATTGGTAGGCGTGATATACTTACTTAGGCAAATGTTTGGACGAAAAATTGCCAAAATCGGTTGACGACCACGCCCACTTTTATATATGGGTATTATAAAGTGACCTAATAAAAGCATTTTAAGCGATATCTCTGTCAAATATAAAGATATATCATTGAAATTTTATGGAAGGTGTCCAACTATGGACATAAAACAAAAAATACAAAAATTTTGGAAAATGGGCGTGGCACCGCCTCCTTTTAGAAGCAGGAATATACGAGATTTCTGAGCCCATAACTCGACACATAATCGATATATTATGACGAAACTTGGTCTATACACTTTCACTACTTGTAGTAATACATGTTCAAAATTTTAGCGAAATCGGTTGACGACCACGCCCACTTTTATATATGGGTATCATAAAGTGGCCTAATAAAAACATTTTAAGCGATATCTTTGTCAAATATAAAGATAATTCATTGAAATTTTGTGGCATGAGTTCTACAATATATCGGAAACAAAAAATAGAAAAATTTCGGAAAATGGGCGTGGCACCGCCTCTTTTCAGCCAAAGGAATCAACGAGATTTCGGAGCCCATAACTTGACAAATAATTGAGATATTATGACGAAACTTGGTTTATACACTTTTATAACTTGTGTTAATAGACACGCAAAAATTTATTGAAATCGGTTTATGACCACGCCTACTTTTTAACAGATATTTCTGGAACACCCTTTGGGAATTTGTAACAAGACTTCTTTGTAACTAGAAGTCATAAAGGAATGAAATTTTGCACAAAGAATAATATTCATATGCTTAGTTGGATGAATGATAAATGATGTTGAAAATGGGCGTGGCTACGCCCACTTTATGCGGCACTCGCTTTATATAAAATACACCGTGTTTCCATCAAACGCAAACAAACAATGAAAGCATACAGCTGAGTATCTAATGTTCGATTCCACTCGAACTTAGGCTTCCTTACTTGTTCAATATGATTTTCGTAATCAGCGCCCCAAAATCCATTAAAAACAGTTATCAAACCTCAAAGGAGAACAAGTTTTTCACTCTTTGTCGACCAGTGTAATTTAAGTAGAATTTGTAACCGAAAACCTAAACAAGAATATTTTCTTTTTTCTCTCTTTTATAATTTAATAACATCAAATTTTGAATTATTTAACAAACAAAAACGCAAATCGCTCAATCGTCCAATGACCAAAAATCAATCAAATCGAACAACTTACATACATGATAATTATAATATGATTTTCGATCAAAATGCGCCAAATGTGCGATTAAATATACATACTACATACATACTTACATATGTATGTGTAAATGTATGTAGGTACCGCCACTTCGCCCTTTAACCAGTGATGATTTTCAAGCGATGATACCGGCGCATTTCTTAAGCGGTGGCAGTCAGCATCAGGTGAATGTGGCACGTGGAAACGAGGTAGGCGTTGGACCTTCGGTCACTGTAACCGTAAATAAAGCTGTGCCAGATTTACCCATGTTCCCGGCAGCGCCCACGGAGTTGGGTCGCATTACTGAAACTATAACAAAATCCACATTAACGGAAACAGTAATGACACGAGTCACCGATAACCATTTGGAGGAGCCACTAATCAGCGAGGTGATTATCGAAAAATTGACAAAACAATAAAAACAAAGCAAAGCAAACACCACAAAATACTACATTGCACATTAATATCAGCACATAAAACCAGAAAAGAACCAATTTAAATGGGAAACAATTTTCTAAGATAAAGAAAACACATTCACAATAATGCAATAAGTAAAGAATATCTATGTATACTGTGTATTTGCTTGCACTTTTTCATGCATCCAATTTCTTTGCCATAATTAAGCAAGATTTTCACATTAACTACATACATAATTTGGGTTTGCATATACACATTAGATCGTATCGCGAAAAAGAAGTTAGCCGTACGTCCCCCATATGATTTCTTTTTCGAAAACATTTCCAGAAGAAATTTTTATTTTTTTTTTTGAACGCCGCTAGATGTCACTAAGATTCATTTTTTTCATATCTTCGGTATTTATGGTCAGATTCCT
The DNA here is from genome assembly GCA_960531455.1 of Urophora cardui. NCBI lineage: Eukaryota > Metazoa > Arthropoda > Insecta > Diptera > Tephritidae > Urophora > Urophora cardui. Next base: position 79,153,104 of record OY482672.1, on the reverse strand, counting down.
AAGATTAATACACCAATCTCTTTGGCTTGAGAGGAGGGTTCTAGAAAATTATTCGCCATAAAATTTCAGTAGGAACCTAAAAGACCACAGGAAGCGAAAAACTTATATTCCTGGGAATTTTAAATGTGTTTTGTTTTCGGTTCTACTGAATCGATCGAAATACTTCTTTTGCAAAAGATTAATGTTTTTTCCGGCAAAAGAAGTTACATTAAGGTGGTATACACTAAGTACTGGGTGGAAGTGACCCCATTTGCGCATATAGGGTTAATACAATTAGAAAGTAGAAACCCTCCTCTCAAGCCAAATAGATTGGTGTATCAAACTTAGAGATCGGGCCATAAATACCGAAGATATGAAAAAAATGAATTTTATACAAAAAAAAAAATTATATATTTTTCCAGAAATGTTTTCGAAAGAGAAATCATATGAAAGCCGTACGGTGGACTTTTTTGGCGAGACATGGTATGTCTATAAAATTTAAAAGTATTTATTCAAAATGAGAATTCTATTCATATGTAAATGAAAGCTAATTGCATTGTGAGGCACATCCATTCTAAATAAAAAAATTTCTTTCTTATAAATTATTTCAATGGTTTTTGGGAAACTTTAGTAGTTAATTTTCAATTGTGTATCTGTGTTCATATGGACAGTAGCTTAAGTGTACTTAAGGAAAAAATGAGTAAGTTTCGAAAAAGCTAAAATAATGCATCACGGAGATTACATTCTGCAGTTTTTTTTAAACTCCTCAGGTTTTCAACCAGCTTCAGTCTCAATGATTTTACTTAATAATCCACAAACTTACGAATATCTTGAAAATTTGCCTTTCCACATGAGCTACTATTCGATATAAACACAGATATGAATGTAGTTCTGTAGTTCGACTAACACTTCATATCTGGCAGCACTAAAGAGATACACCTATGAACATACACATATGGACACTGAAATAGGTGTAAAAGTTTTTCTTTCACAGCCTTACAGCATTCGCAATTAAAATGAAGTTTTGTTTAATTATATGAATAATGTACTTTACTAAAACTAATTATGTTAAAATTATTTAATTTCATTTATTTAAAGGAAAGTTATATCAGATAAACAAAATTCTCCTGGACACTGAAATAGGTGTGCAGGACTTTTTTTTTCAAAATCTCAAAAATAATTCAGTTAAAACTTCTTTATTCAATTGATTTTTATTAGATAGTATATCTGTCATTGTTTTGTATAACTTTGGCTAATCTATTGGTTATGGATATAGTTAATATATGGCAGTTTTCTAATGGAGTAGTAGTAGGAGTAGTTCCCGCGCTTTCTGCCAAAATGAAGCTTTCTTTGGAAATGAAAAGGCTGTCAATCATCTCTAAATATTACTACGCAAGTTCTAAATTGGTTTTGGATCAGGAAATTCGCTTAGCCATTCCATACAGGTGACATTTGCATCGTGGAAAAATTCAAACCCCAATCACCCAAACGTGCTTTGGGTCGTTTTCTTGTTGAAAAATCCTTTTATGTGACATGTTTCCTTGGCAATATGACAGCTTAATATTCCGCTAAATATCCTTGTACTTTATAATGGTCAATGTGTCCTTTAGCGAAAATAACAGACCAAGACTTTACCAAGTGGCACATTATGTTTCCACCCACTTGCCTAATCGTCTTTTAAATGTAGAATGGTGCAAATCCTTTGCCGTTTGGGCGACGTAATGAACTTCTGGAATCATGTCTACAAATATTACAACAAAGAATTCGATCTGTGATGCATCAAATGGACTATATAGTTTGGGGTGGACACATGATGGTTTAAGGATGTGCAACTTGGAAAAGTGTTGGTCTTTTATTTTCGCTAAAGGAGACATTGACCGTTATAAAGTACAGGGATATTTAGCAGAATCTTAAGCTGTCATATTGCCAAGGAAACATGTCACATAAAAGGATTTTTCAACAAGAAAACGGCCCAAAGCACGTTTGGGTGATTGGGATTTGAATTTTTCCACGATGCAAATGTCACCTGTATGGAATGGCTAAGCGAATTTCCTGATCCAAAACCAATTTAGAACTTGCGTTTTGAAAAAAAAAGTCCTGCACACCTATTTCAGTGTCCAGGAGAATTTTGTTTATCTGATATAACTTTCCTTTAAATAAATGAAATTAAATAATTTTAACATAATTCGTCTTAGTAACGTACATTATTCATATAACTAAGCAAAACTTCGTTTTAATTGCGAATGCTGTAAGGCTTTGAAAGAAAAACTTTTACACCTATTTCAGTGTCCATATGTGTATATGTATGTATAAGTATAAAATATTACATCCCAGTTGGAAAGGGTAATGTTTGGTAATGCACAAAGTAATCTATCTCTACCATCATTTATACATTACAACATGCATGATTCCTAACACAGCAAATGTCCTACGAAAGTAATGTGTCGCTTTAGGTAAAGCGACACATTACCTTTTGCATTACCCATTTGTATATAAAAAGATACATTACCTTTTGCATTACCTCTTCGTATATAAAATGATACATTGCCCTGTACATTACCTCTTCGTATACGAAAAGACATCATACCTAAATTCCATGAAATATTTATACATTTAAGTTGCTATACATATTAGGACTCTCGTTGCTCATACTAATGTTTGGACCACAACTATTTCTTGTATCTTTCATCGCCAATGGCGTTTGGGATACATTTTCAGAATTATGCATGTACATACATATTTTTCACCAATTAAATTTTTTTTATTATTTTTTTTAAGCTGTCACCTTCAAGCGACAAAAATACAATTGAGTTATTTCAAATCATGTTCAGAGAAATTACCTCTTCGTTTACATAGGTATGCATGTTTTCGTATATTGCCATTCGTTGATGAATTCATATTTGAAAAAGGTAATGCATTCCGCACTTTCCAACTGGGATGTATATGTATTTATGTACATTAGGGTGGTCCCCAAATGTGTGGAGTCAAGTTGTATACCATATGTATGCCTACCTCACCCCCACGTCGATGCTAATATAGTTGAAGATACAACATATAAATTTTTGTTCCGATCGGAGACGGTTAAGGGGTGTCGTACAGGGGTCAAAGATCAGGAAACTCTATGGAATATGAAATGGCACTATAATTTTGTGCCGAAACTCGAATATTTTAAGTATCAGAAGGAGGCGTGACAGACCCACCAAATACATATACATATACTGATATAATCAGGATCATGAGTTGAGTCGCTTAAGCCACGTCCGTCCGTCTGTCAATTTCCCCAAATAACAATCGTAGGTACATATGTCTTTGTTATATGCTTTCATTTTATACATTGCTTTAAATCTTAGATAGTCAGCCAATGGCTCCAGTGACTCCGTTTGTCTCCCAACAACATCGCTGTGACGAGAGAGAGCGGGAGAGCAACCGAGTAATTTTAATTTTGATTTTGGGCAAATTAGTGGTGCGGTACAACTGGAATTTGGAAAGTGTTGCTTATCCTCGCGAGAAGGAGTAATTTTTGTACCTTTCTTCCTATTTATATTATGTATGTATGTAGAGTGCTCGCCTGCTATGCCAGAGGTCTCGGGTTCAAACCACGGTCCGAGCAAAACACCAAAAAAATTTTCTGATTAGTAAAAATCCAATTATTGGATTTTTTAAGAGCAGCGGTCACCTCTCGGCAGTGGGCGGCATACCCTCCGAGTGTATTTCTGCCATGAAAAAGCTTCTCACAAAAAATGCATTCGCCGTTCGGAGCCGGCATAAAACTGTAGGTCCACCCAATTAGTAGGAAAAACAAAAAGGAGCACACCTCGAATTGAGAGAGAAGCTTGGCCATAAAACTCTTCAGAGTTATAATAGCGCCATTGTATTATATTATATATTATATTATTATGTATGTATGTATAATTGTATCTTTATCAAGTTTTTCACAAAGTAGTGGAATAAATTTGTTTAAAGCAACCCTTGTTATGTATTGATGTTTGTTAATTTTGCCGCTAACAACAAATAAATATTTAAAATTTACATGCGTATGTACATAAGGGTGGGGCGATTTACTAACCTATATCTCGCGTTCGAAATTTGGATTCCTCTCATTTTTCTGAGTAGAAAACTCCAAAATTAATTTTGATGTTCCGGAATTTGGTTTTTATGAACCAAGACGAAAAAAAAATAAAAATTTGGCAAAAATCGACAAAAAAATATCCAGGCCAATATGCACATCGAATTGAAACAGAATTTTATGCTAAATCCAGATATGAAATCCAAATTAAAATCGGATGATCCGTTTTCGAGATATAGCCTGATTTCCGGTTATGGAGGCTGAATGCCCAAAATCGCATATTTTCGCGATTATCTCTTGTTGTGTACAATATATCTTAATTTTTTTTTGCAAATTTCTTAAAGATAAGTCAATACAATATATGAACGGTATTTTAAAATATTAATTTATCTTCCGGTATAGGAAAACTAGAATGCACTCTTTTTTCCTTGGCCCAAAATCACGATATGGGTTATCTATGTTATAGTCATCCGATACCGATGATTTTCGCCGACAGCACTTTGTGTACAATAAGTGCTCCAAATCCAAAATTTCAGAATTTTATCTGCAAAAGTTGAAGAGTTATACCCTAAAACGTAGACATATGCTGTTTGGGTCTTGTTTTTTTACTTTACTCAACTCTAAAAAAAAAACTCAACGTTACTCATACGCCATAGCGTACTACTGGAAGAAAAAAACAAATTTCAGAAGCATAAGTCTACGTTTTAGGGAATAACTCTTCAATTTTTGCAGCTAAAATTCTGAAATTTTAGATTTGGAGCATTTATTGGACACAGATCGCTGTCGGCGAAAATCATCAGTATCGGATGATTATAACATAGAAAACCCATATCGTGATTTTGGGCCAAGGAAAAAAGGGTGCATTCTAGTTTTCCTATACCGGAAGATAAATTAATATTTTAAATACCGTTCATATATTGTATTGACTTATCTTTAAGAAATTTGCAAAAAAAATTAAGATATATTGTACACAGCAAGAGATAATCGCGAAAATATGCGATTTTCGGCATTCAGCGTCCATAACCGGAAATCACGCTATATCTCGAAATCATCCGATCATCCGATTTTAGTTTCGATCTCATATCTGGATTCAGCATAAAATTCTGCTTCAATTCGATGTTCGTTAAAATTCGTGTTGGTTAATAAAAACCAAATTCCGGAACATCAAAATTAGTTTTAGAAAAATGTCGTAGAGGAGTTTTCTACTCAGAAAGATGAGAGGAATCCGAATTTCGATGGCGCGGTATCGATTAATTTCCCTCCATACAAATCGCCCCACCCTAATGTACATACATACATACATACGTACATATACTAGAATTTGCGTCCCCATACTTATTAAAAGTGAAAATGAAATTGAAAATCAAAGATTAAAAATAGAATTAAAATTAAAAACTGCAACATCACTAGATGTTAATTATTATTAATTATAAGTATATACGACCGTCGAACTGTAATCGCGTATTCCCTTTTACCTGCTACGACCATGTAGATTATTTGGCCATGCCTACGCGTGTATGTGACATATGTAAAGAAGAGGAAGAAAATCAGATGATCGGATGGATTCTCCATTTTATTTCATCATGGTACATTCATACATAAACATGCATATATATTAAGTTATATATTATAAGCAAATAAAATTTTCTGACCTCTTTTTTTTAAAACGTGATTGCAGACTATCTAACTAACCGATCTTGACAATTCAACCGTCATTTTCTTTCTTCTTACAAATGTTTTATTAGTATATATTTTATTTTTTTAAAGGGCAAACATTGAAAGTTTTATATGTCATAACTCCAATGATATGCTTCACAAATAAAAAGGAAACTATCTTGAAGCCCTGTCGGCATGGAAAAATATGCAGCCAGTGTTTTGAGAAAATTGCAGAAAATTATAGGAAAAATAATACACTCACGTTATGTTCGTTTTTTCGAGAACATGTGTATTTAAGTATTTCATCTTATATACTACATTAACCTTGCCACATTTGAATTGTACTTAATTTCTCGTTGCCTTATTTTATTGTCAGATTTAATTTGTTTACTTAATGTAATAAAATCTAAGAAAGGCAACTGAAATGTTTTTTGGACTTGAAAATGATATTATCCCAATTGGGATTATGTCACTACGCCTTGGGTACCCCTTAGATGGATAAGTTTTAGCCAAACTCTCTATATCTGAAAAATCGGTTGTATGGCAGCTACATATATGTATGTTATAGTAGTGTGATTCGGCGATTCTGACAAATAATTAATTCGTAGAAATTCACATACATATTTGCCAAATATCAAGCAGATATCTTAAAAACTGAAGGACGAGTTTGCTATAATAAATATTGGAGGTGCCGTAACTTCTTTGTTTATTAATTTAGTAAAACCGATTGAAAGCAACATTTCCATGAATTTCAAAGTACTTTCCCTTGGAAAAACAAAAAGGATAATTTATGGACGTACAGCTAAGTTAGCTGACCAAACTATGTATGTCGAAATGACTTCAGAGTTCAAAAGCACATTAGAAGGAAATATAGAGCTTCAAAAGACCAAGATAATGACAAATTTAAAAATCGGATGTAAAATAACAAAGTTATAATAAAAAAGCCACTTCGGCGGTGTTTCGCTGGATAAAAAAAAATTATTTTTGTCAGTTAACTCTGTCAACATACATAAGCTTGAAATTACGGGCGGCTTTTTATAACTTTTTTATTTCGTATGGGAACGAAACAAGTCTCATGTACATATATCCTTTAATATTATTAAAAAACAAGATACCAGATATAATATTGGTAACAAATACATTTTCCTTACATAGAACACATCAAAGGTAAGTGCATTTGTCCTACTTGGCAAGGAATAAGCTGTTAAAGAGAAAATTTTTCATGCAAATGGGACATTCTGGAAATTTCTTACATATTTTTAACACGCTTTTATTAGTTTCACCTGTATGTATGTATGTAATCTCTAGCTGCTGTCTAACTATATGCAACATATTTACTAATGATATTAGGTTATAACCACCGATATATTCCAACAGATGGCGCGCGTGTATTTATATTTTTAAAATATTAACTTATTTTATTTATTTTTTTTTGTACAGCTTATTTAGTGCAACATACGCAAAAGGATATCATAAAGAATCTTTAAAAGAATAAACCAAAATTTTGATTAATTCCATTTTTAATATTTTTGTCGCAAAAGAGCCGCGTGACATTCCGGAAATATGTAGCAGTACATAACACGGTGCCATAATAAATCTACTTAAATTCACAAAATAACTTCCTTTACGAAAATACCACGTTCAAAAATACCCATGGAGCATTATTACGTTTCTCTTCTTAATTTTTGTTGTTGTAGGAATTTTGTTTTCGTTTTTTTTTTTTAATATGTAATTTGTAAGGCATTTGCAATCAGATCTTTTAGCATTTCAGCAATGGTGTTCCATTAACAATCTGTTCCTAAACACCAACAAATGCAGCGTAGTTTCTTACTCAAAAGCTCTTAATCAGTCGGTATTTGATTACTCTATAAATAATGTAATTTGGAAAAGGTTGGATGAAATATAAGATCTAGGAGTGGTTTTTGACACCAAACTTACGTTTAACAAACATATCGATCTCGTTCTGTCCAAATCACTTTCTATGCTTGGATTTATCAGAAGAAACTCAGTGGAATTCAAGGATCCTTGTACGTTGGAGTCAAGTGGTATGATGCTCATGCGAAGGCTGGTAATTGCCATTTGCTAGGACATCGCCGTGTTAAAAAAGCAGTTGATAATATTGGAAAAATATATGTATACGACAGACTAGTTGAGCTATATGAACTTAGTAGTTGCAAATTGGTTTACAAATAGTTGATTTGACTGCAGTATCAGGCTGAGTTGAATGTAATTAGACTATGTTAAAATCAGCATTGCCGTTGAAAAATTTTCGTCGTGGCTAGATTTGATTTAATTTGTGGCTAAAAATTTTTGTTTCAAATTAACATGTTTGAAATTTATTTTTCAAATTCAGGCACAAAAGTATTGCATGTAATATAAGGAAAAAATCATAAATTTGTGTAAAAATAAAATATTCATACACATAGTATGTACTTAACTATATCAAAAAAAAATTAGATATCACATTCAATATCTATCGTTACACGGAAAGAAATTTGCATACTTGAATCAAGAAAAATGCTTTTTAGAAAATTTTTAGGGAAGTAAGAAAAATTGACTTAATTATTACTGGAATTAAGAAATTGAGTTTTCCAAAAATGAGACAATTATTTTCTTATTCAAGAACACTAACAAAATCTATAGAAAAAATGTTGAAAAAAAAAATGTTTAAATAAATAAGAACATCTTTTCTTAAATTTACTTAAATGAAGAAAATCTTTTTGCTAATATCAAGAAGAATTTAAGAAAATTGTGTTTCAATGAATTGGAACAACAAACTACAGCAAAAAAAAAATGAAAATACATAAATAAGAAAACGTTTTCTTGAGCGAAGTAAAATATTTCTTGCTCAATTTGAACGCCAAAGTTCTTTGAGCTTATCAGCAAACTACAGCAAAAAAAATTGATAATAAATAAGAAAACGTTTTATTGAGCGAAGTAAAATATTTCTTGCTGAATTTGCATTTCAAAATAACACGTATATTTGTGCAATTCTCAGATTGTTAGTGAAGCATTTGGTATAAGGAGTTCACTATTTGCATCTTTATTTATATTAATTGAAATGTTGTCATTTCAGTGAACAAGTCCTAGGAAAATAAGTACTAGTTGACTAGTTATGGTTTTCTAATCCCTCATGATTAGTTTTCATTTTCCTTATTTTTTACGTTTATAATATTTTTAGAAAACTTTTACTTGATTTAATATTTAAGATTTTCTTATTTACTTAAGCTCGTATAAGAAAAGTTTTACTTGCAGCAAAAAAATTATTTCTTAATTATTTATTTCTAAAAACAAGAAAAAAACACCTTAAGTAAATTATTTCTTATTTATTTAAAATCCAATTTTACTTGAAGCAAGAAAATGTATTCTTATTTATTTAAAATCCATTTTTGCTTGAAGTGAGAAAACTTTTTCTTATTTATTTAAAATCCAATTTCACTTGAAGCAAGAAAGTGTTTACTTATTTATTTAAAATCCAATTTTCTTGGATTTTCTTGATATTAACAAATTATTTTCTAAGTTCAAAATCAAGTCTAATTTTTCTTGTCTCGGCATTGATTCTAGTAAAAAATTCTTTCCGTGTATGTCGTCATCACTAATTAACTTCTTCTCTTCATAAATTAATTATTTCTTCATTAATTTAATGAGATCTTCTGTTATTTCGAATTCATTGCAACATTGTTTTACATTCTTTAAGCCATATCTTATTCATTAGGGAAAAGGTTCTTTCCACTTCGGCGTTGCTAAGTGGTAGAAGTAGCAAACAATATACAAAGTCAGTTAGATCCTTATACGGACTTTCATCGACAGCCTACTATTCCACTAGCGAGTATCAACAGGCATTTATCGATAGTTGCGTTACTTGTACACTTAAATCGATTTGTGATAATCGCTGAATTGAATTAGCGTTACCACATCCTTCCTATGTGGAAAATTATGGTTCATTACAAGCGGTGGCTAAAAACGTGGCTAGGGGCAAAACCGAAATTTTGGTGGCTAAAAAAACTCGGCGGTGGCTAAATCTAGCCACAAAATGGCTAAAACGGCAAGGCTGGTTAAAATACATGCAACTGTTTTTAGAAAGCATAATTTTGGTGGGAAACTGAATTATTGAATGGTTCCATTGTAAATCTCTACAAAATCCAGTTATTATCGGCCATCACAGGATGCCTCAGTACCAGGGGTATGTCTGTCATGGAAAATGCTAAAATGTTTTCAACGGTAATTGGTACTTCAAAGGGTCTACCTCTAAATCTGAAATTTCCAACAATTTAATTTTTCCCAGCAAAATATGCAAGATCACATTGTGATCATCACAATAAAATGATGTCTAAGGTGCAACAACTTACTAACTCCAGGTTCAACAAATTACTAACTCCCGTTGTCATGGTGAAAGAGAGTAGAAAAAATGTCCACACTACGCTTTCATTACTGACATCCTGAGGAATTCCTCAAGACAACAAGTTAACGGTATAGTTTCACTCGATAAATATATGTACATATATACTGCATTGCAAGGCTATTCTTCGATTCATCGGGACTTCGCTATTTAATTATGAAAAACATCTGATTTCACCGTAACTGAAGTCTTGAGGAATTGTAGAATAGCACTGTTTGTTATTTTGGATACCAAAAGTGCCAATAGCTGGAATGGGATAAAAGTGAGGTTGGCGAATTAATAAAACAAAAATAAAAAAAAATTTTTATCAGCTAGGCTATTTGGTTATGTTCAAACTTGCATTCAGTTCAGTCCTATATGAACAAATAATACATATACATATATATATATATATATAGGTAAATGCACTTAATTTTAACCCTGATCTGCAATAAAATTAAAAAAATACGCTTTTATTAACACGGTCTCTGATATATCACATATCTATATATATATGTAAATAAATAATGCGTTTTCATACCTTGGTTTATAGAAATCACAAATTCTTACACACATCATCATATATACATATATCATATACATATCGTCCCTGCGAATAAAAAAAAGAGCTACGTATGTATGTATTAGGGATTCCAATTTTTCCGATTTTCACGATCCCGGGATTTTCGAGATTTTTTTTTTATAATCCGGGGATTTGCCCCGAGATTTGGACATTAATTATTTTCCCACATTTTGGGGTTGAAAGTGCAAAGAAAAAATTAATTTTTATTGCCATTTTTATTATTTCATTAGTAACAAAATAAAATGGGAACGTAAAATCATGCGTATTATTTAATAATAAGAGTTAATTTAAAAAACGGAACCAAAAAAGAAAATTACATACATTTTGTGAACAAAACATTTGCCTTCACAGTTGGTACTTTAAAGATATTAATAATAAAGCTTGTGATCATTTGATAATTTCCAATAAAAATTTTCAGAATTTAACGACGTACCTACTTCGTTTAAGTTAATATTTCCAAGCTTGCCGAAAAATACTGAAAATTAATGCAACATTCGAAAAAAATTAAATTCGGATGCACAAATTTTGAGATAAATTCTCAAATAAAATTAAACTTTTTCCTGATTTTTGCTAAATTTATTTTTTGAATAAAATTTACCATATTTAAAACAGGCCCGATTAAGGGGCAACATTTTCTGTTCTTAGCACAAGTAAAGGGTTGCATTATTTTTGTCTCATTTATCACATGAAAAATGCACCATTTTCATTGGGCACAGGGCACATGTTGATAATGCTGCCATGTAATAATGCAACATTTTCGTTCAGAATAGGAAAAGCTAATAGAATACAGATCTGAGACCAATAAAAATTTTATAATATACAATTCTTCTTTGCTATAATAGGCGAATATTCTCTCTTTATTTTATCCCGAAAATCCCCGGATTAAATTGTAGCAATCCCAGGATTTCCGGGGTGTCAGAAAGGGCGGGATCGCGGGATCCCGGGATTGGAATCCGTAGTATGAATGTATTTTTCAGTAACTTTTGAGGAGAGAAAAAATACTGATTCCTGGCAAAGTTCAACAAACTTTTAATTCAGAAAGGCTGGTACTATATCATTGTTATTGATTTATCAAAAAAAAAAAAAAAAAAATAAATCACTTTTTGACCCATTGCGACGTGATAGAGGTTTGCGCATTTTAAAGCTCATACCTATTTTTTACACCACTAAAATTAGATTTTGGCGGTATATAAACATAAGCAAACGCAGAAATGGCGGCAATGAATAGATGCAATAAGTATAAAAAAATTTACAAAGATAGCTCTTTTTTATTCGCCGGGACCATATGTATCTACATACATACATATGTACTATATATTTATATTCATTGGGCTTCTTGTCTAAAAATCTTCAAAATTATTTTGTAATTAGTTACATATTAGACCATATGATGAAAAGTTCCCTGTTCACCCTTGCATCTGATGACATTTTTAAAGACGGAGAACGAAGTACTTATGGACGGTGAGAAACCATTCCGTATATTATCAATTAAGATTCCATCTCAAGTGGTGATGATAAGAACTTAGATGAAGGGTGTGTGCAGGATTCTTTTTAAAGTATATACCATACATATGTATGTATATACATATACATATACACATGAATATAGCTAAATGAATTAGCTCTTTCACCTATCCATGTTTTTATATTATAGGAGGTTATTCTACCAAAAAATCAAGGGTCATTGGGATTCAGCATTATTGGTGGCACGGATCATTCATGCGTACCGTTTGGAGCGCGGGAGCCAGGAATATTCATATCTCATGTAAGTAATTAAGACCTGAAGTGTTGTTAACGGGCTTCCAATAATAATTACGACTATAAAAATACAAATATCTCAAATAGATGGCCCCTTGTTAAAAAAAATTTAAATTGAACTTTAAATTTTGAAGTTTTAACTTGTGGCCGTGCTTTTAAATTCAATAAATGGTTTTGTTGTATAAAAAAAAAAAGCCAAAAAGGGCATTTTTGATGCACTTAATTAAATGAACAATATTGCAACGCAAATAAAAGTTCTGTTGCATGTAGTTGAGCAGCTTATATCGACGCTTCCAAACAATCATGTACTAAGTGGACTTGGTACGTTTTCTCGTTTTTGGTGTTTCAAGTATTACGTGTCTTAATTCAGATGCTGTGAAATTTTGTTATCTATCGGACAATGCAATAAGCAAAAGTATACATATGTAAGTACCTGTAATATAACTCGAGATTTTTACAGAAAGCTTACCATGAAAAACAATGTACCAAGGTTTTATTTTTTTTACTGTTTTATATAAAGCGCACCCTAAATTAGACATTGACCTTTCAAACCAAATAGAAGTTACAAGCGGAGATATACTTAGCATGCAACTCAAGTTTAATATCGAATTTAAACTTTGAAAGCTTCCCCTGCAAACCACAGTTCTCAGACTTAGTACAGCATTGCTTGGAAACGTCGATATTATGTTCAGGCATGTCAAGTTAATTGTGTCAAATAAGCTTTAAATTGCATCACTGAATTTACTGTTTACAACTATTCAATTAAATGAATACACAATTAAATATTATATCATAGCCAGCCACATTCGGTGCGTTCCAAAATAGGAACGAAAAATTATTTTCAAAACAATCCACGGACTTAGTGTTCTGAACATGGAGTGAAAAAGGGATCTGAAAAAATCTTCAAAGAAATTAAATTTAATCAAATTTTTTAAATGAAAAATGTTCTAATCACAATAAAATATTCCTTGCCGTTCGGTAAAGATTTTTAATGTGTTTAAATTTATCCGGCAAATTCGTCAGACTTGTTTTAATCGGCCTCTGGTTGGATGGGATGTAGATGGCTTTTAATTACTGAACGACTGTTAACAGGCTATTGTCTCGTGGTGATTTGAGAAACTAAAATTTACAAAATCCAGTAGGAAACCTAGCTTAGTTATTCCTAGGTAGATATGTTTATTTCGCGTCTTCAAGGTTATTTATCTTTAATGCTGCTGGACTGTGAAACTCCATTCCTTAACAGTATCCTGTTAAAGCCGCTCTCAATAAGTAGAACGAACTACGAAAGGTTGATTTATAAATCCTTATTGCGGAAAGTAATGTTATGTGATTGTGAATTAGTCCCTCTATATCTTCATAATGCTTTTCTATCTCTCTACCTTTCTTTAGGATATCATTTTCTTTAGGTTTAGATACTTAAGTTTTAGTATTAGGTTTTTAGCTCAAAATCCTAATATTAATGTATTTGAATTTGAAATATCTAAGATGATGTACTAAAAAGATTTATCCTACAATACAATGACATAAATTAGTAAATAAATAAATAAAAATGTGTAGTATGTGAGCATTTCCGCAGCGCAGAATCTCAGTTTCACTAATGACATCTCATTTGTAATTTTTTCATAAGTTCTTAAACTATAAACATACAGGTCCGTAGCTTTTAATAAAAATATAGATATGTCCTATTTTTTATGTAACATGAGTTACCAAGATCACATTTTTTTCTTTAAAATTGTGGGGTTTCATTCAAATTTCTTGAAACTTCATATTCTCCGTTTAATTGGCATGTCCTTTCATATTCTTGTACTGTTTTTAGCCGTAGCAAACGTGTAACCATTTTTCTGAGTGTTTTATGTTGTAACGTGAGTTACCATTTGTACTGAAATATCATGATATTCATTAAAATTTTGGACTTACACAATTTTCTTCGTTTTTTGGACTTACACAATTTGCGTAGCACTGAATAACAACGAGTAGAAATATGACAAGTATCACAGACTTGTTTAACGTGGTTGATTTTTCTAGCGTTCTACATAAAAATACACTTTGTCATAAAAATGGACTTACACAGTTTGCACTATAAGCTAGCGATGTATTATAAAATTTTAATTTTAGGAAATTCGAGTTAAAAACAAATTGTTAATAATATAATAATACACTGGCGCATTTATAACTCTAGAGAGTTTTATAGCCGAGCTTCTCTCCCCATTCGAGGCATGCTCCTTAACTTTTGTTTTTCCTATAAAATGGGTGGACCTACAGACCGCCGAATGCATTTTTTTTGAGAAGCTTTTGCATGGCAGAAATACCCTCGGAGGGTATGCCTTCCACCGCCGAGAGGTGACCGCTATTTCTAAAAATCCAATTAATGGGGGTTCAATCAATTAGAAAAATTTGTTTGTTGTTTGTCCGGACTGGGGTTAGAACCCGAGACCTCTGGTATAACAGGCGAGCACTCTACCCACTACACCACAGCGGCCACAAAACAAACTGTTACCAAGCCATAATACGTTGGTGGTACAAATATTGGTTGCTTTTGGTGCATTTTCAACCATCCTTTATCTCTTTGTCGATTTTATAGGCATTAATTTTGGTAGTTGATTCAAGATTTAACTACCACTCAATTTGTGTGGTAGTTGAAAAATGTCCATCCTTATTGTTAATGTACCTTGTTGTATGCCTGAGAAACTGCAAATGCAATATCGGAAATTAAGATTAAATTTAAATTGCGGTTTTTCTTGTAATACAATTATAAATTTATAAATTTCAGATTGTGTCTGATGGAATCGCCCATAAATGTGGCAAACTAAAAATGGGTGATAGAATTTTAAAGGTGAATGATGTCGATATCTCGCGCGCCACACACCAAGACGCTGTGATGGAGCTTTTAAAGCCGGGCGACGATATTAAATTGACAATTCAACATGATCCTTTGCCCGCAGGTTTCCAGGTAAGTTTAATATACCTACATAGTGTGTATATATGTACTTGTATAGGCGCATTTCTGTCGTACCCAAGTATGAAAAGAATACTCGCTTATTCATCAAATTACCTTCAAAGCAACAACACCAACTGGACTATTTTTAAAATAGTCGAGCGACGATATTAAAAACTATCTATGGACTATTTTTAAAATAGTCGAGTTGGTGTTGTTGCTTTGAAGGTAATTTGATGAATAAGCGAGTATTCTTTTCATACTTGAGTACGGCAGAAATGCGCCTTATGTTAACGATAGTTTACTGTATCGCCACCTCAATCTGTATTAACATGGTCAAAGATATCACACATAAATTTTGGTACCGATTGGTGGCGATTAAGGCGTATAGAACTTACATTTTTAGTGTCGCATATGGTAATCTGAACTTTGCCCCCCTTGAAACACCAGTAAACCGTCATCAATCGGGACCAAAATTTATATTTGTTATCATTGGGTATAGAAGTATTAATTTTGGGTATTAGATATTTTAAAAAAAATATTTTGATTTTTTGACCCTTCATAGAGTTTTCTGAACTTTGACCTCAATGTGACACGCCTTAACCGCCACCAATCGGGACCAAAATTTATTTATGATATCTTTGACCATGTTACTACAGATTGAGGGGGCGATACAGTCTTTTTATGAACTTTGAAATTTTTCATACAAATTAAACGCACCCTAATGTACATATGTACATTAGACCGTATAGCAAAAATAGATATCGCCGTTAAAGCCACATAATTGAAACTTTCAAAAGCGCCTAACCTACATTTGTGGGTATGCCGCCCACATTATTGCGATTCCCACCTTAAGAGCCCGTGCACAATTGACTTCTACCTCGCTTTGCTTCAGAGTTTGGCTTTGACAGTTCCGTTCAGCATGTGCTTTTCAAAGGGACATGTTCACAATTGAGGTGAAGTGAGTAAAGCAAAGTATAAAGTTAGCCATGTCTCAAGGCAAATTCATTCTTATGGTAATGGTACGTGAACAGCTGACTTCTTCTTCTTCTCGTTTTTAGTTCACCGTGTATAGAAGAATACAGGAGAATGTCAAACAAAGAAAAATTTTACTTTGAGTTTGACATTTTGCTGGACGAAAATTTAAAGCGAATATTACCGAATTCGCCGTGCCATTACCATAATGAATTTGCCTTGCCATGTCTCAACTTTTTTTACACTTTGACAAACATCGCCCATTGTGTGCGTGTGTGTATGTTTGTATATCCACACTTATTTTAGCGACTTCACGCAACTTCGTGAGAAGCGAACAGAGAAAAGCGAAAAATAGCATTCTAATAAGCAGAAAAAAGCAAATTCCCCAAATATTTTACCAAAAATCAAGTTTATAAATTAAAGCAAAAAAGTGAAGTGGAACTCAATGGCAATGAAAATGCCAACTTTAGTGAAAATAAAATTTATAGCTTATACCCACCAAGTTTCATGTGAAAACCACTTGCAGTTGGGCTGGACTGTTTTACACTATTTATCGTAATATGTTATACTGATGCAATCCATGGATGGCGCTCCACATTGGTCGCGTATCAACCAGTTTTGATGGATCGCAAAATATAATAAAACAAAGTAAAAAAAAAATTTTAAACAGCTTTTATTTAATATTAATATAAAAATTTACTAAAAAGGAAAAAAATAAATTTTTTATATTTTTGAACAAGATTTATATTAGTCCTTAGTTCATTTGGATCTTAATTTCTATCTAATCATACATTTAACGTATTTCTTCAAAGCATTTCTGTATATGTATCAACATAAATAAAAGCGTGGGTGCTCTTTACGTAATGCATATCTTACGTAATTGGAATTTAAAGTTTTTATCGCTTCCTTCCATTTCACCAATACTGTTTTATTACATGAATATTTAATGAGTAGCCGCGCTTTTATTTATGTTGATACATATACAGAAATGCTTTGAAGAATTACGTTAAATGTATGATTAGATTGAAATTAAGATCCAAATGAACTAAGGACTAATATAAATCTTGTTCAAAAATATAAAAAATTTATTTTTTTCCTTTTTAGTATATTTTTATATTAATATTAAATAAAAGCTGTTTAAAAATTTTTTTTTTACTTTGTTTTATTTTTGCCTTTTTAGTTTTACAATGCATATTATATCTAATATTTGTCAACACTCCTACTATCAATATAGTTTTTAATATGAAGTGCACTATGTTAAAATTTTAATGGTTCCTTTTTTTATTATCCAATTCCTGTGGAGTCTTTTTAGTGGTTTTACTATACTCTTTTGTGAACAGATAACTTCGTGCAATCTTACCTTCATATGTATGTTGGCGTTGTATATGTGTTTTTTAGAATCTCTCTTGTTAGTTTTTTTTACTTTCGCAGATT
This sequence comes from Urophora cardui, assembly GCA_960531455.1. Taxonomy (NCBI): domain Eukaryota; kingdom Metazoa; phylum Arthropoda; class Insecta; order Diptera; family Tephritidae; genus Urophora; species Urophora cardui. The sequence continues at coordinate 79,135,340 of OY482672.1, read as the reverse complement.
AATCTTAATCAATAGACTGGCTTTATAACTTTGTTTATTGCTAACGTTTCCAATGTTTCAAGATTGTCGGCATTTTTCCGTGTTTATAGTTGTTTCTGCTACTGTTCCGTTATTCATAAAACTTGCATCAATATGTCGACACCTGCGTCATTTATCGGCAAAATTTTATTACGGATTTTCTCTATTTTTTGTAGGTAATGCGTGTTCAAAATAGGAACAAAATTGGTTCATAAATACTAATTTTCTAAATATATTTACACTAGCGCCACCTAGCGACGATTTATTTCCACGGATATATTTACTTTCTCATAGGCAATATATATACCGAATATGAACAAATTCGGTCGGTAAATACGAATTTTACAAATATCTTGACACCAGCGCCACCTGCGGCGATTTTTTCCACGGATGTATATACTTTCTCATAGGCAATATATCTACCGAATATGAACAAATTCGGTCGGTAAATACGAATTTTACAAATATCTCGATACCAGCGCCATCTATCGGATTTTTTTTTTATTTCACATTGCATTGTCTTCGGGTCCTGAACTATGTTCCTAGTTTCAAGTACCTAGCTTAACTAGAAGTATCTTAAATATTTGTTGCAAACTTCCACGACATACACCTATACATATCAGTGGCGGATCCACGGGGGGGTTTTGGGGGTTCAAACCCCCCCTTGTGGTTTATCATAGATCCCAAATTAATGCTCTTATAGATTCTGCGCCCAAATTTCCCAAACTGATCAAGGAAAACTATCATTCCAAAAGCAATGGTTGGACCACATAACATCCAAAATATGTACCTACATGCGAAAAAAGTTCATGTAGGTACCTTTGGACGCACGTGCATAAAATCAAATTTGTCAAATACTATTCGCAAATTGCCAAATCGCAAATTTATTTTCTTTTTTTTTTATCCCTATTTTTATCGGGATTGTACAGAATTAATTTAGTCAGAAATGTCTGAATCGTTGGAGAAATTGCCTTTTTCAGAGGCATTTCGGAATTCTTGTTTAAATTAATCATTTAAAAATTTGAGTATATAAAAACAAGAACAAGAAAAATTCTATTAAAAATATAAATATGTATAACCAAAATGTACTACATACATATATTCTTATTTATTTTGGCTTTAAATGCAAGGGTAAGTGAAATTGATGATCAATTTGCCACCAATACCATGGTATAAGTATACCAGGTAAAACAAACGTCAAGTTTTCGTCGCCATATTAACCACCTGACAATTAAGCAGATTATGACATTTTGTGCTGCCATACTCAATGATAAAAATCCTCCATTAATGGCATTTTTCACTGCTTTGTTTTAAAAATAAATTGTAACCATGGTAACGAATTTTTTCAATTTGAATTGAAAGAAATTTTTTCAATTTGAAAAAATTACACATCCTGCAGTAAATTTGTTTCACTGCTGAATGATCATTGATGATTCTTCTGAGTACAATTTTTATTATTATTATTTTTTTTTTTTTTTTGAAAAAAGCAAACCATTTGTATGAAAAATTCAGCAGTCTTTATTTGAAAGTACTCACTGATGCCTCCTCAGTCATAGATGAATTTCATCAGTAATTCATAAAAGATTCATTTCGGATTTTTACTTCGCAGAATATCAGTTTGGCCGTACTACAAAGTAGCCCCTTTCCGGTATTCTCGGTGAGTTTTTAATTTTTTTTGGCTTACTTATGTATTTATAAGCGGTTTTGCGTCTTTTATTTTGTTCAATAGTGACGTATAGGCGGTTTTGCAGGCGTACGTAAAAACTTTTTTTCAATAAAGCAAAGTTATAATCCATTTCGTGTTTATGAAAGTATAATCAACATAAGTACATTACAGTACAGTTATAAAGCAATAACACCTATTATTCGCAGTATTGGTTCGAAAAATTTCCTTAAAAAAAGCGGTTTTGAAACTGTGTCATTATTTGGAATTGCGTTGTGTGAATCTCAAAATTGTTGCATGAATGGATGGGGACGGACGCCAGGAATGTATTTTTGATGAAATCTCATTTTTGGCAAAAATGTCACGCGGTTTTGCACTTTAAACGGCGATATGTATGTACACCACCATACCAAGTGAGAGTGGATGAAGATTTGTGGAGTGAGCGAAGAGGAGCTACCGGAAGTTCCATAAATCTGCTCACTAGTGCCCTTTCTCTTTCTGTCCTTTGATTCCTGAAATACCCAAACTTTCAAACAAAAATCTACGCATTCAAAAAATAAAAGTCTGGCATCGCTATACTCCAAAACTGACATAAGATTAAACTTCAAAAATCTGCTTTTTAATCAAAAAGACAGCGTCAAAATGACAATGCACATACCTGTATTTTTTATACCATGACCAATACCATACGATACTCATTCGCACGTACCAATGCAAAAATATACATACATACGTTATACATGTTATTTAGATATTGTTAATTTGGAGGGTTTTGATTTTGTTGTGTTTAAGGTGCGGGAAATGGCGCAACTAGTATATAGAATAATAATAGTAGGTGGTATTAGTCCATATTTTCACCAGCGCACATAGGTAGATTTTCAAGTTTTATGCGGCCAAAAATATTTTATTGTCTACATCTATTCCAAATTGCTTGTTTAATGCAAAATTTTAATAATTTGAGTTAAAAGTCGATTTTATTGAAAAATATATACAGTGACTCAAAAAAAAAATCATACGCCAAAGTTTTTAAATTTATTTCAAAGAGTTCTGTCGAAAATTTTACTTTCTTATTTTTTTTTTTATTTAATTTAACGAGCACAGGCCCAGGTTATATTTTATTTTTTATTTTTTAGAAACTATAAAAAAACTTTTTTTAAGCATGGATGTAACTACAGCTGTTTCACCTTACTTTCTTATTTTAGATTAAAAATATAGAAAATTTTTCAATAAAAATCGTTTTAAGCAGGATTTCTGAGCTTATAGAAAAAATCTGAAAAATCGTAGAAATATCTGAAAGTGGATTAAAAATTTCAAAGCAAGGCCATAATTTATAGAAGATTTTGAGGAGATTTCTAAGAGTACTGTTATGTAGCCAACCCATTTTAGTGTAAAAATGAAATTCTCAATGCTGTGAAAAATTCCGTCAATTTTAGAAGTTTTTTTCTGTAGGGTGTAGGGTGAGACCGTTCCAATTAAAATTTCCGAAAAGCCAATGAAAATTTTCAAAAAGTTGAATGTTACATATTATTATATTACAATTGAATGAGCTGCAAAATTGCATACTCAAAACTCTTCTAAAAAATGTCGCTTTAGGATTCTTAGCCCCTTTTCATGATAAGTATTTCCTTGACTTTGAAAAATTGGAAATACTAAAAATACGAAAGCAGGTAATTTTCCAAATAGGCCAATTTTTAATCCATTGTTGATAATTTCTGGCTTTGCATTTTTCCGTAGAGAAATTGACGGGTAATCGATCGGAGGCGATAATATAACTAAATTGCTTTTGAATTAAAAAATTAACAATATTTTTTCAAGAAAGGCCGATATGCTTGAAAGCTTCAAAATGGTGGGTCTTTTATTATGCTAGGTTGACGATTTCTTCAATAAATAATGATATTTACCTGAAGCACCCGAATCCATGATGTTTACTTTGATAACTGTCTTAAAACTGAAAATATTGACGTTTAAAAATGGGTTACTTAAAATACGTAAAAAAAAAAAAAATCGAAAAAGTGAGAGAATAATAAGTTTCGACTAGCGGCAGGGACACCCCCGTTGTCTATAAAAGCCGAGAAGACCGGTTTATTATCGCCCGGTCTATTATAAACGTAGAGCGATTTTGGATTTTGTATTTGCACCGATTTTAAAATTTTCAATTTTGGCCGCATAAATTCGTAAAATCTACCTATGTGCAGCGTCTGCCCTTAAAAAACATCTTCCAAAAAAAGAAATTTTCAAAACCCCCCCTTGCCGAAATCCTGGATCCGCGCCTGATACATACATACATACAAAAAGTGAAGTTAAATAAAAGCTTGTAAAAAACAAGTAAGGAAGCCTAAGTTCGAGTGGAATCGAACATTAGATACTCAGCTGTATGTATGGTTTCATTGTTTGTTTGCGTTTGATGAAAACACAGTGTATTTTATATAAAGCGAGTGCTGCATAAAGTAGGCGTAGCCACGCCCATTTTCAACATTTTTATCAGTCATCCAACTAAGCATATGAATATTATTCTTTGTGCAAAATTTCATTCCTTTATGACTTCTAATTGCAAAGATGTCACGTTACAAATTCCCAAAGGGTGTTCCAGAAATATCTTTGTTAAAAAGTAGGCGTGGTCATAAACCGATTTGAATAAATTTTTGCGTGTCTATTAGCACAAGCTATAAAAGTGTATAAACCAAGTTTCGTCTTAATGTCTCAATTATTTGTCGAGTTATGGGCTCCGAAATTTCGTATATTCCTTTGTCTAAAAAGAGGCGGTGCCACGCCCATTTTCCAAATTTTTATATTTTTTGTTTCCGGTCTATTGTGGAACTCATGCCACAAAATTTGAATGAATTATCTTTATATTTGACAAAGATATCGCTTAAAATATTTTTATTAGACCCCTTTATAGTTCCCATATATAAAAGTGGGCGTGGTCGCCAACCGATTTCGCTAAAATTTTGAACATGTATTACCACAACTAATAAAAGTGTACACACCAAGTTTCGTCATTATATTTAAATTGTTTGTCGAGTTATGGGCTCAGAAATCTCGTATATTCCTGCTTCTAAAAAGAGGCGGTGCCACACCCATTTTCCAAAATTTTTATGCTTTTCGTTTTATATCCGCAGTTGGACTCCTTCCATAAAATTTCAATGATATACCTTTATATTTGACAGCGATATCGCTTAAAATGTTTTTATTAGGTCACTTTATAATACCCATATATAAAAGTGGGCGTGGTCGTTAACCGATTTTGGCAATTTTTCGTCCAAACATTTGCCTAAGTAAGTATATCACGCCTACCAAATTTCATCGATATATCTTCAACGGTTTCTGAGTTATGACATATAAAACTTTCAATGGTTGGCCCTTAATAAGTGGGCGTGGCACCGCCTATTTTTCAAAATCTCACCAAATTTCTTCATAAGGGCCTGAGCTCCACACGTGGGTGAAATTTTATCACTCTAGCTCTATTAGTGACTGAGATACAAAATTTCCGATTTTTACTATATAGGGGAAGTGGGCGTGGTCATGGTCCGATTTCGCCCATTTTCAATACCATCCGTTCCAGTCTTGATACCAACTTGCATTCCAAATTTCATCAAAATATTTCAATTTTTGCGCGAGTTATCGTGCGTACAGACAGACAGACGGACAGACGGACGGACATGGCTCAATCGATTTCTTTTTTCACCCTGATCAATTTGATATATATAAGTCAATATCTATCTCGATTATTTTATGGTGTTACAATCCACCGTTATGTGATTAAAACTGTAGTACTCTGTGTACTAGTACAGCTGAGTATAAAAATGTTGAGATCCAGGTTGCGATCCATCAAATCATAAATACTAGTATCGCCGGTGGTCGAAATTCGACCATGCAATTTATTTTTTCAACTTTGTATTGGTACAAAAATTATTCCTTTTCTCGGAGATAAGCAACACTTTCCAAATTCCAGTTGTACCGCAACACTGATTTGCCCTTTTTATCACGGTCCGACGCGAAATGATGGTCAAAATCAAGGCAGATCTAGAAAGGTAGGCCCGGTGGTGAGCGCTTTTAAATTAAAGCGACTCTTCAACTGTGTTTACGATATTTGTAAACACGTTTACGATATCTATTTATCTTAAATAAAAATTATATTTATTAATTATAAAGAAATTAAATAATTTATAGAAAAATTATATGCCTATGCACTGCTTCTGACTCATACGAACACATCCATATCAATTTTATGTGGATATGAGTATGTTAAATGTGCTAAACAGCCTGGCAATTGTTTGTATGGGAAAAATCCTATTATTAATCTTTAATCTATATATATAAAAATGATTTGGTATTTAATTGAAACGCTAAAACTTGAAAACGGCTGAACCAAATCAAATACTTCCTTAGGGGGGTTTGTTTGTTGTTACCTCGCGAAGGTTTAGTCGAAGAAAAAATTTAAAAATGTTAGGGGGGCGTGGCACCTCCCATACAACCTTAATTTTTAAAGCTGATTATCTCTAAAAGAGTTCAAGGTAGGGAGCTGAAAATTGGTATAGAGGTAGGAGATATCAAAACCATTCCCATGCATAAAAGTGGGGGTTATCGGAAAAAGGGGCGTGGCACCTCCCTTACAAACTTAATTTTTAAAGCTGATTATCTCTAAAAGAGTTCAAGGTAGGGAGCTGAAAATTGGTATAGAGGTAGGTGATATCAAAACCATTCCCACGCATAAAAGTGGGGGTTATCGGAAAAAGGGGCGTGGCACCTCCCTTACAAACTTAATTTTTAAAGCAGATTATCTCTAAAACAGTTCAAGGTAGGGAGCTGAAAATTGGTATAGAGGTAGGTGATATCAAAACCATTCCCACGCATAAAAGTGAGGGTTATCGGAAAAAGGGGCGTGGCATCTCCCATACAAACTTAATTTTTCATGCTGAATATCTTTAAAGGGATTTAAGTCAGGGACCTGGAAATTGGTACAGAGCTATATGATATCAAAACAATTTTTGCGCATAAAAGTGTAGGTTGTCGGAAAAGGGGGCGTGGCACCTCCCATACAAACTTCATTTTTCAAGCTGAATATCTATAAAAGTGTTTACGGTTGGGACCTGAAAATTGATCAGGAGATTAACGATATCAATAGAATGCTTATGAAAAAAACAGTAGTTTTGGGAAAAGGGGGCGTGGCACCTCCCATGCGTTCTTAATTTTAAAGGCTAAATATCCCTAAAAGCGTTCATGGCATGTACATAGAAATTACTATGCAGATATACGATATCAATACCATGTTCATCCAAAAAAAAAAAAAAGATTTATCGAAAAATGGGGAATTACACCTCCCATACGTACTAAACTTTTGAGGCTGAATATATCTAAAAGGGTTGGAGGAGGGGCCTGAAAACCATTATGGAGGTATACTATATCAATACTCTTACTTACTTAGTTAAAATAGCCAATACTCAGTGAAAATAAATATCCGGAACAGAAAACTAAAAATTTTGTGCATCGTGCAGCCTTAAACTGAATACTAAAATTATTTATTTTTAAAGTTGTATACACAATGAAGTAGTGAAAAATCGTTAATTTTCTATTAAAAACAATACCGATGTAATAACAATTTTTGAAATGAAATTAATAAAAAAATCTATTTTGGGCAGAACGAAGTTTGCCGGGTCAGCTAGTATATAGATAAAAGCAACTTTTCATTGCTGGTACGTTCAAAAAAGAAACAGAAAAAATCTCCATATGTTTTCACTCCACCTTAATACATATGTATGGATGTACGTATTGTTTCAACTGGCAGTGGCTTTGAAATTTCGTTGCATTATTTCATATTTACATACATACATATGTAACTACATATTGTATTATAAATCACAACAGGAAATCATCATTAACAAAGCTGAAGGCGAACGTTTGGGCATGCACATAAAAGGTGGACTTAATGGCCAACGCGGCAATCCAGTTGATCCCACCGATGAGGGTGTATTTGTTTCGAAAATTAATTCAGTTGGAGCAGCAAGACGCGATGGAAGACTAAAGGTACCTATACTATATATACTAGACATATCTATATCTATACTATCTATACTCTATACTAATTAGTAATTACATATATCTATCTAATACCTTTAAACGAGCAATTCTTGTATCTATATATATAAAAATGATTTGGTATTTAATTGAAACGCTAAAACTTGAAAACGGCTGAACCAAATCAAATACTTCCTTAGGGGGGTTTGTTTGTTGTTACCTCGCGAAGGTTTAGTCGAAGAAAAAATTTAAAAATGTTAGGGTGGCGTGGCACCTCCCATACAACCTTAATTTTTAAAGCTGATTATCTCTAAAACAGTTCAAGGTAGGGAGCTGAAAATTGGTATAGTGGTAGGTGATATCAAACCCCTTCTCACTCAGAAAAGTGGGGGTTATTAGAAAAGGGGGCGTGGCACCTCCCATACAACCTTAATTTTTAAAGCTGATTATCTCTAAAACAGTTCAAGCTAGGGAGCTGAAAATTGGTATAGAGGTAGGTGATATCAAACCCCTTCTCACTCAGAAAAGTGGGGGTTATCAGAAAAGGGGGCGTGGCACCTCCCATACAACCTTAATTTTAAAATCTGATTATCTCTAAAACAGTTTAAAGTAGGGAGCTGAAAATAGGTATAGAGGTAGGTGATATCAATACCTTTCTCACTCAGAAAAGGGGGCGTTGCACCTCCCATACAAGCTTATTTTTTAAAGCTGATTATCTCTAAAACAGTTCAAGGTAGGGAGCTGAAAATTGGTATAGAGATAAATGATATCAAAACCATTCCCACGCATATAAGTGGGGGTTATCGGAAAAAGGGGCGTGGCACCTCCCATACAAACTTAATTTTTCATGCTGAATATCTCTAAAATTGTTTACGCTAGGGACTTGGAAATTGGTGTGGAGATAAACCATAACAATTCCATATTAACGCAAAATAATAGGAGTTATACGAAAAGGGGGCGTGGCTCCTCCCAACAACGCTTAATTTTTTTAGCTGAATATCTTTAAAAGGATTTAAGTCAGGGACCTAGAAATTGGTACAGAGCTATATGATATCAAAACAATTTTTGCGCATAAAAGTGTAGGTTATCGGAAAAGGGGGCGTGGCACCTCCCATACAAACATAATTCTTCAAGTTGAATATCTATAAAAGCGTTTAAGGTTGGGACCTGAAAATTGATCAGGAGATTAACGATACCAATAGCATGCTTATGAAAAAAACAGTAGTTTTGGGAAAAGGGGGCGTGGCACCTCCCATGCGTTCTTAATTTTTAAGGCTAAATATCTCTAAAAGCGTTCATGGCATGTACATAGAAATCACTATGCAGATATACGATATCAATACCATGTTCACCCAAAAAAAGAAAAGATTTATCGAAAAATGGGGCATTGCACCTCCCATACGTACTAAACTTTTGAGGCTGAATATATCTAAAAGGGTTGGAGGAAGGGCCTTAAAACCATTATGGAGGTATACTATAGGTATCAATACTCTTACTTAATTGGTTAAAATAGCCAATACTCAGTGAAAATAAATATCCGGAACAGAAAACTAAAAATTTTGTGTATTGTGCAGCCTTAAACTGAATACTAAAATTATATATTTTTGAAGTTGTATACATAATGAAGTAGTGAAAAATCGTTAATTTTCTATTAAAAATAATACCGGTGTAATAACAATTTTTGAAATGAAATTAATAAAAAAATCTATTTTGGGCAGAACGAAGCTTGCCCGGTCAGCTAGTATATTTATTTTTATTTATTTATTTAAAGTCTACTGAACATTTAAATTCTTACAGACTAAAAGAAAATGCTTAATTAAAAATTTTGAATAAATTAAGTTTGAAATTAGCAAACGTACTATCAAAATCCATGAGTATAAAATAGTTGTTACATAGCCGGATGCATCTTGCTACTGGCTCATTAAAGGCATAATTCGTTGTATGCGTTGATTCTACGAATAATCTATTTTGTCTTAAGCTACGCGACGGAATATGAGCCTTAAAAAGGTGTGAAATGTCATCGCAATCAATTTTGCCATTTCTAAGATTATAAGCTAGGAGTAGAGAAGCACATGTCCTTCTGTCCTCGAGCGATTGTAGACCGAGAAGTTTGCGTCTACTTATGTATGTCGGGTTTTCTTGGGATTTGAACATTTTTGAAAGCGCATACTTTGTAAATACCCTTTGCACTTTCTCAACTTTCTTGACACTGACATCATAATAAGGATTCCACACAAGTGAACAGTACTCCAAGTGGCTTCTTACAAGAGATGTGTATAAGCTTTTGAGGGTTAGGGGGTCTTTGAAACCCACGGTATTTCTTTTTATGAAACCAATCATACCAAAAGCTTTAGAAACGATAAGGTCAATGTGTTTACTAAATGTAAGCTTGCTGTCAAATATAACCCCAAGGTCTTTTATCTCCGCAGTCCTGGTTATTGTAGACCCACTTAAAGAATATGCAAACTCAGAAATTGCGGTTTGTTTGCTATATGATACCACATAACATTTACTGATATTAAGTTTAAGATTATTAAGATGACACCACCGTTCAAGCGAATTTATATCATTTTGCAAATTTAGGCAGTCTGATATGCTGCTGATTCTTCGTAACAATTTAACGTCATCGGCGAACATAAGGCATTCAGCGTATTGCTAACAAAGCGGTAGATCATTTATAAAAATTAAAAATAGCAGTGGACCACAATGAGTTCCTTGTGGAATCCCAGACCACGCCCTAACAAAGGAATTTGATTTTGTTGAGTTAATCTTAACAAACAACTTTCTATCTGACAGGAAACTTGAGAAAAATCGTAGTAAAGATCCCCTTATTCCGTATAAGTATAATTTATGCAATAAGATAGAGTGATCAACTTTATCGAACGCTTTGGAGAAATCCGTATATATAACATCCAGCTGTGATTTATCTTCAAAAGCAACAACAATTTGTTTAGTTAGTAGCAAAAGATTAGTGCAGGTTGATCGCCCAGGGTAAAAGCCATGCTGCCTTTTGTTAATGATTGTTTTTACGTGATTAAATAATTTTGTATTTATGATATTGTCGAAAATTTTTGCAATTGTGCTTTGCTTTACAATTGGCCTGTAATTCTTTATATCATTATGATTTCCTGATTTAAATACTGGGGTTATAGAACAAACTTTCCATGGATACAAGAATTTTCCATTTTGGATGCACATATTGAAGATCGAAGCAATAGGGTCAGCGATGATATCGCATAGCTTTTTATAAAATAATGGGGGAATACCGTCAATATCCGCTCTGGTATTTGATTTTAAATTCGAAATTGCCAGTATAACATCATCGACAGAAATATCAAAGGAGCTTATCTCATCAACCGTAATATAATTACATGTGTTGACAGATGAGTTGCTATACTTCTCGTAAGTTTGCTGGAAGAATTCTCCGAAGAGATTGCACGCTTCAAGTGTACTATTAGATTCACGCCCATCGTAATGTAGGACAGTTGGAAATCCGCTTGTTTTCCGTTTATCTATATATATATAAAAATCAAGCCCATTTCTTTGTCGCCGGCTTTCGCCCAAACCCGTGGTGGGATTTTGACCAAATTTACACACCAGCTTAGTACCTTGCCCTAGATGGTTTATATGCATATTTTTTTCAAATCCGGAAGTCGGTTCCCGAGATATAGGTGAAAAGGTCAAAACGTGGATCCGGCTTTCCCCAGAATATTTTTATACGATATTGGTATCAAATGAAAGGTATTGAGCAGGTAATTTACATATAATAGTACTCATTGTGATTCCTAGGTCGGGTCTCCAGATATGGGTCAAAACGTGGACCCGGATGACCCTCGAATGTTTCTGAGCGATATTAGTATCAAATGAAAGGTGTTGAGCAGGGAATTTACATAGAATAGTACTTATTGTGATTCCTAGGTCGGGTCTCCAGATATGGGTCAAAACGTGGACCCGGATGACCCTCGAATGTTTCTCAGCGATATTGGTATCAAATGAAGGGTGTTTTGCAGGGATTTTAGATAGAAATGAACTCATTACGATTCCTAAGTCGGGTCCCAAGGTGTGGGTCAGCACCTGGACCCGGATAACACCGGTATATTTCTCAGGGATATTGGCACCAAATGAACGTGGGCGCGGATTGCCCCGGAAAATTTCTCAACGATATTGTTATTTAATCACGGCGCATGACGATTCCTAAGTGGGATCCCAAGATATGGGTCAATATGTGGACCCGGATAACACCGGGATATATCTTAGGGATATTGGTACCAAATGAAAGGTGTTGAGCGGATTCTCATGTAGAGCCGTACCCATTACGATTTCTTGGTCAAGTCTCCAGATACCGGACCCATTATGGTTCCTAGGTCAAGTTCCCAGATATGGGTCAATAAGTGGACCCGGATGAGGCCGGGATGCTTCTGAGCAATTCTGATATAAAATGAAAAGTGTTGACCGGGTGTGCTATATAGATATTTTCATAGTGATTCTTAGTTCCGATACCCAATTATGGGTAAAAGAGACGATTCGGATGCCACGGAATGTTTTTAACCAATGATGGTATGAAATGAGAAGTGGAATACAGGGTATGTTATGCTAAACTCAGTTTCCTAGGGAAAGTGGAAGAGTAATGAGACTGGAAAAGGAGAGGGAGAATATAATAAAAATGGAATGAAGAGGATGGAGAGAGACAGTAAGACAGGGAATTAGAGAAGGAATAAGAGAGGGGAATAAAAAGGAGAAAGACAGAAAAGGAGAGGTAAGATAGAGCGATAGAGAAAGAGAAGCGGAAATGTGACGGTAAAGGAAAAAGAAAACGGAAATGAAAGGAAAGATAAATGGAATGGGAAAGAGAAAGAGGAAAGTATAGGGAAAAGGAGTTGGAGACTAATACGAAGCAAAATGGGATAAGAACATGAAGAGGGGAAACTTTTGAAAATATCAATTTTTTCTAATTGTTGGGGTAAGTGGAAAAAAAAATTGAATTAAAAATAAAAATTTCGTGCTAAGCACTAAAAACTCTTTCAAATAAATTTTTTCCTTCACTTTTTTTTAAGTTAACTGACTTTTGCTGAACTCTGCAGCCCGAGGTAATTTCGGTTTCTAGATACTTCCAACATATTTTAAAGTGTGCCGTTTTTCGCTTCAAGTACCTATAATAGGAAGTGGGCCAAAGCAAAGCTTGGCTGGGTACAGCTAGTTATTAATAAAATGCCAAAAACTAGCTGGATTGCGTTTTAATTCGGTTTCCTTCTTAAAGATATATTGCTTATAAAGAAAGCTGTGTAAACAATCGAAACTCTTACGTATTTTATAAAAAGATAGTTTGTCATCGGCATTTTTTGTTAGTCGATATTTATTGTATGCCTTGTTTTTGGAATTTTTTAGCTTTGATAATCTTGGATTGAACCATGGAGGTCTGTTACTATTATGGATGCGCTTCAGTGGTATATATGTCGTGATACAGTTTAAAAACTGAATGTTCAAATAATCATATGATATTTCGGGGTTGTCTAAAACCACAAAATTTGACCAATTTATAGAGCTTAGCTTTTGTTTTATTAAATCCCAATCGGCTTTACCAACGTTTCTTTCGGGAGCATGTGTATTTGAGATGGTTTCAAATTCGTAAAAAGTGAATTCTACCACAAGAGCAATGTGATGTTGGGTATTAACTGACATAGGTGACATGCACTCCGTACAAGAAGCTTTTAGTTCATTAGATATAAAGATCAAGTCTAGCATTTTACGATTATTGTTAAATACGCCATTGATTTCTCTAAGCCCGTTAGATAATAACGTGCTAATAAATAAAAGGTGACATGCACTCCGTACAAGAAGCTTTTAGTTCATTAGATATAAAGATCAAGTCTAGCATTTTACGATTATTGTTAAATACGCCATTGATTTCTCTAAGCCCGTTAGATAATAACGTGCTAATAAATAAAAGCTCAGAATCCGTTCTTACATTAGATGGTAGCCAATTATGACAATCAAGAAACCATGAGATATTACTTAGGTTGTAATCACCCAAAACAATAATCTCATCTGATTCGCCAGCGCAGTTTGCTATAAAAGAAAGATTATTTAAATGACCCTCATAGATTTTAATATTACTGTTAGGTGGAATATATGATAATAAAATGTATACATTCTTATTTTGTGGAAATTTCATAACGATACAAATCTGTTCTATTTGTTCAGTAAAAGGCAAAGAAAGTGGTTTACTACATACATCAGATCTTATAGCTAAAAGTACACCACCACCTCTCACGCATCCGGAAGATGGACAACGATCCATACGATAAACATTGTAGTATGAGTCAAAGAACTCCGAAGAATGTATATATATATATATATATAATCAGGATCTCGAAAACGGCTCCAACGATTTTCATGAAATTTGGTATGCAGGGAGCCTCGGAGGTGAACTCTCGAAAAATTTAATTTTTTTACTAACTTTTATCCCGGGTCCCGAGATATGGGTCAAAACGTTGACCCGGATGAGCCTCGAATGTCTCTGAGCGATATGGGTATCAAATGAAAGGTCTTGATGAGGACTTCAATATAGAACTCTTTTAATTGTGATGCCTAGGCCGGGTCCCAAGATATGGGTCAAAACGTCTCTGAGCGATATGGGTATCAAATGGAAGTTCTTGATGAAGACTTCAACATAGAACTCTTTTAATTGTGGTTCCTAGGCCGGGTCCCGAGATATGGGTCAAAAGGTGGACCCGGATGACCCTCGAATGTCTCTGAGCGGTATGGGTATCAAATGAAAGCTCTTGATGAGGACTTCAACATAGAACTATTTTAATTATGATGCCTAGGCCGGGTCCCGAGATATGGGTCAGAACGTGGACCCATGAGCCTCGAATATCTCTGAGCGATATGGGTATCAAATGAAAGGTCTTGATGCGGACTTCAACATAGAACTCTTTTAATTGTGATGTCTTGGCCGGGTCCCGAGATATGGGTCAAAACGTGGACCCGGATGACCCTCGAATATCTCTGTGCGATATGAGTATCAAATGAAAGGTCTTGATGAGGACTTCAACATAGAACTCTTTTAATTGTGATGTCTTGGCCGGGTCCCGAGATATGGGTCAAAACGTGGACCCGGATGAGCCTCGAATGTCTCTGAGCGATATGGGTATCAAATGAAAGGTCTTGATGAGGACTTCAATATAGAACTCTTTTAATTGTGATGCCTAGGCCGGGTCCCGAGATATGGGTCAAAACGTGGACCCGGATGAGCCTCGAATGTCTCTGAGCGATATGGGTATCAAATGAAAGGTCTTGATGAAGACTTCAATACAGAACTCTTTTAATTGTGATGCCTAGGCCGGGTCCCGAGATATGGGTCAAAACGTGGACCCGGATGACCCTCGAATATCTCTGTGCGATATGGGTATCAAATGAAAGGTCTTGATGAGGACTTCAACATAGAACTCTTTTAATTGTGATGTCTCGGCCGGGTCCCGAGATATGGGTCAAAACGTGGACCCGGATGAGCCTCGAATGTCTCTGAGCGATATGGGTATCAAATGAAAGGTCTTGATGAGGACTTCAACATAGAACTCTTTTAATTGTGATGCCTAGGCCGGGTCCGAGTTTTTATTTTAACTTTTTATTTCGCTTGCGAGGACCTGCGAAAAAATGGCAGCCCGAGATAAGCTCGGTCATCCAGGTACTACTATTTATATAAAATTGGTTGTACGGAAAATGTATGTAACGCGATAACTCAAAAAGTACCGCACCGATTTTAATAATTCTTTTTTTTAAAATGTCACAAAAAATGTCTCGACAACCATGTACTTTTTCTGAGACTTTAATACCTTTTTGCCGGTTTTAAATTTCGAAAAACTCAAAAAAGCGCAAGCATAGACAGATTCGTTTGGTCCTACACGTGCGATGTTGGTATCAAATGAAAGGTGTTGAGCAGGACTTCGACATAGAGTTATTTTCATTGTGATGCCTAGACATCCTCCCCAGTCTGGGTAAGAATGTGGACCCAGATGACTACAGAATGTTTTTAAACGATATTGGTATGAAATTAAAGGTATTGAGCAGGGCTTTAACACATACCTATTTTCATTGTGATTTCCATGCCGGGTCTCCTGATATGGGTCAAAAGGTGAATCTGGATGACGTCGGTATGTGTCTGAGCGATATTGGTATCGAATGAAAGGTCTTGATCTGGACTTCAATATAGAGCTATTTTAATAGTGATGCCTAGGCCGGGTCTCCAGATAAGGGTCAACAGGTGGACCGGATGACCCTCGAATATTTCTGAGCGATATTGCTACCAAATGAAAGGTATTGATGAGAACTTCGACGTAGAATTATGTTATTTGTGATGCCTGGGCCGGGTCCCCAAATATGGGTCAATGTGACCCCGGATTAACCCGGAATGTTTCGGATCAATATTGGTATGAAATGGAAGGTTTTGAACAAGGCTTTTACGTGGAGTTCTATTCATAATGATTCCTAGGCCGGGTCCCCAGATATCGGTCAAAATGCGGACCCGGATGTTTTTGAGTGATATTGGTATCAAATGAAAAGTTTTGGGAAGGGCTTCAATATAGAGCTGTAGTGATGGCTAGACAAGGTCATCAAGTAGACCCAGATAACCCCGGAATAACTTAACTTAACTTAACTTGGGTTGACTTGACTTGACTTGACTTGACTTAACTTGACTTGACTTGAATTGAATTGAATTGAATTGGCTTGATTTGACTTGACTTGACTTGACTTGACTTGACTTGACTTGACTTGACTTGACTTGACTTGACTTGAATTGCATTGAATTGAATTGAATTGAATTGAATTGAATTGACTTGATTTCATTTGACTTGACTTTGGTTAACTATTATTCCTCATTGCGAAGCAACGGGTATTTGCTAGTATGTATATAAAATTGATTGTATGGAAAATGTATATAACGCGATAACTCAAAAAGTACTAGACCTATTTTAATAATTTTTTTACTAAAATATCATAAATGGTCGATTCCCGACAACCATATACTTCTTTGCACATTTCTGAGATTTTAATACCTTTTCCCCGGTTCTAAATTTTCGAAAAACCCAAAAAAGCGCAAGCATAGACAGATTCGTTGGCCAACTACCCTGTGTAGTGTGAGCGTAGCAGTCGTGCGAGGCAAATTTATTTTTTGCAACAAAGTTCGTTGTTTGCTCGATGACAATCAAAAACCTGTTTACACGACATGTTCACAATGCATATTACGCTATCACTCAAGACGCATGACGTACGGATATTTTTGATAATGTCGAAGTTTTGAGTGGCAGGAGTTTGTTAAGTGTTGAGATGTTAAACTGCTCAGCTACAGAGAAATAAAATCATCAGCTGAGTATGGTGCATTTGAAGTTAGCCTTGAGAATTATAATAGAATAATCGTTACCATGTGTGAAGAATCTTAACATAAGAGAATACAGTATATTTTTCCTTATAATAAAAAGCGAGTCCGAAATATCTAAAAGGCTGGAATAAAAATTAAAGCTCCTACATAAACTACGGAAAGGTTCATTTAATTCAAAGTTTGTTTTAAATGCTTTAAATAGATAAAGTTAAATTGTCTTGCTGAACGAGAAGGTATGTTAAAGTTTATTTCAGCTGATGCACTTATCTGATGCAATGCCCTGCATATATGGCTTTTTGCACATTTTTACCGAAAATTTCATTTTAGAAAAGTATTTTTTATTCTTGGTGATATTTTTTGTCGAGTAGTGTAATTTTTTTGTTGTCATATATCTATGTATGCAAAGTGTTATTTAAAACTTGTTTAAATTGTTTGTTTATATTTCAGGTTGGCATGCGACTGCTTGAAGTCAATGGTAACTCATTGCTTGGAGCTTCGCATCAGGACGCTGTGAATATTCTGCGTAACGCTGGCAATGAAATTCACTTGGTCGTATGCAAGGGATACGACAAATCCAATTTAATCCATTCCATTGGTTCAGCGGGCGGCATGAGTACTGGTTTCAATACACCCAGTAGCCGGCATGGTACGTATGAGATAGTGCGTTATTAAAAGGGGAGGCCAATCTGTACTAATATATATTTTTCCAGGTTCTCGTGCTTCTGAAACTGGTTCTGAATTGAGTCAAAGTCAGAGCATGTCGAGCTTAGACCGCGACGAAGATGAACGCATACGACAAGTGAGTATAAGAAATTATTAATTAAATAGGTATACATATGTATGTACATAGGACCAGGGTTATGAAATTGCCCCAATATAGTCAAATAACACTGGTCGACAGATTTTTGTTACAGAAATAGAATTCTACTTTTCTAAAGGATTTCGGTGCGCTGAATCGGAATCTGTTGTCAGATTTTCGGTACTACGTACTGTTCTTGAGATATTAATTAATTATTATTAATTAATTATTATTAACTTAACTTAACTTAACTTAACTTAACTTAACTTAACTTAACTTAACTTAACTTAACTTAACTTAACAAAAACTAAAATGTTTTGCCATCATGTTTTTGCGCTTTGGGTTTTCGCGATTTTTGTTTGTTGTACGATAGTTGGTTTTTTCTCTGAGAAAAATATGTCTTATTTTTGCTCTGAGCTCGTCAAATAAGCTTTAGTGGCAACATTTATTTTTCTATCTTAAAGGATTTGGAAGTGTTTGTACCGAAAACCGAATCAAATGAACCAACAGTATTGGCGTCTGTAGCAGCATTGGCCCATTCGCCAACATTCCCGCCGAATATAAGTAATATACCACAGCAACATACACCTGAGAACGATGTATTTAAAAGCGTTTCACAACCGGCGTACACCCCTCAAGATGCTCTTACCACAATTGCAAATGTTGATAAAACACTGGTACAAGAAAAGGAGAAAAGTACTCCAGAGAAGGTACGCATTGAGATACATAAACATGTAGATACATAAGTACATCATATGTATATATTATTTCTAATTGGTGTTTTTATGCAAATATCCCTTTTTCTGCTCACATAATTTACCAAAGTTAATAAGTAAGGCATCGTTTTAAAGGTATAAATTAGCTATGCATGTGAAACGGTGTTTTATTGGGCGTGGTACTTTTTTTAATAGTATTTTGCAAAAAAAATTTAAACTAAAAGATTTGCGCGTAAAAGTATGAATTATTTATTTTATTCTAACAAGAGTGCAGAGTTAAATGCAAATTTCAAATGTAGATGTCGCTCCAGTTGAACAGTCATGTATACTTTAAAACACTTTTATAAGCTTCAGCTGTATATTTGTATGTAAACATCACATTATTTTAGGCGAACACGTGTGTATTCATACTTACACTGAATTGGGGGTTTTCAGCATAGGATGTGCTTATTTATACACAGCTGTACGTAGTACAATATATGTATATGTAAGATAAAATGACAAAAACGAACTAAAAAGTTTTGTCGACATGTTTTTGCGCTTCGAGTTTTCGCGTTTTTTGTTTGTACGAAAGTTTGTTTTTGCGCTAGAAAATAATATAACGAATTTTTTCACTGGGGTGTACATATGTACATAAAATTATATGTAAAATATATAAAAATATAATGCACATACCTACATACATATATAGGTATAATAAAAACATTTTATGTGATATATTTGTCAAACATATATGTAGGTAATTCATTGAAAGTTCCATAAGTTCCGCCAAACCAAATAAATAATGAGTTTTTTAATAAATTTTGAAAATGGGCGTGGCGCGTTTCCATCAAACGCAAACAAACAATGAAAGCATACAGCTGTGTATCTAATGTTCGATTCCACTCGAACTTAGGCTTCCTTACGTGTTTTGAATGGGTTTTGGTGCGGTTTTTGAATTTTAAAATAAAAATGGTTCTGTTCAAAGACTGAAAACCCGCTGTGGTTCGGTTCGAACCGGTTTGCAGCCCTGATTTTAATATTGTATTGTTATGCAATGTATGTATGTATGTACCTATTTTAATTTTTTAAAATGCTTTAAATATAATTTAATTTTTTAAGGTGCTTGAAATTGTTCGTGCCGCCGATGCATTTACCTCAGTTCCCCCTAAATCTCCATCGGAACACCACGACCAAGATAAAATTCAAAAAACTACAACCGTTGTTATATCAAAACACACGCTTGATACGAATCCATCGATAGGAGCCGGAACGCCTTCCATTTCGCCACCAAACAATTCGAAGTCGACGGCAACACCACCTGCATCACCGGACCTGGTTACCACCGCTGCTACTACAGACGTCATTTCAACTGCTAGTGACAAAATATCGACCACATCATCACCACCACGGCCCCAGCAACAACAAATGCAACAGCAACAGAATCAGGTATGTTAAAAATTTGTTTAATTTATAATAGTAATTGTGTAAACGTAGCATTTTCTGTTGCTTAGCTACCTACTACATGCATCCGATTACCATAATCCTTGTTTTATTGTTGTTATTTATGTACGTGTCGCGCGATAATGTTTTGGCACAACTATTTATGTTGCCCACCACCGCATCCACCCGTCGTTGTTAACGTCATCACCAACACAAACATGCACGCACAGAAAAAATATCCATACATGTCTTCATGATTTTTTTGTGTGTTTGTACTTACATATATCAGACTTGTATATTTTACTTGTTTGTTGCTTTTTTGTTTTGTGTTCGTCAGAGTGGACTTGTATTGATCCCTTATAGCAATTAAATCATTCTTAACACTTTAGAACACGCGTCCCATTTTTTATTGTACGCCATTTTAAAACGTCAATAATTGCCACGTAGGTACATAATGTTTAATTAAACGTAATAATGTACTTGCATTTATTCAGAATTTTATTCCAAACCTATGTAAGTTTTTTTCAGAAAAACTAAAAACTTTAAATTAAAGATAATTTATTTCTATACATTAGGCCGTCTCGCCTTATAGAGACGCAAAAATAAAGTTCGCCGTACGCCCCCACATATGATGTCTTTTTGGAAAAAATTTTTTTGGACGCCGCTAGATGTCGCTAAAATTTATTTTTCTCATATCTTCGGTTTTTACAGTCCGATCTTTAAGTTTAACACACCAATGTCTTTGGCTTCAAAGGACGCTTATACTAAGGAATATTATTAACCCTATGTGCGTCATTGGGGTCACTACCACCCAGTACTTAGTTTATACCACCTTAATGCAATTTTTTATGCCTGCATGTTAAACGTAGTCTAAAATCATTAATATTTTGGCCCCTTTTTTTATAAAATCAGGATTATAGTATTTTGAAGGTCGCTAGAGGGTTAAAGTGTTCTAAAAAATTATTTGGCATAAAATTTTATTAGGGGCTACTCAGAAAATTTTTCTGTAAAATTAACCTAAAAGACCAAAGGAACCGAAAAGCCCATATTGAACGTGTTTTATTTCGGGTTCTGCTCAAGCGATCGAAATACTTCTTTTGCAAAAGATTAATGATTTTTGACTACGTTTAACATGCAAACATAAAAAACGTATATTAGGGTGGTATAAACTGAGTACTGGGTGATAGTGACCCCAATGGCGCACATAGGGTTAATAATATTCCATAGTATAAGTCGATCTTTCAAGCCAAAGACATTGGTGTATTAAACTTAGAGATCGGACTATAAATACAGAAGATACGAGAAAAATAAAATTTAGCGACATCTAGCGGCGTCCAAAAAAAAATTTAAAAATTTTTCCGGAATTGTTTTCCAAAAAGACATCATATGCGGGGGCGTACGGCGAACTTTATTTTTTGCGATACGGTCTAATGTACATATGTATGTACAATTCACATACGTATGTATG
Source organism: Urophora cardui (assembly GCA_960531455.1). Classification (NCBI taxonomy): domain Eukaryota; kingdom Metazoa; phylum Arthropoda; class Insecta; order Diptera; family Tephritidae; genus Urophora; species Urophora cardui. Next base: position 79,113,860 of record OY482672.1, on the reverse strand, counting down.
TACTTAAGCCGAAAAATGAACAAAAAGCGTACTTCTCAGATCAATGTCTTACATTTTCTTAAGTTTTTCATTATTCATTGCACACAACGCGTAGGTGATCAGGACTTACCAAGTTTTTACAAGCCTTTCAGCAATTTTTTTGTAGCTCATAAATGTCGGGATAGAGCACAAAACAAAGACTCTCGCTGAGGTTGAAAAATATATAAAACAACCACTCTACTCCACGGCATACGGGCAGGGCAGGAAAAAGTGTGGACTCTTATTTGCAACTATCTACAAGTTTTTGTGTACGTTTAGTATGCAGATGTAGCGTTGAATACGCATTCCTTTTTTTGTATATAAAAACCGTGAAATTAAAACTTCGCCAAAGTTTTGAGTTTTGAATTAAGCCGCATTAAAAGAATTCCTTATTTTTGGTAAACTTACTTCACTCCTAGATATATTCCATTAGGATTCTTCTGCCCCGATCTGCCCCCGCGAGAAGTAATGTCGATAACTGGGAGAGAGTTATATGAGGTGTAGGTTAGAGAACGCAACCAAAACAAAAAAGATAAAGCCATTTTGGACTATATCTGCAACAAATTAGGGTTTGAAAATGCTTAGGAAGTGAAAATTACTTCGTTGCAGTCTTCAATTGTTAAGGTAGAAGAAGAAAGTGGTCACATTAGTTATGATATGCACTTGACAATGATTAATGGCAATACTTTGGTGTTGTTTGTGGCCGGGAGATGAACGAAGCTTTCTATAAGTATAGATTATCCACTTTCCATTATAAGATGTAGAAAATGTATTTTTAATATCGGGTATCGCCTCAACATTCGCGCTTGGAAAGTTATAAGCGACAAACAAAAAGACATAGGTATCCCAATTGGAACAACAAAAATTTCAAAGTAGCATCAAGCGTTTAATGTAACGGTAGACACGCCCAAACAAGGTTTTGACACATCCAATGATGGTAAAACAGCAAGCCATTTCTTTGAAGAGTATTGCTTACTTACTAGCGCCACTAGTGTACATGAGGAACGCATTCGTAATTTTGGTGTTATCCTCAACTGCATGTCGAGTGGCTTTCCTATTGCGAAAGTACTTCTACAAATTGTGTTACGCATTATCCATGGTATCCAATGCCATCAACTGTCCATAAAATTTAAATTTATGGAGATGCAATTAAAGAGTCGTACTCACTGCCTATGGCAAGTGAGATTAAACAGCATCATAACATAATACGAGAAAAGCAATCCGCAACATGCGTTGCTGTTTATTCAGATCCGATTATATCTTCGCTGTCTAAAATTGGACCAAAATGCTTCTCCTGTTCAAATCAAAACAGTTAAAAACTCATATCGATATTTTGAAAAACGTAAAATTTTGAGTTATGTCTATTTTGTGTATATACACGAAAACTATTGTCCAGGGGTCCTATATTTACTAATACATCAAATCTGAATGAATATGAATGAATATTCACTTTTCAGTGTTTTATTAATTTTTCAAGTGTAAATTGAGTAAAAGTGCCACTATGCGCCCCACGTACACATTAATTAAAGACCAACCACCACCAATAGCTGCAGAAGAACTGGAGTTGCCCAGAAAAACCCGAGTCACCCCATCACAATTAAGGTCGGGCTTCTATAGTAGGCTCAATTCCTACAGGGCCAGAATCGATCCACGCATACCTAACGTATGTCCAACTAACTTAACACCCTTGTCCCGCTGGACAAGCCCAAAAGAAGCTGCAACATGCTTGGGGCTTCCGTTAAGTGAAAGTGATGGCAACTTCTGAGCAGAACTCGTCGGCTAAGCAGGGCTTAGTACCGCTACAACAACAACTCTTGCTGTTTGCAGGATGCCATCTTCTTACCCATTTATTCAAAAATGTGCCAAACCAGAAATATTTTTTGGGTCGGAGTGTTCATTTTCATGACATGATTTAGCCAGCGCAGCCGTTGAACTTTTGTTCGCTGAACTACAAACATACTACATATGTATGTATGCTCGTACATGCTAAAATCCATCAACAGAAGTAAAATGCCTCATTTTGTCCTTTCGCTTACAATTTTTTATGCATTTTGCTATAAAATAATAAACATATCACATTTGAAATGCATCAACATTAATGCACAAAATTGAAAAACCAAATAAATACATATTTATCTAATTACTAAAAAAATTTCAGTATTTGTTGTTATACCTTTTGCTCTCTGGACTAATATTGGGGCATGTTCATAGTTGTAATTAAGTGATTCAATTCCACAAGGTAACAATTACATATATGTTAATGTTAGTATTTACATTGTACATACATACATATGTACATTTGGGTGGCCCTTAAGTTTAGGGGGGAAATGTTTACATCAGATTTCCTAAGCCTCACCGCTACACCGATACCACTATGGCCTTAAACGTCTTTAACCGGGACCAAAATATATAGGTGATATCTAAAACTCGCTAGAGCTATGTATATTCGAGTCAGTGCATTATAGTATATGTATATATGAATAAATAAATTTCGTGCTAAGCACTAAAAATTCTTTCGTGTTAAATTTTTACTTACCCGTATTGAGTTTTCATCCAATTTTAGTAATTTTAGTATGAAAAATTTCACAGTAGAAATTGATTAAAGTAGAATATCCAAGGAACGCCTACGTGAATATGCAGAAGTTATATGTCATTGAAAAGAGATCTAACAGGAGATTGCTCTAAAATAGCTTTGCATGTACACTGGTTAACAAATTCATCGAGAAATTCGGGATTAAAAATGAAAAAATTGAACAAAAAATTGAATTTGTGACATATTTTTTGCAGTTTCTCTGGCATTTATCAAAATACATTAACAGTTCGTATACTGTTAAAAGCGGCAAAATGTCGTCTTTTCAGCGACATCAAAATTGATGCGATAAACAGAGAGAAGGTTAGGGTATAATGTATGACATAACATACGAAAAGGGGGTTTTTGGCCCCTATTTCCAGATTTCGGGGGTATATTGGAAATTCTAAGTATGCAGTTTTTGCATACCTGACTATACCTACAACTTGAGGTATGTCTCGCCGAAAGTACCTATTCACTGTCACACAGTGTTATTATGTGACAAATTGTTTCTTCGATAAATATCTTTTATACAATTTCTAATTGGAAATTTTGCTAAAATTTTGAAATACTTGAATGAAAGTTACTTTTATCTTATAATTATATGAAATTTATTCAAAATTTTCTGAAAATAAAATAATACTGAAAGACTTGAAATTCGTCTCAATGAAAAAGTCTTTTGAGGATATAAAAAAAGAATTTGTTACTGATAATAATTACTTAAAGACTTTTTTGAAACTCAGCTCAATGCAAAAGTATTTGAAGACTTAAAATAAATATATTTGAAGTAACTATTATGTAAAATATTTTAAAATATAAGTTTATGAATAATAATTATGGAAGATTTGTATCATTTTCATCAGGAAAAATTATTATCAAAATTAAATAATAATTATTCTACATCTCTGATTTTTTTAAGACCACCCATTTTGTTTTATGAGCTTTTTATGGAAGGTGTTTTTTAAGTTTTCGTACATTTTTCCCATACAAAATTTCCAGAAGTATGCTTCAAAAAGTTTTATTTTTTTGTATCGGGAATATTTGTCAAAATGATGAAACTTAAATATCGATATTTCCAATTCTAATTAAGATATTCGAAGAAACTAAACGCTGTTTTCAAGGGTAATGAGTATGCTTTTAACTGGTTTAATCAAATTTGAGTGAAAGGTGATTACATAAAAGACATTAAGGAGGGAATAGAGCCAAAAAACGAGTCTTTTGCCTGTTTGGGCATGAATATCTCAGAAACTAGAACGAATTTGGAAATTCTGACTCCAGATTCAGGTTTATCACACTAAAATCCTTTAGAAAATTGTAATTTCATTTCAGGTATATAACTTTTTTGGAATGTGTTTTTTTATATGAAGATTTATGCTTAGAAAATACTTCAAAGGGCATATATGTATTTTTAATTTAAAAATGGTGTAGTGCTTTCCCTTTCCAAAATGATGACTGCATTTGATTTATATTTCAAAAATGCATACACTAATCAAAATTGAGCATTTTAGCTATAATAGTTAGGAAAATGCTGAAATTTCAAAAATACCGTAATATGGGAGGTGGGCGCATTTGTGTGTGGATTTTTTTCAAATTTTCACAGTTTACTAATTTCAACCAAAAAGGCTTAAATTCCGAGTTTCAAGATTCTAGCTCAATTGTATGGAGGTGCCCCCACTGTGCGTCGCCCGGATAAATCACCGTCGTATGTGAAATTTGGGCTGAATTGAGTTAATAATGCAGTTATACTAAGCTAATCAAGATCTTTCGAATGACGTTCTCCGTTTTTTGCTGTCTCTTTTAGTTTAAGAGATATTGAGCATTATTTTGTCGTATGTGCAAGGTCACAAGCGATTTCGTCTAATTTCTAATGTGCTTTTACTTGCTGTGAATTATTTAATTTATTTACTTTTATAAGAAATAAAATACAATGTTTAACTAATTTAAAAAGTCTTTAATTTAGTTCAAATTGGGAGCACATTTTGTCGTACGTTATAAACATTTCCTGCAAAACTGTTGCTAAAGGTAACATACGACCAAATTTCACTGAAGAAAATCCTTTATAAATTCCAAAATAATAAACAATACATAACAAAATTAAAATAATTTGAGAATTTTGTGGCCTAGTAGTGTTCTGCCAGACTTTGGAGAAAATCTAATGAGGTGTTTTGGAGAAATACAATTCCAAACTTCAAACCTCTTTCTCCAAAAGTCTTTAAATGCAACGACCTTAATTTATCCGGGCGACGAAATATAAGTACGTTATATATGTGTTCATATGTTAGTATGTATGTATATATCATGTTTGTAAATTTGCATGTACCATCTTAAAAATATTAGATTGCATTTTTTGAATTCTATATGTTATATACTGCATTCATATCGACGCTTCCAAACAATACTGTACTAAGTCGACTTAGTACGTTTTCCCGTTTTTTGGAGTTTCCAAGTATTACGTGTCTTAATTTAGACGCTGTCAAATCTTAGTATCAATCAGACAATCCAGTCAAAGGTTATAAGCAAAAGTCGAGATTTTTACAGAATAAAAACATTGAAAGCTTGGCATAAAACCACATAACAAGGTTTTATTTCTCTTATAGTTTTAAATAAAGCGTATCCTAACTTAGATGGTATCGAGTTTTGGTATTGACCTACAATTTGTATGGAAATTAAACGAGTTTCGGCACTGGATTCGTGCTCGACCGAAGATTGAGAGAGCGAATGCAGAAAAAAGAGCGAAACACGTTATGTGGAGACATGGTATAAACTTTGGGATCTTCCCATGCAAAACACAGTTTTCAGACTTAGTACAGTATTGTTTGGAAGCGTCGATATGTGTGCACATTAGGGTGGTCCCCAAATGTACGGAGTAAAGTGGTATACCATATTTCATCAACCTCACCCTCCAGGTTGATGCTAATATAGTCGAAGATACCACGTATAAGTTTTTGATTCGATCGGTGACGGTTAAGGGGTGTCGCAGAAGGTGCAAAATTCAGAAAACTATGGAGACTGAAAATAATTAAATTTAATTTTTTGTATATCAATGCCCAAAATAGATATTCCTGCACTCAAGAATACCAAATATAAATTTCGGTTCCGATCGGAGACGGTTAAGGGGTATCAAACAGGGTTCAAAGTTAATATTACCATATGAGAACCATGTAACACACCCCTTAACCGTCTCCGATCGAGACCAAAATGTATATTTGGTATTCTCGAGTACAGGACTATCGATTTTTTGCATTACATATAAAAAAAAACGTGATGTAATTTTTTTGGCGTATATGGTAATATAAACTTTGACCCTTCTGCGACATCCCTTAATAGACACGGATTGGGACCACAATTATTATTTAATATCTCTGAGTGCAGAACTATCTTTAGCGCGCATTAGATATATAAAAAAGGCAATTTAATTTTTTGAATAGCCAAACTTTGACCCCTATGCGACACCCCTTAACTATCTCCGATCGGGACCAAAATTTATATGTGAGATCTTCGACTGTGATGTTCCGATTCGGGGGGTGAGACCGCAGAAAATCTCTAATTTGATTTTAAGGACCACCCTCGTGTACATACATTGTGACAAAAATTCAACTTCTTTATACTTACCGTTTGCAAGTTTTCACTTAATTGCCACAAAAAAATTTTTTTTCGTGTATTTTTATAGAGCTATTGGCCAGTTTTATTTAATAAATACACATAAGTAAAGTAATTATTCGAAATAAACGGCCATGCAAAACAAACAAAACTTTTTTTCGTGTATAGCCTTCATGTAATTTTTTCATCCTGCCCACATTGTTGCCAATCTGAAGAGAATCAGAGCGTTCTCAGTTATTTGGCATTTTCTCGTCGGTTGAGATGATCAGTATGAATTTTTGAAATAAGTCAAACAGATTTGATCAAATAAAACAAATGGCGTTTTCTTTTCTACGAAAAAATGTTGCCCTCCTATATCCCAATTATCGAATTACGTATCCTGACTTTCTATAAAATGGCTGAATTTGTAGATAAGGGTGCCCTCTTACTTAGTTAGAAGCCAATATTTGGTGAAAGGACCAGACAAATTTACAAAATGGCTAAGAAAATCAAACAGGGCAACATTATTTCGAGAAAAGAAAACGCCAAAAAACATTAAACGAACATCAGCAAAGTCACCTTACGAGCGCTTTCACATTACTCGGTGCGGTATCGGATCAACTTTTTGGTTTTTACCAAAAGCTTACCGTCCACATGTACATATGTATGGTACTTTCACATTGGTGTTGCATTGGAGTGCGCTTAATTGGTATGAAAAGTTCATAAAAAAGTTAAAAGTTCATAAAAAAACTGTATCGTCCGCTCAATCGTTAGTAATATGGCCAAAGATATTGCACATAAATTTTGGTCCCGATTGGTGTCTGTTAAGAAATGGCGCATTGAGTTCAAAGTTCAGAAAACTCTATGAAGGGTCGAAAAATCAAAATATTTTTTTAATTACATATACATATAATACCCAAAATCAATACCTACTCAAGGATTACAAATATAAACTTTGGTCCCGATTGATGACGGTTTAGTCATCGTTCAGATTGCCAGAGAGAACTTAAAAACTTTGTGTCGCATGTGGTAACCTGAAGTTTTAAACAATTTTGGGCTAAAAATATAATTGTTTTACTTCACGGAAAAAACTACATATATTGATGTCACATCCATATACATACATACATATATCGATAATCCAGTCTGATCCATAAACTATGGTCGTCACATCCATATAATGGATGCCATATCCATATCTTATATTATAAATGTGAAATGGAAATTGTATTTAAACTCAGTTGGCGAGAAAACCGCTGAACGGATCCTAACGAAACTTTGCAAACCTAGGTATTTTCACCCGGTAATTACTATAGGCATATTTTTAATCTGATTAAAAGGTAGGGATGGGTACTTCCGATACAAAATTTTCCTGTTTTTCGTAATCTCTCTTGAAATATTTGTACTAGAATAATGAAAATTTGTGTGAAGGAATAATACATAATTATATACTCAACGGATAAACAATATAGGTAAATCAGGGATGGGCACTTTCCTCCCATACAAACTGGAACTTTCACAGCGAATATCTCTGGAAATATTCTTAGTGGGGTACTGAAAACTGTTGTGAAGGCATGTGAGATAACTATGTATTAAACGGGTAAAAACGCTAGGTCTTGGTAAAGTAGGGATGGGCACTTCCCATACAAACTGAAATTTTCACAGCGAATATCTCTGGAAATATTTGTACTAGAATACTGAAAATTTGTGCGAGGGAATATGAGGTAATTATATACTCAACGGATACAAATTTTATGTCTTGGTAAAGCAGTGATGGGCACCTTCAATACAAAGTGAAACTTTCACAGCGGAAATCTCTTGATATGATACCATAGTTTATGGATCAGACAGGATTATCCATATATATGGATGCGACGTCCATATAGTTTTCTCCGTGTACATATAAAAATAATTACAGTATGTATATGTATGTATATATTTATGTATGTACATACATATGTACATACATTTCGCCAATGGTTTTGACTAAATAAAAAATACTTTCTCTCGTTTTTCTCGTATTTGGATTTTTTCTACTTACAGAACGCAGAGCAAGAAAATGATTTGCAAGTGGAAAATTATAACAATAAGACTGAATGTTTAGCTTAACGGTCAAAACAGATTAATACAAACACTCACATGTGCGAAAGAGTTTTTGCTATTTTCAACCAATTAGATAAAATTTATAATAATTAAAAAAAAAAAAAAAAACTATAGTAAATGTGTACATTAATGAATATGAAAAAAAGGCAGTCGTTGTTTGTTATGAAAATTAATTAAATTAGGTGGCCGAATTCACAACATCACAAAGTACAGACTTATGCATGTATGTATGCATAAGTACATACATATGTACATTTATAGCGGTCATAGTACAATTGAAAAAAATTTACTCCAATGTATACCTAAGTACATACAAACATGCATTGTATTGTATGTATATAGTATATGTATTTAATTGTAAAGGATAAAATCCCGTTCATACATTTGTACATAAAATTGAAAATTTCCTATAACCTAAATTGTTTAATTCAAGGGAGGTTCGACTTATTTTTCCCTTTCTTACAAAAAATTAATGATACACTCAAAAAAAAAAAATCTCGGTCAAAGACATATTTTTCCTTATTTTCAGCACTCGTTCCAATACAAAATGTTCTTTGTTTTGAGTAAATTTTCTCAGAAATGTGAAAAAACATCCAACAAAATTGAAACAAATTCGATGCCATGGTGATTTGTATGAGAATTCAACTAATCAAAATTAAAGAAATCAAATCTTCAAAAGATGGACAACTTGGGAATGGAATGGCGCTTAACAAGTTATTCCTTATTTTGATGTATGAATTTCTTTTAGACAAGTATATGAAACACGTAAACAACTTTATAATCTTTTTAACATGTTTTAGGGAAAATTTACTCAAATCAAAGGAACATAGTGTTCAATATAGGGAAAATTTGTTATAACATATTATCAACAATGCAATGATGAAGTATCAGTTGGGCGAGCTAAACGAACTTCTTTATTTAAAGAAAGACCAAAACATACAGTATATTTGTATTATTTATTCATAATGTATACACTTAAAACGCAACTAAAGTTCATGTACCTTAAACAAGAGAAATTTAAACAAAGTTGCATACAACAAATACTAAGGAAGCCTAAGTTCGAGTGGAATCGAACATTAGATACTCAGCTGTATGCTTTTATTGTTTGTTTGCGTTTGATGGCAACACGGTGTATTTTATATGTATAAAGCGGGTGGCGCATAAAGTGGGCGTAGTCACGCTAACGTAGCTAATTGAAAAAAAAACACCATTCTACTTTTTAGATCTGTTATTTATATTAAATAGACCTTTCTAAAATTTTTTTTTAAATCCCTTGTGCTTTGAAGTGTTTCCCAGTTTGACAAAAAATTTTCAAATTTGAAAATTTTTTTTCAGTGTAATATAGTATTTTTACAGGTGATTTTGATACCTTTCTAACGGTATACAAATTTTTGAAATCGGTTGATTAGTTTACGCGTGATATCAAAATATAAGAAAGCCAAGAGATGCATTTACTTAAATAAATTAAAAAAAAATAATAAAAGGCTAGTTTAGTTTTCAGATATGTTATATATATTAAATAGACCTTTCTAAAAAAAGTCTTATTTATCAAAATGGGTTGATCTTTGAAGTGTTTTTTCAGTTTCAAATTTTATTTTGGAAAGCATTTTTTTAGTGTACTAGAACAAAAAAAAATTTTACAGTGTATTTTTTTGAAAGCTAATTTCCATACCTTTATAATGGTATGAAGATCTTTGAAATCGGTAAAGCCATTCCCTAGTAATCACACTTTAAAAGTACCTATTATCGTCATTTTTCGAATATTTTCGAATATTTCGATACCTTGCCAAGCCCACAATTTTTCGAAAATGCAATTTCTAAAAATGAGGTTGTGTTTGGGTAGGTAAGATGTACCTCTATGCAAAATTTCATCAAATTCTGAGGGGGTCGGGTTCAACGCATATTGGGTTTGATATGAAATTCATCATATGCGCATTATAAATGGGCCTAATAAAAACATTTTAACCGATATCTTTGTCAAATATTAAGATATATCGAGCCGTATTTAATGTTCACTGTCACTCGAACTTAGGCTTCCTTACTTGTTACATTTGTGTACTATCACTGAATGTCATACATATGTCCATTAGGGGGGGTCAATATGTACTGACGGAAAAAAACCTACTTTGTTTCGGCCAGAGATGCATTTTCTGGTCAATTCTGAACAAAAAAGTCCAAAGGAGCATAGTTCTCAAATTAAGTTTGACCTCCGCAATTTTGATTTTAGATAGTCATCCCTAAAAATCTTTTTTTACATTTGTTTAAAAAAATTAGTTTAAGATATGTCCTTAAATTAAATTTTGATATTTATTTGAGTTGAACCCAGCCGTCGGACGATACATCATCGTAAAATTTAATCAATTGGATTATTTTAAGGGTGACTATCTAAAATAAAAAATGCGCAGGGTCAAACATCATTTTAGAACTATGCTCCTTTCGTCTTTTTTTGTTCAGAATTGAAATGAAGCTGTGGCCCAAACAAAGTTGGAAAAAAAATGGACCCGCCCTAATATACATATATATATGTATACATACATAGTACATGCATACCCTGCAGGAAGAATACAATAGAAAAAAAAAATAATAATAATCAATTTGTATAAAACAGCAAGAAACCCATTTTTAGTTAAGTAGTTCCTTTGTCATGCAGGAATATCCAAAAAAACGTAAAATGTGCATTGACAAAAGCTTTCAAATGCCTGATGATATTTTTTGATGTGTAAACATCTTTGCTGTAGCTACGAGTGATTTCGAAAAACAGGTAAAGTTTACGCGTAAACGTAAATGACCTTTGTGTTAGTGCACTGCTGCGTCCGTGTGAATCGCTTGGCATTGTCAGTGGTAGGTAGGTAGATAGACATGTACTTAAAAATGCTTGCATGCATAGCCGTGCAAATGCAAATATCAACAACAACAGCAACGAAGCGAAGTGAAGTTGTTGTTGTTGTTGTTGTTTTCTGCAACAATGCGACAAATTAGAAAAACGATAGTCGCCTTTTAATCCATAGAAAACCAGGAAAAAAGGAATAAGGAAAAGGAAATAATATTTCGAAATAGTTTACACATTAATATTCATGAATACCAGTTATTCACGCTTTAATTTTTTTTTTAAATGAATGATGTTATATGTATTTTGGGATCAATTATTTTTCACCCAAAAAAGTTAGTTTATAGTTACCCTCTAAGTAATGCAAAAGTACACAGGACTGACTTTTTTATCGCCATTCCCAAATAAAAATAATTACATATCTAATACCTTTAAACGAGCAATTCTTGTATATATAATCAGGATATCGAAAACGGCTCCAACGATTTTCATGAAATTTGGTATACAGGGAGCTTCGGAGGAGAGCTCTCGAAAAATTTATTTTTTTTAATAACTTTTATCCCGGATCCCGAGGTATGGGTAAAAACGTGGACCCGGATGACCCTCGAATATCTCTGAGCGATATTGATATGAAATGAAAGGTCTTGATGGGGACATCAACTTAGAGCTCTTTTGATTGTGATGCCTAGGCCGGGTCTCCAGATATGAGTCTAAACGTAGGCCCGGTTGAACCTCGAATGTTTCTGAGCGATATTGGTATCGAATGAAAGGTTTTGATGAGGACTCTAACCTCTTATAATTGTGATGCCTAAGCCGGGTCTCCAGATATGGGTCTAAACGTGGAGCCGGTTGACCCTCGAATGTTTTTGAGCGATATTGGTATCGAATGAAATGTTTTGATGAGGTCTTCAACATAGAGCTCTTTTAATTGTGATGGCTTGGCTGGTTCTTCAAATATGGGTCAAAACGTGGACCCAGATAACTCTAGAATGTTTCTGAGCGATATTGGTATTAAATTAAAGGTCTTAATGGGGACTTGAACATAGATGACTCCGAAAATTGGGAATCATGGCTGCACTATAGAGATCTGGTTCCCTAAGTAAGGAGAATATGAAAAGGAAAAAGAAAGTCGAATGGAACAGAATGGGAATGGGAAAGGGTTGGGAAAGGGAGAAGGGAGAGGAAACCAAAATATAATGGGAGAGGGAAGGGGTGAGAGAGAGATTGGGAGAGTGGAAGGGAGAACGAATAGAAGGGTGAGAGAAAATAAGTGGTTAGGGAGAGCGATAAGGAAAGGAAAGGGAAAAGGAAAAGAAAAAGGAAACGGAGATGAAAGAGAAAGGCAAAAGAAAAGTAGTGGGAAAGGACATGAAGAGGTGAAGGTATCACTGCCAAGCGAGGCGGATTTACTTTAGTTCTGGATCTCACAAATGGCTTCAACAATTTTCATGAAATTTAGTATACAAGTGGTCTCCGGCGCAAACTTCTGAAAATTTTCATTTTTCCACAAAATTTTTTTATTTTAACTTTATATTTCGCTTGCGAGGACCTGCGAAAAAATGGCAGAGCGAGATAAGTTCGGTCATCCAGGTACTGTACAATTAAAAGTGACCACTAATGTCTTTGTAAACAGATGAAAGTCATGGCGGTTTCTTTTCTCGAAATAATGTTGCCCTTTTTGATTTTCTTAGCCATTTTGTAAGTTTGTCTGGTCGTTTCACCAAATATTGAACTCTAACTAAGTAAGAGGGCACCCTTATCTACAAGTTCAGCCATATTTTAGAAAGTCAGGATACGTAATTTGATAATTGGCATATAGGAGGGCAATATTTTTTCGTAGAAAAGAAAACGCCATCAGTTTTAAGTTAGATGCACTTCCTGCAGGGTACATATATATGTAGCTATGTATATGTACGAAAAGGTTTCGTAAAAGCAAAGCGGAAAAACAAAACTGTTTAATTTCTGCGTATGCTTTCCATTTGCAAATCGGTAATTGTAGAAAAGAAGTCGAACTGAGTTGGCTCAGGTTAAAGTTTTTAAGCAATGCAGAGAATGATGAACATTCGTTTGGCATTCTGTGTGATCAGACGTTTGTTGCTTTGATTCCTACATGGGTAATACATGGAAGGAAAAGTGGAAGAATCAACTTCTTCACTTATCCTTCAAACTAAATTTCAGTTTACACATCTATTCCTATGGGATTATACTCCCGTACAAAGTGGATATGAATGAAGTATTAAAAGATAATAAATTTCAAGTGTAAATGTTAAGAATGAAAAGAAAATTGTATTCAACTATAGGTATGTACACACATATATTCCTGAGCATTTTTGTACCTAAAACAATGATAATAGTATTAACAAAGGAAAAATTCTATAACTAAATAGAAATACGTACTCTACGTACTTAATTAATAATGGTAAAACTAAAAATAATATTACTGTGTTCTTTCATTGGTGATTTTTTTCCTCTACTAAAAATGTGTCTTTGCACTACATATGTATGTAACTAGGTATCTATATGTAAATGAGTATGTATGTATATGTACCGAAACGATGTTAAAAATATACATTTACAAATCAGTTTATTCTTATAAGAAACAAACAAAAAAGTACTTAATTTTGTATGTGATCAATTACCCGGAACAAACTACTACAAATAAAAACTGATTTTTTCTCAAATTTAAAAAGACTTTTGGCAAAAATCAAGATCTAATAGACTAATGGGTTTTAGCTGATGTACCGATATTTTGAGTGCATACATATATCAGATTTGTGTTATCCTTCTTTTATCACGAGAATAGTCGCTTGGCCAATTTGTTGTGTCTCTTTCATCCGAATTCACAAATAACATACCTACATGAGTAGATTGCAATATTGTCATAAAAGCTGAGAGCCATTCTTGTGAGAATAACAATAATCGTTGAATCGTCCCATTGATTTCACATGCTAAATATATATAAGCAAAATAATATATCGTCGCTGCGCCAACAAATTCAGGTATATGTTTTTTTTCGATTTTTTTTATTACATATTTATTTAGCGCTATCCGCTAGCCATATTTCTGCATTTCCCGTTTTCTGATATCCTTCTTTGGTTAGAAGTTATCAAACACAGCTATATGCTCTCAGTAGTAGAAATGCTCTGTAAAATCAGTTATACATACATCTACTTGCGTGTAATTGTTTTTTGTTTTCAGGTTATTTTTGTGTAAAAAAATTATTTAAAAAAAGCGTATGTGACCACTTTTCAAAATAGGAGGTGCACTGGTCAATTAAATAATGCAGTTCCAAGTTATCGCTAATTGCATCGGACCCTAGCGAAGAATTGTATACACATCTTTCACGATTGCTTACCCCCACTAGCAAATTTAAATAATTTGTAAAAAGAGCTATGTGCTGTAAAACGGCGCAAATGCTTCATTCGAAGTGGTTGGTCAAAAAAAGTAAAAAAAAAAATTGCACAAGTCTATTACATATGTGTAGTATCATTAGTTAACAATTCAAACTAGAAAAAATATTCTCTAGGATCACCAGAAAACGGTTTTTTTGGTCTCCCGAAAAGTTGCTGAAAAACGTATAGCTCTTTTTGTTGGCGCAGCGACGATATGTACCTAGTTATGTATATACATTAAAGTGGAGTGAAAATTTTTTTTTGGAAATTCAATTTGTCCCAAAGCCAGAACGGCACCTTTCTAGCCCAAAAATAAGCCTGTAAAATTTTATTGACCTACTCGCATGTTTAGAGGTGCCCCCAGCCCCACAAAGTTGAAAAAAAATAGCACGATCTGGTGCAAATGTGAAATTTCTAAAATTATAAAATCAAAAATCGAAGTATGAGGATTGATAAACATGGCTATGTTGAGTATTAAAGTGAATTTTTTTTTTTGGAAACAACAACAACAAAAGTTATTAAGGTCAAAATTTATATTATGCATTTTTTAAATCGCAATTCCTTAAAAACTTATGAACCGCTTTCGAATATTTTTATACCATTCGATAGGTATTTTGATTCCCTTTAATTTGATATGGCCGCTGTGGTGCAGTTGGTAGAGTGCTCGCCTGCTGTGTCAGAGGTCTCGGGTTCAAACCACGGTCCGAGCCAAACACCAAAAACAATTTTTCAATTAGTAAAAATCCATTTATTGGGTTTTTTAAGAGCAGCGGTCACCTCTCGGCAGTGGGCGGCATACCCTCCGAGAGTATTTCTGCCATGAAAAAGCTTCTCACAAAAAATGCATTCGCCGTTCGGAGCCGGCATAAAACTGTAGGTCCACCCAATTAGTAGGAAAAACAAAAAGGAGCACACCTCGAATTGGGAGAGAAGCTCGGCCATAAAACTCGTCAGAGTTATAATAGCGCCATTGTATTATTATTATTTAATTTGATATACATTTTATGTGAGTTCCATAATACCCCCTGCGGGGATAAACCCTCCCTTTTACCCCCCTTTCTTTTCATATATATAATGTATATCAAATTACGTGGCCGCTGTGGTGCAGTGGGTAGAGTGCTCGCCTGCTGTGTCAGAGGTCTCGGGTTCAAACCACGGTCCGAGCCAAACACCAAAACAATTTTTCAATTAGTAAAAATCCAATTATTGGGTTTTTTTTAAGAGCAGCGGTCACCTCTCGGCAGTGGGCGGCATACCTTCCGAGAGTATTTCTGCCATGAAAAAAGCTTCTCACAAAAAATGCATTCGCCGTTCGGAGCCGGCATAAAACTGTAGGTCCACCCAATTAGTAGGAAAAACAAAAAGGAGCACACCTCGAATTGGGAGAGAAGCTCGGCCATAAAACTCGTCAGAGTTATAATAGCGCCATTGTATTATTATATTATATCAAATTAAAGGGAATCAATATACCCATCGAATGGTATAAAAAGTATTCGAAGTCGGTTCAGTAGTTTTTAAGTAATTGTAATTTAAAAAATGCATAATATAAACTTTGACCTTTAATAACTTTTGTTGTTGTTGGTTCAAAAAAAAAAGTCACTTTAATACTCAGCTTAGCCATCTTTATCAATCCTCATACTTCGTTTTTTGATTTTATAATTTTCAAAATTATATGTTTGTACCAAATCGTGCTTATTGCATTCAACTTTGCGGGGCTGGGGGCAGTTCAAAACGTCATCCTATCGCCATACAATTTTGTGGGGTTCATTAACTCGTATAAAGGCAACTTTTCATTGCTGGTACGTTCAAAAAACAACAAAAAAGGAAATCTCCATATGCTTTCACTCCACCTTAATATACATACATATATACATACACTGATTTTTTATCTGAACCACCAAGTCACTCTACTCTTTATGCAGCACAAAAAAGTCTCGTCCACGTCAAGTTCAACAGCACCAAAACATTTCTAATTATCACAAATCTGTAAACATACATACAATCATACTTACATACTTATAAATTCATTTAAACTTTATAAAAAGCGCTTCAACGAGTTATTTTGCTTCTTAAATAAATATTTGTGTTAAAAAAGTTGTAAATATTTTCTATCACGAACAAACTCTTTTTGTTCATAATAAAATTCAGCAAATCGGAATTGCAAAGCAACTGAAGCTATGGAAAGACGCAGAAACGGATGCAGCGACGTGTAGTGAAGACCCCAACGGCTTGGTACAAAAAAGTAAGAGACGGCAGCCCGCTTATATTATTGGCGGTAATGCTGACAAAGGAGGCAACAGTAGGAGGGAGCTAGATGATGAGCCATCAGAATATGACGAATCTAGAGATGAAGTTTTTGACGTCATATCGCCGGGTCTCTGTGATACGGATTCAGACTATTTCGAACGGCCTCGACCAGCGCCTCGCTATACAAGCGATTCTGAAAATGATTACCGTCCATCTTCTAAGTGCAATTATGACCGATTGGGTAATATTTCTGGTCATAGCACGCCAGATCTATCTAGTTCCGCTTACGGCGGTCACCGAAAATCTGTAAGTTTCGATCTCAGCGGTGATGAGAGATCCAAATCCGATTATGAACGCTCGTACACGCCGAATGCTTATTCACGTCATTATGATTCGGAGCAAGAGTATGGCAGGGCACGCTCTTGTTTACCTCGGAAGGGTATTTTGCGTTCGGCTAGTCCATCATCATCGAACAACTCAACGCTGGAACATTATAAATGCCCCGATAAGTTACCGCCAATTGTGCCTACAGTAGCGCGCATCAAGGAAATCGATTCGCCTACAATTCAACATGTTCGCAGTTGTGATAGTGGTAGTGGCTACCAAAGTCCTCCCCCGCAGCCTGAAAAGGCGTTAGTACCTGAAGAAATTGAACGAGAGAATCCATTCCGTGAGGCATTCCTGGACACTACTAAAAATGATGAATATACCGAGTTGGCAAAAACCATGTCAAGGTGGCCGTCGGCGCTAAAATCGGCTCGGGAAAAATTTATCTTTGGCTCAAAGTCCACCGAGAGTTTGGTAGTCTCAGAGAATTTGGCAACAAGCGGCCCAAGTACGCCAAGTACCGTGGTTAGTGCACAGTCAAAGTCTACTGAAGATTTGGTTTCTTGTTCAAAAAGAGCTAAGCCAAAACGAACATCTCCACCTATCATGCCAAAACCGAAAACCAAAAAAGCCGAGCTAATGCACAATGTGGCACTGGATGATTTCCAGACATTCGATGTTGGTTATGGTGATTTTACAGTGTTCAAACATGACGCCGCCACAAACCGTATTCATGAAGTATGCTCACCTCCCCCACCTCCATTGATGTCAAAGGTTCCGTTAACTCCAACAGGTAGCAATAGCGCAAAGTTACCGGTGCGCATAAAAACACCTCGCAGTCCACGACCACGCGACAGTCCTCCTCCGCCGCCAATAAACTATGCCACGATGCCAACACCATCTACAACTGCACCGATAGATCGTGGCAATCGAAGTAATGAATCATGCTACATGGAGGAGCTTCCCCCCTTTACGACAACACCAACACCAACATTCACAACACCAGCAACAATAGAAGACAAAGTTCCACCTTCACGGCGACGTCCTTTCGAGTTTATACACGAAAATTCACCAGATCATATATTAGTTACCGTCGACGAACACCGTACAATTATGCTGCAGGAAAATGCAATTCGTAATCAGCTACGCAATTGTGGTGAAAATTGTCAAGTTACAGAACTGAGTGTACCGCACGAGAATGCGCCACTAGTCCCAAATTCTGCGAACATCAAATACCCGGTAAATCCATATATAGATAGCTCAGATGACAAATTTGAATTAATACTTCCTCCCCCACCACCCGATCACCTACTTTTCTCTGTTGTGACTCAATGCTCAACTGGTTGTGAGAGTAGTTCTCTTTGCGATAGAGAATCCGCAGTTATTAATACTTCTTGTATTTCTTCTATTGCTTCTTCTTCCTCTTTCAATATGAACATGCAGCCAAAATTGGATTTCTCACCATCAACCAAAACAAGAACATATACAGACATTCCATCCAACTACCCACTCCCACCAACACAATTATTCCCTGCAGCACAAATACTGCCAGTTCAGTACACTAAACTTCCTCAGCCCCAACAGCCAAATAACACGCACGTCATGGCTGGTCAGATGATTTCCACTAACGAAAACAGTTATTCTGATTCCCAACGTAACCAACCACTCCACACTATGGGTGGCCTAGTTCCCCTGTCACATACACAAATCACTACACCACCCAGCACAAAACAGCAAACATCCTTAGCTTCACAACCAACACCCATTTTTCTAACTAGCGGTGATACTTCAACGGCCAATGCCATCGGCTTATGTATAAACCCGAAGAATATTCATCAACAGACGCCTCAACCTCAAATATATCAGCGTGGATTATTGGTGAGTAAATCGTCGGCAACTCAATCAACACAAAAACCGTTGTTTGTTCAAAAATTAACTGGGAGTAGTAACAGCAACATTGTTAACACTTCGTTAGCATCTAACCATACCTCACACACAATAGGCAACGTGAGCAACGAAAATGGTGTGAAGCCAATAGCGGTTAACAATAATGTAACTACTTCCCCAACATTATCAACATCAGAAGCTATACTTTCATCTAAATTCCATTCCCCTCAAATAGAGCTTGTTGATACAACAACAAAATCACAAACTAATGGTGAAACTCCAGTTGCCTCCGACCTTTCCTTCTCCTCTGCACCTTCCACACCATCATATTCTTCAATGCGATTTCCCACAATTTTCGAAATAGTCGCTCAAAATTCAAATCTGACCATTCCCATATCAGAACATCCCATTCACATCAGCACAGGCGATTATCAAAACACGGTGCCCTCCCTTGATCTTTCCACATCTACCTTGGCGTCGATGGAATCGGAGTCAATGTCCTCCTTGCAGCGCACTCTCAATGCGGCCAGTTATTACGAAACGGCAGAGGAAATCTACTCGACTATCGAGGAAGAGGCCATCTATAGTAATACCTCATTCTTCGATTCGCGTCGTAGTAGTGACACCTCAGTGAATTGTCGGTCGTCAACATCAGCATTACCACCACCTCTACCTCCCAAACGACCACTTAAGCCAACACAATTGAAATTACGCAAAGCACCGGCTCCCCCAACAAGTGCGCGTCCGTTGGATTTACGTTCACAATCACAACCACAATTAGACATAACAGCATCACCACTGTCTAGACCGAAATTCACAGGTGTTGTGTTGCCGAGTGCGTCGTCACTGCTCACCGGTAAGGAGACAACAGTGTGATTCTCGTCGACCGGTAGGGATGGGGAAGTGGTGATGAATGAAACTCAGTTGATTGAGACGAATGGGCGTTTAGTGGTGTGTGAAACAGCAGGAACAGAAAAGTTAAAAATCATCTCCGTACGTCGCCTGTTAATCTGAGTACGCGTATGTAGGGGAGTGTGTGTGTTTTTTAGGATGTAGATGGCACGATTTGGAAGGTGTATAGCATTTAATTGTTTAAATTTCAGTTTGATTTGTTCCTCTGCTCTTAGTCACTGGATGATCTGGGTTTTACGTCAGATTTTTTTTTAGGTAAAGTTTACTAAAAACTAAATCGATTTACTTCGATTTCTTCTTCTGGCAAAGTAGGTAAACGAATACAAATTTACGTGTGTATGTACATATTTATACGAATTTTGGCTCATTATATCTAAACCTAACAGAGTTAGTGCAATGAGTGTATAAAGGGAACTAATGGAATTTGGCCTATAGTGCTTTTGATGGGGATATTCATACATACATACATATGTATATACTAGGAATGGGACTATTCGCATAAAAATTATTCGAATAAAAAATCCTTTAATCGAAAGGTATTCGTAATTCGAAAATATTTATTCGACTAATTAATTCGTATATTCGAATAAATACTATTAGAATAGTACTATTCGAATATCACTATTCGAATACCACTATTCGCGAATAGCTATTGAATATATGTATGTATACTTTTGCTTTTGTAAGTGCATACATATGTATGTACATTAGGGTGGGGCGATTTACTAACCTATATCGCGCCATCGAAATTTGGATTCCTCTCATTTTTCTGAGTAGAAAACTCTTCCACGACATATGTCTAAAATTAATTTTGATGTTCCGGAATTTGGTTTTTATGGACCAAGATGAATTTTTGAAAATAAATATTGGGCAAAAATCGACAAAAAAATATCCAGGCCAATGTGCACATCGAATTGAAGCAGAATTTTATGCTGAATCCAGATATGAAATCCAAATTAAAATCGGATGATCCGTTTTCGAGATATAGCCTGATTTCCGTTTATGGAGGCTGAATGCCCAAAATCGCATATTTTCGCGATTATCTCTTGTTGTGTACAATATATCTTAATTTTTTTTGTAAATTTCTTATAGATAAGTCAATACAATATATGAACAGTATTTTCAAAAATTAATTCATCTTTCGGTATAGGAAAACTAGAATGCTCTCTTTTTTCCTTGGCCCAAAATCGCGGTATGGGTTCTATATGTTATAGCCATCCGATACTGATGATTTTCGCCGACAGCGATCTGTGTCCAATAAGTGCTCCAAATCTAAAATTTCAGAATTTTAGCTGCAAAAATTGAAGAGTTATTCTTTAAAACGTAGACTTATGCTTCTGAAATTTGTTTTTTTCTTCCAGTAGTACGCTATGGCGTATGAGTAACCTTGAGTTTTTTTAGAGTTGAGTAAAGTAAAAAAAAACAAGTCCCAAACAGCATATGTCTACGTTTTAGGGTATAACTCTTCAACTTTTGCAGATAAAATTCTGAAATTTTGGATTTGGAGCATTTATTGTACACAGAGCGCTGTCGGCGAAAATCATCGGTATCGGATGACTATAACATAGATAACCCATATCGCGATTTTGGGCCAAGGAAAAAAGAGTGCATTCTAGTTTTCCTATACCGGAAGATAAATTAATATTTTAAAATACCGTTCATATATTGTATTGACTTATCATTAAGAAATTTGCAAAAAAAAATTAAGATATATTGTACACAACAAGAGATAATCGCGAAAATATGCGATTTTGGGCATTCAGCCTCCATAACCGGAAATCAGGCTATATCTCGAAAACGGATCATCCGATTTTAATTTAGATTTCATATCTGGATTCAGCATAAAATTCTGTTTCAATTCGATGTGCACATTGGCCTGGATATTTTTTTGTCGATTTTTGCCCAATTTTTATTTTAAAAAATTCGTCTTGGTCCATAAAAACCAAATTCCGGAACATAAAATTCGAATAGTATTATTTGAATAGTATTATTCGAATAGTACTATTCAAATTTTTTCCCACTAATGTTATTATTCGTTTATTCGAATAATAATTATTCGAATATTATTCCAAAAAAGTCCCACTACTAGTACATACATATACTTCTTGTCATGAAGGATTTGGCTGCTAAACTTTGTTATCGGTATGTAATCTACCATCCATTCATTCTGTCGCACCATCTAATAGCCTACCTGTTTTACATTTGCATTAGTCGATTTTTCTATTAAACGACCGTGAAAAGAACGCTCAACTTGCTAAACATTAATTTTAGGGCGTTTTCACATTACTCGGATCGACATTGTTTCCTTGGTAGTTTCAGCTCACTGAAACGAATCCGCGTTGCAATGTTTTTCACACTTGTGCGAATACTTTCGGTGCGTAATCGGCAGAAAATTAGAAAACAAACATCGAAATTTACAATATAAAATTTTAAAATTCAGCAAATCACTCAATAATAACAATAATGTCTTCTAGCGAAGACGAAGATATTATAGCTTGCTATATTTAAGTATAGTCGAAACGAGATTTTTACTGACTTTCTTCTTCTTATTTTATTACGCCGCAAAAATGCATACAGTAATACCATGTCTCCACATAACGTGTTTCGCTCTTTTTTTCTGCAATCGCTCTCTGAATCTTGTTTCGACCACAAAACGAGTGCCGAAACTCGCCAATTTCCATACAAATTTTTGAGAGCGAGTGAAGATTGAAACACTTGTTTCGTTCTCAATCCTATTGCTAAACGCGATGATATCGATGCCTTTTCTAATTTTGTATCGAAAATCTATCGAAATCTCACACAGGCCAAAACGAAAACGCAAAAATAAGCAAACATACAAACATTTAAGAAGAACAAGAAAGAGAAATGTTAAACTGAATCACGTCACGTGGAGACGGGTTATTTAGCGAGATGTTTCCCGAGATGTTTCTCTGGCGAATCAAGTTATGTGGAGACGGGCTTTAATGCCTCAAATTTTACTGACCGCGTTGCGGTATACCGAATTTAATCCGCTCCGATACATATGCTGGGTATACTTTCGGTAAAAATCAAAAATGTCGATCCGATGCCGCACCGAGTAATGTGAAAGCGCTCTTAGTTTTATATAAGCACTTTACGTTAGAGGGTTTCGGACGTATTCGAATTTTTGCCATTCACCAGCAGAGTTCGGTTGTGTTGAGGTAGTTGCCGGTAAAGTCCGCTGGTGAAGCCTCTGTATAAAAGAATACGATTGGTTGATATTTATGCTATTGGTTGATGTTTAAGCTACAATGTCTATTACTTGGTTGATGTTTATTCTACAAGCATATATCACAGTGGAATTTTCCTATTCACAATAGCTTCACTCTTTTATTTGGCAACACTGCTGTTCAGGTCGACTAACAGCTAAGCGCTTTCAGCTCTAGGCGCTTAACATAGCTAGCTGGCTTGGTTTTCGTTGTTGATTTCCATGTAGCTTTTCCTTATTCTCTAATCTAGCTAGTGTTTTTTTCGAACCCCTAAACGAAAAAAAAAAAATAATTTAACTCGAATTATGTATACATACATGCACTACATACATTGAAGTATTACAATTTTTATTAGTTTATTAGTTGAACAATCCAAACCCATTTCGCCGATGACAACCTTTCGTGGAAATATGCTCACGTCTGTGTAACCAATATTTAGTATGTACAAAACACGCTAATGTTTCTTCAGTTAAATTGTTGCATTTCATTTTTTAGAATTATATTTTACAAGAGTTATTACACATATCTATACATGCATATGTACAAAGATAGACTAGTTAGTTACACCTGTTTAACCCTAGCCCTCGCTCATTCATTATAGAATAGTTTAAATTTAGCTGAATATCTTATCAACCAAAATGAAGACAAAGCAATTTATGTATGTATAACCAATAAATTGTACATTCGTACGTATTGTCACATGCTGCTAAACCGCCTATTTGTATAATTCTAGATATACATATGTATGTACAAATATCACTTTTATGTACATACATACATATGTATGTATGTAGATTGCGTCTAAGTTGCCATCAGTTATCATCTAATTATTCTTTTAATAAATATTAGTTTAATTACCATTGGCTGCAATTGTTTTATTTTGTGTTGTCCCATATACATAAACACGATTAATACATATGTATATATGTATGCATATGTACATACAGTGCACTCGCGAAAACTCGAACACACGATAACTCGAACATTCGGAAACTTGAATTTTTTTTCTCCATTGACTACTTTAAAACTCGAACAACTATTTTCCTTTTTCATGGAAAAACATATGAGAAACTGTCATTTTGCATGTGCTGCAACGGCCGATATTAAAATTTTTGTCGTTATGGGCGTCTTTTGTTTCATTCTAAGGCGCCGCACTGACTAGGTTCTTGCTAATTACGGAACTTTTCTTTTAAATTGATTGATATTTGTCAGTGATACACGGGATTTTGCGCGGTTAAGATCAAATTTATTTGCGTTTTATAATGGGACGAAAACTAAATGCTTTGAGTTTAACAAAAAAGGCTGAAAAAATTAACCCGAGAAAGGTTAATGTGCTACAATCACTGCGCGAAAAGGCAGTATTGAATGCGGTAGAAAATAAGAAACATCAAACCAAGATCACTGCTTTTTTTTCTAATAATTTGTAAGCAACATTCATATTTGCTAACAGTTTTTATTAAATAAACTGGCATGAACTACAAAACATGAAACCAGAGAATCTCTTTGATTAACTATGCCATAAAAATGGACAGGGTATGAAAACTGTGAAAACTAATACGTACAAATATATTAAAAATACATAGCGTTCGAAAAGTCGAACATTTCGATAACTCGGACAGGGCTGGTTTTAATTAGTTCGATTTTTCGCGAGTGCACTGTATTTAATAACTAGAGGTTACCCGCGGGTTTCACACCACGTGCTTTTAAAAATATTAGCATATTGAGTTAGTCCAAAAAAGTTACATAGAAAAATATCATTCTTGACGTCAAAGATAGTTTTCTTATTTTTTTTTTTTTGTCCGTTGAGTACGTAATTATCTCACATGCCCTCACACCAATTTTCAATACCCTACTACAAATATTTCCAGAGATATTCGATGTGAAAATTTCAGTTTGTATGGGAGGTGCCCATCCCTGCTTTACCAAGACTCAAATTGAGTGGTAGTTAAATCTTGAAATTAACTACCACTCAATTTGAGTGGTAGTTAAATACATGATTTAACTCGATTTTCAACTACCACTCAACTTTAGTGTTGGTAGCAAAAGTGCACAGAATTCAGTCAAACCCCAAAAAATCTTATGGAAAAACTTACATACATACATATGTATATGTATGCGTATAACTTATACATATGTATGTACATTAAGTACACAAAATTCAAGGGAAGGACATGTGCATTACAATAGTAGTTGTAGATATTCAAGTTCATCTACTAGTGCGTTCTAGTTAAAGTTCTAGTTCACTTTCTAGTTCACCCCTATTTCAATTTCTAGTTCAACTCTAGTTCACTTTTGCCAATTTCAAAACTAACGACTCACATATACTCACATACATATGTATGTACATACATTTCACCACAAGCTGATGTGTTGATTAACTTCTCAATGATTCCACTGCCTAAATAGGTTTCGAGCACCAAATTTGAGTGGTAGTTAAATTCAATCAGGATTTAATTACCACTCAATTTGAGTGTTAGTTGAAAATGAGTGGTAGATGAAAAATGCCCATCCTTGACGGTAAGGACCCATTATAACATAAAAGCTTTTTTTGTCGCTTCGAAGCTGGACGGGTATTTGCTAGTACTTAATAATAATAAACCCGACGGTTACCCTCCTCCCGCCCTACCACCCGGTGGGCGCATCCACAAAACGTGCAAATTGTTTTTTATTTTTAATTTTTCCGAGGTGTTGAGTGGCAGGAGTTTGTTAAACGTCGAGTTCTTATGCTGCTCAGATACAGGAAAGAAATTCATCAGCTGATTAAACATACATAAGTATATGCATATTCTAGTGTCGGTCTTACTAAAGTAGTGAAAAGGGCTTTAGTTACGTAGGGGTCACAGATTATAATCCGGAAAGTGCCAAAATGTTCACTAAGAAATAGGTTATTAACACAAAATGTGAAAGCAGGAGGATATTTAATATTTCGTAAAAAAAGTACAAAAAAAATGAATTTCAAAAAAAAACTTAAAATTTTCATTAAAAAAAATCTTTTGATCGCTATAACTTCGCCACTTTAACGCTGCTTTATTCGAAAGGGTATTTCGTCCTCTCAAAACGAAATTAAATAACGCAAAAATCGAGACGATAATGGCGGAGATATTGACAGATGAGTAATCATACTTTTTTTCTTAGCTCAAAAACTGAAAAACAAAATACCTCGAAAACTGTTCTACTTTTGAACCATGTGATTACATACATATTTGGAATCAGCAGAAAATTCTATCTAGGTATCATGTATCAAATGTCGAAGATATTTTTTTTTTGTCGAGTAGTGTTATCATCGCTTACAATTTTGTGGGTCAATTGCAAGGAAGGATGGTAAGCATCTTCATGGAAAATAAGAGGGTCAGCACTATTAACAGAGCAGTTGGAAACGTCATTTACAAATATCAAATCGAGAACCTTTCCGAACTTGTTTTTAATAACGTTTACCTGATGAGGAGTGATATCAGACACTTCTTCTAAAAAGTCAATACAATTTGCCTTAGATGTAATTGGCACAATGTCATGGTTTTCAGTTTCCGGATTCTAGTTTTCGCTATCGCCAAAACTCCATCGCCAAAATTCGCCAAATTGATTTTAACAACTTTTAGCGATTTTTGCGATTCTATCATAAAAATGCGTGATAAAAAATCGCTACAAAAAGCTTTTGCACGCGTGCATAGCAAATGCAAATCTCGACATAGATACATTTACAAAATACTTCAAATCTTGTATAAAGTGTATTCTTAAGTAGTGCTTTTTTCAAGCTTTCGGACGCAAAATATACTTTGAAGTAAAAATAAACATACTTGCCTTTGTGATATTTTTCAAATTTTTTTGACAAAACACAGTTTTGGGTGCTCTTTCGGGCAGCGTTAATTTTTTTCCCAAAATCAAATGGATTCCTGAGTTTAAGTATATTAAACATTGGAATGTCCGAACGTATACACTTTTTTCTTCAGATAATTTTTTTTTGTTCCTTATAAAGCTATCTAGCAATGAATTCCGCTCAAAGGGCTATGAGGTGAAGGTTAAACCTCATGAAAGATGGTCAGAAATGGAAGGATTTCAAAAACAAAGAAAGATAGAGAAAAAATCTACCTATATGCGATGGCTTAAAGTAAAACAAATACCAGCCCTTCAAACATTACACAGTTTCTCATGCGAAAATGGACATCATATTACTGCCGGACGTACAGCGGCATCTAAGCAACGCAATATTTAAAATACCTTTGTTTATTCTTATTAAATTTTGCTAGTACCTACATCAGTTTTTTTATATTCATCGCTACTATACATTATTATACTCAGCTGTACTAGTACACAGAGTATTATAGTTTTAATCACATAACGGTGGATTGTAACAGAATGAAATAATCGAGATAGATATAGACTTATATATATCAAAATGATCAGGGTGAAAAGAGAAATCGATTGAGCCATGTCCGTCCGTCCGTCTGTCCGTCCGTCCGTCCGTCTGTAAACACTCTAACTCGCGCAAAAATTGAGATATTTTGATGAAATTTGAAATGCAAGTTGGTATCGATACTGGGACGGTTGGTATTGAAAATGGGCGAAATCGGACCATGACCACGCCCACTTTTCCTATATAGAAAAAATCGGAAATTTGGTATCTCAGCCACTAATATAGCTGGAGCGATGAAATTTCACCCACGTATTGAGCTCAGGCCCGTAGGAAGAAATTTGATGAAATTTTGGAAAATGGGCGGTGCCACGCCCACTTATTAAGGGTCAAACATGGAAAGTTTTATATGTCATAACTCAGAAACCATTGAAGATATATCGATGAAATTTGGTACGCGTGATTTACTTATTTAGGAAAACGTTTGGACGGAAAATAGTTAAAATCGGTTGACGGCCACGCCCACTTTTATATATTTGTATATAAAGTGACCTAATAAAAACATTTTAAGCCATATCTCTGTCAAATATAAAGATATGCCATTGAAATTTTATAGCAGAAGTCCAACTGCGGACAAAAAACGAAAAACACAAAAATTTTGGAAAATGGGCGTGGCACCGCCTCTTTTTAGAAACAGGAATATACGAGATTTCTGACCCCATAACTCGACAAATAATTTATATATAATGACTTTTATAACTTGTGTTAATAGAAACGCAAAAATTTAGTGAAATCGGTTATGACCACGCCTACTTCTTAACAAAGATATTTCTGGAACACCCTTTGGGAATTTGTAACGTGACATCTTTGTAATTAGAAGTTAAAAAGAATGAAATTTTGCACAAAGAATAATATTCATATGCTTAGTTGGATGACTGATAAAAAATTTTGAAAATGGGCGTGGCTACGCCCACTTTATGCAGCACTTGCTTTATATAAAGTACCTACACCGTGTTTCCATCAAACGCAAGCAAACAATGAAAGCATACAGCTGAGTATCTAATGTTCGATTCCACTCGAACTTAGGCTTCCTTACTTGTTTAGTATCGTTTTAGTGCTCAGAATGTGCAAGTAATGTAAATTTTGAATCAATGAGTTAATTGGAATAAAATATGTGCTCAACACTTGTTTTGTTATGAAAAAGTTATGTTTTGATTCATAGAAAATTTTGGAACGTCCGAACGGGAACGTCCGAACAAAATTAAAACCGATATTTCGCCAATAAAAAACGTCTACAGAAATATAACTTTAATGTAGTGACAGTCCTTGTATATTCCTCTGTTAGTCGTATATACATCATTCGCAGAATTTTAACGAAATCATATGCAACCTCAAATACGAGGTACTTTTGAGGAACGTCCGAACGGCAATTTTAAATCCTTCTACAGTGGTAATGTGTCAACTGTAGAAAAAAAGTTTGATAGCTTTGGACAGAGGAGTACAAAGGCTACATATGACAAAAAAATACTCTGATCGAAAGTCTACTATAGGTCTTATACTGAAAATAATGTCGCAGCATGGAACATCCGTAACGCTGGAAACACCCATATTAATTTTCTTTTTAAAATACTTCATCGCATTAATAATATTCATAATTATAAAAAAATGCAGAATTTTAACTCAAAAAAGGATAATAAATGAGCAAAAATACACACTACTTCCGCAAAAATATTTCTGCATATTTGCTTTGGAAGTCGCAAAATTTCAACGAAACGTTCTTCTGCAATTGATAATGGGGCTGTGGACTCCCGCAAAAGTTTTCTTCTACTTTTCAAGCGATTTTTTTACTCTCGCTGAGAATATATAGACATGCAACATACTCATTTTGACCACATATTTTTTTTATCTCAATATTATATTTTCTAATCAATATAAAATATGGTGGAACCGCTCCAATATGTATACAAACTTTGAGATTTTTCTTCCACTACAATAACCAAGCAACTCTACAAAGGTAGGTTCGGTGGCGAATTCAGAAACTACTTTTTTTTATTTACCAAGGTGGAGTGTAATAGCAAAATCAAAGCGAATTCATATCATAGCCAATAGGAATGGGCGAATCCTAAGCGAATTCTGATTTTAACCAAGGCGAAATATCATTTTGACATTGCACTCTATCAATTACAACAGCGTTGGGCAAAGTAGCTCCTGGTAGCATTTTGCACTTAGGAGCCGACTTTGCACATTTGGGTGATGGTGAGGGACGCAACCAAGTGCAGCATAAGGGGAGAAGAACTGAGGAAGAACTCACTAACACATAAGCAAGATTGAGAACGAGAGAGTATGTCTCCGCCTGTATTCGTGGCAGTGATGGAAAATGAAAGTTTCCAATTGTGTCAAATTTGTACAAAAAGTAGTGAATTTTTGAATTTCATTGTGCAATCAATTTGAAAATCGTCAGTTGGTACCATTACCTTGATAAAATAAGTTTACAGCACATATTGTATAATAAGGATCTCATACAAGACCATTCTTACGCATATTTGTGCGTCCTACTTTTATGAAGATTACTTTATAATAAAGTTTATATGCCTTCATAATAAAAAAACAACCGTCTGTTTACTATGAAGCAAACAAAAATGGCATTGTAATCGAAAAATATTTATAACCTGAATTGAGTTTTGCAGAATAGTGCGAAAATCAATTGATTATACATAAGTGCCTTGCTACTTCCCAAATAACCGAAAACTGCATAGGCACGAGTCATTTTCCATCACTGGTTCATGCCTGAGAGGCAGTGTGCAGCAGTGTTGCCGCAGCGTCAAACATTTTGGTATTACAAATTGGTACTTTCATGGGTTTTTCCTCGTATCACCTAAAAATTATTGAAAAAAATTAATTAAATGGAAGGCCAGCTTAGCACCTTTCATTTGGTACCAATATTGCTCAAAGTCTATCTGGGTCACTCTGGGTCCACATTTAGGCCCGTATCCCGAGAAGTTCCCACTTATTGAAATTCTATATACCCTATCATGTGCGTTAATACCACATGGATCTACTGCAAAAATTTTATAAAGATCGGTTGATTAGTTTGGGAGTATATAAAGGACAGACACACATTCTTTTTTGTATAACAGATTTTATTTAATATAAGAGAATTTATAAATGTAAGTTCTTGAATTTTGACATTGCTAAAATAATATAAAAATAAATTATCTATCTTCTATGAATCGAATGTGAGTGAGTTTCATAAACCAAATATTATTTCCACTAAAATAATATATGTATTTTAGGAGCGGCAACTCTGGGGGAAGAGCGCCGTTGTCAACAGGGAGGGTGTCATTGTTTAAGGATTGTATAATAAATGTGTTTTAGTACTCTTTTCTACAACAAATACTACTACAACTACTACTCTTAAAAACTAATACTTATGCTTTGCTACTATCAATACTAAAAATATATATATAGTTTGTAAATAAATCGATTTGCATGTAGAAATGAAATACGCACAAACTAAATGTATATTATAAAGTCGTTGCTACCTAAAAGTCGAAAAATTCAGTATTAATTACTTTTTTCGTAATTCTTTGCAAAAATTGTATTATTTTGTTTCCGTACAACGCAACACAGTATAAGAATTGTTGATCGTGGCTGAGAGTTCGTGGTTTTGGTTTTTGATTTTTAGTGTTTCCGCAGGCTTCTTGCGATGAACATGACGAGCGAGGGAATATACGCTGATTTTAATTGTTTTACATTCCCCTTATCACCGCAAAACAAATCAGCCCCTCTCCATCCTCTTGCTGGCTCCGAGGCTGCTGCAAGAGCCAAATTTTCGCCCATCACTGAATTACAATAACAAAATACATGGGAAATTTCTGAATTCGCCACCGAGCCTACCTGGTAATTCTGCCTTGACAACAGCGACGCCTGCGGCGGATAAAGGTATTACAATGTTTGTTGGAGATTTTTGGCGATATGCAATCCAGAATCGCATTTTAAAAAAATCGCCTAAAGTCCGGATAATTTTTGGCGATTACAATTTTGGCGATTTTTAGCGTTTTGGCGATGTCGAAATCTAGAATCCGTTTACAGTGCTCCATGTAAAGTGCGGAAGATTAAAGTCTCCCAATTAGTAGGAAAAACAAAAAGGAGCACACCTCGAATTGGGAGAGAAGCTCGGCCATAAAACTCGTCAGAGTTATAATAGCGCCATTGTATTATATTATAAGACTATGAAAGAATCTATGGGTGTCTTTTTTGACTCTACACTTTTCAGTAAGGAAACACTTTGAAGGTAAACGACGGAAGAAGGGGGAATGTAACAAACTGCTAGATAAATATACCTTTTGCCGGCTTTTATCCGAATGCAGAAAAACTCAATGGATTCCCTTGCAGATGTATTAATTTCTTCAAATGGAATAGATGAATGAACCGCAAGTAGTACTCCTCCACCAACCCTGTTCAAGCGATCATTTCTGTACACTCAGTATTCTTTACTAAAGATTTCAGAATTAAAAATATGAGGTTTAAGGCATGTTTCAGAAAAAAAAGGAAATGATTTGAAAGTTACAATTAAAATGAAAGCTTTCAAGTCTTCAACGGTTGTATTTTTATCAAATCTAGATACAACAAGTAAGGAAGACTAAGTTCGGGTGGAATCGAACATTAGATACTCAGCTGTATGCTTTCATTGTTTGTTTGTATTTCCATCAAATACATACGGTGTACCTTATATAAAGCGAGTGCTGCATAAAGTGGGGGTGGCCACGCCCATTTTCAACATTTTTATCAGTCATCCAACTAAGCATATGAATATTATTCTTTGTGCAAAATTTCATTCCTTTATGAATTCTAGTTACAAAGATGTCACGTTACAAATTCCCAAAGGGTGTTCCAGAAATATCTTTGATAAAAAGTAGGCGTGGTCATAAACCGATTTCTATAAATTTTTGCGTGTCTATTAACACAAGTTATAAAAGTGTATAAACCAAGCTTCGTCATAATATCTGAATTATTTGTCGAGTTATAGGCTCAGAAATCTCGTATATTCCTACTTCTAAAAAGAGGCGGTGCCGCGCCCATTTTTCAAAATTTTTGTGTTTTTCGTTTTATGTCCGCAGGTGGACTCCTGCCATAAAATTTCAATGATATATCTTTATATTTAAAAGAGATATCGCTTTAAATGTTTTTATTAGGTCACTTTATAATTCACATATATAAAAGTGGGCGTGGTCGTCCACCGATTTTGGCAATTTTTCGTCCAAACATTTGCCTAAGTAAGTAAATCACGCATACCAAATTTCATCGATATATCTGCTACGGTTTCAGAGTTATGACTCATAAAACTTTCAATGTTTGCCCCTTAATAAGTGGGCGTGGCACCGCCCATTTTGCAAAATTTCATCAAATTTCTTCATAAGGGCCTGAGCTCAATACATGGGTAAAATTTTATCACTCCAGCTACATATATTAGTGACTGAGATACCAAATTTCCGATTTTTTCTATATAGGAAAAGTGGGCGTGGTCATGGTCCGATTTCGCCCATTTTCAATACCAACCGTTCCAGTCTCGATACCAACTTACATTCCAAATTTCATCAAAATATCTCTGATTAATGCTAACCGGAGGACAAAGGTCCGGCTAAGCTATGGACTGCATTATCGACCACATGTTAAATACGTGGTTTGATGAAGTCGATAATGATGTTTAACCGAACTTTAGCGTTAATCAGAGGTTGAGTAAACGGCCCTTAAAATAAATCTTAATTTGGAATAAAATCTAAACCTTAAAACCTTTTAAATCTTTCAAAGTTTATTTTTTAGCAATTTTTTTCGTGTACAAACTGAAAACGTTCATAGACGAAATTATAAATGAACAAATATACACAGCTTCGGACACACTGTTTGAACCACTCAAGCTAATATACCTACCAAAAAAAGGACAACAAATCGCTAGCTTAGAGTGCAAACTGTGTAAGTCCATTTATATGAAAAAGTGTATTTTTATGTAGAACGCTAGAAAAATCAAATACGCACCGCGCTAAACAAGTCTGTGACTCTTGTCATATTTCTACTCGTTGTTATTCAGTGATACGCAAATTGTGTAAGTCCAAAAATCGAAGAAAATTGTGTAGGTCCAAAATATTTACATGAACGGAAATTTTTTTTTTCATTTCGAAATTTTTTAATTTTTTGTTTTTCGTCTCTCCTAAAAAGTTTAAAAAAGGACTTACACAATTTGCACTCTAAGCTAGCGAAATATACTAATGACAGAAATAAAACTTTACAAAAGAAAACAATAACAGATTTTTACCTACCAGTTAGGGATTCCAATTTTTCTGATTTTTACGATCCAGGGATTTTCGAAATTTTTTTTAATAATTCCGGGAGCCCGGAATTTATCCTGGGATTTGGACTTTAATTACAAAGGCCGACAAAATTTCCAAAAAATTTTCTAACTCAAATAAAAAAAAGGATTTCGGTGCGCTGATTCTGGCTCTGAAGTCGGATTTTCGGTCGTGTAGGTTTTGAGATATTCATGTCCAAAGAGACGAAAAATGCGATTTTTTGCTAATCTGTTAAATTACTTACTTTCATTAAAAGATTATTGCAGCTATTGAAAGAACGATCATTTCTCTTGAAAACAGCGCTTTGCTTTTTCGGGTATCTTATACAGATATCTACATTGTCTTCAAAAAAATGATCGTGCTTTCAATAGATGTAATCAGTTTTTAATGAAAGTGAATAATTTTAAAAATATTGAGGAGTGAATATGTTTCTGATTTTAAGACAGTCGAATCTGAAATTTCTTTAAAAAAAATTCGATTTTTTCCAATTTTTTTCATTTTTTTTGCCATTATAATCAAACTACTTGACCAATTTTTGAGTGTGATGGCAAAAAATGTTTGTTGAAGCTCCCTCTACCAGATGTCAAATTTTCACGGTGTCCAATAAAACTTTTTGATGCACTTAAATGAATACAATGTCTTGCACATATGGCTTTTTCTACATTTTTACCGATATCTCAAAAACTGGGTCTGCCACAAAAAATGGAGGAATTCGGAATCAGCGTAAAATTTCACTTTAGAAAAGTATTATTTTATTCTTGGTGATTTTTTTGTTGAGTAGTGTTATTAATCGTAATGATTACCGGTTTTTTTCGGATATAGTTTTTATTGTATCATTCTTGGAGAATATGAAATTTTTATAAAATCTATGTTGGAAAATAATTAGAGCTCTAGATACCCGGGTATCGAACAGTTTGAATTGGTCGTTTTTGTTTGAAGCCCGTTTGTTGTTCAAATGCCCGTACAAACCATAGTTTATATCTATAAGTTGCGACACTCTTTGACATGTTGTGCCTGTCACCCTGCAGTGCTGTGCAAAAGTTACAGAAAAAAAATTCAAATGAATTTTGAAATCTTTAAATCTTTAAAATTATTGTGTGAATTGAATTTCTAATGCTATATTTGTAGCGATAATAACAAAAAATTAACATATTTTTGAGTTTTAATTGATTTTATTAGGAATTTTTGCTATTTTCTTGTGAAGATTTTACTACGTTTGAATACAACACTGTGGTCGATTCTTCTTCACATTTGGTTTATTTAGTTTCCCATTCTCCCATTGACACATAATGTGCCTGTCACTTTTTGCAACAACAATTCCCATGGTTGAAGTTTGTTTTGATGGGGATACAGTGAGTCACAGTGAAAGTGAGCCATTATTTATTCAGACATTTTTATTATTAAATATCTTTGTTAACAATTACTTGTTTCAACAACATGCCAGAAATGATGAAAAACAAAAGCAATGGTACAAACATTCGAGCATTCGAGCTTACAAACAAAAAAAATGTGTATCGAAAAAACAAAAATAAAAACAACTACATATGAAGAAGAAAAAAAATAATAAACAAAAGAAAAAAACAAACTTCAAAATTCCCGAATTGTTCAAATGCCCGTACAAACATACGGGTAATAAATAAACAAACGACTGTTCGAGCATTTGAACAACATTTGTTCGGGCTACTCGAAAATGTTCAAAAAAAAATCTGGAGCTCTAAAAATAATTAATGTCCAAATCCCGGGACACATCACGGGATCCTGGGATTTAAACAAATGTTTACACATCAAAAATGTTCACTTTAGACCGCGATATTACCTTCCCTGGGGAGTGTACCAAAAAACTGAATACGCCATTCGTATTAGCGGTTAATTTTTTCTTGTGCAAAATCATAACTTTTTCATACATATGTAAATCTAAACTTACCTTGAAATTCTTGTTTTTGGTATAGTAGCTCCATCCAGTTTTTGTAAAATTATCATTATTTATCTAGCTGAAAAAAAAAAACATATCCTTTCACTAGCATACAATAATTTTATATTTTTGTTTTTATTTTTTGTTGGTTAAACAGTCGCCTTCGCCTGAAAACATACAAATTACAAAAGTGCCTAAATCGGTTTCTGATAAGAAACGATTTTTCGAATCAGCCATGGAAGATCAACACAAGCCCACACAAAAGACAGGTAAGAAAATCGGTATTTTTTAATTTTTTGCAATTAAAATTTGGTGTTCATAATTACGAGGGTCACTGCTATAATATAATACAATGGCGCTATTATAACTCTGACGAGTTTTATGGCCGAGCTTCTCTCCAAATTCGAGGTGTGCTCCTTTTGTTTTTCCTACTAATTGGGTGGATCTACAGTTTTATGCCGACTCCGAACGGCGAATGCATTTTTGTGAGAATCTTTTTCATGGCAGAAATACACTCGGAGGGTATGCCGCCCACTGCCGAGAGGTGACCGCTGCTCTTAAAAAACCCAATAAAGAGTTCTACAATTATCATATTCGTAAAATTTGATGCTTTTCACCTATAACACTACCCGACAAAATTTCAAAAATTTTCTTATCCTCGACATTTGATACATGATTCCTATGTATGTAGAATTTTCTGCTGATTCCAAATAGTTATGTAATCAGATGGTTCAACAGTAGAACAGTTTTCGAGATATTTTGAAATTTCAGTTTTTGCCTCTCCTGCAAAACACAGTTTTCAGACTTAGTACAGTATTGTTTGGAAGCGTCGATATGTACCTGTACATACATATGTATGTATGCTTTATGCTGCGCTTTTCTTATCAGGACATTTCTATGCCTTTTCCTCAGTTCATATGTTTTGCACAATTTTATAATTTTCAGAAAGCGTATCGTTTATTGTAATTTTTAAAAACCTACTCGTTTGTAATTATGTACTTCTATCCAATATGTTTGTGTTTCTTTTTCTATCGTAAATAAATAGACAAAGTCTTTTCGTTTCTATCGAAAGACGAAGTTGAGAACCTAAAGCAAGAAGAAGAACGAAAAATGGCAACTCTTCGTCGTGATAAGAAGTCAAGACTATTGGATGAAGTAGCCGCAAATAGCGGCGATGAAAATGATGCTTCCAACAATTCAGCCTTAACCGCCACAACTGCTGCGTCCACCATCCAATCTTTTGTTGGCGACCAGCATCGTGATCCACCGTCGGACGTTGAAAATTATGAAAAGAATTGTGAATATGAAGATATACATATCGTAGATGACCAAAACCGTCACGCACTACGCGGTACACTAGCTGAACGGAATACTTTCGATTTTGAAGATATGAGGTAAGTGTATATACGTACATACAAACATACATATATACATATGTATACAAATGTATATTCGCTTTGTTAAATAGCTTTTAATGCTTTTGGTGAAAGTGGTTACCGTTAACGCTTCGCTTTTCACTTAATCAAAGATAAACTAATGCACATAAGTATGTACATAAAAATTATTTTCACGTTGTAATTAATATTTTTCGCATATAAAATGGATTTCACTAAGAAATATTAACTACTTTTGTATTTAATTATTATATATATATATATATATATTAATAACAATGCCGTTTCTCGGTGTCTGAGATTGTTTTTAGTTGCTATTAGCTCGAGTTTAATTGTGCTTTTTCTATGGATTCGGTCTGTAATTTTTTTTATTGTGGCTGTTCGTTATATCTGGATAATTTTTGTTCGGTATTATTTT
Organism: Urophora cardui; assembly: GCA_960531455.1. NCBI lineage: Eukaryota > Metazoa > Arthropoda > Insecta > Diptera > Tephritidae > Urophora > Urophora cardui. Next base: position 79,076,353 of record OY482672.1, on the reverse strand, counting down.
CCTTTGGTATACAATATTAAAGCCACATCGACGCTTTCGAGTGGCCTGAGGGACTAGTTTTGACAGACGCACAGACCGACAGACGGACATGGCTTAAACGACTGATCATATCGGTATACATTTTGGTGGGCCTATCACGCCCCCTTCTGGTGCTTTCATGAATCGTGTTTCGGCATAAAGTTATAATACCATTTCATTCTCATGAAAGGTATACAAATTTAAAGTGAACTACACCATTTCCAGATGGATTTTAGAAAGCGTCAACTGGATTTTAGAAATGGGAAATTGGATTTTACAATAGTAAACTGGATTTTAGAAAAGGAAGATTGGATTTTAGAATAGTCAACTGAATTTTAGAAAGAGAAAATGTCAACTGGATTTTAGAAAAAGGAAATTGGACTTTAGAAACTGTAAATTGAATTTTCGAAAATGTAGGTATATACCTAATTACGTATATGTACGTTATACTTTCATACGCAATAAAGAATTTCTATTCGAAAAATTCTCTGTAAAATTTACTTCACACACACATTCTGATCCAATCCATCCAATTTACGTTTTCTAAAATCCATTCCTAGAATCCAATTTTCCCTTTCTAAAATCCAATTGACATTTCAAAAATCCAATTCTCTCTTTCCAATATCCAATTTCCGTTTCTAAAATCCAGTTGACGATTTCTAAAAGAAATAATAAATCGTCCTGTTCATCGATACATCTATCCACTTTGGTGGTTCGTTTTTAGCGCTAAAAATATGTCCTTAAAATTTTTTTATGTACTTAATAAAAACATATACGGAATAGTAGGTTGTGTGCTCACCTTTCATGCAAGAGGTTCCAGGTTCAAACCCTGGCCCGAAAAAATATCAGAAAGTTCTAGATAAAATTAGAAGAAATTTTGTAATAAAAAAATTATTTTTATTAAAGGCACATTTTTATGTTTTTATAGGTACAAAGGACGAAATAAAAAATTAGAATACTTTTTGTAACAAACAATTATTTTTATTAAAGGTAAATTTTTATATTTTTATAGGTTTATTTTTTCTTTTTAACCACCAGAATCGTTAAAGCTCACAGTCGCTTCTTCAATTACACAGTGCATGCATATTTTTACATTTCTCCCATTCTCCTATTGGGCAAATTCACAAATTTTCACATGACAGCGCACAAATTACATTGAGATTGTCCAAATGCCGTAGTGCACCCACCTTCAATTTGCACCATGGGTGTATGTATGTTTGTGTTTACTACGTTACCTCATATCGACGCACGCCGAAAATTTACTGTCAAAAATTTCTCATGCCCATACGATTTGTATGGGAGTAACCGAAATTGAAGGACGTGCGTATGAAGCAAACTGGACTCCCAATTTTTGTTTTGCGTGACACTTGAAGCTGAGTATTGTGATTGTTTGCAAAAAAATTTACACTTGATATCGTAATCATGTGTTAGGGCCGATTTCATAATCAAATTAGAGGTTCCTTTAAAATCTAAAGGAGCCTTTTTATTTGCTGATCGAAAATACTTTAATTTTTGAAGATAAAAGTTTCTTTAAAGTTAATACCCAAAAACGGACATTAAAGGACAGAAAAGGAGCTTTAAGAGTTTCATTATGAAATTCCACAAAATATCGAGATTCTCTCGGATTTTCTATAATTTTGAATTTCTTTATCTGTATACGAACGCAAGTCAATTTCGGTTGAAAAATTTGCGTGCGGGCGTTAATTGGCGGCTTGCGTTTATATTAGGTAGCGCAGTTATTACCCAGCTGATTCGTGAAGCATTCAGCAAAATATTCATCCGTGAGACTGAGTTCATTTTGGTTAGTACGTCATCAACTACGTTATCGACGAGAAAGAAAATTTGCAAACATGCAAAAAATACGCGGCCCTTTATTTTTCTTCATTTAAAATAGTTTTTTAATATATTTCAGATTTATCGCACACAATCTTTAGTTTTTAGATAACCGGAAACGAAACTGGGTGAAAGAGAATTTATGTTACTACGTCACTAAATCAGCTGATTCTGTCAATTTTTTTTTTTTTCAATTAAACAAAGTTGTAATGCATTTCGTGTTTATCCAAGGTATAATAAACTTTAGTACATTGAGTTATAAAGCACTCATTCTTGAAAAGCAGGTTTAAAACTGTGCGGTTATTTGGAATTGCGTTGTCCGAATATCAACATTTTTGCATAAACGGATGGGGACGGACGCCTGGAATGTATTTTTGGTGAAATCTCATATTTGGCAAAAATGTTACTTACGCGGTATTGTATTTGGTCGATACGCGGTTTTGAACTTTAAACGACGATATGTAAATAGGACTGCAAGGGAAAAATAAGCATTTGCATATTTCCGGTTGCCCTAGTTATTAAATTTGTCCATAGCCCTTACTACTCGTGGGCACAATTAAATTCGAGTGATGCTGAATCTATATACAGTCTATATTTTCTCTCCAATCATTTTGTTTTCAAAGTATATACACTTACATATGTATGTGCACATCCTTTTCCTGTGCATTTTAACCTTTATCATTTTATTTACTTCCCATTTTTCCAGGAATCCACTTGAAGAAATTGAAGCAGTATTTAGAAGTTAACCTTAAAAAAAAAAAATAAAAAATAAAAAATAAAAACTATTAGATACATACTATATAGAAATACTCTCTGTTTTTATAACTCTAACACATTCATAAGCACCCACATATTTAACTGAAATAAATTTATAGCAAATAACTTATTGAACTGATTATGAAGAACAATAAAGAATATGACAACTTGTATCCGATATAACAAAAACAAAAAATATCAATTAAGTAAAACTTAGTAAATTACTGCCATTAATACGAAAATATGTATTTTTAATCCGTTTCTAGACTTTTATCTATTTGTGTATATGCACACTTGCACACATTTAATTTTAATATAGAATAATATGAATCTAAATCTGCTTAGAGGCAAACACATTGAAAGATATACTAAAGCACATTAGCAAATTGAATGGAATGGTTAAGAAATTTACTTACTGTTATAAAGCATTGTTAAATTATATTTTTCTTTAGAATTTTAAGCAATTATATATACACATGCTATGGTATTGTATGATTTTTTATTTTATCAAAATAACAGATACTTTCATAACTGCTTGCTTAATTATACTTAGGAATTTGCAAATATGAAATATCCATAAACAGAACACACATGTACATATGTATGTATGCAGGCCTGGGCGAAAAGGACCCCTTTTTAATCGATTACACATCGGATTACGTGTACAGTAATTGTAATTTCAAGTTTTCCAAAATTACGATTACATTAATCCTTATTTTGCAGTAATCATAGTTTCAATTTTTAAAATTGTAATTACAGTAATCCTTATTTTTGTAACGATGATTACGTTCACAGTAATCGTAATTAAAATTTTTTTTTTAATTACGCTTAGTGTAATCGTAATCATCTTGTAAACGTAATCCTTATAGCTCAGCTCCGTATTTATTTATATCTAAACTCAAACTCAGACCGCAGTGTACACTTTCTGCAAAAAATATGCGATTAATATCAATACTCGACAAATTAAGGTATTAAATTTCTTTTAAGCCGAAATAAAAAGGATCTCCGTAAATTTGGATTAAAAAAGCATTCCATTTGATACGACTGGATCAAAACGGCACCACTGCAACCCGTCTGTACGCTGTCTGTAAACACCCTAACTTGCGTGAAATTTGGTACACAGGTTCCTATCTAGAAGGGAACGGACCGAGACCACGCCTACTTTCCTTATATATGTACATAGCATATATCGATAAACACGTAAAGTGCGATTTCGGATCCCCTAACTCGTTTCATACATAAAATTGCGCGGTTTTTGGTGCAGCTCCATTCAATTTTTACAAAAGTGCATTTTTTTTCAATTTACTTAGACTAAAACAGCCTATTTTCATATGCATCTAATGTACATATGCACGTACATTTGGGGCACTCCAGAGTTGCTCATATTTGAATAGCATATTTTTGTATTTTGTACCGACAATTACCTGTCCTCTACCGTATTTTCTATTTTATGTATCACAACCCACCAAAAAATCTAAGCCTTATTTAAGAATTAATAACAGAAGATTTAAGGCCTTTCGAAATAAGGCATGAAAATTATAATTTGTATGGCGTGAGGCTTAAAATAAGGCTGATTTTCCTGTACTGATGTCATCAGGAATAAGGAGTACTCTCTCTCTCTCTCTCTCTGAGAGCACACCTTATTCCAAAGGCTTATCAGCCATGCGAAATAAGGCCTAGATAAGTATAAGACAGTTAGTAGTAGACAGAGTGAGTGCATAAGAGAAGCAGAGCTGCTAGCGTACTCCTTTTTTAGACCTGATTTGTCAACAATAAGAAAAACTTTTTTGCCGGGAAGTTATTATTATTATTATAGACATACATACATACTCAAACATATAATATACATATATTAACACAATTGATTGTTTCCGGTTTATTCTTAAGCTTATTTATTTATCGACACATTCTAAATACACACATACGCACTCTACTCACAAATTACACGATAAAAATGTTACATGTTAAGATTACTATTTATGTACATCTATGTATGTATGTATATAGATATGTACATATGATTTGATTCATATCAAAGACGCCCAAGTCCACGAACCGAATTTTTTTCATGCAATGCACTTAGATCGTATACGTTGATAGTTTAAGCAAGTCAGTACGCCTAAAGAACGTCAATTACCTTAGTAGAGGACATTTAATTGCAACTATTTTCCAAAGAAGTCTATGGAAAAAAATAACAAGAAACTCAATTTGTTTCCAATTAAATTTGATGAACTTAGTCGAATTTGATATGTATCGACTCATGTACAAAAATGGCATACATATGTACATACATAACTAAAAAAAACTTTGTTACAAAACGAATAAATAAAGATAAATAAAAGAAAAGAACTTATGCATTCATGCTTTCCTATTTATTTTAAAATTTTTTACATTTGGTGAAGGAATTTAATACTTTTTTCTTTAAACTCCGCACTGGTGAAGGCTCATAGTTCCCCTCTTCTGCTTAATGCTTTTACGATATTTGTTTACATATGTATGAAGTACACGCCGTTTTCTTTTCCGTAATATTGCAATAAGAAGACAATGAAAAGAATTACATATGTAGGTATTTAGAAATCTGCACTCTTTTCATTTTCGTATTGGTAAAACACTCGGGCATTAATTGCAATTTTCAAGAAATTATATTGATAATCATGACCTAAAGGACAAGCTAATGGTTAAGTTGGAAATGCCCAAATAAACGCAATTTCGAAGCACTATAAAGCAGTACGTGATTTTATTTGTTTCATTGGGATGGCATCATGTTATTCAAATAACTTGAGGCTGTTCTGTTTCTGTTTTGAAAATGAGAAGCCTAGACTTTTGGTTATTTTTTTTTATACTCAGCTGTACTAGTACACAGAGTATTATAGTTTTAATCACATAACGGTGGATTGTAACAGAGTGAAATAATCGAGATAGATATAGACTTATATATATCAAAATGATCAGGGTGAAAAGAGAAATCGATTTAGCCATGTCCGTCCGTCCGTCCGTCTGTCCGTCCGTCCGTCCGTCCGTCTGTAAACACTCTAACTCGCGCAAAAATTGAGATATTTTGATGAAATTTGAAATGCAAGTTGGTATCGAGACTGGGACGGTTGGTATTGAAAATGGGCGAAATCGGACCATGACCACGCCCACTTTTCCTATATAGAAATAATCGGAAAATTGGTATCTCAGTCACTAATATAGCTGGAGCGATGAAATTTTACCCACGTGTTGAGCTCAGGCCCCTAGGAAGAAATTTGATGAAATTTTGGAAAATGGGCGGTGCCACGCCCACTTATTAAGGGTCAAACCTTGAGAGTTTTATATGTCATAACTCAGAAACCATTGAAGATATATCGACAAAATTTGGTACGCGTGATTTACTTACTTAGGCATACGTTTGGACGGAAAATAGTTAAAATCGGTTGACGGCCACGCCCACTTTTATATATGTATATTACAAAGTGACCTAATAAAAACATTTTAAGCGATATCTCTGTCAAATATAAATATCTATCATTGAAATTTTGTCGCGTGAGTCCAACTGCGGACATAAAACGAAAAACACAAAAATTTTGGAAAATGGGCGGTGTCACGCCCACTTATTAAGGGGCAAACATTGAAAGTTTTATGAGTCATAAATCAGAAACCGTTGAAGATATATCGATGAAATTTGGTACGCGTGATATACTTACTTAGTCAAATATTTGGACGAAAAATTTCCGAAATCGGTTGAGGGCCACGCCCACTTTTATATATGGGTCTTATAAAGTGACCTAATAAAAACATTTTAAGCGATATCTCTGTCAAATATAAAGATATATCATTGAAATTTTATAGCAGGAGTCCAACTGCGGACATAAAACGAAAAACACAAAAATTTTGGAAAATGGGCGTGGCACCGCCTTTTTTTATAAACAGGAATATACGAGATTTCTGAGCCCATAACTCGACAAATAATTTAAATATAATGACGAAACTTGGTGTGTGCACTTTCATTACTTGTGGTAATACACGCTCAAAATTTTAGCGAAATCGGTTGACGACCACGCCCACTTTTATATATGAGAACTATAAAGGGGCCTAATAAAAACATTTTAAGCGATATCTTTGTCAAATATAAAGATAATTCATTGAAATAATAATTCACACAAATAATTGAGATATTATGACGAAACTTGGTTTATACACTTTTATAACTTGTGTTAATAGCCACGCAAAAATTTATTGAAATCGGTTTATGACCACGCCTACTTTTTAACAAAGATATTTCTGGAACACCCTTTTGGAATTTGTAACGTGACATCTTTGTAACTAGAAGTCATAAAGGAATGAAATTTTGCACAAAGTATAATATTGATATGCTTAGTTGGATGACTGATAAAAATTTAGAAAATGGGCGTGACTACGCCCACTTTATGCAGCACTCGCTTTATATTAAGTGCACCGTGTTTCCATCAAAAGCAAACAAACAATGAAAGCATACAGCTGAGTATCTAATGTTCGATTCCACTCGAACTTAGGCTTCCTTACTTGTTTTTATTAAGAAAGTCCCACACTAATTTTTTCACTTGTTGTGGGGAGGATCGTAGATATGTATATGTGCGTACATACATAGTTTCTAACGTGTCAGACAAGTTGATTTAAGATCTAAAAACCAGGGACCCAAACAGTTATAACTTTTAAAATAAAAGTCCTTGCAAAACAGTTATTTTTGGACTTTTTAATATATTTGAAACAAAAAAAAGTTATATCCGGAGTTTTATTTTTTAAGTCCAAAAATAACTGTTATATCCGGACTTTTATTTTTTAAGTCCGAGAATAAAAGTTAAATCCGGACTTTTATTTTTTCCGGCCAAAATAAAAGTCCTTCTTAATAAAAAACGAACGGCTTATGCGATTGGAATAAAATTGGTACCAATCGATTCGTATTGATTTCCAGAATCCAAAATGTATACTTCTCTAACATTATATATTACTAATACTACGAATTTAGCATAAACAGACATACATCTATTTTCTCATATGGGCATGAATAAGTGATCTTCGTGTCAAGATAACTCGGAAACTAGATCCGACACAGAAAAATGCAAATGATATTCGGAATTAGGAATGAAATTTACTTTAGAAAAGTCTTAGGGGCCTATTACGAATTAATACGATACACGCTAAACGCTTGCAGTCGGGTATTTCGTATTACGAAATAATTTCTATCGTGTGAAACCCGATAGCCTGTAATGGAAATAAAGTTAACGCATAATTAATTGAACCCTAAACAAATGTCATTCACGATAGTGCACCTAGCGGGCGTGTGGAATTCATAATATGGAAACTCATTTTATACGATACGCTTGCAAGCGGCCGACAGCTATCGTATGACAATCCATAATAAGGGGGTTATTTCGTTCTTCGTGGCCAAAGTTGATCAAAAAGTGTTGATTTAAAATAGCAAAAAAATGTAATCCGGACTTTTATTTTCCATGTCCGAGAATAAAAGTCCTTTCTAATAAAAAACGAACAGCTTATGCGATTGGAACAAGATTGGCACCAATCAATTCGTATTGATCTCCAGAATCCATAAATGTATACTTCTTTAACATTATGTATTACTAATACTACGAATTTAGCATAAAAACACACACAACTATTTCCTCATATACTATGCATACCAAGTGGCAAAATGCATGCAACTGGTGTTGATCAAAAAGAACTTTGGCCACGAGGAACGAAATAAGACTTTTCTAAAGTAAATTTCATTCCTAATTCCGAATATCATTTCCATTTTTCTGTGTCGGATCTAGTTTCCGAGTTATCCTGACATGAAGATTACTTATTCATCCCCATATGAGAAAATAGATGTATGTCTGTTTATGCTAAATTCGTAGTATTAGTAATATATAATGTTGAAGAAGTATACATTTTTGGACTCTGGAAATCAATACGAATTGATTGGTACCAATTTTATTCCAATCGCATAAGCCGTTCGTTTTTTATTAAGAAGGACTTTTATTTTGGCCGGAAAAAATAAAAGTCCGGATTTAACTTTTATTCTCGGACTTAAAAAATAAAAGTCCGGATATAACAGTTATTCTTGGACTTAAAAAATAAAAGTCCGGATTTAACAGTTATAAGAGGACTTTTTCCCAAAAAGTTAGAAAAATAAAAAGGATGCATGATTGATCCTGTAAAGGTCCTGGAAGTCATTTTGGTGTCATGGGTGTTCACTTAGCATCATTTTTTGGCCCGGACTTTTTTGACCTCCGAAAAAAAAATAACTGTTAAAATGGGTCCCTGCTAAAAACATGTATCATTTCGTTAGAGAGAAATTTTCGCAGCATTGTTCCTTTGAAATGCGCATAAAATTCTAAGAAAGGTCTTATAGAGATTTTATGGAAAATTTAATCTAAATACGCCTCTTTTATTAAAACAAACTTTTGAAGATGTTCAAACTCGAAATTCATTTTAGATGTACGCTGAAAATGTTATTTAGAATACGAATTCCCTAAAAAATGTTTTGCAAAAAAGTTCACTCACCCTAATTTACATACATACATATCACTCATTAATCATACATACACACATAAACATATGGCTAATATTATTGGATGTGATTAACCTCAAAATACCGACGTTTGCATACATATATTAGTTTCCATTAAAACTCTTTGAATAAATAATGAATGCTTTGGTTGGATTTTAATTCGTATATTAAAAATAATTGAATGTCACCATCAACACCATAAATTATTTGCCTTCATCCATTGTCTAAAAAAAAAACTGCACCGCAAACGTAACCACAAAAAAATATCCACGCAACCTTGTTCTAACGTTTATAAACATTTTGACACGAATTCAATTAAATTCCAAATTAAAAATATTATTCAAATGCACAATACCAAAAAAAGGACCAAATCATCAACAACAACACCAGCACCACAGTCACAAACATTGATGACGTCGATTTCCCAATCAGGAGTAGATCTGCGGGCGATAAAATCAAAGAAAGAAAGACCAAAACCAAAGAAACAGAAAAAGGCGAGTACAAACACGAAAATAATTCCACATAATGAGGTGACGATTAAATCGCCCATAGAGGAAATCGTTTCCCAAGGAACTGCCGAACCGTCAGTATCTGTGGCCTCATCACCACCGACACTAACAAATTTGCCGCTAAAGGCACAAGTAGGGTCCATATTAATAAACCAACAAATATCACAACAACCACAGCACAAGAGCGCATTCAAATCAACGGCAATGGTCAAGTCCTTGAATAAACCACGCAAACTAACCGCAAAAGCAGCGGCAGCAACTACCCCAACTGCAACTGCGCCAATAGTACAATCGTTCAAGCCTCAAGTAGAAGTTGCTCCAACGTCACCACAATTATTAACATTTTCACAAAATCTGACACCTGCCCCAGGACCACGCACAACAGCCCAGCAACTTAGGGCCACTGTAGCACAGTTTGTGGATGCCGAGCGACGGCAACATATAGCAGACACCAGCAACGATTATAAGGATGCTGAAGACACAGCGAGTAGCATTGAAAGTGTTATTGCTGTTGAATCGACGGTGGCGGCGGGAACGGGCACAACGATGCCGGCCAAACTAAATCAGAAGCCGTCGCTTCTGCCAAAGCCAAAAGTCAAAGTTGTAATGCCACCTGCACTGCTGCTAAGGCAGCAAAAACAAAAATATGAAGAGCCACATGAATCATCGCCACCAACCCCATCTTCTAGCCGCATTCCCATTCGCACGGCAAATGCCGAGAGGCGCGCATTAAACACGCCTGCTGCAGGAACAGGAGTGGCAGGGACGTATGTTGAAGTGGAAGATGTTGCTATTGTTGTGGGCGCCGATGACGAAGGGGTATATAATGCAATTCAAAGCGAGCACTACCAGTCACAAGCTAATATACCAACGAAGAGTAAATCAGTGATTAAGTAAGTTTAGTTTAAGGCCAGTTTGAGGGTAAATACCACAATTCCTTGGAAAAATTAATACATTCTTGGGATCTATAGAAAAGTATTTTAGGTTAACAAAAAATTGGTTAGGTTTGGTTTTCACATTATGTGATCCAATTACTGACGGGATGGGAAGAATATCGAGGGTTGGGTTATAGGTTATAGGAGTCCATACACTCAGGGGAAAAAAATTATAAAACCATATGAAAACGTGCTTAAAATGGGCAAAAACGTATTTAAAAGTGATGTAAAAATGCATACCAACATTGGGTACATTCAGAAGGCGCAACGGTGGAGCACAACTGTTGTGTAGATATCAGTAATCGGAAAGTGATACAATTTTCGCCTTCTGAACGAGCTGATACATTAAATAAACAAATTAGTATTTTAATTATCCCCAACGTAATTGCCAATAATTTCGCGGCTTTGAAACATTTTTATTACATTCCAAAATTCATAAACACTATTTATATTTTTGTACATATGTCAAAATCGTAAGCTCAACATGTTGTGTAAAGTGAGCGTAAAAAATTTATGATGGAAAAAAGTCTCCAAAATCACAACATGTTGTGTTGATCAGAAATACTCAACGTTACGTTCAGAAGATAAAACACAACAGTTGCGCAACTGTTGCGCCACGGTTGCGCCTTCTGAACGTAGCCATTTTTATTTTAAAAATGTTCATTTTTATTTTAATCACTATGAGAAAAAAAAAAACGCTGCAGTGCTCTCTATATCATTTTCTCTTCCGGATTCGAAATTGTATCCAACGGCATTCATTCTTTTCATCTCTCAATCCGAGTCCCAACTACAAAAATATAGCCTCCGCTTGTTTTCCTCCTCTTTTCTACTTCGCCTTAACTGTTTGCTATCTTTATTTCTTTTTCTCCTTATTCTCCTTTTTGTTCTTTATTTTATATTCTCCTCCGGATTCTTCTCCTGTAATTCAATCCAATGCCATCACATGGTGGAACATTAAACATTATATTGAATTGTAGTAACTTATTTATATTTCCCTTTTCCTAAAAAAGAATCCATGAATTATATGAATCATTGTAAAAACAAAATTTAAAAAAATCGATTCTCATTATTGTTTTTGTTGGATTTCTCACAAAAAAATTTTGAACAAAGAGCGAGTTTTTGAATCAGCATTCATTTTTATTTTTAATTTAAGTAGGTATGTTTCTTTTTAAATCCAAAATGCATTTTTACTTCAAAAATTTCATTCTTAATTCAAAAATTTCATTTTTAATTTAAAAATTTTTTCAATTTTTCTTAATTATAAACTGGCCAATAGCTCATATAAAATTCACATAAAAATGGTTTGGTTTAAAACGTGCATTATGAAAACAAAAATTTTAATTTTGATTTTAAAATGCTGTTTTTCTCTGAGTGTAGAAACTTATCAGCTTAAAGTCTTTATGAGAACGCTAATCCCGATTAACTAGATTCGATATTTATTAAAGTTGTTGAACCAACTCTTTTTTATTCATTGATCTAATTTTCCATTTAGTTTTGCTCTTTATTTCAAATCCATGTAACTTCTCTCTCAAAAATACATTCCAGAGAAACATTGAATAAAGTATTTTCGTTTAAAGGTTTTAGCAATTATTTACTTACCATTCGCTAGGCTACTTGAATGTAGTTTTTACTATGCGATTATCACTAGCTGTAGTTAGGCACTCGCAAATAGGCCAAGCGATCTTTATTATGTTGAGAAATTATTAAACAATGCACGCGATTCGTCATCTGAACACCTGATTCCTTTGTAAAGCGCTCTATTTTTGTTATAAATTAAATTCTTTATTTAATCATGTACCTATATTATTTACTTGTATGTATATTGTGTTCATAGCCATGTGTACATATTTTTGCACATAAATATCGGTGTATGGTGTATTATAATATTTTATGTATGTATGTATACATATATGTATTTATACATGAAAATAGGAAAGGAAATGTCTTGTTTCCCACACAACACTTTTTGTAGTCTTCTACGAGCTTTCGTGTAAAAACTAAAACTATGGTAAATCAATCTAGCACAACACCTACATATACACATACATGCATACATGCGTGCATTTGTACGTTTTATTTTTAGCAATCTTTACACAAATTTAATTTTGTTTTGAATTTTCTCTTTTAAAGTGCTGAGAAACGTGCATCCTGGCGCGCTGCCCGTTTGCGTTCGCTGGAGCATGGTGCTCAAGAGGCTCAGAATGTTATAAAAAACATGAATAAAATTGCAGACGATCTATTGGTTGCGCCAATCGGCAGTGAGGTTTGTATTGATATTTTTGCATACATTCATTTTCTTATTAGGGCGATTCACTATCCCTTGAACGATTGTAAGATTGCACAGATTGCAAATATCCTTGACCAAAATACATATGCAACACATCGAAAGCACCCTATTGCGTAATTTTAAGGAGCAGCTTTTCCTTTTTGCCAAAGCGATGCGTTCGTCGCTCACTTTTTAATAAATAAATCTTTTTATTATTATAAATTTAATAAATGCACACACAACATAACATTTTAAGCAAAATTGGGATGCTCAAATTAAAATTAACAAATGGCAAATGTCAGCTGACGCAGGGTCGCAATTAATTTCCTACACTTCATTGCAAAGAAATATATCGTCGCTGCGCGAACAAATTCAGTTATATGTTTTTTTTTCGATTTTTTTTTATTACATATTTAATTAGCGCTATCCGCTGGCCACATTTCTGCATTTCCCGTTTTCTGATATCCTTCTTTGGTTAGAAGTTATCAAACACAGCTATATGCTCTCAGTAGTAGAAATGCTCTGTAAAATCAGTTATACATCTATTTTCGTATAATTGTTTTTTGATTTCAGGTTATTTTTGTGTAAAAAAATTATTTAAAAAAAGCGTATGTGACCAATTTTCAAAATAGGAGGGGCAATGGTCAATTAAATAATGCATTTCCAAGCTATCGCTAATTGCATCGGACCCTAGCGAAGAATTGTATACACATCTTTCACGATTTCTTACCCCCACTAGCAAATTTAAACAATTTGTAAAAAGAGCTATGTGCTGTAAAACGGCGCAAATGCTTCATGCGAAGTGGTTGGTCACAAAAAGTAAAAAAAAAAATTGCACAAGTCTATTACATATGTGTAGTATCATTAGTTAACAATTCAAACTAGAAAAAATATGTATATCTCTAGGATCACCAGAAAACGGTTTTTTTGCTCTCCTGAAAAGTTGCTGAAAAACGTATAGCTCTTTTTGTTGGCGCAGCGACGATATGTATGCAGAGCTGGGCGATAAGGATTACGATTACAAGATGATTACGATTACAGTAATCGTAATCTTAGAAATTTTGAAATTACGATTACTGTAATCGTAATCGTCGTTACAAAAATTACGATTACTGTAATCGTAATCGTAAGAAACTTGAAATTACGATTACTGTAATCGTAATCGTCGTTACAAAAATTACGATTACTGTAATCGTAATCGTAAGAAACTTGAAATTACGATTACTGTTCTCGTTTTCTGGGATTACAATGTGTAAAAAACAGTGATATACTTACCCAACATCATTTTCCAAGAAATAATAATAATTTTTACATACATGCATACATATGTGTTTATTTCTCACACATTAAGTAAACAATTAAAACTGGGATGTGTATTAAGAAGAGAGAAAATTAGCGGAAATAATAAAGATACAAAATTAAGACTGCTGTTTGGATAATTTACATTCAATAATATTCAATATTAGCCTTAAGCAGAACTAATTTTTCAAAAGAAACATCGGAAAGTGCATGGCGTCGAGGACTGTTTATAATGCCCGCCAACGAAAATAGCCTTTCCACAGGTGCTGACGATGTAAGCGGGGTGCTGAATCTTAAAGATGCTTTCTTTATCAGAGGATATCTTTTAAAACAGCCATGGCTACTATCAGCATCGTTCAAATATTTAAAAAATTCTTCTCCTATAATGTTTGAGCCACTACCAGGAAGCACTTCAGGTAAATCAGTGTTTTCTAAAGGTATATTGAGTTTTAAATAAAATATATATTAAGTTGTTATATAGATATGTAGTTAGGTATTTACCGCCGAAGTCAAAAAAATCTTCATCTAATATTGGCTTTTCATAGTTATGGTCATTTACATCTTCAAAAGTTGCAGTGGAGTTTTATTACTTTTTAATTTTGTTATGAGATAAACCTAAGTAATTTGTTTAGTAAAATCTAGCAATTGTAATACATATTTTTTATACATGCAAAATCCAAATTTTACGAAGAAAATTAGTGTGAGCTACAGCTCGATTTTTATGCATGTGGCCATTGTCTCCAGCCCACTAAAAGCTGCTATCTCAACCGCAAATATTTCAAAATGTATATAATATGTGTGAAATTGCAAGCTTTACATAATTATTTGTAGTTTTTAGCACTTCTTTCAGAGCCAAGCATATTTTCCTCCCTACACCGTTTAGTATCAAAAAGCAATTTTAATAATTTTTTACATGTAATTCTTAAAGTTTGTAATTTAAGATTACAGAAAATAAGGATCACTGTAATCGTAATCGTCAAAAACTTGAAATTACAATTACTGTAATCGTAATCGTCGTTACAAAAATTACGATTACTGTAATCGTAATCGTAAAAAACTTGAAATTATTAATGTAATCGTAATCCTACGTGTAATCGATTGCACAAGTAATCCTTATCGCCCAGCTCTGTATGTATGTACATAAATAGGTTTCGGTGTGCCATATTTTTGAGGTCTAGCATATTTATGTGCGCCTGTATTTTGTTGTGTGTTGTAAAACTTTGCAATCCATGCACTGTGCTAGGGTTTAGCAATGGATAGCGAATCCCCCTATTATGTTTCACCACTCGTGGCTAAGAATACGTCAAAAATAAGTGATCTGCACGAAGTCTTCAGAATTTTATGAAAATCAAACTATTTTGAAAAATGTTGACGTGTCCTTACCCTTGTGTTTTATAAAAATCGATTTATTATGTAAGAAATATACATACCTCACCTTCCAATAACTGTTTTGCTTGAACTAACGGCTTGTGATAATATGTATGTCGTAACCCACATTTGTCCAAGCGAAATGAGACTGTGGTGCTTGTTTTGAATTTTCGCTGCCCAAGACTTACATGTATACATTAATTCCCATAAAATACTGACGCTCGTTTGATAACCAACTTTCAAATAGGCAACTAATTTTATGCATACTTTTATTACACGTGAAGTAAAATTTACCAATCTTTCAGAATGTAACAAACCAGATTACTATGGAAAACAAGTAAGAGCGTTCGACCGCACCGAAAGACTTCATACCTTTCGTGAATATATTTTGAACTTGACAGTTCACAGTAACATTATTTAGGTCCATATGTATTGGTAAAAAGGTGACAGGTAACAAGGTCAACGGAAATAATGTCAATTGACACTATTTCCCACTCGGTTGGGGGTGAAATTTTATCACTCCAGCTCTATTAGTGACTGAGATACAAAATTTCCGATTTTTACTATATAGGAGAAGTGGGCGTGATCATGGTCCGATTTCGCCCATTTTCAATACCAACCGTCCCAGTGTCGATACCAACTTGCATTTCAAATTTCATCAAAATTTGGCGCGAGTTAGAGTGCGTACGGACGGACGGACAGACGGACGGACATGGCTCAATCGATTTCTCTTTTCACCCTGATCATTTTGATATATATAATGACCACGATCATGAATCACATGGTAACTTTATTAAAAGACTTAAAATTATCAATTCAATAAAAAGTCAATGCGATTTTATTTAAAATTTCGGCTGCGGCGCTTTTCTTTTATCATAAAAAATAGTTTAGGAAAATGGAAATTTGGGACTAAAAATCTCGCGATTTTTTATTCTAAATTTTAGCCTGCGGCGATTTTCTTTTGTCATAAAAAGTAGTTAGGGAAAATGGAAATTTGGAATTAAAAATCTCGCAATTTTTTATTAAACTTTTCGTCTGCGACGCTTAACTTTTCTAATATCAGCAACACCGCGAATCGACACGAACCGATGCGGAACTATACAAATTAAATGCTCGAATGTGCAATAAAGTAAATTTTCAACCAAGTGCGAAATAATGTCAATTGACATTATTTCCGTTGACCTTGTTGACTGTCACCGGGTAAAAATACTACAAAGTTTTATGTCCTGTGCAGAAGTTATACCCGAAAATGTATATCTGAACAATCGGTTGCATGGGAGCTATGTATGTATATGTTATAGTGGTTCGATCTTGAAAATTTTCAGTAAACTTTTTTGGGTCAATATGGGTACAAATATTCCAAAGTTTCATATCCTTAGCTGTTTAAATGGAGAAGTTATACCCCAAAATGTCCATATCTGAACAATCGGTTGTATGGGAGCTATATGTTATAGTGGTCCGATTCTTCTAAAAATACACTCACATTCCGAATTTCAAGCAGATATCTCAAAAACTGAGGGACTAGTTTGCGTTCAAATAGACGGACAGACGTACATGGCTTAATCGTCTCAGCTCGTGATCATATTTCATATTTATTAAACATATATATATATCATATTGGTATATATTTTGGTGGGTCTGTCGCGCCCCGTTCTGGTACTTCCAAGATTTATATTTCGGCACAAAATTATAATACCATTTCATTCTCATGAAAGGTGTAATGATTGTATGTGGGATTAGTTTTATTAAGGTTTAACTATGAAAATTCCTTCTTAATAATATTTCATCAACCACTAAACCCATGTTTTCATTGTCCTTTGTCCAAAATTTACATGTAAATCCCTTATCGAGTAACTGCATTAACACCTAGTGATACATGTTATGTACATGCAATATATACTTATATAGGCTAAAGCTACCAAAACGCAGTCTTAAAGATTTTTTAGAGGGGCTACATTTGCAAATATGTATGCTCAGCTGAGTAGAATTTTTTCTCACTGCACTTCCAAAATAAGATTTTTTAGCATTAAATAATATTAGGAACTCGCTTTGAGAAAAAAAATTAATGGTAAATAAGTTTAAGCACGCATAAAAACAAACTTTATTTACATAAATAGGAGATACATGTATCTGATCATATCATATTAATATACATACATACATATGTATTTAATTAAAGGTGATATTAATACATAAAACATTGCTAATAAATTTCCATTATTATTCTATATTTCCATATACTTATTTATTTGTAGCAGGCTAAAAAGATTGTCTTCCCTAAAATCGCAATAAAATCAAGCGATGGTCCGGTTATAATACGCGAACGTGAAAAGATACTCGACGAGAAAATTGTTCGACGAACGGAAGAGGTTCACTGTCCTCTTACAGGACTCCCTCAATTCAGAACAGTTGAATATATTGAGAAGACCATCGAAACTGAGGTTAGCTTCGTAAATATGTAGTCAAAATTGTATAGTTAGAGGACAATCACCGAATTTTGGTTTGAATTTTTCAATGATTTTAATTAATTATTAGCAGGCACGAAACTCGTTTTTTAAAAAGATCACAACTTAGTTTTTATTTATATTTTGGAATTTGTCACTTCTTTTTTGTTTTATATTTTGTTGCATACTTCGCGTCAATTCTGTCGTTTTTCGCTATAGTGCAAATGGTATTCATTTCTATAGTAAGATTTTAAATATAATTTACTAGGAAGGGAGTGGGTATTTTTATTCGTACTACTTTTGATATTAGAACATATTCACACAACTATTGTACATATATATGTATGTACGTATGTATTTGATTGCACAGACATTTTGTGAAAAGTATTTGGCACACTGCACTTTCTGTTCGACATTATTTTAGATTCACATATGTAGATATATATATGTATTTGTATACACAATATATGCACCGTTGATTATAAGTACTCACATAATAAGGTTTATAATTATAAAATAAACGTTTAATTTTTGGCCCCCCTTGGAAAACTAAAGGAAATGAAAAACGCTTTCACAAACGCGCGAAATGTGTTCATACATATGTGTGAGGGTAATACCTACTAGGTATGTACATTAGAGCGTATCGCGAAAAAAAAGTTCGCCGTACGTCCCCCCCATATGTTTTCTTTTTCGAAAATATTTCTGGAAAAAATTTTTATTTTTTTTTTTGGACGCCGCTAGATGTCACTAAAATTCATTTTTTTCATATCTTCGGTATTTATGGTCCAATCCCTAACATTGATATACCAATCTCTTTGGGTTGAGAGGAGGGTTTCTACTTTATAATTGTATTTTTTGGTCCATATAAGGCGAGACGGTCTAATGTACATATGTAAATATATATGTATGTACGTTAGAGTGCGTTTAAAATTCAAATATACCTACTGCGTTTTAAATTCAAATAACTGTATAGGCCCCTCAGTCGGTACACGGAAAAAACTATATTAGGGGTATTCGCTATCCCTAGCAAGATAGCAAGATAGCACGGATTGCAAATATCCTAGACCAAAATATGCTACACATCGAGAGCACCCCATTGCACACTCGTAGGAAATTTTAAGAAGCAGCTTTTCTTTTTAGCCAAAGAGACGCGTTCATCACTCACTTTTTAATAAATAAATCATTTTATTTTAGTAAATTTAATAAATACACATAAAAAATAACATTTTAAGCAAAATTCCAATGATCAAATTGAAATTGAAATTAGCAATTGGCAAATGTCAGCTGACGCAGGGTCGCAATTAATTTCCTACACTTCATAGCAAATAAATATACATAGGTTTTGGTGTAGCATATTTTTGAGGTCTAGCATATTTTTGTGCGCCTGTATTTTGTTGTTGTGCGTTGTAAAACTTTGCAATCCGTGCAATCCGTGCTACGTGCTAGGGTTATGCTATGGATAGCGAATACCCCTATTGATGTATAGAAGTATGGATTTTGTGTATTAGATAATTAAAAATATATTTTCATTTTTTGACCCTTCATAGAGTTTTCTGAACTTTGACCCCAATGCGCCACGCCCTAACCGCTACCAATCGGGAGCAAAATTTATGTGTGATATCTTTGACCATATTGCTACCGATTGATTGAGGGGGCGTTACAATCTTTTTATGAACATTTAGTTTTTTCATACAAATTAAACCCAATCTAATGTCCATATGTATGTAGGTATGTATGTACATATGTAGGTACATATCAAACTTAACGAACGATGAAACTTCCGTACTATTTTTTCTCTGTTCTGCCATGCTCTTAATAGAGTATTAACAGCCTTTCAGCAAAGCCATAATTGAGCTCATTTTACCATACTACAAACAACCTACTTTTTTATTTATTTCTTTCTAATTAAAAAAAAAAATTGTTTAGCATGGATGCACACTGGCCAGCCCCATACACAAAAGTGAAAAATGTTGATGGTTCAAAAAGGACTAGCGGTGTATTTTATACAGACTGCATAAGTTTTTACCAAAAAAAAAAAAATGGTGTATAAAAACAGCTATGTGCATTAAAAAGGCGCAAATCTTTACCACGTCGCAATGGGTATAAATGAGTGATTTATTTTTTCATAAATCAATAACAATGATATAGTACCATCCTTTCTGAATTAAAAGTTTGCCAGTGGACGCCAGGAATCAGTTTTTTGCTCTGCTGCAAAGTTACTGAAAAATACATAACTGTTTTTTATTAGCAGGGGCGATGTGTATGTACATCGACTGTTTTCGATAAAACTTTATTTTGGATCAAATCTGAGTAATTGAGTTTTGTCCCACTCTCTATACAATTTTTTTTTTGTTTATCCCGCGAAATATCGTAACTCTGTTATTTGACATCGGATTTTAAAATGTTTAAATGTCATTAGTCTAGTCTGTGGCAGCTCTATATTTCCTTCTAATGCCCTTTTGACCTATGAAGTCGTTTTCACATAGCTAATTTCCCTAACCAAGTTTTTCGTCCAAAATATCCTTTTTCTTTCACATGAAAAAAATCGCCAAAAATAAAGTATTCATCGGATCTCTTTCATATTACGCTTAAAGTGATTGCAATTAAATGGGCAAATTTTTAAAAGAATAAAATTTTCCTGATTTTTACAACTTCTTATAAAAAACTTAATTGGAAAATCAAAATTTTTTCAAAAATCCATAAAATCAGCGAGTTTTAATTGAACCACTACAAGTTTTATGTCGTTACAAGCGTATATTAATTGAGATACTGATTGCGTTTATCGCATTTGTAACTCCAGCGAAAATAATTTTTGAATGAAGTGATAACAAAAAAAAAAAAAAAAAAACACAAACTTACCGTTACCTCAAAAACTCAACCATACAAAAAATTAAAAGAAATAGTTGGCTTCGGCTAGGCTATTCTTCGTCAACGCACCTCGTCTGTGGAACTGTATTCCTTTTAATAATAATAATACAATGGCGCTATTATAACTCTGACGAGTTTTATGGCCGAGCTTCTCTCCCAATTCGAGGTATGCTCCTTTTTGTTTTTCCTACTAATTGGGTGGACCTACAGTTTTATGGCGGCTCCGAACGGCGAATGCATTTTTTGTGAGAAGCTTTTTCATGGCAGAAATACACTCGGAGGGTATGCCGCCCACTGCCGAGAGGTGACCGCTGCTCTTAAAAAATCCAATAATTGGATTTTTACTAATTAGAAAATTTTTTTGGTATTTTGCTCGGACCGTGGTTTGAACCCGAGACCTCTGGCATAGCAGGCGAGCACTCTACCCACTGCACCACAGCGGCCTTTTAATACCAGAAATAAATTAAACAGAAATAACTTTAAACAATGCCTCTTTGAGCATTTCAAAAATCAAGTGAAGTAACAACCTGAAGTAAATCAAATATAAAAGAGTGACCTGCTACCTTATTTTTTCCTTTTCCTCTTTTTCTGTCTTTTGTTTATGGTTAATTAAAATATTGCATATTGTAAAACTAGTAATACATTTTTTATTGTTAATAAGTTATTGCATACATATTTAATGTTATGAATTGTGTTGTACTAAAAAAGATCTCAACATCTTAGTGTACGAATCTAATATGAAAATAAATACCAATACCAATACCAATATCCCATCAAAAAATCTACGCCTTAGTTAAGAATTATTATTTACGGGTTGGGAGAGAGAGAGAGTAGTACAGGGGGAGGAAGAGATAGATCGAACGGGAAATGCAGAGTGGTAGAGACACCAATAGGGAAGGGAGCGGCATAGTATGATTTTTCGTAGCGAAGTGGGACGGGTATTTGCTAGCACTAAATAAGTAAGATAAGTACAGTGACACATGCCAATCAAGCCAGTAATACTTGACCGTAAATTTTTTTTATTATATGTACTTGTTGAGAGTGGACTTATGTCACTTAAAAAAAAATCATTTTTTATATATGTATGTACATATGTACATATCGTTTTACAGCAAAGTTTCCTTTGGCTGTTTTATCATAAAATCGCACATAATTGATTGTGTGACTGCAAATGCAAGTCATGGATACCTATGTATGTATACTTAACTAAAACTTC
The DNA here is from genome assembly GCA_960531455.1 of Urophora cardui. Taxonomy (NCBI): domain Eukaryota; kingdom Metazoa; phylum Arthropoda; class Insecta; order Diptera; family Tephritidae; genus Urophora; species Urophora cardui. The sequence continues at coordinate 79,054,309 of OY482672.1, read as the reverse complement.
TGTTAACTCACTTTGAAAAATAACGGCTGATATGTATATATGTAAATACATATGTATGTATATCTAAGCATGTTTATTACATATGTTTGTACGATGTATATATAAACATAATATATATATGTTTGGGCATTTCTTTTGTATAAAACTTTCAATTTTACGCTTCGCTTTTTTACCATTTAAATAGTGCATTCTTATTTTAATTAATTACGCCTATCGCTCCTTTTACTATTACTTCTACTACTCCACTTATGTGCTGTATATTCATATACATATATATGTATGTATTAAAAAATAAAACTTAAAATTACTACGAATAACTTCATCTACTTACCACTCCATTCAGGTGGAAACTTGTCAAGAGAAGGTAATCTCATTAGAATTACAAGATCCGGAGTGTGACGATGATGATACAGACGTTGTCCGTGAACAATACAAAAAAGGCAGTTCACATAGTCCTGCTCCGCAGCTAAAACTTTCATCAAGTGCCAAAGGCGCAGCAACAGCAACCATATCCGCCACAACAAGGCAACCTTGTACAGCTGATGTGATCGCCGACGATACATTGGAAGATGAAGAGCCACCGAGCCTCTTGAGTGATACTGAAAACGAGGAAGGGGGTAGGGAAGATGACGACGAAGAGGATGCTGCCTCTATAGTAACTGTTCATGCAAATAATGATAAACTTTTCTTGCGTGCTGATGACGAGTCCGCCCTTTCTCGTGATTTCGACAGTATTGGTCGGTGTGGACAATTATCCATTGACAGCGTCACATCCATAACGAAATTGCGTATGCAGCCAACACCAATAGCTAAAGAATTAGTTTTAACAGCTCCAACCATCCCAACTAAAATTCATACAACATCCTTCGTCGAAGCTCCCGCACACAGTGCAACCACGTCAAATACGATTGTGGAAGTAGTAAATCCATTAATAACTGGCGAAGGAGAAGTGAAATGCATTGCCATTGGAAGGACAACCGAAAACGAATATCATTTTTTCGACAAAAAAACAGAGATAAGATTACAACCAAAAAATGTTGATGAGGGCGATGAAGAGACAGAGGAATTGGCAGCTGCCGCCACGGGAGTTCTTCGCAGTAGCACGTTCGTGTTGCCGATGATGCCAGAAGATGCTCAAATGGCGCACTATCGACCGGCGCAAGAGCTTTCATTGAATGCAAAAATGAAGAACGTTTTGGTGGAGTTACTGGAACACGAGCGTGTTAAATTAAATTTACAAAAAAGTCTAGAGGAGGCTGATGGAGAAGGAAAGCTGGTACCCTACGGCGACCCTGATGATGTAGATGGAAATGAGACGCCAATAAGCAAGACAACTCTTCCAAGAGCTGGCCGAGCTATAGCAAAACGTGGGGGGAGCGATGATAATGGTAATGAGCGACTGTTAGAAGAATTGTTCAGAGATAGTAATCGGAATGCAATTGAAAAGTTGGCAGCTAATAATGAAGATAACGACAGTGATACAGAGGATGCTGAGGGCGAAGACGAAGAAGGCGATGAGGATAATGATGATGATGACGATGATGATGATGATGACGATGATGATGATGAAGAAGACAATAAGGATAATGATGATGATGATGATGATGATGATGATGATGGCGAGGAGCTGGGCGATGAGGAAGAGGACGACGAGTCTATGGATTCCAGTGATTCAGATAATGATGATGATGAAGACGAGGATAATATGTCATCTGTCGATAACTGCCAAATAATTAAGAATCCCAACACTGAAACTCCATTAAAAATTCAAAAATCACAAACATTTACATCCGTGAAAGAAGCGGAGCAAGTCATTGACAAGCCTATAGAACTCAGATCTGAACATTGCAAGGATATTGAGGACACCGTGGGAAAATTGCAAGCCGAACAACGAAAGCTCGAACAAATAACAAAGCAAATAAGAAAATCTGTAGAGAACCTATTGGCAGATGATGGCGAATTAAATCAATCTAAGCAGCCAGAAGCTTATCGCACAACAGATACGATGACCATTATTGACGAGAATGGCGACAGGAAGACTATTATTACAGAAGCCATGCCAAATTCCGATGTTAAACACACACATCCTCAACCGAAGGTTACCCAGAGTGGCGAAGAAATTTTCAATAAACTCCTGCATGCGGGTGCAGATACGAAACAGATGTTTGATAGCGAAACAGGCGAAAGTGTTATATCAACCACAACTACTGAGGCGGATGGCACTGTCATAACAACGAAGACTACAATTTCGAATGTTATAAAGAGTGGCATACCGCGTCCAACCGTTTTAGTGCAATCGGCAGCTGACAAAACTGAAAGTTTCATAGACAACACGCTTGTGAGCGAAGGTGACAAATCTAATACCATGCCAGTTGGAACAAGCCCACATGCAGGCAGCGGCAGCGGTAGCTGCAAGAACAAAAGCAGTTATAAAAATAATAGTAGTAATAAAAAGCAGAGCAAACAACAAGCTAAACAGAAAAGTAAGGGAAAAAATGCCAAGTAAATCCTAATTAAGAAATTGAATAAGAAAAGGCGAATTTAAGAAAAGCATTGCTGTGTATTTAAACCGTCTGCAAGTGCATAAAATGTACAATAACAAACCTATAAAAATGGAAAGTGGAGATGTGGGACGACGAATGATAAATATAAGTTTTGAACTATTTATTTTTTCTAGGTCCGATTGCCTTAGTAAAGAGAGAAAGATGGAAGGAGTGTGAGGAGTGAATATATGCATTCACCATAGATAATACCTTTGTTATAAAATACATACATAATTATGTAAAATATAAGTAAGTACATAGTAGTGCAAAATAATCATATCACTTTAAAATAAATCAAGCGAAAGAGATACACAAGACTAAAAGTGCCAATAAATATGGTATGGCGCACAATGTTTCCACTATATGGAAATGTCGACGGATATTTGAGGCAAAAAACAATGTATGTATAAACATGAGAGCTCATAAGATCCTTTTAAGGAATACATTCTAACATTATTAGCCAGTTTTTTTTTTTGTCTCTTATGGATTATTGTGTCATTTATGGAATGAAACTTCCATCATGGTCCCTCCACATTTCAAAAACGCACATTGTGTGGTCAACGCAAGTTGTGTGATATTTTGCGCTCTAAGTACAATAGAACTCCCGATTTCTTATTTTTAGAAGTTCTAATGTTTTATTTACATAATTACTTTTTAATGAATTACACCAGAACGATTTATTTATATGTAAGTAATTAATTATATACATATGTTTTAATTAACCGGCACTTGCAGTTATCATTTGTAACTAATGTGAAGCTAATTGAAATCCCACACTTTTATGTACAAATGAAAAAAACAAAGATTTTTTGAAAAGTAAAAAGTTTTATTTAATTTGTTGTTAAATAACTTATTTTTGCTTTGGTCATCATTTTCTTTGTTTATTTTTCTATTTGGAGGATTATTTTTATTATTATTTCTTTTTAATCTTAACACTTACAATTTTAGGCTAAAAAATAATGCAGCGCTAATCCTGATAGAGATCTATAATAACCAGGGTGAATACTTTTTGAATAAAAAAAAAATGGGCAAGATTTGTAAGAACAAAAAATTTAAGAAACACAAAAGAGAAACAAGTAACTAAAAGGAACGAAATAAAAGTGGATGCAAGGAATTCATTTATGTGAGTTATTTAACTATATACATACATTATTTGTTAAATAAATTTAAATTTCTTTATTAATTTAAAAAAATTAAAAATTTAAATAAAGGAAACTTCGATTCGAATATTCGATTTTAAGTACATATATGTACAAACATATTTGCATGTACATAGTACGTATAGATCACCAATCATTCCGTTTATAATTTGATTTATCGTTTATTATATATACCTACATACATATCTACGCTTCCGTACAATACTTCACTAAGTCTGAAAACTGTGTTTGCAGGGGAAGCTCTTACAATTTAAATTCGTTTCATATCGATATATTCTATTTTCCCTTATAACTTCTATTTCGATTGAATGTCCAATACCAAAAATCGATACCATCTAAGTTAGGGTGCGCTTTATACAAAACCTTAAGAAAATATAAAAACTTGCTACGTTCTTTTCATGGTAAGCTCTCAATGTTTTTATTATGTAAACCTCTCGAAATGTATTATAGGTACATTTTTGCTTATAACTTTTGATTGGAGTGTCCGATTGATACCAAAATCAGACAGCATCTGAAATAAGACACGTAATACTTGAAACACCAAAAACAGGAAAACGTACTAAGTGGACTTAGTACAGTATAGTTTGGAAGCGTCGATATGTGTATGCGGATGTATGTATATACATCACATTATACATATATAAGTAAAAATTTTGGATTACCCATAAACCGAAATATCGAATAAAGTAAATACACACACACAAAACCATAAGGCGTATTTATTTCAATCGTTTCATACTTACCTTGGAAAACATTAGACTACAGTAAGTAACTGAGCAATATATACAAATGTGTGTAAGTACTAGGGATTCTAATCCCGTGATCCCTCCGTTTTTGACACCCCGAAAATCCCGAGTTTGCTAGAATTTGATTTCGGGATATTCGGGATAAAATAAAGACAGAATATTCCCCTATTATAGCAAAGAAAGGTATTTTATATAATTTTTATTAATCTCAGATCTGTATACTAATAGCGTTTCCTATTCTGAACGAAAAAATTTCTTCTGTGAAATTTTTTATACTATAATTGCTAAATTTTTATGATACCCGGGTTAAGGGTGCATTCAAATTTAGCAGTCTTAGTATGGAAAATTTAACAGTAGAAATGGATTTAAGTAGAATATCACAGGAGAACCTACGCGGATATGAAAAACTTATATACCGTTGAAAACAGAATTAACAGGCGATTGTTTCGAAATAATTTTATGTATGCACGGATTAACGAATTATTCAAGAAAGATGAAAAAATTAAGGAAATTAAGGTTTATATGACATTTATCGAGGCACATTAACTGTTTGTATACTGCTAGAAGCGGCGAAATGTCATATTTTCAACATTAAAATCATGTTGATAGACTAAACAGATTGACTTAACCTATGGAAAAGCGGTTTTTGGCCCGTAACTCCAGATTTTGAGGGTGTATTGAAATTCTAAGTACGCAGTCTTCGTATGTTTGGTAAGGCTTATAACATATGTGAACCTCGAAAAAAGTACTTTAAATTTTTTTATTTTGTCAATATCATAAAAGTACAAACTGTAAAGCAAATGTTTTTTACACAAAATGTACATATGTCAATTTCTTTGTTGGTTGTGTTTTTTAAAGTAAATCTCAACTATTATTAAATAATACGCATGTATTTATTTTTTTTATTGAAACAATTTTTGTTTTAAATAAAAAATGGCACTAAAAATCAATTATTTCCTTTGCATTTTAAAGTTGTAGCGTTCCTCGAAAAATATATTTACCTTTTTCAACCGAAAATGTCGGAAAATAATTGATGTCCAAATCCCGGGATTATAAAAGAAAATATCGAAAATCTTAGTACCTTTCCCTAGATGGTTTATATGCATATTTTTTTCAAATCCGGAAGTCGGTTCCCGAGATATAGGTCAAAGGGTCAAAACGTGGATCCGGCTTTCCCCTGAATATTTTTGGACGATATTGGCATCAAATTAAAGGTATTCAGCAGAGAATTTACATAGAATAGTACACTCAGAAAAAAAATCATCAACACGATTCATGTAAAATTAACACGATCGATCTTTACACATAGAACAGCAACAATTTTTTCAAATTACACGATATTTGAACCATGATTTTGGCTTTGTAACTGTCATCTGAAAATTTGGTAAATTCAACCAAATTTTATTGTTGATACAACATGAAGAAATTTTAAAATATACAAGATGATTCAAATATAAAATTTTATTCCTTAATGTCATTTGGAGTTTGGTTTATTTAACATGATGATAGTGTCAATATAAACTAAAAAAAATGTTAAAAAAAATTACGTCCCAATTGTAGTGTTAATACAACATGAAAACAAATGTTAAAACAACAAGAACCAAAATTAACAATAAAAGTTGGTTGATATAACACGAAACAATTTTGAAACGTAAACGTCATTTGGAATTTTGTTTTATTCAACACGATGATAGTGTAAATATGTATAATCTAAAAAGTGTACATACACAATTTTTTGCTGTTCATTGTTCTTAACAAAAAAGAAAATTTTGTGCAACCGATATCCGGACGGTATTCCAAGGTGAAATTGTGTCCCATCTTAACCGAAAAACTAAACGATCCACAACTATTTATGGAATTTGAAAGTATACCTAAGCGTCGCGAAAACTCACGTTACGATTGCGCTTTATTGGAGGTGAATGCAAATAAATATTCCTATCCAAACTTTTTGCCATATGACGACAATCTTGTTTGTATAACACCAACGATGGAGAATCGGACGGGCTATGTGAATGCATCGCGCATATCGCCCACAGTCGCCACTAAGCAACGTTGCTATAAAATCGCTCAATCACCGCAAGAAGAACTGACCACACGTATTTTCTGGCAATGTGGCTGGGAAGCGGATGTCTATTTAATTAAACGATACGGAGGCAACTTCTTTATTGATATGATGATTGTATATTTTATGTTTTATATGTTTTTTTATATTTATAAAAATAAATTGTAAAATCGACGAGACTTTGTACACGGTAGGCAGGAAGCGACGATAGGTTGCATGAAAATGTCGAGAAAAAAGGAAAGTGGGGTTGTGTTATGTGATGTTTATAGATGAAACATCCGTTGAAATTAAAATCCGAGCTGCTCCTTTTTCAAGGATATCCACATTTTTTGTTTTTTTTGAAAGGATCAAATATTGAGGAAATCGAATATTCGCCACCGTCCAAATTTTTCCGATTTCAATACATTATTTGGTCGCTAAGGGATACAAAAAAAGGTATTAAAAAGAAAACAGGACACCTGTAGTGGAAAAATCCAATGTGAACAGGACCTAAAGGATAACCACTGAAATATAAAATAACACAAAAAGTACCCACTTTAATTTGCGTATAACTCCTAAAATGTTAACTCTACGTGAAAATTTCTTATTATATGTTTCATTCAGAATAAATAAAGAAATATTTCTTTAATATACAATTTTGATGTACCTGCAGTGCTTAATGTACTTTTGTGCATCTAAAGTGAAAATTTCAAAAAAAGTACGTTTTTTTTATGGTGCTACTTTAAGTTCAAATATTTTTCTAGTTTATGTAAATATTTTAATCTAATGATCCAACTCTCATTCCTACATATCTCTACGTTAATACTAAAAAAGAGTTAGAGCTGAGATACGCGCTAGCTGTGCACGGTGGGCGGGAAGCAACAATAGGTTGCATGGGAATATCGTAAAAACGATGGCCCAACGAATATGTGCCTAGCTGTGTGCTGGTACTAATTTTCGTTTAAGAAAAATGTTGGAGATTTTATTCACGCTTGCTGTGTGTTTATGAAGTATATTAGAATATCATTTTACGTAAGTGTTTAGCCGGCGATCGTTTTTTCGATATTTTCATGCAACCTATTGTTGCTTACCGCCCACCGTGCACAGCTAGCGCGTATTTCAGCTCTAATTCTTTTTAATATTAACGTATAGATATGTAAGAATGAGAATTGGATCATTAGATTAAAATATTTACATAAACTAGAAAAATATTTGAACTTAAAATAGCACCATAAAAAAAACGTACTTTTTTTTTGAAATTTTCACTTTAGATGGACCAAAGTGCATTAACCACTGCAGGTACATCAAAATTGTATATCAAAGAAATATTCCTTTATTTATTCTGAATGAAACATATTATAAGGAATTTTCACGTAGAGTTAACATGTTAGGAGTTATACGCAAATTAAAGTGGGTACTTTTTGTGTTATTTTATATTTCAGTGGTTATCCTTTAGGTCCTGTTCACATTGGATTTTTCCACTACAGGTGTCCATTTTTCTTTTTAATACCTTTTTTTGTATCCCTTAGCGACCAAATAATGTATTGAAATCGGAAAAATTTGGACGGTGGCGAATTTTCGATTTTCTCAATATTTGATCCTTTCAAAAAAAACAAAAAATGTGGATATCCTTGAAAAAGGAGCAGCTCGGATTTTAATTTCAACGGATGTTCCATCTATAAACATCACATAACACAACCCCACTTTCCTTTTTTCTCGACATTTTCATGCAACCTATCGTCGCTTCCTGCCTACCGTGTGTAGTTAATTTAACAATAAATTTAAGGTAAAATCAAAAAGATGTTATTGTTAATTCAACACGACCATTTCGTGTTAATTTAACTAGCTTAAATTGTAACATTAACTAGTTAAAATTGTAAACTCAACAGGAAAACTCAAAATTTTTAGTGTTAATTCAACAGTTATTATCCTGTTAAACTAACACTTGACAGTAGTGTTAAATTTACACGTTTACAGGATGGCATACATTAAGAATCGTGTTGAAAAAAATTAACCACAAAATTTGTTGATTTTTGGTTTATTTCACACGATTTTTTTTCTGGGTGTACTCATTGTGATTCCTAGGTCGGGTCTCCAGATATGGGTCAAAACGTGGACCCGCATGATCCTCGAATGTTCCTGAGCGATATTGGTATCAAATGAAAGGTGTTGAGCAGAGAATTTACATAGAATAGTACCCATTGTGATTCCTAGGTCGGTTCCAGATATGGGTCAAAACGTGGACACGGATGACCCCGGAAAATTTCTCAGCGATATTGGTATCAAATGAAGGGTGCTGAGCAGGGATTTTAGATAGAAATGAACTAATTACGATTCCTAGGTCGGGTCCCAAGGTGTGGGTCAGCACCCGGATCCGGATAACACCGGGATATTTCTCAGGGATATTGGTACCAAATGGACCCGGATAAGCCCGGGATGCTTCTGAGCAATACTGATATAAAATGAAAAGTGTTGACCGGGTCTGCTATATAGAGATATTTTCATAGTGATTCTTAGTCCCGATACCCAATTATGGGTAAAAGAGACGATTCGGACGCCACGGAATGTTTTTAAGCAATGACGGTATGAAATGAGAAGTGGAATGCAGGGTATGTTATGCTAAACCCAGTTTCCCAGGGAAAGGGGAAGAGTAATGAGACTGGAAAAGGCAAAGGGATGGAAAAGGAGAGGGAGAGTATAATAAAAATGGAACGAAGAGGATGGGGAGAGAGACAGTAAGACAGGCGATAAGAGAAGGAATAAGAGGGGGGAATAAAAAGGAGAAAGACAGAAAAGGATAGGTAAGAGAGACCTCTAGAGAAAGAGAAGCGGAAATGTGACGGGAAAGGAAAACGGAAACGGAAATGAAAGGAAAGATAAATGGAAAGGGAAAGAGAAAAGTAGAGGGAAAGGGAGTTGGAGACTAATACGAATAAAAATGGGATAAGAACATGAAGAGGGTAAACTTTTGAAAATATCAATTTTTTCCTTCACTTTTTTTAAACTTATCTCAATTCTGTTGAGCTCTGCAGCCCGAGGTAATTTCGGTTTCTAGATACTTCCAACATATTTTAAAGTGTGCCGTTTTTCGCTTCAAGTACCTATAATAGGAAGTGGGCCAAAGCAAAGCTTGGCTGGGTACAGCTAGTGGTTTAATAAATATCTTTTAAACGGGGAAAATTTTTGGATTCCGCTTTCGGATTCGCAATCTAGAGATTAGAAAATGTCGATTGGTACATCTTTTAACTATTTTAGAGAATATTGTAAAGTTGCACCTTCTAGAAAATTACAGGTTTCGATGCCGATACTATGAGTATCGAGTAGTTTAGTTTCGATATTCTCATGATTTAGTTTAAATTGAAGGACTAAGAAGTTTACAAAGTGCGTAACTATGTATATGTATGTACATAAGTTTGTTTTGCATATCTGTCATACTTTGCCTAGAACGCTGCAGAGATATCTAAAATTTACTTGTAAACATAAATAAATTACGACTTAGTGGAAAGATCACTGATTTTAACCTTTCTTGTCCACCACAACTACCCTCTTCTATTCATTTCATTCGTCTGTCACAGTCTTATACCATACGTTCTTCTTTTAAGATTTATCTCTAAAAAATCAATTTCATTCGAAATGCAATTTTCTTCTTCAAAAGACTTCCCAAAGAAATGTGAATAGCAAAAACTTTCCATTTTGAAGTGATCATCGAATTTCTGCACATTAGTCCACTCAAACGTAAATCGTAAATAACATTCTATCCATACCATAAAACATGTATGTACATATATATGTATGTATGTATGTAGGTAGGTACATACGAGCCCTGTAGTCAAATCAAATAGTTGTATGAAATATACTACCCAACCAGCGAAATTAAAGTAAAATAAGTTTAAAACAAGTTTTATGAAGTAAACATTAAGTTTACAAAACGCTGATTTTTCGTTTATAAAAGAATTGAAAGTAAGCGAAATGTAATCGAAATGGAACCTTGGTAATACCGCTAATGATGTTAAAATGTGAGCACTTTCGAATAAAAAACACATTCAAACTCTTTTTCAAAGCTCTGATATAAGAACCAATCAAAATTTGTAGTCCTGTCTTGAAAATCATGTCAGAAAAATGGAAGATTTCCTAAAAAAATGCCGTTTTGACCGGGGACTGGGACTGGATTTTGCCAAAAATTAGCAGAGTCCATCAATACACTCGTTTTCTTAATAAATGATTTATGCAAAATACTTCTGCGAGCCACTGTATGTACATTAGATGAGTTTTTTTTTGTATGGGATTCTTTAAACCTTCTCAGATCCTCCCTCCGGCACCGGAATATGAAAATAGGATGTTTTAGAGTAAGTAAACTGAAAAAAAAATTTCACTTTTCCAAAAACTGAATGGAGCTACACCGAAAACCGCGCAAATTCCCAGAATTTCAAGGTATGTTTAGATTTATGTCTGAAAAAAGTTATGATTTTGCACAAGAAAAAAAATTGATACCCATCCATACGAAGAATTAACCGCTAAATCGAATGGCGTATTGGTATTTTTGGTACACTACCCAGGGAAGGTAATAACGCGGCCTAAAGTGACCATTTTCTTTTTTTTCTCATGAATCTTCAACTTCTTGCCCTATACTCTTTCCGAAAACGGAAATTATTTTTCAACTAAATCACACGGTAGGCTGCGTTATTTAATGCGCTTTCCATAAATGTATAGCTATTAAAAATCGAATAATATTTGGATGAGTTCATCAAGTTTAAGTGAAGTAAAGTCGGGTATAAAAGGGTAACATACCTTAAAATTTCTAAATTTTTTTTTTTTTAATTTTGCTCTTTAAGACGGTTTTTTTGGTTATTAGTGATTGTTTTATTTGGTTGGATAACTCCACAAATGTAAAAAAAAATTCGGAAGATCGAGACCGTGGATAGCGGAAAAAACCGTGGACCCGGATGGCACCAAAATATTATTGGGCAATATTGGTATCAAATTAAAGGTCTTAACTAGGGCTTTAATATGGAACTCATTACATGACAATTTCTGAGCCAATTTGCGATATACTGGCGAATAAGTGGTCCAGGATGACTACAGAATATTTTAAAGGATATCGGCGACATTTGAGTCTAATTTTTGACTTATATGTGTCGAAACGGTGGACACAGCAAAACGGATTGGCTTTACATTGAAGTCCTAGGTAAAATCTTTATTTTGATACCCATATTGCCCAAAAATATTTTGCCGCTATCCGGCTCCATTTTTTGTCCGTTATCCACGACTTTTGTATTTTTTTTTTGCATTTGTAGAGTTATCCACCCACATAAAAAAACCACGAATAACCCAAAAAACCGCCTTCAAGAGCAAAATTGCTAAAAAATTTTAGAAATTTTAAGATATGTTACCCTTTTATACCCGACTTTACTTTATTTAAACTTGATGAACTCATCCATTTTATTCGATTTTTAATAGCTATACATTTATGGAAAGCGCATTAAATAACGCAGCCTACCGTGTGATTTAGTTGAAAAATAATTTCCGTTTTTGGGAAGAGTATAGGGCAAGAAGTTGAAGATTCATGAGAAAAAAAAGAAAATGATCACTTTAGACCGCGATATTACCTTCCCTGGGTAGTGTGCCAAAAATACCAATACGCCATTCGATTTAGCGGTTAATTTTACGTATGGATCGATATACATTTTTTTTCTCGTGCAAAATCCTAACTTTTTTCATACATAAATCTAAACATACCTTGAAATTCTTTGAATTTGCGCGGTTTTCGGTGTAGCTCCATCCTGTTTTTGGAAAAGTTAAATTTTTTTTAGTTTACTTACTCTAAAACATCCTATTTTCATGTTCCGGTGCCGGAGGGAATATCTAAAAAAACTCATCTAATGTACATACATATGTATCTTGATGCGATTTTTAGCAAAATGAAAAAATGATTTGGTGGTCTTTTTCGCCTCGCCATCCTCATATACCAAGATTTTTGGAAAGGGCAAAAATAAATATTTTTTACTACGAACAGCTGGATATAATAATGTGATGATACTTTCCTTACGACATACATATGGTGTAGGTACGAAGTCGGTGGGACTATTTTTGGGCCATAATGTACATATTCTCCATTTGTTATTGCCACTGTTGGTTGGTCTTTTCGCATGTGCTTTACTGTTCCAACAGCCAAAGGTAAGTTATCTATCTTTCGACTTAACATTCGAAGTAGCTCATTCCCAGCTTCATGAGTTATATTATGTCTTCACCAAAGGAGGAGGGATCGTTTTCGTCAGAAGAAGAGCTATTTTAGGGGTGAGTAATGACACGATTTTTTGGGAGTTGACACTAGTGCTGGAAAGCCATCGATTGAACTATCGATGGGGCCGATGCCATAGCGATTATCGATGGTTTGTTTTAACCATCAATGGTATTTTACTTGGTACATAACTACAACGTCTGTTAAAAAATTTAATCAAAAAAACTGAGATTTATAAATTTTAAGGTACTTGATTGGGATATGTGGGCTGTGAATATATAAATAAAAGATTAGTGAATAATTTTATGAAAAAAACTTGCAAATAAAACGGTTTTTTTTTTATTGAGAATTGAGCAATTTAGGTTTTGATTTCGGCTCTCCTATTATTTTGTGGACAACTGTATACATACAAATGTGTGTATGTAGTATTCTTACTTCCCATACGTGTTATAGGAGCCATGAAAAGGAAATTTAATTTTCTTTCGTTTGGTGTCACGCTAAGGACGATGGCTCACTGAGTTAAAGAGATATACAGGATTAAGTGGAGTCATTGGCCAAATAACGGTAAATTGCCGATATCTCAAAAACTTTCCCATAGAATTAAAAATGAACCCGATTTTCGGAATCAGCGACCGATTTTACATATAGATAGGATGGTCGCGTTTAGAGTTTTTTTTTTTGGCTGTAGATCAGTGTAACCGGAAAAACGATTATAATCAGTTAATTTCTTACGGTTAACGGTTAAAATATACTGGTTTTTTCCTTTTGATTATTTTTTCGATTAACCTTTTACTTCTCAAGTCGAAAATAATCGAAGTTGGGAATTTCCGCCTTTTCATCCGAGTCCGAATTCGGTTACCAACGGTTTTGTGAGTAAGTATATCCAAAAACCGCAATAGATGTTCACTCCTCCTTTTAGAAGCAGGAATATATGAGATTTCTGAGCCCATTACTCGACGAAACTTGTGGTATACACTTTTATAACTTGTGGTAGGTAATACACATTAAAATTTTTAGCAAAATCGGTTTATCACCACGCCTACTTTTTAACAAAGATATTTCTAGAATGAACTTCAGGAATTTTTAACGTGACATCTCTGTAAATAAAAGTCAGGGATGAAATTTTGTACTAACAAGAATATATATTTACAGTTAGTCGGATAATTGGCACAAATTTTCAAAATGGGCGTTGCTACTCCCACTTTATGCGGCACCCACTTTTTATAAAATACACTGTATGTCGAACAAACGCAAAAAACAATAAAAGCATACAGCTGAGCATCAATGTTCGATTCCACTCGAAGTTAGGCTTCGTTACTTGTTAATACTTTAATTGTTAATTCCGAATAGCCTGTTGCTGTCCCCTCCATTTGCCGTACATAAAGTGTCGTGTGGTATTATTTTTTTTTTTTGTTAGCTGGAAAATGATTGGAAATTTTAATGAAAAACCAATTATTTGCATTGCGCATGTGTCAATTTTTTGCGGTTGTTGCTCATCGCTCTCGTACATGAAAATTCTTTTACTCTTAAATTTTCTCCAAAGCTCTTTTGTTGATATTGCTGTTGTTTTGCTAATACATATGTACATATGTATTAGCTATGCTTTCGAAAGTACCTAATTTGTGCGTTTTTCGTCTGCAAGAATCGGTTGAGTTGACAACTGGTAGGGACAACTTTTTGTGTGTGGCTTCGTCGTCAACCGGTGTTTTTTTTTTGTAATTGTGCTTTTCTGCCACAGCCAAGAAGCTTTTTGGGACAAATTCTTTTAGCTATCTATGTACTTCTTAAAGCCTTTTAACCAAAACCTATGTGTGGTGATTGAGCCAATTTTATTACCACCTAATGCAGTTTCAAGGATATATTTTAAGCAGATTTGCGAACTGAACTTTGGGAAAACGTTGGTTCAATGATGAATTCATATAGAAATTTCTACATGCACACAGGTACACACATACATACATACATATGTATGTATTTATGGATATACTCGCCCATTTTAGATACGGAAAGATAACCTGACAATTGGTCTACAATGGTCTTTATATACACAGACAACAAATCGCACCCTAAACCATAAAGTGACACAACTCAAAATTCAAAAGTTTTCCGGAGAGCCATACAATTTTTTTCTTTTTTATAGGCAATGATATGGGAAAAGGCCACTTATTATAGTCATTTTTCAGTTAAAAAAAAACTCTGAGGGAAATGATTTTTTGGCAGTCGCTAGAGATACATATATTCTCTGTACCGTATGAAAAAACCCGATTATGAAAAATTTTGAGTTTTGTCACTTTATGATTTAGGGTGCAAATTGTAGGATTTTACACACATACATGAGAGAACCAAGTTCTGGTATACTTGTAAATAAATTGGTAGCAGTAATAGGGGAAAAGAATTTCCATATTGTAACTCTTAAAAATGGAAATATCCAGGAAGTGAAGATCCAAACTTACGGCGAGGAATACTTCCAAAAAGTATCTAATTAACGATTTTGAAAAAAAAAAAAAAAAAAAAAAAACAAAAGGCCATTTCACACATTCCAATGAAAGAGCAGCCGCGGCTTGTCAGTTGTGTCGAAAAGAATAGAAAGTTTCGTGAATCCCATTGAAATTGAGAATGCTTTAGGAGAAGAAGGGTTTAAAGTACGATACATATGTACACAATATAAAAAATAAATCGAACATACCACAGCCAATGTTTCGAGTAGAAATAGAACTCGAATTCCAACTCTTGAAGAAGGGAGATATACATCCCATATACAACCTACGGTACCTTCTGCACCGTCGTATCTCGGTGGAAGAACCACACAAACGGGTGGGCCCTGTACAATGCCACAACTGTCAGGAGTTTAGGCACACTAAGCGGTACTGTACCTTGCCTAGCGCTTGCGTTATCTGTGGTTATTTACATACCTCCAAGGATTGTGTGAAACCAAGAGACAACTCACAATTAAACAAATGTAGCAATTGCGGAGAAAATCACACTGCAAAAAACAGAGGTTGCTCGGTGTATAATTCCTTAAAGGAAAAGAGTACTCAGAAAACCACTAGTGGCACCGTGACCCCAAAGACCCAACTAGTTCCAAAACCCCAAAATGTTCCAAATATGGTCAATAATAATGTTCGCCAGAATTATTTCAGGACATATTCCCAAGCCCTCAAAGGTATAGAGGAGCCTGGAACGCAGGAGACTCCCACTGCATCTACAAACTCGGAAAAAACCTTAAACAGTTTTGTGCAAATGATGCAAGATCATATCGTCGGCCTCCTGCCAGAAACACGAATGTGAAAATTTTTTTAAGTGCGATGTCTGCCCTTTATCGGGTATATATTGATATAATAACAATTAATATTTGTATATATACTTTATGTACATACACGTACATATTATGTATGTATGTTTACACAAGCAAGTTTAATAATAATAATAATTTAAACCCTCCTTGATATCAGTAGATGGCGATTTACGCATGACAATGACCCCAAACATGACTCCAGAATAGAAAAGTCGTGGTTTCAACGTAAGAAAGCTGCTGTCTTGGAGTAGCCCTCACAGTCGTCGAACCTCAGCCCTATGGGGAATATGAAAGAAGACGATGGGGGATCAAAAATTTTTAAGCAAGAGTTATGGGAAAACACTTAAAGAAGCTTGGTACTTAATACCAGTTGCAAATTGCGCTGATTTGGTCAACCATATGCCACGAAGATGTAAGGAAGTTATAAAAAATGAAGGAGCTTCAACTAAACTTTAGTTTAAATCTACCAGCAGTAGTAATATTGTAGACTAGCAAATACCCGTTGCTTCGCAATGAGAATAATAGTTAATCAAAGTCAAGTCAATTCAAGTCAAATCAATTCAAGTTAAGTCAAATCAATTAAAGTCAATTCAATTCAAATCAAGTCAAGTCAAGTCAAGTCAAGTCAATTCAAATCAAGTCAAGTCAATTAAAGTCAATTCAAGTCAAGTCAAGTCAAATCAAGTCAAACCAAGTCAATCCAAGTTAAGTTAAGTTAAGTTATTCCGGGGTTACCTGGGTCCACTTGATGACCTTGTCTAGCCATCACTACAGCTCTATGTTGAAGCCGTTCCCAACACTTCATTTGATACCAATATCGCTCAAAAACATCCGGGTCCGCATTTTGACCCATATCTGGAGACCCGGCCTAGGAATCACAATTAAAAGAGTTTTGTGTTGAAGTCCTGATCAAGGCCTTTCATTCGATACCAATATTGTTCAGAAATATTCCGGGTCCTTGTTTTGACCCATATCTGGAGACCCGGCCTAGGAATCATTATGAATAGAACTCCATGTAAAAGCCTTGTTCAAAACCTTTCATTTCATACCAATATTGCTCCGAAATATTCCGCGTTAATCCGGGGTCACATTTTGACCCATATTTGGGGACCCGGCCCAGGCATCACAAATAACATAATTCTACGTCGAAGTCCTCATCAAGATCTTTCATTTGGTAACAATATAGCTGAGAAATATTCGAGGGTCATCCGGTCCACCTGTTGACCCTTATCTGGAGACCCGGCCTAGGCATCACTATTAAAAGAGCTCTATATTGAAGTCCATATCAAGGCCTTTCATTCGATACCAATATCGCTCAGACATAAAACTTTCAATGTTTGCCCCCACGCCCACTTAGGCATCGCCCATTTTCCAAAATTTTTGTGTTTTTTTTGCTTTACGTCCGCAGTTGCACTCATGCGACAAAATTTCAGTGATAGATCTTTATATTTGACAGAGATATCGCTTAAAATGTTTTTATTAGGTCACTTTATAATACACATATATAAAAGTGGGCGTGGCCGTCAACCGATTTTAACTATTTTCCGTCCAAATGTTTGCCAAAGTAAGTAAATTACGTATACCAAATTTTATCGATATATCTTCAATGGTTTCTGAGTTATGACATATAAAACTTTCAATGTTTGACGCTTAATAAGTGGGAGTGGCACCGCCCATTTTCCAAAATTTCATCAAATTTCTTCATAGGGGCCTGAGCTCAACACGTGGGTAAAATTTCATCGCTCCAGCTATATTAGTGACTGAGATACCAAATTTCCGATTATTTGTATATAGGAAAAGAGGGCGTTATCATGGTCCGATTTCGCCCATTTTCAATACCAACCATCCCAGTTTCGATACCAACTTGCATTTCATCAAAATATCTCAATTTTTGTTCGAGTTAGAGTGTTTACAGACGTACGGACAGATGGACGGACGGACGGACGGACATAGCTAAATCGATTTCTCTTTTCACCCTGATCATTTTGATATATATAAGTCTATATCTATCTCGATTATTTCATTCTGTTACAATCCACCGTTATGTGATTAAAACTATAATACTCTGTGTACTCGTAGAAAAATTTTTTGGTGTTTTGCTCGGACTGAGGTTTGAACCCGAGACCTCTGGCATAGCAGGCGAGCACTCTAGCACCACAGTGGCCACATTATATATACATACATACATATAAAAATTTATAACATGTGAAAAGAAATGGTAAGTATACGTCAAAACCATTAATCCGATACGTCGCACAGTGGGGGCACCTCCATACAAACGCGGCCAAAAATAGTAATAATTGAGCTAGAAACTTTAAACTCGGAACTTAAGCTTTCTTGATTGAAGATAGTAAACTGTGAAAATTTGAACAAAATCGGCCCACAAATACACCCCCCTCCCATATAACGGTATTTTTGAAATTTCAATATTTTGTTAACTATTATAGCTAAAATGCTCAATTTTAATAAGAGCACACATTTTTTAAATATAAATAATATACAGTAATCATTTTGGAAAAAGCGCAAAGTATTCCATTGTTTTCAAATTAAAAATATATGCACTTTTGAGCATTTTATAAGCATTCATCATAAAATTTTCCTTCAAAAAAATCACATTTAAAAAAATTTTTATACCACAAATGAAACTATACTTTTCTAAAGGATTTCAGTGTGCTGAATCTGAATCTGAAGTCAGAATTTTCAAATTGGTTCTAGTTTTTGAGATATTCATGTCCAATTAGGCAAAAAAACACGTTTTTGACTATATTCCCTGCTTAATATCTTGTATGTAATATTTTTTTATTCAAAATCAAATACACCGTTAGAAAGCATAAACCATCCCCCTGAATATGGCGTTTAAATTTTTCAGATATCTTTATTAGAATTGGAGAAATTGTTGTTTAAGTTTCATTAACTTGGCAAATTTTCCCCATACAAATTTATTAATACTTTTTGAAGCATACTTTTGGGGATTTTGTATGGGAAAAATGTATGAAAACTTAGAAAAACTCACTCCATAAAAAAGTTCATAAAACAAAAAAGCGCAAACGAATTTTTAAGATTTCTTCACCTGTTTATAAAGCACGTTCACTAGCACCAAATATTAAAAATTTGGAGAGGTCATATTTTGTATTTTTTTTTTTATTTCATGTTGAAATTTTCCAATTTTTAGACAATTTTTTTTTCTGTTCGAAAAGAAAAAGGCTGCAAAAAAATAATGATAACGCTGATAAAAAAAATTCTTTCATAATTTGAAAGTGTGAACCATTGCCTACAACACGGTGAACAAACTATTCGATTAGTCGCCTAAGAATAAGATTTTTCATAATGTCAAAAGTAGCCTAATTATTGCGTTTTGAAAAAGGCACTTTTAGTCAAATGGGAAAAAGATTATTTAAGCGAAAAGCGCAGGTGGATTTCAAGAATTAAAATGCAGTTTGATTAAAAATATATCATTTCAAAACATATGAAAAAATTGGGGAGGTCATATTTTTTATTTTTTTTATTTTTTTGTTTAAAGTTGAGCAAAATTTTTTTTTTACGACTTTTTTTGTCAATATTTGAAAGTTCATATAAATCTAAGAGTTACCGCTGGTTACAAAAGGCTTATTGTTTCTAAAAGGCCAAATCAATATCTATGTAATGATGTATCACTCGATTACATACGTTAATAATTGAATGAGTTACAGCATTTTGTATAAGGTGTAATTGTTGAGAAATAAAAGGACCTATTATACCTTTCATGAGAATGAAATGGTATTATAACTTAGTGCCAAAAAATTTTTGTCGAAAGTACCAGAAGGAAGCGTGGGGGACCCACCAAAATATATACCGATATGATCAGAATCACGAGCTGAGTCGATTAAGCCATGTCCGTCTGTCCGTCCGTCCGTCTGTGTGAACGCAAACTAGTCCCTCAGTTTTTGAGATATCTGAATGAAATTCGGAATACAGGTATGTTGTTATATGCAGCTGATCATTTGTCGGAACCGGCCGAATCGGACCACTATAACATATAGAAAACAACCGATTATTCAGATATACATGAAATTTTTGGAAGTAATTTGTGCATAACTTCCCCATGAAACTTTGAAGTAGACGTGCCCATTTTGGCCCAAACAAGGTAACCGAAAATTGTCTAGATCGGACCACTATAACATATAGTTCCACAACATCCGATTATTCAGATATACACATTTTGGTGTATAACTCCCCCATTTTAACAGCTAACGGCGTGAAATTTTGAAGTATTTGTACCCATATGGGCCCAAACAGGGTTACCGAAAATTGTCAAGATCGGACCACTATAACATATAGCTCCCATACAACCGATTGTTCAGATATGGACATTTTGGTGTATAACTCCTCCATTTTAACAGCTAACGGCGTGAAATTTTGAAGTATTTGTACCCATATGGGCCCAAACGGGATTACCGAAAATTGTCAAGATCGGACCACTATAACATATAGCTCCCATACAACCGATTGTTCAGATATGCACATTTTGGTGTATAACTCCTCCATTTTAACAGCTAACGGTGTGAAATTTTGAAGTATTTGTACACATATGGGCCCAAACGGGATTACCGAAAATTGTTAAGATCGGACCACTATAACATATAGCTTCCCTACAACCGATTGTTCAGATATAGACATTTTGGTGTATAACTCCTCCATTTTAACAGCTAACGGCGTGAAATTTTGAAGTATTTGTACCCATATGGGCCCAAACGGGATTACCGAAAATTGTCAAGATCGGACCACTATAACATATAGCTCCCATACAACCGATTGTTCAGATATGCACATTTTGGTGTATAACTCCTCCATTTAAATAGTAAAGACACCATTTTTTCTAATAAATCTTTCCATAAATAACCCACAGAATTAAAATTATAAATTAAACTTAATCCGGCTATGTACATACATAGGTAACTTTTCATTTCCCCACTCATGAAAGGTATGAAGTCTTCGGTACGGCCGAAGACAGCCGCGCTTTTACTTGTTTTTTGCTCAGTTTTTAACACCCTGTACGGCTAAACAAAACGAGACTCAAAAAATTTTATATAAGCTTTTTTTTACAAATTGTTATATCTGTCAATCACTTTCAAAAAAATTTGATTTGCTAATACTTTAATTTCGATTTTATTTTTGGCCGCTATCACCCAGTGTGCGTCGCTGGCAGCCACATAAGGGCATTTACGTACGCAGGATATGACCCGCATACCAACCATCCCCAATATGTGGCACACCTTATATTATACATACATATGTACTATGTACTATGTATGTATGTATTAAAGTGCTTATGTATTTTTTCGTAGACAATGCGTCTTCAGTGTGTTTACGCAAACTAATACGAATGTTTGCACAGGACCCCACCGGGTGGCGATGTCAGGATGCAGAGCCAACATGTGCAACTGCAATAATGCAAACGTTTTTGTAGTGAAATTTTGTTACAAAGATGTACAATTACAATAGCAAATCAACAGACTGATGATGAAAGTAACTCCAGAAATATGTATTAGCAATACCCCTGTAAGAGCTGTGCTCGTCATTTGACCGGTCATATAACTGGCAGGCATGACCAAAAGTTTTGGGATATTTCCTACCACATTCTTAAGGGCATCGGGAACTTTTGTGACCGTTTCATTCATAACATTCGTGTATGTGTATTTTCAAATTCCATTCAATCCTATTCTACCCCATTGGTTTTGAACTTGTCTAAAACACATACGAGTGCAAATGTGTTGGTAATATTAAATTTTTGTAATGGTGGTAGTACTTTCGGTCACACAATTCTTGCAGGGGCATGTACAATGTGCATATGTATATGTATCAGAGATGAACATTTATCAGTACCAATGATAATGTGTGGAGTGTGTTTCACCGTTCGGATCCGGCATAAAACTTTAGGTCCACCTAGTAGAAACAAAATAAAGAGCACACGTTGAACTGAGAGAGCAACTCGGCCTTAAACGGAGTACGGCAAAATAGTGAGAGAGTTTGTGCTCTTGGCTAACCGACCCAGTTGGAAAGGTGGTCATGCATGACCTTGCGGACGCATGAAAAGATGTACGAAAAATTTTCATTATAGTATGTATTCAAAAAAAAAAACTATGATTTCATCTAAAATCTATGTTGCAACCAGAATGAAACCCAAGGTAAGCGAAGGGGTCAGTTATCGGCTCTCAGCTATACCTTCCAACTTATTGGAAATCGGATACACTCTAGAATGCAACCAAAGGTAAGCGAAGAGGTCAGGTATCGGCTCTCAGCTATAACATGGAATCTAGCAAAAAAACAATTAGGAGAATCATGTTTTCTCTAGTTTTGCTTTTTACAACGACGACAACAATTCACAGAGTCTATTTCGAACGGACGTATAAAAGCGGCACTAAAGATCAATATAATGTTGAATGTCCCACTATATGAAGGCGTTGGGTGAAGCGATGCGACAATAAGAGAAGCAGAGAAGAACAAGCTGGAGTGAAGTTACATATTTCTTGTTGGAAATCGGATGGAGAGAGAATGAAGAGAAAAATGCAAAAAAAAGTATTTTTTTATTTTTAAGTGAGAAAATAAACCGATACCGAGATCGCGGCAAGAGCAACTCTCATCCACACATTCCTTTTTGCCTTACCTTGGCAGGGAAGAGTGGATGCATGACTTTCCTAGGACATCGCAATGAAAAAAATCATGCATTCTGGAATGTATAAATCATATGGCCGTTATATCCATTTATAGATGACCAAACATTACCTTTTCCAACTGGGGATTTGCGCTATATTGGTGAGTGTGTGATATTTTTCATTTATACGTGCGGGTCAATTTTGCCTGTGCCTGGCTTTAAAACCAGGGACCGAGAGTTTTATTCCTTTTATAATAAAACGCCAGAGTAAAAATTGGTATTTGGAGTCCAAATTTTGGACGAATATTTTATTTAACCCGAGACCTCTGGTATAGCAGGCGGGCACTCAACCCACCGCACCACAGCGGCCACACAAGAATTTTACAAATATTAATTGTTACTAGTATCGCCGGTGCTCGAAATTCGACCATGCAATTTATTTTTTCAACTTTGTATTCGTACAAAAATTATTCCTTTTCGCGGAGATAAGCAACACTTTCCAAATTCCAGTTGTACCGCAGCACTGATTTGCCCTTTTGATCACGGTCCGACGCGAAATCATGGTCAAAATCAAGGTCCGGTGGCGAATTCAGAAATTTCCCATGTATTTTGTTATTGTAATTGGTAGAGTGTAATGCCTATGCACTGCTCCTGACTCATACCAACATATCAATATCAATTTTATGTGGATATGAGTATGTTAAATATGCAAAACAGCCTGGCAATTGTTTGTATGGAAAAAATGTTAGCCTATTAATATATAGATTATCTAATACCTTTAAACGAGCAATTCTTGTATATATCTATGTATGTATGTATATATACCCTGCAAAAAAATGCGATTAATCCGGGACGTGTCCGGGATCAATCGCAAGGGAGCATGCGACTAATACAATTTTACATCCCTTTATATGGAGTGAATTGATCGCATTTGTTCGAGCATGTCCTATGAAGAGACTAATTGTTCAACTTGTATACCCGAACGGGTACCATTGTAGATTAATCACTAACATACCGAACGGGTACAAATGTAGATCAATCGCTTTCATCCCGAACGGGTACGAATGTAGATTAATCGCTTTCATCCCCAACGGGTACAAATGTAGATCAATCGCTTTCAGCACGAACGGGTACAAATGTAGATTTTTCCTTAAAAAATTGTAAATGTTCATGCATATTTAAATAAAGATTATATAATGTTTTACTTTTGTAAAAAAATCTCAATAAATAAATTAAAAAAATTGTAAGTTTTTTTGTTAAAATTGTTATTAAACAAGTAAGGAAGCCTAAGTTCGAGTGGAATCGAACATTAGATACTCAGCTGTATGCTTTCATTGTTTGTTTGCTTTTGATGGAAACACGGTGCACTTAATATAAAGCGAGTGCTGCATAAAGTGGGCGTAGTCACGCCCATTTTCTAAATTTTTATCAGTCATCCAACTAAGCATATCACTATTATACTTTGTGCAAAATTTCATTCCTTTATGACTTCTAGTTACAAAGATGTCACGTTACAAATTCCAAAAGGGTGTTCCAGAAATATCTTTGTTAAAAAGTAGGCGTGGTCATAAACCGATTTCAATAAATTTTTGCGTGGCTATTAACACAAATTATAAAAGTGTATAAACCAAGTTTCGTCATAATATCTCAATTATTTGTGTGAATTATTATTTCAATGAATTATCTTTATATTTGACAAAGATATCGCTTAAAATGTTTTTATTAGGCCCCTTTATAGTTCTCATATATAAAAGTGGGCGTGGTCGTCAACCTATTTCGCTAAAATTTTGAGCGTGTATTACCACAAGTAATGAAAGTGCACACACCAAGTTTCGTCATTATATTTAAATTATTTGTCGAGTTATGGGCTCAGAAATCTCGTATATTCCTGTTTATAAAAAGAGGCGGTGCCACGCCCATTTTCCAAAATTTTTGTGTTTTTCGTTTTATGTCCGCAGTTGGACTCCTGCTATAAAATTTCAATGATATATCTTTATATTTGACAGAGATATCGCTTAAAATGTTTTTATTAGGTCACTTTATAAGACCCATATATAAAAGTGGGCGTGGCCCTCAACCGATTTCGGAAATTTTTCGTCCAAATATTTGACTAAGTAAGTATATCACGCGTACCAAATTTCATCGATATATCTTCAACGGTTTCTGATTTATGACTCATAAAACTTTCAATGTTTGCCCCTTAATAAGTGGGCGTGGCACCGCCCATTTTCCAAAATTTTTGTGTTTTTCGTTTTATGTCCGCAGTTGGACTCACGCGACAAAATTTCAATGATAGATATTTATATTTGACAGAGATATCGCTTAAAATGTTTTTATTAGGTCACTTTGTAATATACATATATAAAAGTGGGCGTGGCCGTCAACCGATTTTAACTATTTTCCGTCCAAACGTATGCCTAAGTAAGTAAATCACGCGTACCAAATTTTGTCGATATATCTTCAATGGTTTCTGAGTTATGACATATAAAACTCTCAAGGTTTGACCCTTAATAAGTGGGCGTGGCACCGCCCATTTTCCAAAATTTCATCAAATTTCTTCCTAGGGGCCTGAGCTCAACATGTGGGTAAAATTTCATCGCTCCAGCTATATTAGTGACTGAGATACCAATTTTCCGATTATTTCTATATAGGAAAAGTGGGCGTGGTCATGGTCCGATTTCGCCCATTTTCAATACCAACCGTCCCAGTCTCGATACCAACTTGCATTTCAAATTTCATCAAAATATCTCAATTTTTGCGCGAGTTAGAGTGTTTACAGACGGACGGACAGACGGACGGACGGACGGACATGGCTAAATCGATTTCTCTTTTCACCCTGATCATTTTGATATATATAAGTCTATATCTATCTCGATTATTTCACTCTGTTACAATCCACCGTTATGTGATTAAAACTATAATACTCTGTGTACTAGTACAGCTGAGTATAAAAATGTATACGTCTGGCACTAAATCGTCCCTTATTTAATCATTATTATCATACTGTACTTAATAAATGCCCTTTCTGAAATTTGGTAATTTTTAGTACTTTAATTATATTTTTATTGGTATTTTTCAACCGATGCCAAATCACGAAAAATCTTTTATCGAAATGTACATTTCGTGTGATGTCAGCTTAACAAATACCCGAATTATATTATCAATGTTGCTCATACGCAGTGTACTACGGCTGTTACAAAGTCCACTGAGTTCATCTGCATTTTTGTGAGCGTTTTTCAACTGCCGCTTTGGTGCAGTGGGTACAGTGCTCGCCTGTTATGCCAGAGGTCTCGGGTTCAAACCGCTGTACGAGCAAACACCAAAAAAAATTTGTCTTATTAGTAAAACTCCAATTATTGGTTTTTTTAAGAGCAGCGGTCACCTCTCGGCAGTGGACGGCATACCCTCCGAGTGTATTTCTGCGATGAAAAAGCTTCTCACAAAAAATGCATTCGCCGTTCGGAGCCGGCATAAAACTGTAGGTCAGCCCAATTAGTAGTAAAACAAAGGGAGTACACCTCGAATTGGGAGAGAAGCTCGGCCATAAAACTCGTCAGAGTTATAATAGCGCCATTGTATTATTATTATTACAATTATTTTCAATCGATTCCAGATTTTATAGGCTCATTTCAAAGATATTTTTTATAGATTCCTCCTAAAATAAAATTACACAAACAAATGTAACCATTTCCATGCCAAAACTGTTTGAAATAAAAAAAAAATTGAGATTTTTTCCGAACTTTAGCCTCAACTTGGCACGGCTAGGCATCTTCGGTTCGGGTTGAAATTTTACGATGTTATTTACTACTGCTAACCTCATATTTTAAGAAACATACATTTAGGGATTTTCAACATTCATTTTTTTCATACAAGCTGCGACCAGTCTAATGTACAAGAACGCGCGACTATTGGAGTGTTAATTAAACTCCATATAGTCCCTTATAATAAAGAATGGGATAGGCCTTATTTTCTATAGGTATTTAAACACTACATGAGTAGTTTTTATAAGGAATTATCTTATTTCCAATGACGAATACGCCTTGGGAATAAGGTTTCCTCTCAGATAGATTAACATGATGACAATAAGCCTTACTATAAGCCTTTGTTCATACTAATTATGTCCCTTAGAAATTTCACACATTATTTCGTAAGCCTTTAAATCTTCTGGAATATGCTTTAAATAAGGCGTGGATTTTTGAAGGACATGTTCATACATATATACATATGTATGTATGTATGTATGTACATATGTATGTAAATATTTCGCGCTCAATAATTCGCACCTTGGCATTGAGCCAGAAATGTATAGATATGCTTTTTAAGTGTGGTTATGTAGTAGTGGTGTAAGTAATTTCCGGATACGCGGCGATACAAAGAATCAACAGTTTTATTTGGCCTATCGCCCATTTTCGTATTTCCTATTACCGACCAGGCCACTCGTCCCTCTTCCGCGGCGGCATGTGGTTAATAACCAAAAAGTGACATTCGGCCTGTTGCTGTGGCAAATAAATTATTTTATAGTTAACTCAAACCAGACATTGCCTGGATGAACCGGTATTAGGGTGCCCCTTAACCAATTCATGAGAAAAAGGAATTAGTGAAATTATAAGTAAACGAGATAGAGCGGCGTAACAGAATATCCAATAAGCATTTATTTATTTTTAAAATATCAGTATTTTCCTATTATAGCTAAGATGCTTAATTTTGAGTAGTGTATGCATTTGTGAAATTTAAATTAAATACAGTAATCATTTTGGAAAGGGGGCGAAGCATTCTCCCGTTTTTAAATTAAAACAAATAAGGAAGCCTAAGTTCGTGTGAAATCGAACATTAGATACTCAGCTGTGTGCTTTCATTGGTTGTTTGCGTTTGATGGAAACACGGTGTTTTCTAATATAAAGCGGGTGTCGCATAAAGTGGACGTAGCCACGCCCATTTTCAAAATTTTTATCAGTCATCCAACTAAACATATGAATATTATTCTTTGTGCAAAATTTCATTCCTTTATGACTTCTAGTTACAAAGATGTCACGTTACAAATTCCCAAAGAGTGTTCCAGAAATATCTTTGTTAAAAAGTAGGCGTGGTCATAAACCAATTTCAATAAATTTTTGCGTGTCTATTAACACAAGTTATAAAAGTGTATAAATCAAATTTTGTCATAATATATCAGTTATTTCTCGAGTTATGGGCTCCCTCCGAAATCTCGTAAATTCCTTTGTCTAAAACATATATATAGTACTCCTATATTCGTAATACCTACGAGTTCCATCAGCCAACATTACAGTACAGACATATAAAAAAAGAAAGAGAAAACCGAGCAATCAAATTTGAAAAATGACATATGAATAAGTCTCTGCTTATTTTGTATGTCAAAGCCCTCAACTGAGTATATAATGTTCGGTCTTAACCGAACTTAAACTGGTTTACTTGCTTAGATACATCTATACTATCTATACTAATTATATAAAATTGATTGTATGGAAAATGTATGTAACGCGATAACTCAAAAAGTACTGGACCGATTTTAATAATTCTTTTTTTAAAATGTCACAAATGGTAAATTCTCGACAACCATGTACTTTTTTTTGCGCATTTCTGAGGCTTTAATACCTTTTTCCTGGTTTTTAATTTCGAAAAACTCAAAAAATCGCAAGAATAGACAGATTCGTTTGGTCATTTGTGTCTCGGTAGCAATCAAAAACCTGTTTATGCATGCTATAACTCAAGAACGCCTGCACCTACACGTGCGATATTGGTATCAAATGAAAGGTGTTGAGCAGGACTTCAACATGGAGTTCTTTTTATTGTGATGCCAAGACATCCTCCCCAGCTATGGGCTAAAATGTGGACCCGGATTACTCCGGAATGTGGTTGAACGATATTGGTATGAAATTAAAGGTATTGAGCAGGGCTTTAATACAGACCTATTTTCATTGTGATTTCCATGACGGGTCTTCTGATATGGCCCAAAACGTGGAACCGGATGGCCTGGAATGTTTCTGAGCAATATTGGTATCGAATGAAAGGCCTTGATCAGGACTTCAACACAAAACTTTTTTAATTGTGGTTCCTATGCCGGGTCCCCAGATATGGGTCAAAATGCGGAACTGGATGTTTTTCAGATATTGGTATCAAATGAAAGGAAACGGCTTCAACATAGAGCTATTTTCATTGTGATGTCTAGGCCGGGTCATCGAGTGGACCCAGATAACCCCGTAATAACTTAACTTAACTTAGCTTAACTTAACTTAACTTAACTTAACTTAACTTAACTTAACTTAACTTAACTTAACTTAACTTAACTTAACTTAACTTAACTTAACTTAACTTAACTTAACTTAACTTAACTTAACTTAACTTAACTTAACTTAACTTAACTTAACTTAACTTAACTGGACTTGACTTGACTTGACTTGACTTAACTTAGATTAACTATTATTCGTCATTGCGAAGCAACGGGTATTGGCTAGTTTATACATACAATTATACTTGAAAAGCAAATTTTAATAACTGACAAAACAAAAATTCAATGGCCGCCATTTTCTTCTGCATTTTTGCTTAGAAAAAAAATCATTCCGCCCTTGTGTACATACATATCTTTGTAAAATAAAATATGTATTAATGCAAAGAAATCGAACGATTTTTTGTTAAATTTTATACACATATGCGCACTAAGCCGTATCACGTTATATGGACAAAAAAAAAAGTTGGGTGTGTGTCAGTTTTATTTGAACACTTATGTCGAAAAAATATTTTTGGTGTAAAAAATTTTTTTTTAGGCCCGCGTTAAAAACAGCTAAATCGCGTTTTTTGTAATAACTTCCTTATTTGATGTCGGATCTCTATGATCTTAATGTCGCAGAAAAGGTCTCGCGCAGCACTATATTTGGCCCATATAAAGTTTCGTCCTCAAAGGTTGTCCTGAGTTTTACCTTTAAAAATTTTGGAGTTACTATCCCTAGATTTTTTCATTTTTATCACTAATACAAAGCTCTCAAAAAACCATGAGGAATCCCCCAAAAAAAGTCTAGCCTTTATTCACAAACAAAAAAGTTATAACGTTGTAAAATGAAACACTTGTTATTTTTTATAAAAAATTACCACAGAGATACGACGAAACACGTGAGCTTAATTTTTGGCTCCAGATTACGATCGCGTTTTTAGAAAATCCGGATTAGCTCCCATTTTCGAGATATTTAAGAAAACATTTTCAGTTTTCACATACAAAGCGATCCGATGGGGGGGGGGGGGGCGTATGAGTAACTATTGTTGAGCTGATAAAAATAAAGAAAAGGGAAAAAAACTATACGTACATATATGTCTATAAAGTGCATATGAGAGGGAAGAGAATACCCTGCACATAAATTTTAATTTGTTTTAAACGTTCGAAAACCTGCACTGAAAAAACAACTCTGTGGCAATTTGCAATAATCGCTTAAGTCTTAAAAAATGATTTCGAGATAAATTGATTTTTATATTCGAAAGCGTTTCTTAACAAATCATAAAAGTCGATTAAAAACTATGGACGCAAAATCACTGAACCATCCACAATGTTACGATCAAATTTAGTAAATAAAACAAAATGTCATGAAGAAATTTGATTAAGTATATACGTCTACTTTGGCTGTTATAGCAAGTTTAATGTACCTCTATAGTAAGTTAAGCCTAAATGTTTTTATTTATATCTTTTGATTGAATTAAGTTATAAGCATGGGGGTTTTACAGAAATGTAGAGTTTTAAAAGGAGAATAACGTGTTATATATAACTCGAAATCTTCCTAAGTCGACTTAAGCGATTATTGCTTGTGACCACAGAACTTATTCAGATTATGGAAAAATGGGAATGTTTCGGCGCTAAAGACATATTTTCATTGTTTTGATGTACAATTTTCTTTCAATCAAGGAATAAAAACCACGTTTTAAAGAAAATTGTATTCAAAACAATGAAAATATGTCTTTAGCGGCGAATCATTTCCATTTTTCCATAATCTGAGTAATTTTTTTTTTGAGTGTGAGCAAAGTAATATAAGCGACGAAGAACTCACTTTCAGAGCTCTGAAACTTCTTTCATAAATATCTCAAAATTTGGAGGACATCGTCATTTTCGGTCTCGGTTATCATAGATAAGAAGATATTTTCGGGATTAAAGTAAAGTGCGTTGTTTTCAATTGTAGGCTGAATAATTAACTGCATTTCTAGGGGCAGAGACGCATCCAGCGTAAGTATTGATAATACATTTAGACTTCCGTTGTCTCTTTAGGCGCGTATAATTTTACAACGAACTCTAGCAGTTTTTCTAAATAACTTGGATGATTTTACGATACGCACGGATGCAGAAATCGTGAAGCCGTTGTAAGCCAGCTCGCTGTGCTTAGAGATCCCACTTGAATACTTACCAAATCTTCACTACAGCCATTATCATTCAATATACATACATAACGTTGATCAGCACGAATAGTCCAATCATCAATCATTTTTTGCATATCATGTGTCCAGTATTGGTAGCTGTTCCATCGCAGCACAACATTCTCAAGTCAAGCGAGGACTTAGAATACTTTTTAATCAAAAACTCATACTATATGGCGTTACTGCCTCATATAAATAAGAACTTTGGATAATTTTTCAAAAAACACAGGTTCCCTTATTTTAAAACGGTATAACTTTTTTGTTTGTGAATAAAGGCTACAACTTTTTTAGCGGAGTCCTCATGGTTTTTTGAGAGCTTTGTATTAGTGATAAAAATAAAAAAATCTAGGGATAGTAACACCAAAATTTTTAAAGGTAAAACTCAGAACAACCTTTGAGGTCGAAACTTTATATGGGCCAAATATAGTGCTGAGCGAGGCCTTTTCTGCGACATTAATGGCGTTTTCTTTTCTACGAAAAAATGTTGCCCTCCTATATTCCAAGTATTGAAATACGTAACTTGACTTTCTCTAAAATGGGTGAATTTGTTGATAATGGTACCCCCTCACTTTGTTAGAGGTTAATATTCGTTGAAATTACCAGACAAAGCTACAAAATGGCTAAGAAAATCAAACAGGGCAACATTATTTCGAGAAAAGAAAACGCCATAAGATCATAGAGATCCGACATCAAATAAGGAAGTTATTACAAACAAGTAAGGAAGCCTAAGTTCGAGTGGTATCGAACATTAGATACTCAGCTGTATGCTTTAATTGTTTGTTTGCGTAGCCACGCCCATTTTCTAAATTTTTGTCAGTCATCCAACTAAGCTTATGAATATTATTCTTTGTGCAAAATTTCATCCCTTTATGAGTTACAAAGATGTCACGTTAGAAATTCCAAAAGGGTGTTCCAGAAATATCTTTGTTAAAAAGTAGGCGTGGTCATAAACCGATTTCAATAAATTTTTGCGTGTCTATTAACACAAGTTATAAAAGTGTATAAACCAAGTTTCATCATAATATCTCAATTATTTGTCGAGTTATGGGCTCCGAAATCTCGTTGATTTCTTTGTCTGAAAATAGGCGGTGCCACGCCCATTTTCCGAAATTTTTCCATTTTTTGTTTCCGATCTATTGTAGAACTCATGCCACAAAATTTCAATGAATTATCTTTATATTTGACAAAGATATCGCTTAAAACGTTTTTACTAGGCCACTTTATGATACCCATATATAAAAGTGGGCGTGGTCGTCAACCGATTTCGCTAAAATTTTGAACATGTCTTACCACAAGTAATAAAAGTGTATACACCAAGTTTCGTCATAATATATCGATTATTTGTCGAGTTATGGGCTCAGAAATCTCGTATATTCCTGCTTCTAAAAGGAGGCGGTGCCACGCCCATTTTCCAAAATTTTTGTATTTTTTGTTTTATGTCCACAGTTGGACACCTTCCATAAAATTTCAATGATATATCTTTATATTTGACAGAGATATCGCTTAAAATGTTTTTATTAGGTCACTTTATAATACCCATATATAAAAGTAGGCGTGGTCGTCAACCGATTTTGGCAATTTTTCGTCCAACCATTTGCCTAAGTAAGTATATCACGCCTACCAAATTTCATCGATATATCTTCAACGGTTTCTGAGTTATGACTCATAAAACTTTCAATGTTTGCCCCTTAATAAGTGGGCGTGGCACCGCCCATTTTCCAAAATTTCACCATATTTCTTCATAAGGGCCTGAGCACAATACGTGTGTGAAATTTTATCACTCTAGCTCTATTAGTGACTGAGATACAAAATTTCCGATTTTTACTATATAGGGGAGGTGGGCGTGGTCATGGTCCGATTTCGCCCATTTTCAATACCATCCGTTCCTGTCTTGATACCAACTTACATTTCAAATTTCATCAAAATATCTCAATTGTTGCGCGAGTTATCGTGCGCACAGACGGACAGACGGACGGACATGGCTCAATCGATTTCTCTTTTCACCCTGATCATTTTGATATATATAAGTCTATATCTATCTCGATTATTTCATTCTGTTACAATCCACCGTTAGGAAATCAAAACTATAATACTCTGTGTACTAGTACAGCTGAGTATAAAAACGCGATTTAGCTGTTTTTAACGCGGGCCTAAAAAAAAAAAATTTTACACCAAAAATATTTTTTCGACATAAGTGTTCAAATAAAACTGACACACGCAAACTTTATTTTCGTGATACGGCTTAATGTACATTCAATAAAAGAAGGTGCTTCGGTATTGGGAGATATGGGAGGATATCCTCCTGGTAAAATTGCAAACTATGAGGAGAAAGAAGAAAATATTTTACATTAAAAACTTTTAGAAATAAAAATACGTTTCACCTTTAACTCGCCTACAAACTGAAAATATAAATGGAAATGCCATTATCACGCACTTCCAATGACGCTAAACTCTTCCCACGGCACCAGATTTTCTTTTTATTTAAAAAATAATAATTCCGTTTTGCACGAAAAGCAGAACTCCAAATGTTCAAAAAAAAAATTGTGTATGTTTCAAAATAGTTTTGACGTTCTTTTTTTTAAATTTTTTAGTTTATATTGACACTATCATGTTAAATAAACCAAATGACATTTAGGAATAAAATTTTATATTTGATATGATTCATTCATTATTTTAAAATTGCCTAATGTTGCATCAACACTAAAATTTGGTTGAATTTACCAAAATGTCAAATGACGTTTTAAAAGTATAAATCACGTTCCAAAAATCGTGTAATTTGAAAAAAATTGTTGCTGTTATATGTGTAAAGATCGATCGTGTTAATCTTACATGAATTAAAATTTGCATACACGCGAACGAAGTAGTAAAGGCATTGGTATCCGTATATTCCCCTTTCTATATTTCTAGGAAAAATGTAGTAATAGTGCAGTACGAGAAAGTGCAACCCTGCTTATACGAAAATGTTCAAAAGGAAAGAAAAAAATTTGAATTCAACGGCCATTTTGCATGGCGAAACCCAGCAAACATTTAGGTTAGATATCGGTTTGAGAATGACTCAAGAACTAGCACTTTTCTAAAATCTCTAACGTTAGAGGACGAGTCGAGAAGCAGTCGAGAATCCTAGCGATTTCAAACAAAATGGGACATAATTCTCAAATTTAGAAAATCATAGTTTCCGAATGGAAATCAAATTTAGTTTTCTAATGAGATTCAAATGAGAATTCGCAAATATTTATTTTTCTAATCAGTCTCCAATTTATATCTAGTGTAGTTTTCTACCTTCGCTTTGGATTAGAGATAAGTTTGAGAATTAAACTCTCTGCCAGTAGATATTGTGTTTGCTGATAAAACGCTGTGCCAATCCATACTTTTTGATTAATGCCTGGATGCCTTTGAACGCTTTGGTTGCTTTGGAAACTCTACATTCTCCTACATTTGGATAGATCCCAATTAGCACGAATACAATGTTGGAGAAAAGTCTCAATTCTCAAGTTTATATCCAACATGTTTTTACACTTGAGTTACAACACTTTTCCAAACTGTACTGAGAGTATAATTAGCATGAATTAAATTCAATCATATTAGCAATAAATAAACTAAAAACGAATATAGTTTAAAATAAATTTAAAATATAATTTAAAACCAAAAACCGACACATCGATATGTGGACGCTGATCATGGCCGCTTGCCACCAATGAATAACCCATATAAGAAACAACTCGACGATCTCCTATTATAGCCAGCTGGGAGTCAGCAGGATTACTAACTCCTGTTAGACCACCTGACCTGCCGTCCCAGGTGTCTAATTCGCGTTTCCCGGACTGTTTGTTGCGACATTGGAATTATTGTTCCTGTCAGAATCAGACCTGAAGGGGTTTGAAGACCGCCTTCCCTCAGGACCAGACCTACCACCACTTTGGGTACCACTAGGCTTTGCTGTACACACCGGACAGTCCCGCTTCATGGCACCAATCCTACCGCATCCAAAGCACTTGATTGTTTTCCTACAATCCGCCGAAACATGCCCAAATCGCTTGCAATTAAAACACCTAGTATTCGGCCCATACCTATTCCTCGGACTGGTTGCCGACTGGTTCACTGACGCAGCCTCACCACCAACAGACATGTATGCCAAGTCTGGCTCCAACAAACCTCTAGCCCGATGGTTTGGAGGGGGTACAAATGCATCAACCGACGACCTAACCGCTTCCAATTTCCTTCCCAAAGCAACTAACTCTGAAATCGAACCAGGTGTAACTAGTCCCAATTGGGTCTGGTAGAATGGTAAAAGGTTCGCCTAATTATTCCCAACATCCTACTCTCTGAAATTGGTTCTTGTAACCTTCCAAACATAATCCTCATCGCAGCCACATATACTCCAATTGACTCATTTGCTCCCTGAGTCCTTCTTCGAATTTCCGACATTAAAAGGTCATCATAATTAGGGGGAAGAAATTCCAATTTTAATTCACGCACTAATTCTTCCCATGTAGCTATCGAACGCCTAATCGACCTAAACCACAACAAAACTTTTCCCGAAAATAAATCAACCGCACCTCTAAGTAACTGAGACTTAGCAACGCCGCGTGCCTCGCTAAGCTCATCAACACGCTCCAAAAATGCATATAACGACAATCCCGACCTCTCTCCATCGAATTTCAGATTCCATTTAGCCAGATTCGGTGGCTCTTGCGAAATCCTACTAACTAGATCTATTCCCTCGGAACTCCTTACTGGCACTGGTCTCACATCTGGTCCCGGTGAGACCACTTGCCCTGGTGATGTGCCACTGGGTTGCTCACCCTGTTCTGACTCCTGTTTGTCGTCATTTATCTCCTCCAAATAACCCAGCATCAAAATTATCCTGTTCCTTATATCCGCCTGTGACGCCATATCGTCATCATTTTCGGGTTTAGCCCTACCGATCCTATTCAAACACCACTCCAGTTATGTGGTCGCCTTAATACCATCTGATGGCTTTCCTCCATTATTAAGAGCCGAAACTAACTTCCCTATCTCTACTATTTTTGCCTCTACCGCGACTTTATCTTCCTCAAAAGTGAACGGATAATCCTTAAACAAGTCTACAGACCCACGACGTTCAACAGCCCGCGATGCCCTTAACGATTTCCTCATTGATTCCACCGATGCTACTGCTAATCCACGTGCCTCCATCTCGTAGGCCAATTCTTCCTGGGATAACCGATTTATTTCCATCTTGATTTTCGACAACAATAATTCCTTCCGACTAAAAAAAAATATTCGAATTAAAAATCTCCAGTAAAAAAAATTGTATCGCCACCAAACCAAAACTTAAAAATCACCAAAAAATTTCAACAACCAAATCTCAAGCCGTAAGAATCGAAAATTAATTAAAACAAAATTTTTATCCACACCAATTAAAATTTTCCTCCGCAAAATTTAAAAATTATTTTAAGAAATTTACTACGCCCACTTTTTTTTTCTTGATATTCCCGTAATTTGAAATTAATATTAAGAAATATTCCGCAAAATTAAATATTTAACCCAAAAACCACAATTCCCAAATCTAAACTAGACACCCTAGTATTTCCCAAACTCTAAAATTTTTGATCCACCCTAGCACTGGCGCAGCAAATTTGGGACCTATAACAAAAAACAATAGAGCCTATTACAAATGTAACAACACTAACAACACTACCTACTGGGACAACACCAACAATAGCTTACGTACCTTAATGTACGTATGTATGTATGAGCCGCTCTCGCTGTCTAATTTGACCGCAGGTAAATGTACGTAAATATGTATATAAGAATAAACGTATAAAGGAAATGTGCAAAATGCAAATTGTAAACTTAGCAATAGGGTGGCCAGTAAAAAAATTGTGCAATAAAACTAAAGTAAAACACAGAACAAAAAAAATAGTACTTTATTTATTTATTTATAACTCTTCAACACTGTATTCAACCAAAGTATCTCTCCTTTGACTCCTTTCTATGTATATGTGTATGTATGGACTCCCTTCACTTCCCTGGATCCTTCTTCTTCCACCACAATATGTTCCAGATATTTGATGTTCGCTCGCTAAAATTTTTTTTTTTTTGTTATGTATATATGTATTGCCTGTTGATTTAATTATGTATCGCAAAAAAAAAAAAATTGTCACTCGGGAAAATTTTCCTTGAAAACTTGGCTCACCCTAATGAGAGATTACCAGAAACGACTTTTGCGTGTTGCTGTACGCAATGCAGAAAATTTTTCTTAGTTTATTACCGCGACCTAACACTATTTATATACGTAAATATGTATTTATATATATTTATACGTATGGATATATTTATTTATTAACGACTACCTACAGATTTGTACTTTTAACCTTTTCCTCAACGTATGTATGTATGTTTCCCAGAGAAAAAAGCTCCTCGTTTGCGACAAACTCCGATTCCACCAACAAAAAATTATTCTCAACTCTCCGCCTCTCCTAGATCGAGAAAAAAAATAAAAGAAAGAAGAAATGGCCAGCAGAATTATTCTTGTAAAATAGGTAGGTAAAGAGCACAAAAACCGACAAGCACAGAAAACTTTACCAACAACACAGTACCTATATACACTGCTACCAAAAACAACACTTCACAGAATTTTTCTTTTCTCACACAAAGACAATTTCTCAACTCTTTATTTTTTTGAGCCCCACGTTGGGCGCCAATTTGTCACCTACCCTTTTACACAAATAACAAAACGCCACGGCTTAATACAAAAAGGGCACAACAACAACACTAGGTGACAATAACTAAACTGAATGCACCGACTCTCTCAGTGGAGACGGGGTGGGTACATATGTATAATAAATTAAACACACAAACTAAAATCAACCAAAATACAACTTCGAAATTTTTTCACAAAAATACCCAAAGATAAGACAAGCAAATGTTTTATGGATGCACCCGAGGTGAGGTCCAACCGGAAGGTTACGAACCCACTCGCACAGTTCCTGAGCTGCCAGGAACAACTTTAACCCGCCGCCAAATGACTGGGCTCTGGGTGCGGGACGCTAAAAGGATGGGTAAGGGATACAGGGGGCGAAACAAAGAAGCGGCAAAGGGCACAACTACAACAACAAACGAGATACTTAACCAAGCCGGAGTGTGTTCCGGCTTAAGGATCCCTGCGATGTCCACCACCAGGATTGGGTCACGATCCACTTCACCCTTTAAATTTCACTTTCCCCACTACTCTATCCTGCTCTTCCCAACACTTCTTTTTTTTTTTTTAACACAACTCTAAATCTCCACACACTAAATTTTCCACAACTGCACTATATTTAATTATTATTTTCTTTCCAAAAACCCGTTCGCACAGAAACTAGATGTTTTCACTTTCGCATACAAACGTATTCTGACGCGCACCCGCGAGCCAGGCCGAAGGCTGCGCGCCAGCATATACTTTTTTGTATATACCCTCAGGCTGTATGTGTGGGTAACCACCCGGTCGCACCGAACCGCTAACCTGTGCGGTCATCTTCGATGCCCCGACCAATGATATACAACCACACACACATAAACTGCCTTCATCTAGCGGATGCCTTAATGCACCGCAAAAGGGGGGAAAGCGATGACACCCCTTTCTTTCCGCGCTCTTTGTTTTCTTTATTTACACCTTACATATTTACATAAATGTATAACAATTAGGTGGGGAACTCCGCTAAAAGGTAAAAGCTCACAACACACTCCGCCAGTACTGCCCATCATGGCAATATCGTATAACTTCATTTGTCGCCGCTAGGGTGCGCTCCCCGTTGGGAACAAAGGATAAAGGTAAAAAGGTAAACAAACAAAACAAATGAACATTTGCTCTGCCAGTGCATATATACATAGAAAAGGTAAACAAACCAAAGGAAAATTATTTTGTCGCGATCAGACCGCGACAATTTAATCAAAATATTTTTTGTTGAATAATTTTGTTGTTTGTGTTTAAATAAGTTATTTTCAATATTCTAAAAATTATTAAATGTTTAACTACCCAACAGAAGGTACTAAAACGGGGTTGTTTAAGTACCCAACCTGAGGTACTAAATCGGGTTCTTATAAGTACACAACCCGCTTAAGTACCTCAAATTCCTGTCAATTTTAGGCAAGGTACTTATGCGGGTTTTACTGTATCTCATATGCCGTCACGCCAATTTTCAATACCCTACTACAAATATTTCAAGAGATATTCGTTGAGTATGTAATTATGTATGTAATATTCCTTCACACAAATTTTCATTATTCTAGTACAAATACTTCAAGAGATATTACGAAATAAAGGAAAATTTTGTATGAGAGGTGCCCATCGCTGCTTTTCAATAAGATTAAAAATATGCCTGTATGCTTAGTTTCGTGAGGATGTGTTCAGCGGGTTTTCCGCCAATTGAGCTTAAACACAATTTCCATTTCACATTTATAATATAGATTCCTAAAGCAATGTGTTTTCCCTTTTTTAATGATAAAAAAACACCTTTCTTGTTCACCAAAAAATTATGTACCATCAATGAAGTAAAGGGAGAGGGAAACTTTGAGGCATTTGCGCGACCTCTAAACTGTAATATATTAAGGCGTATAGATTTATGTAGTACAGTCGCATGAAGTGCGGGTTTTTTTCGCGGATTTCGGGAGGACCTTATTTTCTTCATAAAATTTTGTACCACCCTAATGTACATATGACAAAGCATTTGCTGATAGCAACAAGTGTAATTTAATTGATTGGTTTAGATGTGCAAAAAAAAGAAGGAACAACTGCCAAAAAATGTTAAAGTTCATAAGCATATTGCAGATAATGCCGCGGCATGCCGGCTCGCCAAGTTCCGTAACTGATAATTTGTTGCTATTGCGCAACGCGTATGCGTATGGTTGTCAGTGCTTTATTCCTGACAACTTTGCGACATTTTGACGTTGCGGTTTAAATTGAACCACACAAGCCTAACGAACCGCAAGTACTGCATATAGCAACAAAGACAAAAACAACATTACAGCTGGGTGGTTGCTAAAGCAGAGGCAGGACTGTAACGGGCTAGCCAGCGACAAATATTTGCTTGTGCAATTATTATATCGTCCTTCTTTTTCAATGCTTGTTGGAACTTACTCCGAAAGATTTGTCACCAAAAACACCGAGACACGATCAAAAAATAATCTTCGTGGAACGGTGAATTAGTGGATAAGGCTTAGACAGGCGTATCATATTACAATTCATTTCATTTGTTAAAAATTTTTTTTTTGTTTTTTGTTTTTGCGTCTGTTGCATTTTGGACTTTTATACGTAGTAAACACAGTAAAAAATGATAGTTTAATTCTAATATCATTTGGTATTTGATTTAATCATTCTTGGAATTAAATTAGAATTTTAATGCCAAAAAGTCTTATTAACACGCTTTTATTATTTTCACCTGTATGTATATACTAGCAAATACCCGTTGCTTCGCAATGACGAATAATAGGTAATCCAAGTCAAGTTAAGTCAAGTCAAGTCAAGTTAATTCAAATCAAGTTAAGTTAAGTTAAGTCAAATAAAGTCAAGTCAAGAGTCAAGTCAGGTCAGGTTAAGTCAAGCCAAGTTAGGTCAGGTTAAGTCAAGTCAAGTCAAGTGAAGTCAAGTCAAGTCAAGTCAAGTCAAGTCAAGTCAAGTCAAGTCAAGTCAAGTCAAGTCAAGTCAAGTCAAGTCAAGTCAAGTCAAGTCAAGTCAAGTCAAGTCAAGTCAAGTCAAGTCAAGTCAAGTCAAGTCAAGTCAAGTCAAGTCAAGTCAAGTCAAGTCAAGTCAAGTCAAGTCAAGTCAAGTCAAGTCAAGTCAAGTCAAGGCAAGTCAAGTCAATTCAAGTCAAGTCAAGTCAAGTCAATTCAAGTCAAATCAAGTTAAGTTAAGTTAAATTATTCCGGAGTTATCTGGGTCCACTTGATGACCTGGTCTAGACATCACTATGAAAATAACTCTATTTTGAAGCCGTTCCCAACACATTTCGTTTGATACCAATATCGATCAAAAACTTCCGGGTAGGCATTTTCACCCATATCTGGGGACCCGGCTTAGGAATCAAAATTAAAGAGTTTTGTGTTGAAGCCCTGATCAAGGCCATTCATTCGATACCAATATTGCTCAGAAATATTTCGGGCGACCCGGATCTTCGTTTTCACCCATATCTGGAGACCCGGCCTAGGAATTATTATGCAGAGAGCTCCATGTAAAATCCCTGTTCAAAACCTTTCATTTGATACCAATATTGCTCAGAAACATTCCGGTTTAATCCGGGGTCACATTTTGACCCATATCTGGAGACCGGGCCTAGGCATCACTATTAAAAGAGCTCTATGTGGAAGTCCAGATCAAGACCTTTCATTCAATACCACTATCGCTCAGACACATTCCGAGGTCATCCGCGTCCACGTTTTGGCCCATATCTGGAGACCCGGCATGGAAATAACAATGAAAATACATAGGTATGTGGTAAAGCCCTGCTTAATACCTTTAATTTCATACCAATATCGTTCAAAAACATTGCGGAGTCATCCGGGTCCACATTTTAACCCATATCTGGAGAGGATGTCTAGGCATCACAATGAAAGTAACTCTATGTAGAAGTCCTGCTCAAGACCTTTCATTTGATGCCAATACCGCACGTGTAGGTGCAGGCGTTCTTGAATTATAGCATAGTATGCATGTGTAAACAGGTTTTTGATTGCCACCGAGCCAACCAACCAACCGTGCAAAAAGAAACATATGAGTCGCCTGCACTGCGCTGCCTGGCACGACTGCGACGCCTCCACTGAACACGGCAAATGACCAAACGAATCTGTCTATGCTTGCGGCTTTTTGAGTTTTTTGAAATTTAAAACCGGGAAAACGGTATTAAAGTCTCAGAAATTTATGACATTTTAAAAAAATAATTATTAAAATCGGTGCAGTACTTTTTGAGTTATCGCGTTACATACATTTTCCATACAATCAATTTTATATAATTAGTATAGATAGTATAGATCCCTGTAGTGAAAATCTCTAGTTCCGAACTAGGTCGCTTCTAGTGCATTTCTCGACATATGTGCGAGCTAAATCTCTTTTCCATGTTATGAACTGGTGAATTTAACACGGTGATGTCCTAGGCGGTGTCAATTGTCACTCACTGCACTACATTTTCGATAGTTCCGAACTAGTACTAAATTCTACAGTTTACACTAGTTCGTTTATTGGCACAATTTCGATAGTTTTGAACTAGCTACAAGTACCTAAAAATTCTACAGTTTTACATCTGTCGCTTAAGTGCAGCCTTTGACACACTTCATGCAAGTGGCGCGATGGCCGACTGGCTAACGCATGTGCCTTTCAATCTGAGGGGCGCGGGTTCGAATCCTGTCGGTGTCAAGGTGGATGATATTTTTTTAAATTTTTTTTAACTAATATTTTTTTATTTATTTATTTAATACAAATTTACAATAATATTTAAAAAGTAATAAAATAAAACAAAAATTAAAAATAAGCCAGAGGGATCGGAAAAGCATAATTAGGGGAACATTTCATTTCATACAAGATGGAAATAGAAAACTCTTTATATAAAATGCTTCACTAAACATCTGAGAATTGCAGAAATATACAAAGCCGACGGCAATTGAACGAACGAAAAATTTTCATAGAATTTTTGTCACTTCGAAATTGCATACAAATCAAAGTGTGTCTTATAATGGTCACTCAATTCACTCCTTCTGAACTGGTGAGGGTCTAACTACAATTGAACTAGTTCCCTTTTGACACCTTTTCGCTAGTTCGGAACTAGAAATTTGCTCACTAGTTATTGAGTTCCCTGCAGGGGATAGTATAGATATACATAGAAGTGTAGATGTTCGTATGTATGTATATAAAGAAGTTACGTATACGCAGTGTAGTTCATTGTATGTTTGCTTGTACGCATTATGTAGCATAAGTTAACGCAAAAGCGTGTCTATTCATACACTGAATGGGGTTTTTTCAGTGTGAGATGTGCTCATTTTTAAACTATGAGAGGTTTAACAATTTTATTTATTCCAAAATAGTTTCAAAATAAAGTCTTGAAAAGTATTAAAATTATCTCTAAAGAAGTTTAATCATTTATGGTTTAAAAACAAATCCTGAAAAGTATAAAATCTTTCTCTTTCTAAATTTTATTACCATCGAAGTATTTTTGGTTTTAAATCAAAACCAAACAAAATATTAGAAAAGAAAAAATACATACAGTGGCGAGCATTAATGGATGAATGTTTCCCACTTCTGTGCTTATGTGTTCATAAAACCTAATCCAAGCGCCTAATTTCAACCAATTTTTTTTTATTAATTAGCATATGTATTATTTTAATAGAAAACATACAAAGAAATTTAATTCCATCTTGATTACCACGTTTTTCAGGGCGAAAAACTCAAACATCCACATTCATCCAATTTTGCTCGTGAGGAAAAAAAATATTTGGTATGGAGTAATATTATTTCCTCCGTAGCCCCTTATATTTTGGGGCTGTTTTAATGTGCGTTGGCATGCTTTCCTTTAGTTCTGCTATGGTTACCCTTGGTTTCTGGGCCCATTCGTCCTCAACTCGCGGCCAAAGTTGATTAAAATTTGTGGGAACTTTTTCGTACACAGCCATCCTCTTTTTTAAAAATCCCAAAGATTTTCGATGGGATTAGGATCTGGGCTTTGGGCAGCCCACTTTATCACACCAAATCATTGGCTAGATAACCAGTTTCGCATGATTTTCGCCTATTTTTGGGGTTACCGCCTTGCTAAAATAGCACCTCGTCTTCGGAATATGCGCTTATTCCGGCGAACTCAGGCAAATCTATTCTTAAAATATGAAGATAATCTTCCTTTTTCATATCTCCACTTATTTTTATTAATGGATCGAGTTTCCATGAGGTTAAACAGCCCCAAACCATAAAATTGCCCTCTCCATGCTTTACAGTTTTCTTTAATTGGTCTTTTTGGAGTGTTTCATGTTGCCAGTGCCAGAAATATTGTTTGCTATCGGACTGGAGAAGAGTTATATGGT
Organism: Urophora cardui; assembly: GCA_960531455.1. NCBI lineage: Eukaryota > Metazoa > Arthropoda > Insecta > Diptera > Tephritidae > Urophora > Urophora cardui. The sequence goes on along the minus strand of OY482672.1, from coordinate 79,010,229 downwards.
CAGACGAAACAAAAATAAATTGCTTCCAATCGGATGGAAAACAATACTTTTGGCACTGGCCACATGAAACACTCCAAAGGCACCAAGCGAAGAAAACTGTGGAGGAAATTATAGGGGTTGGGGCGGTTTCACCTGATGGAAACTTGATCCGTTAATAAAAATAGGTGGAGCTATGAAAAAGGAAGATTATCTCCATATTTTAAGAATAGATTTGACTGAGTTCGCCGGAATAAGCGCATATTCCGAAGACGAGGTGCTATTTTAGCAAGGCGGTAACCCCAAAAATAGGCGAAAATCATGCGAAACTGGTTATCTAGCCAATGATTTGGTGTGATAAAGTGGGCTGCCCAAAGCCCAGATCCTAATCCCATCGAAAATCTTTGGGATTTTTAAAAAAGAGGATGGCTGTGTACGAAAAAGTTCCCACAAATTTTAATCAACTTTGGCCGCAAGTTGAGGACGAATGGGCCAAGAAACCAAGGGTAACCATAGCAGAACTAAAGGAAAGCATGCCAACGCACATTAAAACAGCCCCAAAATATAAGGGGCTACGGAGGAAATAATATTACTCCATACCAAATATTTTTTTTCCTCACGAGCAAAATTGGATGAATGTGGATGTTTGAGTTTTTCGCCCTGAAAAACGTGGTAATCAAGATGGAATTAAATTTCTTTGTATGTTTTCTATTAAAATAATACATATGCTAATTAATAAAAAAAAATTGGTTGAAATTAGGCGCTTGGATTAGGTTTTATGAACACATAAGCACAGAAGTGGGAAACATTCATCCATTAATGCGCGCCACTGTACATATATCGCACACTAAATCAAAAATCGTTACAACTCAAAATCCAAAAATTTTCAGGAGAGCCAAAAACATTTTCTTTTTTATAGGCGATGATATGGGAAAAGGCCACGTATAATAGTTATTTTTCAGTTACAAGAGGCTCTGATGGAAAAGATTTTTTGTCAGTCGCTAGAGATATTTTCTGTGTACCGATTTATGAAAGAAACCCGATTTCGAAAAATTTTGAGTTGTGACGCTTTTTGATTTAGTGTGCGATATGTATATGTACATATCAGTTGCCAAAATAAATTATTTCAAAATGTTTCTAAAAGTGAAATATGAAGGAGAAACTACATTTATTAACATAAATGACCCACATAGCGAGTTTTTCAAGCCTGATGAAACAATTTTATCAAGTAAGTAAAACAGGAGATTAACTACAGTATGTATGTGTGTAAATATTATGGGTAAATTTTTTTATTTTTCCAGTCATAAGTCAGTTAGGGGTCTCCGTGGATACCTCAATATCACTACAAGACCGCGACGCACATAGGTAGATTTTCATGCTTTATGCGGCCAAAATTGAATTTTGTGAAGTTGTTACAATTACAGAAAAAAACATACCCACATATTGGAAATAGACTGGGGAACAATAATCCATCGCTTTTTTCCCGACCCCATACTCTGCACTTGCTCCCAGATGGTCGAAACTTAGCATATCTAAAGTTAATATTTTAATTTTTTTTACATATTTTTAAGTGCTAGTTTCAACGTGAATATTTATTATTTAAAGCATTTCATTTAAGTAATCGTGATGGATCCAAAATCTTCAGGTAATTATTAATACTTTTCAATAATATCCTTGATTTCCAATAATTCTAAGTTTTCAGTTTTAAGCTTTTAAAGTTGGGATATTTAAAAAAAAATTTCAGTCTTTTTTGTGTTCAAAATTGATTTTGTTATATTGCTCTTTCAGACTCAGTCAAATTAACCCTTGGAAATGATATCTAGTACAATTAGTATTTTTCCGCCAAAAAATGACGTCGCATAAAGCCGCACTTCACTACTAGATACAGGGTTTTTCATATGTACCTACAATAATTTTCTTTTTTGTGTTTTATATTTGATTTTAATGTTTATATTTCTAACGCATATCTTGGTTAATGTAGGTGATGCTCGAAAGTAGCCGCGATATATATGACCGATTATTGTTAACTTTTTAGGCAGTATTTTTAGTATTTTCAATTTTTCAAAGTCAAGAAAATACTTATCATAAAAAGGGGCTAAGAATTCTAAAGCTACATTTTTTTTAGAAGATTTTTGAGTATGCAATTTTGCAGCTCATTCAATTTTAATATAATAATATGCAACATTCAACTATTTGAAAATTTTCATTGGGTTTTCGGAAATGTTAATTGGAACGGTCTCACGTACATATAAGGCGAACACCCTACAGAAAAAAACTTATAAAATCGACGGAATTTTTCACAGCATTGAGAATTTAATTTTTTACACTAAAATTGGTTGGCTACATAACAGTACAGTTAGAAATCTCCTAAAAATCTTCTATAAATTCTGGCCGCGCTTTGAAATTTTTAATCCACTTTTAGAAATTTCTACGATTTTTCGGATTTTTTCCATAAGCTTACAAATCCTGCTTAAAATGATTTTTATTGAAAAATTGTCTATATTTTTAAACGAAAATAAGAAAGTAATATTTTCGACAGAACTCTTTGAAATAAATTAAAAAACTCTGGCGTATGATTTTTTTTGGAGTCACTGTATATATTTTTCAATAAAATCGACTTTTAACACAAATTATTAAAATTTTGCATTAAACAAGCAATTTGGAATAGATGTAGACAATAAAATATTTTTGGCCGCATAAAACTTGAAGATCTACCTATGTGCGACGGTGCCGAAATTTCTTTGGATAATTTACAAGAAATTCTTTGCCAGTACCACAGCTGCAGCTGTTTTTATTGAAGGTAATTTGCGATAATTCCACAAGGGAGCAGCCCACCCAATCATCACCTATTCTAAATCACAAGGTAAGTGTGCAAATAATATGAAAGATTTCTTGTAACCAATAAATTTGAACAGGAGTTGGAAAAGTACATCAAAAGCGGAGATTTTTCTTCTATTATAGAGGAATACCAAAAAAAAACAATTTATGTGATAATTCCCGTCATTCGTTAGTGCGCGAATCAACAAATTTTTTACGCCAACATTGTGGCAACCATCCAAAGCGTGCAGAAAAAATCGCATTAGCACAATCGATAATAAATCTTTTTCCAGCTTTTAAAGTTTCTGGCAGCAAATTCGGATGAATTGTAAGTTTCAATTTTTTAATAATTTTGAATAACACTGAAACAAATTGAGGGCTGCTGTTTGGTGACGGGAAATTCCCACACGAACGAAAGACCATTATTTCGTTTTGGGCATGGGCATTGAAAGAATTTCTTACGCACAGAGCCAAAAAGTTCACCTACAATCAAAGAGACTGCCACCTAAAAAAGCTATTTGGCCGAGGAGAGGGAGAGGGGACAAAATTGAAGAAATTTTTGCTAGAAATTCTTCTGGATTTTAGCTTGAATTTATTCTTAAATTTATTGAAAAGGATACCGTCTGAAAACGAGGAGATAACTTTTTATTTATTAATTTTTTATGTCATTTTGTCAAAAAAATTAAATTGTTAGAAGAAATCTGCTTGTTTTTATGAGAAAATTTTTATAAAGCAAATCAATAAGGACATCCTCTAATTTTTACTAGAACCTTTTTGAATTTATTAAAAAGGAAAACTTTTTATTTTTAAAAGAGCCCTTATTAATTAAAATTTTGCTATAAACGTCTTAACATACGTACATGTATGGATATACTCGTACATACTAGAAATGTGCATAACAGTTATTGCATCAGCCACCTTTTTTGTATGTGTGCAATAACATGTTCAAGAAATTAAAAGGGAGAACTTTTTATTTTTAGAAGAGCTCTTATGTGTTTCCTCCTTTCGTCAATTTCACTACGGCTTTGCACATTTCTACAATTCTCAAACGATTAGTGAAGCACTTGGTATAAAGAGTTTATTATGTCCATCTGCACTTATATGAAATGAAATGTTGCCCTTTGTCTGAATAAGTCCTAGGAAAATACTAGTTGACTAATTATGTTTTCCGATGAAGATCAAGATTCTCTTATTAATAATATTAAACAGGGATTCTTCTTAATTTTACAGGTTATCTGCTAAATTTATGTGAAAAGGTTTCCATATTTATTCTAGGAGTCATCTTCTAAATTTTATTTAATAGGTTTTCATCTTAGTTTTATAGGTTATCTCTTAAATTTTACTGAAAATGATTTCATCTAAAATCCACGGGTCATCTTCTTAATTATATTGAAAAGGTTTTCATATTAGTTTTACAGATTATCTACTTAGTTTTATTAAAATGAAATATCCAGTAATAATAAGACGGGCATCTTATTGGAGAGAAAGCATAGAGAAATCCGCTAAACTTTGTTCTAATTTATAGGGCATTTTAGGTGGTATTTTGGCTCTGTGCGAATTGTATGTTAAATTACTGTTTTTGGGGTCTAGGAATTAATTTATGGTGTTTACCTTACATAAAATTTTGCTATGGTACAATGGCGTGTACATTTTAAGCAGCAGAAAAACAATGTTGCTAAGATATAACAATGTTGCTGGCAGCATGTTGCGCGGTATTATTACTCCTGAATTTTGGAGGAGCATTTTTAGTGGTTTTGGGTTCCGTATGCGCAAACAGATACCAAATATGATATTACATAATAAATGTTGCTACTTTTATTGTTTTTACTGTTATTGATATTGCTGCCACCTCAAAGGCAAAGACATAAGCAAAGGCAAATAAAAATGGAACCTGACCTATAGGCCAAAAATGCATTACGGGGCTTTCCTTTTCTTTTGGTTTCATCAATTACGGAGAGATGAACCCTCATTTTGAAGCATAGTTTTATCGACGGAAGTTTTCAACTAGCTTAATCTACTAGGGAACATACATTGTGTTCCAATTATTACGTTGCCAAAACTCTACAAAAAAAAGCGACTAGCAGAAATTAAAATAAATATGAACATAATAGAAATAACTATTTTAATGGGACCTTTTAAAGGTGAAGAAGTTCGCATTTTCGAATTCCAATAATTACCATTATTGGGTTTTTTAATAGCAGCGGTCACCTCTAGGCAGTGGGCGGCATACCCTCCGAGAGTATTTCTGCCATGAAAATGCTTCTCACAAAAAATGCATTCGCCGTTCGGAGCCGGCATAAAACTGTAGGTCCACCCAATTAGTAGGAAAAACAAAAAGGAGCACACCTCGAATTGGGAGAGAAGCTCGGCCATAAAACTCGTCAGAGTTATAATTGCGCCATTGTATTATATTAAATTATAATAATTACCACGGAAACTTCGTAGATGCAAATTTAAAGGATTGGATAGCAATTCCCAATTAGACCGGCGCTCTCAATGCCATTTCGGCAACCCAGATAATCCCTATTTGTTCACAGAAAATGGAAAGCGAAAAATAATGTATACACACAAAAGTGCAAAATTACATTTTTTTAAAGTAAGCTTTGTTTCGTTTTTCATTTGTAATGTATATAAAAGGGAGTGGACCACAGCAAAGCGTGGCAGGGTTCAGCTAGTTATAACATAAAATCGCTGTGCTGTGCAATTAAAGCATACAATTGAGTATTTAATGTTTGGTTTCACTTGATATTAGGCTTTCTTAATTGTTTTGTATTTATTTGATGAAAATATTTTTATTCAAAAACATTTAAACTGATAGAATTTTGCTGTGAAAATTCTTCTTTTTTGGATTTGGAAAACGAAGCAATTGAAATATGTATAGTAGAATTTGCAGCTACATATGCAACCATTCCCCGTGTTTTTTTTGTATAATTTTCTAAAAATTAATTATGTTACATGTATTTTGGGACTAATTTTTTTTCAGCCGAAAAAGTTAGTTCATAGTTACCTTCCAAGTAATGCAGAGGTACACACATACTAAAGTACATAATAAGCCTTTTTCAAAGAAAATATACAATGAAAATGGTGACTAGTGGCTTTGTAAACAGTTTTTAAAGTCAGTTTAAGTTAGATGCATCCCTGCAGGAGATCTCCACTATGATAAATACATAGGTATGTACATACATACATACAAGCATTCACAAGATTTTCCTTCCAGTACCATTAATGATTAATCCATCAAAGCGAATGCTTCATTGCAATCATTGATATTTAATTTTATCACCATTACTGTGAAGGTTTTTGGCGAAAGTTACCAAATTTTTGGCTTGAACAATGTGGGTTTCTTCTCTTTTGCAATCAATTCGGATGTCGCATTCAACTCTGTTCAACTACATATGTATAAAAAATCGGAAAAAGCGTTTCCTTTTTTAGTAAATGATCGATTATTGATGGTGTTCAAATTATTTCGATAAATCCTCATAAAGCAAACGGTAAAAGCATATTTAATTGAGTTATTTATGCAACGCTAACATACTCAGTAGGGTTTATGTGCTATCTCGTTTGCAAAAAAACCAACCTTGCCTGGCGAAAATGTTAAACGTTATTTTTTGTTAGTCACTAAATTAAACATAAATGGTATTCGCTATATTCCAGAGATATACTCATATGCATGTACATACAAACATACATACATACATAAATATTCGGATTGCATCAAGTTACTTAAAATGCACTTGTGTCAGCTGTGAAATTGAAGCATCCATCTTCCTGAACAGTTATGCAAATGTGCTGACGTTACACAAATGCACTACCGTTGTTGCCATTACCTCGACCGCTATTACCTTTAAGACTTTCCTGAGCCTGGGCTAGCAGCCACTTGAGAAAAGTGATAAAAATGAGAAAAGAAAAAAGCACGATAAAAAAGAATCGAATGATTTTTGAAAATGTGCAAGAATCTAAACCAAGTGAAGAATTTCAGCAATCTTTGATATTAAATTGCCAGTTTATTTTTTATTTGCCCTACAGTTGGTGCGGCTAAGTAGTAGAAGGAGTGGAAATTATTTATTGAAATTCTTTAAGCTATTGCAACAAAAATAGTTTGCCTTCAGCTCATTGTCTCTGCCTTGAAGCTATTTTTATGCCAACATCTCAGCGTTAACATGCATTTATTTTATATTTTCGCTCGTCACTTACTCCTATTCTACGTCAACTTTATTTAGCACTAGCGATACGTATCTACATATGCACATACATACATACATAGGTATATGGGCAATTCCTTGAGAAAGTTAACCTTGAACCCACATCCCATTTACTTTATAACTACTTAACAAGTAAGGAAGCCTAAGTTCGAGTCGAATCGAACATTAGATACTTAGCTCTGTTCAATAACAAACAATTTTTACGAATTTTGCGTAAAAAATGACAGATCTTCATATAAAAATGACACTTTTTAAGAAAAATTCGTAACATTTTTTTTTGTTATTGAAAACAGGTATTATTGCAGGTGTTACAGAAATCTTTTAGCAAAGATAAAATTTCGAGTAAGACTGTCTTACCCGTTACGATGAAAATGCCCGTATACATATTTACATGGATATATACAAAACTTCAGCGTTGCTAAACTTCTCCATATCGACGTTCGATTCTTCTATTACGATTCCATGTGGATGCGAAGTAAAAAAACGCGACAGCAACATTGGCAACGGCAGTCAAACGCATATCCTTCCTTAAGTGTGTTCCTAAACCTATAAGCGTGTTACTGACGTTGCCAATGATTGCAGTGTCTATGAGCCGAGGAACAACACTATGGGAGGGTTCGGAGAGTTTCTACAATTTGCAACTTGATTGCAATGCTCGAACAAATGATTGTCATTGGAAACGCGTTTAGCGTGCATTTTTATTTTATTTTACTATTTTCATATTTCAAATCAATGACGGCATAGATGACACTCAATGAAGTGCATTTAGTGGTAAGTGGAAACGCAGAGAACGACACAGATGTAATATATACATTCGGGTGGTCCTTATAATCAAACTAGCGATTTTCTTCGGTCTCACCCCCTACATCGGTAGCAGCACAGTCCAGGATATCACATATAAAATTTGGTCCTGATCGGCGATGGTTAAGGGGTGTCGCAGAGGGGTCAAAGTCCAGATTGCCATAGGAAAACTCAAAAAAATTTAATTTTTTTATAATAAGGAAGAATATGAACAATATCAAGCAACAAGTATTTACAAAAGCAGAAAAAAATAAGCAAGCTACCATCTTCATCAAATTTATGCTCTAAATCAAATCAAGATAATATACGTTGTGTACAACTTTTTTGTTTTCACTCATAATATCCTTTTAAACTAGCGTTCGAAGTATTTACCGAAGAGAGCAGCGAAAGTGAGTCGAATCACAAAAAAATTTGTTCGGTAGATGAGCCAAGAAGAAAAAGCACTAAGATTACACGGGCGCGGAAAAATTTCATCACACCGAAGTTAGTAGCAAATGTAAGGTTAGCGATCAAAGCACAGTCAGAATAATCATAGCAGTAGCGCAAGCCCTTGGTGAAAATGTGAAGCTTACCACAGTAAATAGGAGCAGTATCCGTTTACAGCAACGTAGAGACATCATGCAACGACTCAAACAAATTGCGGCGGTTACAGTTCATTGGGACGCAAAGTTGTTGCCTGCAACAGAGGGAATGGGGCAAGTAGACAGGCTGCCAACAATTATTTCTTGGCAAATAGGGGAACAGTTCCTCGGCGCTCCAGCGATACCAAATGGAAGCGGAAACGCTCAAGCGTCTGTGGTATATGAGTCACTTGTTAAGTGTAAACTAACCGATAAAGTTGAAACGCTGTGTTGCGATGGCGACAAATACGGGCAGGTTACAGCGCGCTTTTTTGGAACAGAAAATTGGCAAAAGCTTGCTACATTTACTATGTCTTCACCGTATTTACGAATTAGTATTGCGAAGCGCGGTTGAAGCAAAATTCCCCTTTTAAAAAGGACCTAGCGTCGAAATTTTCAAAAATTTTAGAAACGCTTGGTCTTATCTAAAGAAATCTAATTTCAAAGCTGGAATTGAGGACGAGTTTGTAAGAGCAGGCATAGCTAATAAGGATGAGTTCGTAAATAATTTTCATGAAATTTTAACTACGAAGCAGCCTCGTGAAGATTATAAAGAATTTTTATAACTGCGACTTGTTTTTCTCAGCTGCCATCAAACGAACTTTCAATTTTCAGCACCAGGTGCATTTCACCACGCTCGGTGGATGGCAAAGGGTATATATGTTTTGAAAATGTATATTTTTCGAAAAGAGTACATACTAGATAAACAATTAGAAATAGCACTTCGCGACTTATGCGTATTTATTATAAAACTTTATTTAAAGAATTGGATGTTGGCTTGAAAAGCTATAGCTGCTCCAGGTTCCGATTTTTTGTTTTTAAAAGAGTTATACGAATATAGAAACATTAACAAAGTTATAGGTGAACCAACGTATTCAAAATTCAAAAGACCTTTATGGTATCTTGCACCAGATACAGTTTGTTTGTTTAGTAAATAACATTGCGGAGATAGGAGTTAAACTTGTACAGGAGTATAATAAAATCTTTTGAAAAAATGAGGAGAAAAAGCAATACATATTACAGGTTGTAAGATCCTACACAGAAAAATTCGAAAATACTTCAAAACAAACTATCTGAACCATTTATAATTTAGTATTTAATCACAGGGTGAAATAAAATTCATTATTCATATATATAAAAAAAAAATTAAATTAAATTTTTTGAGTTTTTATATGGTAATCTGAACTTTGATCCCTCTGCGACACCCCTTAACCATCTCCAATCGGGACCAAAATTTGTATGTGGTATCTTTGGGTGCAGTACTATCGATTTTGGGCTTTAGATGAACAATACATTAAACTTTATTTTTTTAGTCTCCATAGAGTTTTCTGAACAAAAAGCTTATATATGGTATCTTCGACTATATTAGCATCGATACAGGGGGCGAGGTTGAAGAAATATGGTACACAATTTGTCTCCATACATTTGGGGACCACTTTAATGTAAATAAATATGCGTATATGTATGTAAACCGCAGATAAAAGAAAAATGTTATGCGGCCTATCGTGTCGTTGCACTATGGGTAATTTATATAAAAATATAAACTTTTTGTGTACATGTACGATATGTATCTGTATCAGAGCTGGGCGATAAGAGTTACGATTACAAGATGATTACGATTACAGTAATTCTTATTTTTGTAACGACGATTACGATTACAGAAATCGTAATTTCAAAATTTTTGAGATTACGGTTACTGTAATCGTAATCATCTTGTAATCGTAACTCTCGTTAAATCGTTAAAAACTTGAAATTACGATTAATGTAATCGTAATCCTGTGTGTAATCGATTGCACATGTAATCCTTATCGCCCAGCTCTGATCTGTATGTACATATATTAGGGCGGAGTGAATTGGGGCTTTTTTTGAAATCATTATTGCTCGGCCTGCAGAAAGTTGCCTTTCTAGTACAAAAGTAAGACTTCAAAATATTATTGGCCTAGTCCTTTATTTGGAGGTACCCCAATTCGATTAAAGAATGGAAAAAATGCTCCAGATGCATAAAACTCATTAGCTAGATAACACTAATTTGCTAATTTCTCATGAAAGTATACGTAATCCTTCGATGGAAAATGTTTAAATCAGTGTCTCCAAGCGTATACAAAAGTTCTGAAAATTCGAGGAAATTTCAAAAATTTTCACAAAGTTTTCTCGAATTTTCAGAACTTTTGTGTAAGCTTGGAGACACTGATTTAAACATTTTTCATCGCAGAATTACGTATGTATACTTTTAAGAGAAATTAGCAAATTAATGCTATCTAACTAATGAATTTTATGCATCTAGAGCATTTTGTCCATTCTTTAAAGGAATTGGGGCACCTCCAAATAAAGGACTAGGCCAATAATATTTTGAAGTCTTAAGCATAAACTGAGTTCGAGTTTCACGTGAAACTGCTGTCAAAATCCATACAAAAAAACTGGTTGTGAAACATGTGTGAAATTTCACAGATATTTCACGACAAAGTTGTACTGAGTTCCTGCCGTGAAAACGTTGAGCAACATGCTAGAAACATCATGCCAGCAACATTTTTTCACGACAATTAAAATATACAATGCTATTTATTTTCGAATGAAAAGTGACATTTGTTGAAATTGAAATTTATATTTTGTATAAAATTTTTTTATTGGCCAAAATTTGAAAGTTGGTTCTGAGGCGATGCTCCAAATTTTTTTTTTACTTATGCTCAGTTTTTGTTTTGGCATTTATTCTCATTTGACAAAAATTTTTTCTTCAAACATTTCACGGTAAAATAAATGCATGTTGCTGGCGAAATTTCACAGCGGTGAACTCAGTACCAGGCTTTACTTTTGTGCAGGCCGAGCAATAATGATTTCGAACAAGTAAGGAAGCCTAAGTTCGAGTGGAATCGAACATTAGATACTCAGCTGTATGCTTTCATCGTCTGCTTGCGTTTGATGGATTTTATATAAAGCGAGTGCTGCATAAAGTGGGCGTAGCCACGCCCATTTTCAAAATTTTTATCAGTCATCCAACTAAGCATATGAATATTATTCTTTGTGCAAAATTTCATTCCTTTATGACTTCCAGTTACAACGATGTCACGTTACAAATTTCCAAAGCGTGTTCCAGAAATATCTTTGCTAAAAAGTAGGCGTGGTCATAAACCTATTTCAATAAATTTTTGCGTGTCTATTAACACAAGTTATAAAAGTGTATAAACCAAGTTTCATCATAATATCTCAATTATTTGTCGAGTTATGGGCTCCGAAATCTCGTAGATTCCTTTGTCTAAAAGGAGGCGGTGCCACGCCCGTTTTCCAAAATTTTTCTATTTTTTGTAGAAATCATACCAGAAAATTTCAATGAATTATCTTTACATTTGACAAAGATATCGCTTAAAATGTTTTTATTAGGTCACTTTATAATACCCATATATAAAAGTGGGCGTGGCCGTCAGCTGGTTTCTCTAAAATTTTGAACATGTATTACCACAAGTAATAAAAGTGTACATACCAAGTTTCGTCATTATATATAAATTATTTGTCGAGTTATAAGGAATCTCGTATATTCCAGCTTCTAAAAAGAGGCGGTGCCACGCCCATTTTCCAAAATTTTTGTGTTTTTCGTTGTATATCCGCAGGTGGACTCCTGGCATAAAATTTCAATGATATATCTTTATATTTGACAGAGATATCGCTTGTTGTTTTTATTAGGTCACTTTATAATACCCATATATAAAAGTGGGCGTGGCCGTCAACCGATTTTGACAATTTTTCGTCCAAACATTTGCCTAAGTAAGTATATCACGCGTACCAAATTTCATCGATATATCTTCAACAGTTTCTGAGTTAAGACATATAAAGCTTTCAATGTTTGACCCTTAATAAGGGGGCGTGGCACCGCCCGTTTTCCAAAATTCCATCAAATTTCTTCTTAGGGGCCTGAGCTCAACACGTGGGTAAAATTTCATTACTCTAGCTATATTAATGGCTGAGATACCAAATTTCCGATTTTTTCTATATAGGAAAAGTGGGCGTGGTCATGGTCCGATTTCGCCCATTTTCAATACCAACCGTCCAAGTCTCGATACCAACTTGCATTCCAAATTTCATCAAAATATCTAAATTTTTGCGCGAGTTAGAGTGTTTACAGACGGACAGACGGACGGACATTCAATCGATTTCTCTTTTCACCCTGATCATTTTGATATATATAAGTCTATATCTATCTCGATTATTTCATTCTGTTACAATCCACCGTTATGTGATTAAAACTATAATACTCTGTGTACTACTTCAGCAGAGTATAAAAAAGCCCCAATTCACTCTGCCCTAATGTATAGCTATTGAAAATCGAATAATATTTTGATGAGTTCACCATGTTTAAGTGAAGTAAAGTCGGATATAAAAGAGTAACATACCTTAAAATTTCTTAAATTTTTTAACAATTTTGCCCTTGAAGGAATGCAAAAAAAAATAGAAAGTCGTGACCGTGGATAACGGACAAAAAGTCGAGCCGGATGCCGCCAAAACATTTGTGGGCAATATGGGTATCAAAATAAAGATTTTACCATAAAACAATCACTAATAACCCAAAAAACCGCCCTTCTATACCCGACTTTACTTCATTTAAACTTGATGAACTCATCCAAATTTTATTTGATCCTTAATAGCTATACCCTTCTGGAAAACTAGTTAATGCGTAACGCATCCTGCCGTGTGATTTAATTACAAAATAATGTCCGCTTTCGGGAAGAGTATAAGGCAAGAACTTGAAGATTCATGAGAAAAAAATAAAATGATCAGTTTAGGCCGCGATATTACCTTCCTTGGGTAGTGCACCAAAAAACTGAATACACCATTCGCTTTACCGATTAATTCTACGTATGAGTTGGTATAAACTATTTTTTTTGTGCAAAATCCTAACTTTTTTCATACATAAATCTAGACTTACCTTGAAATTTTGGGAATTTGCGCGGTTTTCGGTTTCGGAAAAGTGAAATTTTTCTTTCAGTTTACTTACTCTAAAACACCCTATTTTCATATTCCGGTGCCGGAAGGAGGATATGAGAAGGTTTAAAGAATCCCATACAATAAAGGCGGATCTAATGCACATATGTATATATATAGTAATATATGTAATATATCGTCGTACCATACGAAAACTAGCACATTTAAAATTTCTGACGAAAGCTGGCAATTAAAAAATTCTGTATAGCACATTTAACTTTTGGCAGCTTTTATTTAAAATTTTCCCATTTCGCATATAATAAATTTCCTTTTTGCGGTTAAAATATGTCAAAATCAATTTTAATCTAAAAAGTGATATGAGTAGAAATACTATGATTAAGTAAGATTAGTAGTAAAAGAAGAATATAATGGATAGAAGAATATAAAGGTAGAAGAAAAGAAGAATATAAAGTAAAAAAATTACGTAAATATAAAGTAAATTCAATAAAGATTTCCCCTACTCAATTTGAGTAGTATTTCACTCATACCCAACACTTTTGATTCGTTCTTACCAACTCGGCTGTTGTAGAATCAGACAAAATGTATTTGACAAAGTCAATGGCTTCCAAATTGTTTAATTGTTCCTGCCTAAGTTCATATCGTGGTACCATAGATACTAGCTCTTTCAAAATTTTTTACATAGAAATTATTTGTAAGTAATTTTGAATGTGGTAGTTTTCGTATGGTACGACGATATATACATACATACCCATTTATCACGTATTTCTTCCCAATTCGAGCTATCCGTGTTCAAATCTATATATTAATAGGCTAACATTTTTCCCATACAAACAATTGCCAGGCTGTTTAGCACATTTAACATACTCATATCCACATAAAATTGATATGGATGTGTTCGTATGAGTCAGGAGCAGTGCATAGGCATATAATTTTTTCTATAAATTATTTAATTTGTTTATAATTAATAAATAAAATGTTTAATTAAGAGAAATAGATATCGTAAACGTGTTTACAAATATCGTAAACACAGTTGAAGAGTCGCTTTAATTTAAAAGCGCTCTCTCTATTTTATATGCATTGGCCCAGTTTACGCTGAGATCAAAATCAAGGCGGTCAAATATCTCCTATTGATTTTCCATTAAAGCGAAAAATGAGAGAGAGTGCGGGAGAGCACACTGAGTAATTTTAATTTTGACCAAGGCATATCTAACAGGTAGGCTCGGCGGCGAATTGAAAAACTTATTTTTTATTTACAAAGGTAGAGTGTAATGTCAAAATCAAAGCGAATTCAGATTTTAACCACGGCGAAATATCATTTTGACATTACACTCTACCAATTACAATAACAAAATACATGAGAAATTTCTGAATTCGCCACCGGGCCTACCTTCCTAGATCTGCCTTGATTTGACCAAGATTTCGCGTCGGACCGTGATCAAAAGGGCAAATCAGTGTTGCGGTACAACTCGAATTTGGAAAGTGTTGCTTATCTCCGCGAAAAGGAATAATTTTTGTACCAATACAAAGTTGAAAAAATAAATTGCATGGTCGAATTTCGAGCACCGGCGATACTAGTACGTTTTATACGGTTGATCGGTCAATTTCAGAAACAAGCTGTTTGTTAGCGTAGCATATAACCACGCCTACTTTTTAGCAAAGATCCAATTTCCTATTCGTTTTTCTTCACTCTTTTTAATAAAAGTAGGAGACCTTGAATATCGTTGAACAGGTCTTCGTTAGCCAAGCCATCTGGACAAAACTTGGTAAATTTCTGGAACACCCTTATGGAATTTTTATCGGTCATCCTTGTAACTAAAAAGGATAAAGGGATGAAATATTTGGAGTTTTAGAAAAAAAGGTATAAGTTAGCAATCGAACCGGTTTTCGTAAAGGTTGGGCTCAACTACTTAATATAACAAGTAAGGAAGCCTAAGTTCGAGTGGAATCGAACATTAGATACTCAGCTGTATGCTTTCATTGTTTGTTTGCGTTTGATGGAAACACGGTGCAATTAATATAAAGCGAGTGCTGCATAAAGTGGGCGTAGTCACGCCCATTTTCTAAATTTTTATCAGTCATCCAACTAAGCATATCAATATTATACTTTGCGCAAAATTTCATTCCTTTATGACTTCTACTTACAAAGATGTCACGTTACAAATTCCCAAAGGGTGTTCCAGAAATATCTTTCTTAAACAGTAGGCGTGGTCATAAACCGATTTCAATAAATTTTTGAGTGGCTATTAACACAAGTTATAAAATTTTTGCGTGGCTATTAACACAAGTATAAACCAAGTTTCGTCATAATATCTCAATTATTTGTCGAGTTATAGGCTAAGAAATCTCGTATATCCCCTTGTGTAAAAAGAGGCGGTGCCACGCCCATTTTCCAAAATTTTTCTATTTTTGTTTCCGGTCTATTGTGGAAGTCATGCCACAAAATTTCAATGAATTATCTTTATATTTGACAAAGATATCGCTTAAAATGTTTTTATTAGGCCCCTTTAAAGTTCTCATATATAAAAGTGGGCGTGGTCGTCAACCGATTTCGCTAAAATTTCGAGCGTGTATTACCACAAGTATTGAAAGTGTACACACCAAGTTTCGTCATTATATATAAATTATTTGTCGAGTTATGGGCTCAGAAATCTCGTATATTCCTGTTTATAAAAAGAGGCGGTGCCACGCCCATTTTCCAAAATTTTTGTGTTTTTCGTTTTATGTCCGCAGTTGGACTCCTGCTATAAAATTTCAATGATATATCTTTATATTTGACAGAGATATCGCTTAAAATGTTTTTATTAGGTCACTTTATAAGACCCATATATAAAAGTGGGCGTGGCCCTCAACCGATTGCGGAAATTTTTCGTCCAAATATTTGGCTAAGTAAGTATATCACGCGTACCAAATTTCATCGATATATCTTCAATGGTTTCTGATTTATGACTCATAAAACTTTCAATGTTTGCCCCTTAATAAGTGGGCGTGGCAACGCCCATTTTCCAAAATTTTTGTGTTTTTCGTTTTATGTCCGCAGTTGGACTCACGCGACAAAATTTCAATGATAGATCTTTATATTTGACAGAGATATCGCTTAAAATGTTTTTATTAGGTCACTTTGTAATATACATATATAAAAGTGGGCGTGGCCGTCAACCGATTTTAACTATTTTCGGTCCAAACGTATGCCTAAGTAAGTAAATCACGCGTACCAAATTTTGTCGATATATCTTCAATGGTTTCTGAGTTATGACATATAAAACTTTCAAGGTTTGACGCTTAATAAGTGGGCGTGGCACCGCCCATTTTCCAAAATTTCATCAAATTTCTTCCTAGCGGCCTGAGCTCAACACGTGGGTAAAATTTCATCGCTCCAGCTATATTAGTGACTGAGATACCAAATTTCCGATTATTTCTATATATGAAAAGTGGGCGTGGTCATGGTGCGATTTCGACCATTTTCAATACCAACCGTCCCAGTCTCAATACCAACTTGCATTTCAAATTTCATCAAAATATCTAAATTTTTGCGCGAGTTAGAGTGTTTACAGACGGACGGACATGGCTAAATCGATTTCTCTTTTCACCCTGATCATTTTGATATATATAAGTCTATATCTATCTCGATTATTTCACTCTGTTACAATCCACCGTTATGTGATTAAAACTATAATACTCTGTGTACTAGTACAGCTGAGTATAAAAACGAAATTTTTTTGTTCAGTTTTTTTTTAAACATTTATTTGTGTATTTTGAATATCGGTTGTTGATTCTATCCATTTAATGTTTTTGTTTTTAGTAATGCTTAAGTATTAATAAGTTAGCATTTTCAATTCTTGTACAACTTTTATTTACGCATGAATGGAAACATGCAATTTATTGACAATCTTATTTAGCCTGTTGATTTTTGTCTTTTTTATTACTTAACATAATTTAGTATTGGTTCTGTTTACCGTTTTGGTATCATTTGCCGTATATTTTCAGTTTTTAATTTCATTCATGCTTTACTGCATTATGGCTATGCATGTAAAATTATTTATATACATACACACATTTAAGTACATAAATGTAAACTCTGATATTTATTGTGTTTTTAAATACATACATATATTAATTACTATATTTATTAAATTATAATTTTTTTGTTGTAGATGATTTATTTGTTTTTTGTTTTATTATAAAATTTCAATTTACATTTTGCTTTGTGTGTGCTTGTTTTTTAATGTATTTTAGCCAATTATTTCAGTTAATAATATTTTATTTAATATATTATAAAGTGTTAGTTTTTTATTTGCCGCATCTATTTTACGGTTTGTGTATTACATCAATTTCCATCATCATTCCTTGATTAATTTTATTTTCTATTTTAGAAATTTCAGTACATCTGTATCGCCAAAGAAAAAGAATGTGTATATATAATTTCTAAGTTTGTTTGTATGTATGTACATATGTAATTTTGTATTATAAGTGGTGAATGTTTAGTAAAAAGGCGTTTCACATTTATAATATTTAAATGTATACGTATTTGTATGGATTCTGTTGCAATCTCTCCTGTCTACGACATGTCATGGATATGTTTTTGTTTTAGTTTTAGTTTTTTTTTGCATTTCGCTGTCAAGTTTGTGTTTAATTTGAACTGATGAGTGGTCAGAAAATTTGTTGCAATTTGTTATTTTTCAAAAAACAAGTAATCTCATTAATTAGCGGATCAATAAATTAAATTCAACAAAAGGAAATTCAAAACTGTATTGATTAATTTCGTGGGTTTGTCCTGCTATGCATATAGACATACACACATACACGTATACATAAATAAATACATATCTACATACATATATATGAGAGTGTGTACTTGCATACGTAAAAGTTTAAAGTTCCAGCATACCTTCGAAGAATCATAAAAAATTACCTCTTCGTCTCCGATCGTGTACTGTTTTGTGAATCAGAAGATACATAGGGTAAACAAGTACAATATATCTGGTGGCGTATCACAAGGTTGGGTTCTTGGACTCCCTGGAACGCAATGTATGATGGTATTTTACGTCTCAAATTACCACCAAGTAAAAAATAGTTGGATTCGCAGATGATATCGCAGTCGCAGTAGTATCTAAGCACCTGCGAGAGGTTACAAGAAAGGCAAGCAATGCAATAACTCGTATCGCTGGGCATATAAATTAATGCCAAGTATAAGTAAGTGGCATAACAAAAGATATGGCGAAAAACAAAAAAATTTTTTTTTTCATTTCCCTTCCCCTGACCCAGTTGTTTTCAAACGCAGCTTCACCACCACTTGTTCTTCTCTTTTCCAGTTCTTCTTCACCCTTACTGCTTGGTTTATAGTGTTGTCCAAGGATGCCACACAAAAAAAATTTTGGGCCAAACATTTTGTAAAAAAGAACCAAAATAATAAAAAGTTAACCAACTTTTTTTAGTCAGTTACATAATAACAGTGAAGTAGAGAACAATGGGCTTAAAATGCATACTTACCACTGAATACTGTTTTATAAAGAATAGATGGTTAACATGTTCTAGAAAATTATTCGGCATTAAATCTCAGTAGGAGTCTCTTCAGAAAAGATCTTTGTAAAATCAACTTAAAAGAATACAGGAAGCGAAAAACTAATATTCCTCGTAATGGTGAATGTGTTTTATTTCCAGTTCTACTGAAGCGGTCGAAATACTTCTTTTGCCAACGATTAATATTTTTTGACAACATTTAACATGCCGGCAAAAAAGTGACACTAAGGTGGTATAACAGGGTTAATAAAATTATAAAGTAGATACGCTCCTCTCAAGCCAAAGAGATTGGTGTATCAAACTTAGGGATCGGACCGTAAATACCGAAGATATGTGAATTTTAGCTACATCTAGTGGTAGCAAACAAATACGGCGAACTTTTTTTTTGCGATACTCTGTAATGTATATATGGACGTGTGAAAAATATTACATAACAGGTTGTTAAATAAAAAGTATGTAGCTTATTTGAAAATCGTTCTTTTATTTGGCAGAACATTAAAACTACTCTAAAAAAGATACGCTGTAAATCCAAAAAAAATTTGAAGGTAAATCAACAACTTTCCGCATTTGAAATGTGCCCAACAACGCTCCGTTGTTGTTTCAAAAGTTCGAGCGTTGTTGATGGAAATACTTTCGTATTTAAGTCAACAATGGAAATTGTTGGATCAAATACTTTCTGTCAAATATTTTTCACCTAAAAATAAATTTTTGTTTGCATTTTTCTTTTCATCTTATTTCCATCCGGGTCCCAACTACAAATATGTAGCCTCCGCTTGTTCTCCTCTTCTTCTCTTCTTCTTCGCCTGCACTGCCTGCTATCTTTACTTCTTATTAAATTCAACCCAACGGCATCACATAGTGGAACATTCAACATTATATTGAATTGTAGTAATCCTTTTGAATTATATTTAGTTCATTGTAAAAACAAAGTTAAAAAAATATAATGATTTTCATGATTGTTTTTGTTGGATTTCCCGCAAACAAATTTTACCAGCAGGCGAGTTTTTGAATTAACTGCGGAAAGTTGTTGGATCATAAACTCTGCTGTAGAAACAATTTAAGGTTTAATATCTCATTAGAGTTATTGGTAACCAACTAACTGCGTTGATTTAGATGCATGTCTGATATCAATATTTTATATTAGGCTCATTTTCTAGCTTTTGAAGAAAGTTCCAATTCTGATTCTCTGACTTTCACACAAACTTTTTTTCGATACGTCACAATATATGTATGTATGTATGTATTTACATAAGTTCATACATACCCTGCAAAAAATGCGATATATTCGGGTTACATTCGGGATCATTTTAATTAGCCAAGTTTCATACAATTTTTTTTTTTAATTTTTCCATAATCTGCCAGGATTCGAACCACAGATTAAAAAGTTATTACAAATTTTAAGTTTTCGGTGCCGAAGTGTATAAAATGCCACATTTTAGTGAGACTATTGACTGTGCCGAAGCGGATTAGTTGAGACAATTTGTGCCCGACTGTACCCGAAAAATAGCAATTCGGGATTTTAGAGATTAAGCGCATATTTTTGACAGGGCACAGGTGTATATGTATTTATGTATTTCTCAACAGGTTTAGTAAATATGTATAAGTGCAACTCTGATGTTTTCTTTCCATCGTTAAGTTTGTGAGTGCACCTACAAATTTTAATTTGGTTGATTTCAAATGTTTTCGCGTTTTTATTGTATGCATGGATACGTGTATTTATGCACATAAATATGTACATTCATATGTATGTATAAATGAATGCATTTGCGTGCGTATGAGATTGTTTGAACTATTTAAGGTGAATACACAACATTTGCATTAACACAGTAAATTACAACATTTATGATATGTTTTTCATATTGCTATGACACTTATGTTATTCTCAATAAACGACTTTAAAACCTCTATGAGTTCGTTCACGAGATTCTAGGCAATTATGTTTTTTCTTGTTGTTGTTGTTTTTTTTTTAATTTTATTATGTCATATTATGAACTTCTAATAAAGCATTTCAATAATAAAAGGCAACTGAGTGCTATTTTCGACATGTTTTTTTTACTTAAGAGTGCAAAATAAAGCAATTTAATTTGTGTAGGGAACTTTTGTTTGAGTCAGGTGTTGGGACTAATTAATTAGTAGGTATGTTTTATACATGTGGGTGTATGAGTGTATTATGAAGGTATATTGGACTGGCCACAGCTTGTATGGAGAAAATCTAATATTGAAAATTAAACAACCCGTAATAAAAAAGGCATAATTTTCCAGCCCGATCCGATGTTGCTTGATTATGCTTAGTGAAGGCCAAAATTCGTAAAGCTGTAGAAACAATTGATAATCTTCTTTACTTTACATCGAATTGGTCCAAATACTCACTGCAGTCAAAAAAAATAGCTGACAAAATTTTGCACTTTTACTCGATATAAGTATGCACATATGTATTTCATATATACTTAGTGGTCGGTGGTATTGCAATGCTTGATAATTCAAATTAATTAATCGCATTCCAAAGAAGGCAAATGTGAAGGTGTTATTTTTAAGCGCGAGTTGCCACCAATTACACTGGTTTGTAATCAAATCCTAATTAACAAAATTATGTCTCAAATATGAAAATTTTTACCTCCAAGAAAAAAGATGAGATTGAAAATGAAAATAATTATATTATACAACCTCAATAGTTTCATTTCTACGCACTTTATCTTTATCTTTATATTCAAGTCCATAGTAACACGGTTTAAATGATAATCTCCAACTTAGGGCTATTAAACGCTTTGGCTCGGATCAAGAATAAAACAGTGGCTGTTGTAAAGAAATTTCGATATTATGACCAGCGTTGCCGCAGTCTAAAAAAATTTGGTATCACCAATTAATACTTTCATCGTTTTTTGTTTTGTATCACGGAAAATTTTTGAAAAAAAAAATTAAAATTAATAAAATCATCTGCTGTCGGGTTTTTAGCGATGACATCGTTTTCTTTTATAATATTTAACAATATGCAAATGCATATGAATACTTAGGTATGGTAGCGAGTAATATAAAAGTTCCATAAAATTCAATGATTAAAACGAGCTGAGTGCTCTAGTTGCCAGAGATGATGCTTTAATTGAAGTGGAGTCATTGAATAAATACTTACATAAATATTTGTTGTGCTGCTGCCTGCTATGAGAAGCGATATCTACTAAAAGTTTGATAAAATGTTTCCCATTTAAGATCTAGGAATTTTTTGGTATTTTTAAAGATTTTCACAAAACATATTTTTCGTGGCATTCACAGGTTGTTGAAATTTTTAAGAAAATCTTAAAACTAAAAAAAATAATTTATATTTTTTGATATGGATTAAATGGTATCAAATTTCATTAATAATATTTGATGCCGATTATAAAGGTATCAAATTTGTTCTAAGCCAAAATAAAAAGTATCTCCGTACCTTTGGCTTAAAACATTATCTCATTCGATACGATTGGATCAAAACGGCAACACTGATTATGACTATAATTCATAATACGGCAAAATTGTGATAGAGTTTGTGTTGGTGAGCGTAGACCGATTTGTGTTACATTGGTTAGAAAGTGTGGTTTTTCATTTGCCCGTGCCGGACACTTTTGAAGGTGTATATAGTATATGTAGTTTCAAGTGTTTTTGTTAAAAAAAAATACATAACAAATACATTTAAACATATAAATATGTATGTATATGCACATATGAATACAAATGTACACAAGTGCATACATACATACGAAAGTATGTTTGTAACCTTTCCGTATAAAAAAAGTTTTCTACCGCTAATACATATATGTATGTATGCATATACATATATAATAATATATTTATGTTTCTTCATTCCATATGTGTGTATGTAGATATTATGATACGCACGAAATTATGCTTGCCTGCAGCAAGTGTTAAGGTTTAGTTTTTGTTAATTTTTTTTATTCAAGTAGTTCTCATCAATTTATGTATATATGTATATATATGTATATTATAACTTCCACTCGTTTATTTCATTATATCTAAATTGTAAATGTATATTTAATTCAAACAATCACTATATCTATCCATAATTCTTTTTTAATATATATGTATGTATGTATGTATATTTTTTTGTTTAAATTTTTTTGTTTCTGTTTAGTTTATAATAGACAGCGTAGCATAGGAAGACGTCAATACCTGCATAAGACATTTTAGCCATTTAATTTTTTTCACTAGTGTTTTTTATATTTTTCTTTTTTACATTAATATAATATTAATATTTGTATTTTGTCAATAAAAACTCTACAATTGTTGCGACATTTTGTTCGTGTATTTTCTTTTTCCTTTTTTTCTTTTTTGTTGTTGACCTTATGATTAAAATTTCCAAATGCACATATGTATATATGTACATATATGAACAATGTACATTGTATACATATGTATACTATGTGTTATGTAATTGTACATTGCACATATGTATGTATCCTACAAAAATAAGTATGTATTGAATTGGCTTTAAAGTTAAAATTCGCCATTATGGGCGTTTTTATTTTGAAACTCCCTTAGCTTTGTTTATAAATTGTTTTCTATTTTATTTTTTTTTAGCGAATTCATTTATCTTAGTGCCCATTTTGTTAATTTAGTTTGTAATAAAAAGTTTGTAAATAAAAATTGTGGTTCTAAGGATTTTCGAAATTTCACCTTTTTTATCTTTTATCCTCAACATTTTTTTAATAATTTTTTTTTCTGCAGGCTCATATACATATGTATATACATGCATATGTAATTAAGATTAAATACTTAAGTATGCTAATGTTCCCCGTTTTTTTTTGTTTATTGGATAGAAGCATATTAATATGGATTATTCTAATCCATATATGTAGTATGTATGTTTGTAAGAATCCCTCATTCAGGAAATTTTTATTTTTCTTGACTTATTTTGTATATATAATTATATAACTATTTATATATGTACATATGTACATATGTACATATATTATGTAAGTATATTATGTGTAACTTTTTTAAATTATTATTTAGACATTTAAAGCATTGAGAAATTGTAGGTAGATCCCATCAATCGCATATACATATGTAAATAGGTTTATATGTACATATTTCTCTAATAACTCCTATTATTTTAAGTCATTTTTAAGCACACATACATATTTACATACATATGTATGTATGTACCTTAGAATACCCGCTACAGCTTGAGGATAAAAAAATAAGATATCCACCAAAAACCAGACCCCCCAGGCCTCACGACATAAAGGTGAAAAAATACCATCACTTTCATTGAGAATGAACAGCAAACAATTTTCTCATATAATTTTCTCCATTTCGACATGCATACATATCTGCATCATTAAAGCAGTTTTGTGCACCCAAAGTCAAAGATTTTCCGCAGAAATTTTTTTGGAGCCCGATAACGCATACATATATCGCATTAAATCGTATGAGCTATATATCATCCTGTGGAGAATTAAATTACTTTCTCACACATAATGACCATTTTCGGAGTTATAAACAAATAAAGTTTAGTAGTTTTGTTTTGGCAAAATTGTATTATTTTTGTCCTGGGGCCTAGGATTTTCCCTACAGAGCTCTCGCTTTTGATGTATATCTTATGTGCGGGGAGTTTAAAAGTTCGTAACTTTGCAAATATGGGTATTCTAATGTAGGTACATACATTTTATATGTCACATATCATTTTCTTTGGCTTCACCTAATCTTCATAATTTTCTTGCATTCATCTAAATTTTTATTTCTGTGACAATTTGCAATAACTGCTTAGGTCTTCAAAAATGATTTCGAAATAAATTGCTTTTTATATGCGAAGGTATTTCTTAAAATATCATAAAAGCCAATGTTACGATTAAATTTTGTAAATAAAATAAAATCTTATGAAGAAATTTCATTAAGTACTATATGTGTACATATTATTTGGCAGTTACAGCATTTTTAATATACCCCTATTGTAAGTTAAGCCTAGATGTTTTTATTAATATCAGTTACAAGCATGGGATTTTACACAAATATAGAGTTTTAAAAGGAGAAGAACGTGGTATATATAACGTAAAATCTTCATAAGTCGACTTAAACAGTTATTGCAGGGCACCACATATATTAAAATGCTTAAAGAAAAATAAAGAGACTGCAAATTTGTATTAACTGTTTCTAAATAAAGGAAAAACGAATTTAAACACACATATACATAAACAATATACCTACATATGTATTACTACACGGAAAAAACTATATTGATGTCACATCCATATAATGGATGCTATATCCATATTTATTTATATGTTAAAAATTTTTTTTTATGTGATACCCTTAGTTTATGGATCAGACAGGATTATCCATATATATTGATGTGATATCCATATAGTTTTCGTCGTGTACGTTTCTACATACATACGTGCACGAATTCATGAATTTGAATCATGGTTCTCAGAATAATAAAACATGAAATAGCGTTTATGCACCAATTTTTTCCTAAAACTCATGAATCAAGTCCACGAATTCGTGCACGCATTAACATAGTATGTATGTATGTATGTTAACCTCGAATGCCATATTTATTCCGTGCATGCATCTACATATGTGTAAAAGATGTAAATACATATTACACATTCACATAATGTAACATATGTATGTGTGTATCTACTAAAAACAAATGATTTTTATAAAATCTTAGCTTTTGGTTTTGTAGACCAAAAAGTATTTTGTAGATTTCTTTATATTATTATTTTGCAGTTCTTTCCTTTTTTTCAACATTGATTGTATCTTTAAGCTTCTGGGTTTAGTTTGAATTTATACTAACTTGAAATAATAATTTATTACACATTTTATATAATGTATTTTGTTTTTATGCATACATTATTGTTATTGTTATTATTATTATTATTATTATTATTTTTATTATTATTATTATTATTATTATTATTATTATTATTATTATTATTATTATTATTATTATTATTATTATTATTATTATTATTATTATTATTATTATTACTATTATTATTATTATTATTATTATTATTATTATTATTATTATTATTATTATTATTATTATTATTATTATTATTATAATTACAAAATTTTTTATTTCCAAACGAGCTCTAGGGCAACCGGGTATATATAAATGAAACGAGAATTAATTTTGATTTATATATAGCGGTGTTCTTTATTTGGTCGATATTTCGACTTCAATTTGAAGTCATCTTCAGGAACTCCTAACTGCACCTGATCGACTGGAGCTCGTTTGGAAATAAAAAATTTTGGAACTATAAATCAAAGGCCGAAAATAATAAAAATTGAAATTATTATAATTATTATTATTATTATTATTGTTGTTATTATTAGTATATAGTTATATCAGTATAATACATTTTATTTGCTTCGATTTCAACTACTATTATAACTTTTTATTGCACACACTCGGAAAGCTCTTACCTTGGACGCATTATGTATGTACATACATATGTATGTTTTCCTCAATTTTAATCAATTCTTCTGTACGTGTATGTGCATATATGCATACAAAATATGTACTTTATTTCTTAAAGATAAGAACATTTTCCATATTATGTAATTTCAGATTTTTGATATTGCATACATATATAAAATGTTAGCGTTTTGTAAATATACACTGAAAAATATGGATAATTCTCACTAGCTTTAAGTACACATATATACATATACATAAATACATATATACTATTTTTCGTACAACTTTAGTCGGTAACCATACATCATTATTTTCTCCACATTCCTATCTATGGATGTACATTTATATACATCTAGGTATTAGTACATACGAGCATGTGTGTTTTATTATTAACGCATTTGTGAAGTTTATTCGAATTTTTGTCATGCCCAAGCATAAGAAAACTAACTAACTAATTTCATTGGATGTATTCATAAACTCTGCTAACCGTAAAACTTTCCCCAACTTTTCAAGTTCATCTGATTATGTAGTAAATTTAAAAAAAAAATTCACTTCTCGGTTGGTTTTATTCTTGTAATTGAATCAGACAGAATGAATGAAGTTCGAACGGAATATTTTGAAAAGCGCAATCTTTTCTTTACTGGCTCTTAAATATTTAGGCTCTCTCAGAGAAATATTTTTCGCCTCTATAAGTTAATTTTAAGCAGTGATAATTATGGTATAACCAGTCCTCCAAGATAAACGAAAACCACTCGTATAAATACTAAAATAGTGGTATAATTACATGAAATTTCCTCAAAATTTTAGTAAACCAAGTTTGTATGCTTACAAGTGCAGCCATTCACTTCATAATTTTTAGATTTTCTAGAAAATTTTTTGTAAAACTACTATCGAAACTTTAATTATTAATTTGAAACATTATCTTGATCAATCGTTTCTTATGTGGCTTAGGATTAATGCATGTAAAAATTACTTTTAAATTTTCAAGTACCAGTGAAACTATTTTTGTTTGTTCATCTTATCTGTACGATCTGCTTTTTCCTTCTTGTTTGTTTATAGGAAAGAAAAATTATTGTTTTGTGTTCGGTCTTTCGTTGCGAGCGGAAAATCAAAGCACCTCGAGCTCCACCACACATCAAGTCATCTTTTGGGATCAATCAAATAATAAATACATTCGAATACATGCACATATGTAGATAAGTGCATGTGTATATAAATATATATGTACATATATCTACCGCCAATACACATCCACAAATACAATCAAAACATTTACTCTAACACAGGACTACATAATCGTGCCATACAAGTTTGGGGATCAAAACGACCCAAACTAATCACCATCCCATTTTTACTTTTACTTATTTAATTGTTTTTATTTATTTTTATTTTGTGCAATTAAAATTAGTCTGTTCGTGTGTTAGTTAATCATTATTTATGCTGATGTGTATTCCCATTTAAAGTTCAGTTCAATTAAATTTTTTGTATCTCTATTTTTTTCTTTCGAAGCATTTACATATGTATTATGTACTTAGTTGCCTTCTTTTTCTTTTGTACTTTTTTATATTTTAGTAATTCATTATTAACTGCCTTTACCTTTTGCGCAATAACAACGAGAGTGCAAGTACAAATAAAAACATACATACATACGTACCTACACAAAAAATTATTCTTACCCTTCTCTACTGAACCTCCTTTTTACAGTTTATCATTTTAGTTTTATTTTTAATTTTTCTTCTTCATTTACTCTCGCTGCCTCTTACTTTTTATAAATAAATATCTCCAAGCCAGATAATGCACCATTTTTTATTCCCTTTTATACATACATACATACATATGTATGTATATATTTTTATTGTGTGAAGAAGGAGAGAGGGACATTTTCCAAAAGAAGAAAAAGGTATATTTCAGCTGGTTTCAACTGCAGTTTTAGCTACAAACAGCTTTTGGTAATTTTGTCTTTTTGTGGTTTGTATTTTCTTTACTTTCGGTTAGTTGGTTGTTCGGTGGGCCAAGACGGTGCTGAATTCCTTACCGAAGTCAGTGACATAACACCTGTTGTGAGATTACCGACGCTCCATTGGGTAACTTGCAATTTTCTCCTTTAGTACCAGAACATTTGCATCGCGACTGCCTGT
Organism: Urophora cardui; assembly: GCA_960531455.1. Lineage (NCBI taxonomy): Eukaryota > Metazoa > Arthropoda > Insecta > Diptera > Tephritidae > Urophora > Urophora cardui. The sequence continues at coordinate 78,981,803 of OY482672.1, read as the reverse complement.
AATGCGGGCAGAAGGGCCCACATGTAGCTGTAGTAGATTTCGAGGGTGAAGCTAATGGTTGGCTTACGCCCCGCTGATGGCTCACTGGAATGTGAAGCACCATTACCAAGCGCTGCCATTCCTATACTGGGAACTGCTGTTGTTGTCGATGAAGTTTCAGCTCGTATGAGTTCGACTTTATCGAGGTCAGCAAGTGATTGTTGGTGGGTAGCGCCCGAATATGTACACACGTAGGTTGCACGAACGAGAATGGGAAATGTAAGAAAAGAGAAAGGGGAATATAGAAATTAATTTAGGGTTAAAAATTCTCAAAAGAAACAAGTAAGGAAGCCTATGTTCGAGCGCAATCGAACATTAGATACTCAGCTGTATGCTTTGATTATTTGTTTGCGGTTGTTGAAAACACGGTGTAATTTATATAAAGAGGGTGCAGCATAAAGTGGGTGTAGCCATGCCCATTTTAAAAATGTTTATCTATCATCAGACCAAGCGTATAAATATTCTTAGGGTTAGTGCAAACTTCCGTCACGCTACAAATTTCTGAAGGGCATTCTAGAAATATAGTTGTTAAAAAGTAGGCGTGATTATAAACCGATCTCACTAAAATTTCACGTGTATTACCGCAAATGATAAAAGTGTGTACACTAAGTTTCATCGTAATATCTCAATTATTTGTCGAGTTATGGACTCCAAATCTCGTAGACTCCTTTGTCTAAAAAGAGGCGGTGCCACACTCATTTTCCAAAATGTTTATGTTTTTATGTCACAAACATTCAATGAATTATCTTTATATTTGACAAAGATATAATGTAAAATTATTTTATTAGGCCCTTTTATAAAAACCACATGTAAAAGTAGGCGTGGTCGTCAACCGATTTTGACAGTTTTACTCCAAAGAGTTCGTCTTAGCAGGTATATTATGCGTATCAAATTTCATTTACATAGCTGCTACCGTTTCTGAGATATGACTCATAAAACTTTGATAATTAGTGGGTGTGGCGCCTGCTATTTTCCAAAATGTCACCATATTTCTATATAATTTCCTGAGCTCATTACGCGGATGAAATTTTATCACTCGGGCTGTATAAGTGACTGAGATATAACATTCTCCATATATACTATATGTATACCAACCGAGTGCGTACAGACGTACGGACAGACGGTCGGAGATTGCTCAATCGAATTTTTTTCTTTTCAACCTGATCGTTTTGATATATACTCGTATAAGTCCATATCTATCGCAATTATTTCGTGGCGTTACGTACCACCGTTATGTGATTAAAACTCTTATACTCTAGGTTTTGCGTACAGCTGAGTATAAAAAAAAGAGGCAACGGTGACTTCTAACTAAATGTTTGACTGAAGTAGCACTAAAATGACATTTAGATTGAAAGTAAATTGATGGAATTAATTGAGCATCGCGCGAAAACTTCAGCTAGGTTGAAAAGTAAAGAGATTTTATGGGTAGAGGTTACCGCCGGATTTTACCCCGCATCCTTTTACAAATATGCAAGTTTATTTACTAGTAGTAGTAGAGTGTGTCTTATTATATTATTTATTTCTTTAGTTAATATAGACCTATATGTTCTTATATGTTGCCGCTGTGGTGCAGTGGGTAGAGTGGGAACTATAAAGTGGCCTAATAAAAACATTTTAAGCGATATCTTTGTCAAATATAAAGGACATTCATTGAAATTTTGTAGCATTAGTTCTACAATAGACTGGAAGCAAAAAATAGAAAAATTTTGGAAAATGGGCGTGGTACCGCCTCTTTTTAAACAAAGGAATCTACGAGATTTCGGAGCCCCTAACTCGACAAATAATTGAGATATTATGACGAACCTTGGCTTATACACTTTTATAACTTGTCTTAATAGACTCGCAAAAATTTATTGAAATCGGTTTATGAACACGCCCACTTTTCAAAAAAGATATTTCTGGAACACCCTTTGGGAATTTGTAACGTGACATCTTTGTAACTAGAAGTCATAAAGGAATGAAATTTTGTACAAAGAATAATATTCATATGCTTAGTTGGATGACTGATAAAACTGTTGAAAATGGACGTGGCTACGCCCACTTTATGCAACACTCGCTTTATATAAGGTACACCGTGTTTCCATGAAACGCAAACAAACAATGAAAACATACAGCTGAGTATCTAATGTTCGATTCCACTCGAACTTAGGCTTCCTTACTTGTTTTATCATAATTTTGCCTACCAGACGAAGGCACTGTGCACCGGGCTTGCCAGCCGAGCTATTCGAACATGGCAGCGAAGAGTTAATAAGGAGCATGCATGCAGAATATGGTCGGACGAGCGCATCCCCGACGCACTATGGCGCCTCTGCCGAAAAAGCGTGGCAAAAATCAAAAATTTCATGAAAGTGTTCCATAAATCGGATATACATACATATGTATCTAATAGCGAATTTTCCAGCGAACACGAATATGAAACTTTATTAAATAGAAAATTTTAGTTTGGGAGGTAGAGCCGCTAAAGGTTGACAAATTTTCAACACAGAAAAAAAATTGTTCTATTTGCTTTTTTTAATTTAAAATTGTTTTGCCTGTAGGTAAAGCGGTCGGTTGCCACTTCTTTGTATTTTGATGAACGGTAATTCAATTCCTAAGTTTAAGCAAAAAATATAATTTCTTGTTCTCTAGTAAAAGTTGTCGGATATACCTGTTTTTCGAAAAGATTATTTTTAGAACATTTTCAAATTGATGGAAAATAAAAAAAAAGTTCAAAAAGGGTAATCGGGAAATTAACAGTAGTTATTTGTTGAATATTACTTTACCAGAATTCATAAAGTCTACCTGCGTCCACACCGAGATTTTACTTTTTACATCAAATAAAGTGAAACAACCTTGGGTACAAATACACGTCCGGGCAGGTGCAGATATGGATATTTCAGTCAGTAATATAGCACGAATGATGAAATTTCAGTCAGTAATATAGCACGAATGATGAAATTTCATCCACTTAGTGAGATCGGGCCATTATAAGCAAATATTCTAAAATTTTCCAAAATGGGCGGCACCACGCCCACTTTAAAGGACAAAATTTCAAAGTTTTATAAGTCATAACTCACTTTTATAAGGCATCACTTTATACGCTTAGTCGGATAATTTATAAAAATTTTGAAAATGGGCGTGGCTACGCCCACTTTAAGCGGTATTTGCATTATATAAAATACACCGTGTTTCCGTCAAACGTAAACAAACAATGAGAGCATCCCTTTGCCAAAAAAGTTGACTTATCTGGTCCAACGCTCAAATGAAACTTTATAAACCAAATTTCGTTATTTTTTTCATTAAGTTTCTGCTTACAAATTCTTGTTTTTGCATTTTTATAAATTTTGACGAATTATTTTTAGGCACCCTGCTATTGTGGACCAATGAATTTTCTACCACAAAAAGTTCAAATAGTTATCTTTCCGATGCAGTTTAAATCTTTGAAATATATCTACTGGTTCAAAAGTTATGATTTTTGCAACGAAAAAAGCCAAAAGGCGCCATAGTGCGACGATTGAAATTTAAGTGTGCCCAATCCATAAAAAAGGAGACTCCACAGTACGCGCCAATTATCGTGAGATAAGCCTTCTGAATATTGCATATAAGGCCAGAGCATGTGTATTGTGCGAAAGATTGAAGCCCACCGTCACGAAGCTGATTGGGGTGACCGCAGGCCGTTATTGCACTGCACCGCTGATTGGACCTTATCAGTGTGACTTCTCACCTGGTAAATCTACCAACGACCAGATCTTCACAATTAGCCCAATCCTGGAAAAATACCCATGAAAAAGTAACCGACACACACCGTATTTTTGTCGATATGCCGCAATATCTGACTAACACCACCAGCTCCGTCAGAAATGGGAAGGACTTCCCCGAGCCGTTCGAGACCAAACGACATTTCAGACAAGGTGACTCCGTTTCGTGTGATTTCTTCAAGATGATCCTGGAAAACATAATACGAGCTGCAGAACTTAACCGTACAGGAAGCATCTTATGCCAAAAAGTATGCAATTGCTGGCGTATACCAATGATATCGACATCATTGGCACCAAAGAGGCTAAGAAAATATAGGTTTCGCGGTTAACGAGGACAAGACGAAGTACCTCCTGTCATCACACAAGGAAACATCACGCCTTGGCAGCCAAGTAACTGTTGACAGCTACAAATTCGATAACGTTAAGGACTTCGTCTATTTGGGAACAAGCATTAACACCAAAAATAATGTCAGCAAGGAAATCCAACGAAGAATAACTCTTGCCAATAAATGCTATGTAGGCAACTGAAAATTAAAGTCTAAAGTCCTCTCTCGACGAACAAAAATCACACTCTACAGAACGCACATCGTTCCAGTCTTCATGTACGGTGTACGAGTAGAAGCATTGGCAATGTCAAAATCAGATGAGATGAGAAAAGTTCTTCGGAAGATTTATGGACCTTTGCGCGTTAGCGATTATCGACCGAGATTAAACGATGAGCTGTAGGAGCTTTACGCAGACATCGACATTGTTCATCGAATATAGATCCAGCGGCTGCATTGGGCAGGCCATGTCGTGAGAATGGATGGAGGTTCTCCGGCCCAGAAAGTATTGCACTTCGCATTTAAAACTTATGCTATTAATGAGTTTTGGATTTCGTCTGAACCAATTACTCAAGGAAAAAGAAAAACAAAAAAGAATCGTACCGAAGGTGACGAAAGCTTCTATTTTATAGGAATGAACCAGATTTGATATGAATTTCCACTCACCTTTGACCGAATATGTCTTGTAATCAGCAAACTGTTCCCCTTGGCCTATTGCTGAAGGTATGGTGGATAAGCAGGTCAATTCCATGCGGCCGTTGTTGTTGTGTGCTTCTTCCAAGTCAATATTGAGCTGGCTGAGAGAGAACATGCCGCGCTCCTTTGTAGCTGCCGTTACAGCTGCAGCTGCTGCAGCGACTCCCATTCCACCGCCGGGATGTGAGATTGGACGTCCATAGCCAGCTGCCAGTTGACTCATCGGACCGGCGTTCGGTGGAATGCCGAGCTCATTGTTGAGATTTGGTGGCTGAGGACCAAAGCCGCCGCTGTTGAGCGTACTACGTATTATACCAAGAGCATTATCGTTTATGTGACGCCGATACTTTTGTTTTGATCCATTTCTATAAACAAAAAAGTAAAATTGAAAATCAGTAGTGGTGGTGGTGGTGTGTTCATGGCAATATTATACAGTTCTTTTATAATACTCATATGACTAAAATATACATATGTACATTAGATGCGTTTTTTTTCGGCAAAGTTACTCAGATCTTCCCTCCGGCCACAGAATATGAATAGGATGTTGTAGGATAACTAAGTTGATTTTTAATTTTTTTTTAGAAAAAAAACTGAGTGGGCTACTCCAAAACAGCGATTTTTTTTTTAATTCCATGATAGGTTTAGATTCATATATGAAAAAATCACAGAATTAAAAATAAGAAAACAATAAGGATACATATTCTCATGTAAAATTAACGGCTTAATCGAATGGTGCTCAGTTTTTCAGTGCGAGCCATAGGAAAGGTACCAAGACCGCCTAAAGTGGAATTTTATTTTTTTTAGTCACGGATTTTCAAGTTTGGACCCGGGAATTTTCAAGATGCCTTAAATTTCTTTTTAATCAAAATATACAAGAATCTGCGCAAAGTAATGCAGTTTTCAGAAAAGTTTATTTGATCGAAATCGAGCTTCTTTTTATCCAAGCTACTTTGGTTTAAGTGAAACATTCCAAAATCACATTCATATTAAACAACATTTTTTTTTACATATACAGTGGTGGCCTGATAATTAGAAACGATTCACACAGGTATCAAAATCAATGCACAAATTTTGTCTAAGAGCATTGTTGGGAATTATTGACATCCTTTATGATAGACTAGACAATGGACATTGTTGTCGTATAAACACGTTTACCATTGAGGTAATCTTTTCTCTAAAAAATCTCTTTATATCCTGACCCATAAGTTTTTGGCTGGTCACATAATTAGAAACGAAAAAATTCTCTTGGAATATTTCGCTGTTTTTTTGTTGTTGTTTTATTCTCGAAATTGTGAAGAATTAATACATTAAAGCAATTTAATTGGTCAAAGACCAGTCCCCCATTAAAAACTTTAAAAGTTAAAAGCGTAGCACCGTCTTATGGATAAAATGTCGATACTGATAGCAGCAGAGGGGTTTGGATGCTTCTATAAAACGTTAATTGGAGCAGTTAACATATTCCGTAATATTAACCTATCTGCAATTTAATCCAAGAAGTGAGGAGCAAAAAATATCACTATCGCGGTAGAAAAAATCATAAGTAAAGGAGGCAATTTTCGTTTTTCGTTCAAACTAGGGCCGAAATTACACGGTTTATGAGCTTTGAAATCTTGGCAAGAATCAGGAGAAGGTGCCCGTAAGAATCTACACACCGTTGGTGCATCGAACAAAAAAACTCAGATGAGTCAAAAATGTAGTACTACGGAACAATAGCATTGCGCCATCGGAATGGTTGAAAAATACCACTATTATAAAAAAATGTGCTATACCAATGAAACTCAGCTTAATTTGTTACAATTTCACGCTGAAGTGTACTTCGGGCGATTTCCAAGCAAAATTTTATATCCCATATGTCCTTCGAGAATTGTGAAATACAGAAGTGGGTCGACTGTAGTGTAGGGAGTGTTTTTTATACTCAGCTGTACTAGTACACAGAGTATTATAGTTTTAATCACATAACGGTGGATTGTAACAGAGTGAAATAATCGAGATAGATATAGACTTATATATATCAAAATGATCAGGGTGAAAAGAGAAATCGATTGAGCCATGTCCGTCCGTCCGTCCGTCTGTCCGTCCGTCCGTCCGTCTGTCCGTCCGCCTGTAAACACTCTAACTCGCGCAAAAATTGAGATATTTTGATGAAATTTGAAATGCAAGTTGGTATCGAGACTGGGACGGTTGGTATTGAAAATGGGCGAAATCGGACCATGACCACGCCCACTTTTCCTATATAGAAAAAATGGGAAATTTGGTATCTCAGCCACTAATATAGCTGGAGCGATGAAATTTTACCCACGTGTTGAGCTCAGGCCCCTAAGAAGAATATTGATGACATTGTGGAAAATGGGCGGTGCCACGCCCACTTATTAAGGGTCAAACCTTGCAAGTTTTATATGTCATAACTCAGAAACCATTGAAGATATATCGACAAAATTTGGTACACGTGATTTACTTACTTAGGCAAACGTTTGGACGGAAAATAGTTAAAATCGGTTGACGGCCACGCCCACTTTTATATATTTGTATTATAAAGTGACCTAATAAAAACATTTTAAGCCATATCTCTGTCAAATATAAAGATCTATCATTGAAATTTTGTCGCATGAGTCCAACTATGGACAGAAAACAAAAAACACAAAAATTTTGGAAAATGGGCGGTGCCACGCCCACTTATTAAGGGGCAAACATTGAAAGTTTTATGAGTCATAAATCAGAAACCGTTGAAGATATATCGATCAAATTTGGTACGCGTGATATACTTACTTAGTCAAATATTTGGACGAAAAATTTCCGAAATCGGTTGAGGGCCACGCCCACTTTTACATATGGGTCTTATAAAGTGACCTAATAAAAACATTTTAAGCGATATCTCTGTCAAATATAAAGATATATCATTGAAATTTTATAGCAGGAGTCCAACTGCGGACATAAAACGAAAAAAAAAAAAATTTTGGAAAATGGGCGTGGCACCGCCTCTTTTTATAAACAGGAATATACGAGATTTCTGAGCCCATAACTCGACAAATGATTTATATATAATGACTAAACTTGGTGTGTACACTTTTATTACTTGTGGTAATACATGTTGAAAATTTTAGCGAAATCGGTTGACGACCACGCCCACTTTTGTATATGGGTATTATAAAGTGACCTAATAAAAACATTTTAAGCGATATCTTTGTCAAATGTAAAGATAATTCATTGAAATTTTGTGGTATGATTTCTACAATTGACCGGAAACAACAAATAGAAAAATTTTGGAAAATGGGCGTGCCACCGCCTCTTTTTACACAAAGGGATATACGAGATTTCTTAGCCTATAACTCGACAAATAATTGAGATATTATGACGAAACTTGGTTTATACACTTTTTTAACATGTGTTAATAACCACGCAAAAATTTATTGAAATAGGTTTATGACCACGCCTACTTTTTAAAAAAGATGTTTCTGGAAAACCCTTTGGGAATTTGTAACGTGACATCTTTGTAACTAGAAGTCATAAAGGAATGAAAAGTTGCAAAAAGAATAATATTTATATGCTTAGTTGGATGACTGATAAAAATGTTGAAAATGGGCGTGGCTACGCCCACTTTATGCGGCACTCGCTTTATATAAAATACGCCGTGTTTCCATCAAACACAAACAAACAATGAAAGCATACAGCTGAGTATCTAATGTTCGATTCCACTCGAACTTAGGCTTCCTTACTTGTTTTTTTTGGCCTGTCACATGTCCAGTCATCGCTGTAATGGTGATACTGGATCAAAAACATTACAGGAGCAATTTAGTAAACCCTATCGACTCATAACGTTTTTCGGTATGATACCACACTGAAACCCTCCTCAAGATTAGTAAAAAGTGGGTTATCGGTCCAATATTTTGTATTTTTGGGTTGTTTTTCGCAAGAGCCTTTTCTCGTACCAATTTTAGGTCTATTGGCAAATATCAGAAGAGATCCCAAGCTCAAAAATCCCTGCATTAGTGATGAACTCTTCAGGTTGATTCAACATGCTTGGCAAACCATATCAGTATGACCATACTAAATACTAATGGAGGTTATATGACGAATATTATCCAAAGATTATAAGAATGTGTGATAACTCTCAAAAAATTTAAGATTTTGCTAAAATTTCTCCAAAATGATCGGCGTTTCTAATTATGTGACCAAACGGAATATAGTGTACTTTGGTTTGAGTCTATTTTTTTTTTAAAGATTTGCGAATACATGTAACTTTGTGTATATTAAATTCAATCCCATATAATTACTTAACAGCATCCAATCAAGAGTTTTAATATTTTCACTCCAGTTTTTGAAATAAAGGACCAAATATGAGCTGTGAAGTCGTTTCGAATTATAATTATATGTATGTAAATAATAAATTTTCGAATTTTGTACTTGCAACAATAGTAAAGCGACCTTAAAAATACTATTTCCTGACTGTATAAAAAGGGGCCAAAATAACCCTTTTTGAGGGGTGCTAGATGGTTAAAATGTTCTAGAAAATTATTCGGCGTAAGATTTCAGTAGGAGTCTCTTCACAAAAAATCTTTGTAAAATGAACCTGATTATGTTTATAAACAAGCAGTGTGGAGACATTTCCCTAAAAGTATGCTGTGGATATTAGCTGAGGTTTGTTATACTCAGCTGTATTAGTACACAGAGTATTATAGTTTTAATCACAAAACGGTGGATTGTAACAGGATGAAATAATAGAGATAGATATAGACTTATATATATCAAAATGATCAGGGTGAAAAGAGGAATCGATTGAGCCATGTCTGTCCGTCCGTCCGCCTTACGCACTCTAACTCGCGTAAAAATTAAGATATTTTGATGAAATTTGGATGCAAGTTGGTATCGAGACTGGTACAGTTGGTATTGAAAATGGGCGAAATCGGACCATGACTACGCCCACTTCTCCTATATAGAAAAAATCGAAAATTTTGTATCTCAGCCACTAATATAGCTAGAGTGATACAATTTTACCCACGTATTGAGCTCAGGCCCCTATGAAGAAATTTGATGAAATTTTGGAAAATGGGTTGTGTCACGTCCACTTATTAAGGGGCAAACATTGAAAGGTTTATAAGCCATAATTTAGAAACCGTAGCAGATATATCGATGAAATTTGGTACGGGTAATTTACTTACTTAGGAAATTGTTTGAACGAAAAATTGCTAAAATCCGTAGACGACCACGCCCAAATTTATATATGGGAACTATTAAGGGGCCTAATGAAAACATTTTAAGCGATATCTTTGTCAAATATAAAGGTATGTCATTGAAATTTTGTGTCATGAGTCCAACTATAGACATAAAACAAAAAAATAGAAAAATGTTGGAAAACGGACGTGGCACCGCCTCTTTTCAGACAAAGGAATCTACGAGATTTCGGAACCCATAACTCTACAAATAATTGAGATGTTATGACAAAAATCAGTTTGTACGCTTTAATAACTTGTGGTAATATATGCTCAAAAATTTAGCGAAATCGGTTTATGACCACGCCTACTTTTTAATGGGTATTATTATTATTATTATTATTAAAAAAAAAAAGATATTTCTGGAAAACCCTTTGGGAATTTGTAACGTGACATCTTTATAATTAGAAGTCATAAAGGGTTGCAAATTTGCACTGACAATAATATTTATATGCTTAGTTGGATGATTGATAAAAATTTTGAAAATGGGCGTGGCTGCGCCCACTTTATGCGGCACTCGCTTTATATAAAATACGCCGTGTTTCCATCAAACACAAACAAACAATGAAAGCATACAGTTGAGTATCTAATGTTGGATTCCACTCGAACTTAGGCTTCCTTACTTGTTAGTTTTAGTTTAAATACAGAGAAAATGCAATGAATTGAGATTTAAAAAGTGCCTTTTTTTAATGTGTGCATACGTAGGTCCGCTTCCCAAACATAAATTTAAGTAAAAATTGTCTGGACGAGTTTTAAGTATTTTTTTTTTTAATTTTGCGTTGGATATAGAAAACCCCCCCAAAATATTTTTCTGTGTGCGCCACTGGGTGGAAGCGACCCCAATGGCGTACATAGGGTTAATGCAATTATGAATTAGAAACCCTCCTCGGAAGCCAAAGAGATTGGTGTATCAAACTTAGGGATCGGACCATAAATACCGAAGATATGAAAAAACGAATTTGAGCGACATCTAGCGGCGTCCAAAAAAAAATAAAATTTTTTTCCAGAAATGTTTTCGAAGAAGAAATCATATGGGGAGCGTACGGCGAACTTTTTTTTTTCGCGATACGCTCTAATGTACATACATATGTATGTTAGTTAGACACACCAAGTGTCGGCGCAGCGAAGAGCTACATAATTACGGACGCGACTTGAAAATATAAAAGGAGGAAACTGACGGGAATAAAGTATGTACATGTATGTCTGTATATGCCACGGTTGCACATCTAAAAAAAAAAAACAAGTAAGGAAGCCGTATGCTTTCATCGTTTGTTTGCGTTTGATGGAAGCGCAAATTTCTGAAGGGCATTCTAGAAATATCTTTGTTAACCCGTATCGTCCCAATGTTCGATAAATCGAACAGCAAATTTCAACAATTTGTATTATTTTTTCTGATCTGTTTTTCAGAATCTAAGCCCAAAATTTTAACACTGTTTAATTCTGTGGAATATTTTCTATAATTGAAAATATATATTTAATTTTAAGCCCCCCGCTTTCCCTGAACAGGTCGTTTAAGAAAACCCCTTAATTTTAATATGATTTTGAAATTGCCAAAATATATAAAAAAAATAAAAAAAATCATTTGCAAATAAAACAACATTCAAGGGTCAACCCCACTTTAACCCCCCTTAATTTTCATATACAAAATGTATATCAAATTAAAGGGAATCAAAATACCTATAGAATGGTATAAAAATATTCGAAATCGGTTTAGTATTTTTTAAGTAATTGCAATTAAAAAAATGCATAATATAAACTTTGACCTTTAATAACTTTTGTTGTTGTTGTTTCCAAAAAAAAAAATCACTTTAATACTCAGCTTAGCCATCTTTATCAATCATCATACTTAGTTTTTTGATTTTATAATTTTCAAAATTTCTAATTTGTACCAGATCGTGCTTATTGCTTTCAACTTTGCGGGGCAGTTCAAAACGTCATCCTATCGCGATAAAATTTTGTGGGGTTCATTAACTCGTATAAAGGCAACTTTTCATTGCTGGTACGTTCAAAGAAAGAACAAACAAAAAATCTCCATATGATTTCACTCCACCTTAATGATGATGGATGCAGGCGGGTGAGCTCCTGTACGAATCCGTTCTATACGAAGTGATCAATTAGTCGATGATAAGTGGTTTCGCGCCACGCGCCATGACGTATGCAGGAGGCTTAGCTCCTGTACGTATTCGTAACGGATGCAGGCAGCCGAGCTCCTGTACGTATCCGTTCCACTCGAAGTGGTCAATGTTAGGTGGTTTGCGGAGGCCAAAGCTCCGCACCACTCGCTATTACGGATGCAGGAGGCTGAACTCCTGTACGTATCCGTTCCACTCAAAGTCTCAACGTACGTGTAATTAGAAGGAATATTCGAACACAATTAGTGCTCCTCTAGTCGCCGTATTCTCTCTAGGCTCCTCAGTGTTTTCATCGTGTTTGCTATTACGTCACTTGCTCCAATCCGTTTTGCCTTGCTTTCTAGCATATGGTTCACGAACGACTCAGGTGTATAGTCTCCTCCAAATATTCTACGGAGTTTGTTTATAGATTCGTAAAATCTTGCACACTCAAAGAATACGTTGAAAATAAAGCTGGGTTTAGTTAAGTGTTACGAGAAATTCAATATTTATCTATTCCTGTCTGATCTTGGCAAACTTAGTAAGATAGTCTAAGTCATTATGGGCACAAATATTGAAAATTCTCATGTCCTTAGATGGTTGCCGCAGTGGCGGACGCTTCATACAATCCGAAAAGCCCGGCTTGCCTAAATAGTTTCGTTCATTTCAATTCATGAATTTCTTTCAAATCTGGTTATTTTTCGCTTGAAATGTGTTTACTACTTAAGTTCTCATGGCGCATTAGCCCACTAACAACATTCAGATGTGTTTCGTTTTGTAGAGCCAACCACAGCACAACCTGAGTTACTAATCATGCTTTAACAGTTCCATACATGGGCTTTTATGAGGCTTTCAAAACGGAATAACATAGCTTTCTCTAAGGAGAAGTCAATTGTTTATTTTCAGAGTTAAGTTATTAAAAGTAACAAACCACTCTTTTTTATTTTTCACATAAAATTTTTATGCGAACGTGAAGATAAATTTGGTTAGATATTCAACAGTGCTGTTCATAGTCACAAAAATAAGACAAAAATTGTTTGAAATGGAATAAATGGGAGTTTTTTTAAATAGAATATTTCAGAATTTCATTTTTAATACTCTTACAAGAAAATCAGCATTCTAATATTTACCAAAACTCTGATTGATTCCTTTTCATATCAGTTTTTTCTCTGTGTACAGCAAAGAAAGAAACTTAGGTAAATGGGCTTGCCCAGCCAATTTATGCTAGGGCCGCCACTGGGTTGCCGTGATTTAAGCCCTAGTGGCATAACCCCAATTTTAAAATTTGGGATTACGTCACCTATGTATGTGGGAGTGACATAATCCCAAATAAAAGGGAGCCAGAATACCAAATCACTCGCGATTTTTGCTTCCAAATTTTCATATATTGGAGATGAAAATCATGTAATTTAATATTTGGTAAAAAATTCGAGATATGTATATATATATATATATATATATATATGTTATTTCACTGCACCGCACTTAATGCCTGGGCGATCCAAAATAATCTTCGACTCAATATTGGTAAATGTTGCCATATGACGTTCTCTAAATCTTTAAATACAAATTCTTCAACATATTTCATTTCACATCTTTCTCTAACCTCAGTCAAAGAGTTTCGTGACCTTGGTGTTATTTATGACTCCTCCTTTGTGTTCACTAATCATATTAGTTCTATCATTCCTAAGACCTACTCGAATCCTGCTACATACGGCGCTATGCTAAAGACTTCAAAGACCCATGCACAACAAAGATATTGTATAATTCCCTAGTACGATCTAAACTGGAGTATGGCTCAGTCATTTGGCAGCCGCTTTATTCTTCACACTCTCTTAGAATTAAGAGGGTACAAAGAAAATTTTCAGGGTTTGCCCTTCAACAGCTTCATTTCAATTAGGTTTCATATTAAATGAAGTTCATTAAACATCGTATAATTACATTTGTGCCTGGGTCCTTTCTGGCCCAAATGCCCCTTACTGGGTACATACATATATAATTATAATTCATATTTTTATTAGTACTCCCTACTGAGTAAAATTTATTATGTGTAATTTAATTTTGTATTGTTTCACATATACATATAAGTATTAATTTGTATCAAATGCAAAAACTGCACTGTATCTAGTCTGTAAGATTTTTTAATCATAGACTTAATAAAATTGAATTGAAATGAACGTACACAGCTGAGTATCCAATGTTCGATTCCACTCGAACCTAGACTTCTTCACTTGTTAGTAGTTTTGTTGATTCTGTATACCAAGCCAACCGAAAACTTTTCAAAACGTTTAAAAACAGTTTATGCAAATTCTGCATTTTAAATGCATCTCTTAGACTTTTTAAGTACTTCGTATAAATGTAACTACATATGTATTTTATGAATGTACACATGTATGTATATACATATGGGTATGGATCCGACATGGGCATACTCAATTACACAACAATTACAAATAATTTTAATTGTACTTCATATTTTTCAATTACAATTACATGTAATGGTAATGGAAAAATTTCCATTTACATTTTTGTAATTGTAATTAAGAAGTTACAATTAAAATAACTCAGTAGTATTAAATTACATGTGAAAAAAAAATAATAATAATACATACTTACATCTAAGTACATGCATACATAGTTATTTTGAGCATAAAATAAATGAAAGTGGGTGGGTCCTAACAGTAGGCTTACATGTAATTGATGTAATTCAAGCACAATTACTTGTAATTGATACCTTTTCGATAACAATTGTATTTGAAAGTTTTTTTCTTTTTTGTAATTGCAAATGCGCATATCTGATATGAATGCATATGCTGTATATATTGGCATACTTTTTAAAGCACAACAAAGTGCCAAGTTCAGAACCGTTTTTTCCTTAGACACCGACAAGGATTACAATCCCGTCAACACGGCCTTTTTGAAATTATCGGGATTGCTAGAATTTGACCCCGGGATTTTCGGCATAAAATAAGAAGAGAGTACAGAATATTGCCCTATTATAGCAAGGAAAAGTTGTATTTAATATAATTTGTATTAATATCAGATTTGTATGCTAAGTCAAAGTAAGGCTTAGGGCCGTTTGCTCAACCTCTGATTAGCGCTAACCACGGTTAAAGTCCAGTTAAACATCATTATCGACTTCATCAAGCCATACATTTAACACGTGTTCGATAATGCAGTCCATAGCTTAACCGGACGTTTACCCTCAGGTTAGCCCTAATCAGAGGTTGAGTAAACGGCCCTTAATATTTCTGATTTTTTATGAATTGCTACATTTTTTGTTTTGAAGTAGGTAATAATAATAATACAATGGCGCTATTATTAGCCATGGGTAATGGCGCAATTTTTTTGGCGCTGATACAATAACACCAGCGCCAACCGTGGCGCCGCGCACGCTTCTGGCGCAATAACATCTTTAGCGCAATTGCCATGGAATAATCGATAAATAACACTTGTTCGCTTCTTACTGTCTACTATCCCCGTTTTATTTTTTTGGGCAATTCTGCTTACATATGTATAATTGTGCCACAATTAAATTTAATTTTAAAAATCATTTGCGTATATTTGTGAAAATATGCTGGGATCTCGGTTTGTTGCATCTTCATTATGGAATACGAGGGTCGGCTCCACCCTATTAAAAAGAAAGATTCCGGGTCCGGGCGCATTATATTGAAATTTCCCCTTATCATTTACCATGCGCAACAAAAATATACTATATGCTAATAAATATTTTATTTTATTTATTTTGTATTATATTTTTCTCTCCTATTCACAGGTACTGTCAATTTTGAAAGTAAAATATCAATACCCTTTCTTATTAGCGATGGTTCGCTATTAGCGTTAGCATACATAATTGTGACGGTGTCATATACGCTGTGCTTTTATTGGCTTTGTGGAGGTGCCATTTTACATTAGCGCTATAGTGGTGCTGGTGTTAGCGCACGAAATTGAGTCAGTGTTATATTGCAATAGCGCAACATTGAGTTGGCGCTATACTGAGTTGGCGCTACATTAAGTTGGCGCTATATTGAGTTGGCGCATTTTCCAAATCGGAGTTAGCGCAATAACACCAGGGTTGGCGCTAGCGCAATTGCGCGGCGCAGCGCAGTTTTACCCATGCCTAGCTATAATAACTCTGACGAGTTTTATGGCCCAGCTTCTCTCCCAATTCGAGGTGTGCTCCTTTTGTTTTTCCTACTAATTGGGTGGACCTACAGTTTTATACCGGCTCCGAACGGCGAATGCTTTTTTTGTGAGAAGCTTTTTCATGGCAGAAATACACTCGGAGGGTATGCCGCCCACTGCCGAGAGGTGACCGCTGTTTTTATTTTAAACCCAATAATTGGATTTTTACTAATTAGAAAAATTGTTTTGGTGTTTGGCTCGGACCGTGGTTTGAACCCGAGACCTCTGGGATAGCAGGCGAACACTCTTCCCACTGCACCATAGCGGCCACGAAGTAGGTATGCGTTGTAAGAAGCGTACGTTAGGTATTTTTAAAATCGCTATAATTCTTGTGGCAATATTCAGTTGATACATTCTATTTCCTGATTTTAGGCTATTTTTTCTCAAGGGTTGTTGGAATTCTCTCCTATGCAAAGTAAATAATGGAAGAAAATGCAAACACTATACAAAAAATAAAATTACCAAAAATCAGGGAAAATTTTAAATAGGCGTGAGAGTTGCACATTACTATATTACTATACTAAAATTAAATGTGCTACGAACTGCATACTCGGAGTTCTTCTCAAAATTTGTGCCTCAGATTTTGAAATTTGTACCATTTTTTTGCATTAATTTTCAGAATTTTTCGGCAATCTTGGAAATGTTCATTTAAACGGAGTGTGTCGTTAAATTCATCAAATGTATGCTATATTTCTTTGTTGATTGTGTTACTTAAAGTATCTCTTAACCCTCTGCGACTGACGTGATTTATATTTTCTGGTCTCATTTTGTAAAAAAAAATTTTGGTTTCAGTAAACCATCCCTGTTCTTAGTTAAAATATAAATGTTTTTATTTATTTCAATATTTTTTTAATCCAAAAGGATAAGACATCTTAAACCGTGTTTCTTTACATGGCTCAAATTTAACCTGCGAACAAATGATTTTATGAAGAATTAATTTAAAAAAAATAAAATTTCACCTACAAATATCCTTCAAAAGGTTTTTGTCATTTTGCGACTGACGTGTAGCCTGACAGGCACAAGTAAATACAAAACAATTTTGTGCATAATTTTAGAATAGTAGTTAAGATTAGGTCGAGTTATTATTTGAAGCGAAACTAACAATAAATATAAATTACTGAAAATTTTTTTACTGACTTTTTGTTAAGGATACGCTAGAAATATGTAACATAAATACTGACGCGGTAGACTCTCAAGCACATTTCCTCCTACACCAACGCATGCATTAAATTCGATCGCTTTCAGCACATTAATCTAAGCATGAGTATGCAATAAAAAGGTAACAAAAGCGCGGGGGTCGATGCTTATAAAATAACGGTGCAAAACCCTTTTTTCCATTTAGTTGCGCCTGTACACTCTAAAACCTGCGTGTAAATATGCTACCAAAATATATGTAATTTTTAGTTGAAAATTACATTTTTTCGTAGATTTACACTACAAGTGTGTAACGAAATTTTACGCACTTTTCAGCAAAAGTGAGCATATCATGCCATTTTACACGCATTTTGGATTAAAATTGCATATAGAAATTGTAATTTCAAATCTCGTGCGCGAAATTACAATTGAGTGGGGTAAAATTACATAGTGAATTGGTAATTTTGTTTAACTTATAGGTATGCGAAATTACAATTTATTACTCGATTGGTGTTTAGATTTAAAGTTTGTGTGTGTAGGCTTTACACTTTTATTGTTTAAATTTAAACAGCTTATCTGTTGAATTTTTCAGTGTGCGATTTTGCGCATAATAAGGTAGGAAAAAAGTAACCTACCTTTTTGTATGCAAAATTACACGAAAATTTCTAAGAGTGTAAGGCGACACGTCAGTGGCAGAGAGTTAAGTATTATTGAATAATACACGTGAATTTACTTTACTTTACCTATTTTAGTTTGTTGCTAATGAAAAAATTGTTTAAAATAAAAAATCTCATTGAAATCATTTTTTTTTTAGTTCATTTGAACATCCCTACACTTTATTCGCTACTTATGTTTAATCATACAATAATATGTAAATATGTATATATGAATGTGCATATGTTAGAAACGAATTATAGTAGGAAAGAAACTAGCAACAAATTTTCTATCAGATATCGAAGGCAGGAAATAGCTCAGCGGTTAGAACTGTAGTTATTGTTAGAGCTGCAAAACTATCGATGGCACTATCGATAGTATCGATAGTTTTTATTTCGTGTCACTATCGATAGTTTTTTTCAACTATCGATGGTTATCCCTATTCATTCTAGTAGTTTTGTCCCAAGAGAAGAATACTGAATGTTAGGGAGGAGTTGGATTTCGATATCAAATTGGTCAAATTAATACCCCAGCGGGTTAGGGTTAGAATATACCCGTGGTGAGGAATGTCTGTCGTAAGAGGCGACTAAAATCCACGCTTCTAACGATATACAACTTGTAGTAATTGAACCACACCTCGCTAAATGACATCTGGTCAATGTCAAAATTTTTAATTTTTTTCCGATTTTTGAAAGTTTTGATTTTCAAATTAAGTTTTTTATAAAAACTTGTAAAAATCAGAAAAAATTTATTTTTTAAAAATTAGCCAGTTTAATGGTTAACGTAATATCAAAGATATCTGATAAAAAAGGATATTTTATGGACTAAAAACTCATCCGTGTATAGGGACTTTTTTTTGCAAAACACTATATTCAATAGTACTGCCTTTAAAATAAGAAACAATTTGCTCGCACAGCTAAATTCAATGAAGGTGCAAAACACGGTAACTCGCATGGAACATGGTGCAAGGTTTCCAATTAGAGGTCGGAAACTATCGATAGTCAGCACCATCGATAGTGTACGATAGTTTTTTGCAAACTATCGATAGTATATCCCATATTTTAGTGTAATTTTAATGTTTTTGGGCGATCACATTTTGACCGATAACTCAGTTATGGATAAATTTATCGAAATATATCAAAGTCCACATAAAACCTGGGGTCATCCCCTTTCGTTTGATACCCATATTGTAGTGTAATTTTAATGTTTTTGGGCAATCACATTTTGGCCGATAACTCAGTTATCGATAAATTTATCGATATATATCGAAGTCCAAATGAAACCTGGGGTCATCCCCTTTCGTTTGATACCCATATTGTAGTGTAATTTTAATGTTTTTGGGTAATCACATTTTAAACGACCATGCGACTAGAATGCATAATCGTATTTATGTTGCTTTGAGTACTTGCTAGTCAGCAATTCAAACCCTGCATGGAATAGTTACCGTTTGTTTGGTGCCTAGTGGTCACATTTCAAATTTTCAATAAACTATCGATAGTTCAAACGATAGTCGAAAACCATCGATAGTGTAAACGATGTTCAGAAACCATCGATAGTGACGATAGTGCCATCGATAGTTTCCGACCACTATTTCCAATATATTAGCTGCGGAATGATTTGTATGTGACAGCAGCTTTTGTGTCTACAGTACAGCTACTCGCAATTTGAAATCTTCTGATATAAAATGACAAGCAATAGTTAAGTAATTTTCATTATTCCTTTTTATACTGTACTAGTACAAAGAGTATTATAGTTTTAATCACATAACGGTGGATTGTAACAGAGTGAAATAATCGAGATAGATATAGACTTATATATATCAAAATGATCAGGGTGAAAAGAGAAATCGATTGAGCCATGTCCGTCCGTCCGTCCGTCCGTCTGTCCGTCCGTCTGTAAACACTCTAACTCGCGCAAAAATTTAGATATTTTGATGAAATTTGAAATGCAAGTTGGTATCGAGACTGGGACGGTTGGTATTGAAAATGGGCGAAATCGGACCATGACCACGCCCACTTTTCCTATATAGAAAAAATGGGAAATTTGGTATCTCAGCCACTAATATAGCTGGAGCGATGAAATTTTACCCACGTGTTGAGCTCAGGCCCCCAGGAAGAAATTTGATGACATTTTGGAAAATGGGCGGTGCCACGCCCACTTATTAAGGGTCAAACCTTGCAAGTTTTATATGTCATAACTCAGAAACCATTGAAGATATATCGACAAAATTTGGTACACGTGATTTACTTACTTAGGCAAATGTTTGGACGGAAAATAGTTAAAATCGGTTGACGGCCACGCCCACTTTTATATATTTGTATTATAAAGTGACCTAATAAAAACATTTTAAGCCATATCTCTGTCAAATATAAAGATCTATCATTGAAATTTTGTCGCATGAGTCCAACTATGGACAGAAAACAAAAAACACAAAAATTTTGGAAAATGGGCGGTGCCACGCCCACTTATTAAGGGGCAAACATTGAAAGTTTTATGAGTCATATATCAGAAACCGTTGAAGATATATCTATCAAATTTGGTACGCATGATATACTTACTTAGACAAATATTTGGACGAAAAATTTCCGAAATCGGTTGAGGGCCACGCCCACTTTTACATATGGGTCTTATAAAGTGACCTAATAAAAACATTTTAAACGATATCTTTGTCAAATGTAAAGATTATTAATTGAAATTTTATAGCAGGAGTCCAACTGCCGACATAAAACGAAAAACACAAAAATTTTGGCAAATGGGCGTGGCACCGCCTCTTTTTATAAACAGGAATATACGAGATTTCTGAGCCCATAACTCGTCAAATGATTTATATATAATGACTAAACTTGGTGTGTCCACTTTTATTACTTGTGGTAATACACGTTGAAAATTTTAGCGAAATCGGTTGACGACCACGCCCACTTTTATATATGGGTATTATAAAGTGACCTAATAAAAACATTTTAAGCGATATCTTTGCCAAATGTAAAGATAATTCATTGAAATTTTGTGGTATGATTTCTACAATTGACCGGAAACAACAAATACAAAAATTTTGGAAAATGGGCGTGCCACCGCCTCTTTTTACACAAAGGGATATACGAGATTTCTTAGCCTATAACTCGACAAATAATTGAGATATTATGACGAAACTTGGTTTATACACTTTTTTAACATGTGTTAATAGCCACGCAAAAAATTATTGAAATAGGTTTATGACCACGCCTACTTTTTAAAAAAGATGTTTCTGGAAAACCCTTTGGGAATTTGTAACGTGACATCTTTGTAACTAGAAGTCATAAAGGAATGAAAAGTTGCACAAAGAATAATATTCATATGCTTAGTTGGATGACTGATAAAAATGTTGAAAATGGGCGTGGCTACGCCCACTTTATGCGGCACTCGCTTTATATAAAATACGCCGTGTTTCCATCAAACACAAACAAACAATGAAAGCATACAGCTGAGTATCTAATGTTCGATTCCACTCGAACTTAGGCTTCCTTACTTGTTTTTGCTTGGTTTTCCGACGGGGTAGGAATATGATGTATTGTGGAACGACTTTTTCACAAGGGATGACAAAAATCGTTCCACAATACATAAGTATCTATATCTTTAGCTTAAGGGCCGTTTACTCAACCTCTGATTAACGCTAACCCTATGAGAGGGTGAAGTCACAAACAAATTTTATCTTTTGTCTATACACGGATGAGTCATCTAACCGAGTTTTTCGTCCATAAAATATCCTTTTTGTTTCACATGAAAGAAATCACTAAAAATAATGTTTTTAACACGCTTTTATTAGTTTCACCTGTATGTATGTATGTATGTAATTTCTAGCTGCTGTCTAAAAATATGCAACATATTTACTAATGGGTTTAGGTTATAACCACCGCTATGTTCCAACAGATGGCGCGCGTGTATTTATGTATATTTTTAAAATATTCACTTATTATCAGATAGCCTTGATATTACGTTAACAATTAAACGGGCTAATTTTAAAAAAATAAAACTTTTCTGATTTTTACAAGTTTTTATAAAAAACTTAATTTGAAAATCAAAACTTGTTCAAAAATCGCAAGAAATTAAAAATTTTGACATTGACCAGATGCCATTTAGCGAGGTGTGGTTCAATTACTACAAGTTGTAATTGTTAGAAGCAGTGTTGCCACTTTAGCTATTTTGTAGCTAGATTTAGCTATAACTTTTGGCGTTTAGCTACAGATATTTGCGTTTAGCTATTAGCTATTTTTGTTAGCTTTTTTTTTAATAGCTTAGCTATTTTTAGCTATTTTTCTTAATTTCTTTATTTTGCACATCAGTTTATCATTTTAAGCTAATGAGTCATCTGCGAGTTTACGAAAACTTGAAAGTGTATACTTATCCTTATGATTATCAAACTATACAAAAGTTGATAGTCTGGCATGCCTTCCTTATTTTATCAATTATTGGTGCATTCATATGCAAGGTTGATGCAATCAAGGCAGATCTAGGAAGGTAGGCTCGGTGGCGAATTCAGAAATTTCCCATGTATTTTGTTATTGTAATTGGTAGAGTGTAATGTCAAAATGATAATTCGCCTTAGTTAAAATCTGAATTCGCTTGAGACTCGCCCATTCCTATTGGTCATGATGTGAATTCGCTTTGATTTTAACATTACACTCTACCTTTGTAAATAAAAAAGTAGTTTCTGAATTCGCCACCGAGCCTACCTTCCTAGATCTGCCTTGGATGCAATAAGGTTTTCGCAGTGCGCAAAAGCAACTCTGCCATACATTTTGTTGTTGCCCATTTTGCTATTTGAATTCGCAAATAACACTGCTCTACAGCCAAAAAATACTCTGAATGCCACCATCCTATTTATATGTAAAATCGGTCGCTGATTCCGAAAATCGGGCTCATTTTTAATTCTAAGGGAAGGTTTTTGAGATATCGGCAATTTACCGTTATTTGGCCAATGGCTCCACTTAATCCTGTATACCTCTTTAACGCAGTGAGCTATATTCCTTGGAGTGACACCCAACGAAAGAAAATTAAATTTCCTTTTCATCGCTTCTATAACATTTTTCTCTAACTCTTATAGTTTCTGAAATATTGACGATTCAATTTGAATTTTTTCGATTTTTTACGATTTTTTGAAGAAAAAATTGACTTTGCCAGGCAATATCTTTTAAACCAATGTCTTCACCTTCGGGTTTACTTCTTTACGTGAAGCTCTATTCTATTGGGGAAAAGATAAGCTATCAACGAAGAAAATCCATGGTAAAATGGAAAAGTTATAGGCGATCAAGTAAATACATCCAAGTCGCGCAATGCCTCTGCACGGGTATATTCTATGCATGTTATACCCGTAAATGGGCTTTTATCTACTGCGCTGCCAATGTGCTGCTACTGCAGATGTGTAGGTATTGGTACAATATGCATAGAATATACCCGTGCAGAGGCATTGCGCGACTTGGATGTATTTACTTGATCGCCTATAACTTTTCCATTTTACCATGGATTTTCTTCGTTGATAGCTTATCTTTTTCCCAATAGAATGGAGCTTTACGTAAAGGTGTAAAACCGAAGGTGAAGACATTGGTTTAAAAAATATTGTCTGACAAAGTCAATTTTTTCTTCAAAAAATCGTAAAAAATCGAAAAAATTCAAATTGAATCGTCAATATTTCAGAAACTATAAGAGTTAGAGAAAAATGTTATAGCAGCGATGAAAAGAAAATTTAATTTTCTTTCGTTGGTTGTCACTTCGAGGAAGATAGCTCACTGCGTCAAAGAGATTTACAGGATTAAGTGGAGCCATTGGCCAAATAACGGTAAATGGCCGATATCTCAAAAACCTTCCCATAGAATTAAAAATGAACCCGATTTTCGGAATCAGCGACCGATTTTACATATAGGTAGGATAGTCACGTCCAAAGTACAGACACAAAATTTCATTTTGTGATCCAGTGTAACCATTGGCATACGCGATATTTGAACCGTCCTTTTCACGGTGTATTCGTAAAATTTTTCAGAACTTTATTATCAAGTTAATTGAGCAACGCCGCCAACGCTTACCGCAGAATATTCAATCTTTAAAAAATATTGAATTTTTTTCTGTAAATAAGTCAAAAATATTTGACACTTTCAAGGATGAAAAGGATCACTTTAACACGGAGGAAATCACTATTTTAGAAATGCAATGGAAAAACTACACGCATACCCATGGAAGGGAACTACCTCTACAATAAAGTTTTGGGTAGACGTAAGAAAGCTTAGAAATGCTCTTAACGAAAATCCGTTTGAAGAACTACAATCTTTTGTATTTAATTTTCTAATCCTACCGCTTAGTAATACAGAAATAGAACGTAGATTTTCTGTTATGAACGTAATAAAAACAAAGCAAAGAAATAGAATGCAATTATTTATGTTAAACTCTCTATTGACTGTTAGGTATGGTCTAAAAGGGCTTGAAAAATGTTGTAATAACTTTAAAATTCCTAACGATATTATTAAAGCAATATGTTCTGCCTTCAATCAATTTCGGATCCGTATAGATTGTAATAGGTTGTTTTGATCCAGATAAATACCAGGATCACAAAATTGTTGTCGCATTTGCTTGCAAAATTTGTATCCGGATCTGGATCACTGCCACGGGAACTCAGCTATCAACACTCTCTTATAGATCATACATAGCAGTGCTGCTACTGGCATAAAAATATAACCAACAAATTGTTTAATAGTAACAAGAAATTGGTTGAAAATTTGAACGAACATTTTGTTATATCAACAAATATCATGGTTAATATAACCAAAAACACTGTCTAATATATCAACAATGGTAATGGTAATATTAAACAAAATTCACATTTATTCCATTTCAAGTGTGAAATTAGTAGATACTACTAACCAACTTTTGGTTGATTTTTCTCTCAGTGTAAGTGAAGTATCTAATTCTTATTTGATCTTTTATTTAATTATTGTTTTGCGTAAAAAATTAAAGACTTTTTGGAAAGAAAACTGTAAACAAAACCATCCCTCTTTTTATTTTAGGGAATTATTCATAAAAAACTATCGATAGTATCGATAGTTTTTTTTTCGACTATCGAAACTATCGAGTGGTCCGACTATCGATGGTTTTGCAGCTCTAGTTATTGTACTGCAAAGTGCGCAAGTTTGAGTCTTGGCAGAAGCAAAAGTAATCTGATGAGTCTTAGAGGGATCCAAGGTGAAACAGCTGTAGTTACATCCATGCTTAACAAGTTTTTTCTAGTTTCTAAAAAATAAAAAAAAGAAATATAACGTGGGCCTGTGCTCGTTAAATTAAATAAATCAAAAATATATTTACTTTTTTCAACCCAAAATATCGGAAAATAATAATGTCCAAATCCCGGGATCCCGAGATTACAAAAAAAAAAAAAATCTCGAAAATACTGGTATCGCAAACATTTGAAAAATTGGAATCCCTAGTATGATATATGTATGTATTAGGGTGGATCGAAAAACGCATTTTTTCTGCAACACAATTCTAATAGCGCGGAAAATTTGCGCATAGGAGTCATTATAAACCAGGCCTGCAAACCGGTTCGAACCGAACCAATTTTATTTTTAAAATCAAAAACCGCATCGAAAACCATTAAAAAAAAATGTTCGGTTTGGTTCAAAGCATTTTCAAGCTTCTTAAATTATAATACAAATACTAAAACTGTACATGATCGCCTATAACTTTTCCATCTTACCATGGATTTTCTTCTTTTTGACAATAGAATGGGGCTTAACGAAAAGGAGTAAAATTAAATGAAAATACTTTTGTCTTAAAGATTTTGCCTGACAAAATCAATTTTTTCTTCAAATTTCCATAAAAATTTGTAAAAATTCAAATTGACTAATCAATATTTTAGAAACTATATCGACGACTGAGAATAAGATCGCCCTATTTCAAAAATTGTTTCAAAAACGCCCTATTCCAAAAATTGTTTGAATAACGTCCTATTTCAGATTTTGCTTCAAGAATGCCCTATTTCAGAATTTGTTTCAATAACGTCCTATTACAGACAATTATTCAAAAACGCCCTATTCAGAGAAATATATATGGAATTTTCTATGAAATAGGGCGTTTTTGAAGCAAAATCTGATATAGGACGTTATTGAAACAATTTTTCAAATAGGGCGTTTTTGAAATAGGGCGATCCTATTCTCAGCCGTCGATATGACCTGAATACCTTCACCTTTACCTTTACCTTTACCTTTACCTTTACCTTTACCTTTACCTTTACCTTTACCTTTACCTTTACCTTAACCTTTACCTTTACCATTACCTTTACCTTTACCTTTACCTTTACCTTTACCTTTACCTTTACCTTTACCTTTACCTTTACCTTTACCTTTACCTTTACCTTTACCTTTACCTTTACCTTTACTTTTACCTTTACCTTTACCTTTACCTTTACCTTTACCTTTACCTTTACCTTTACCTTTACCTTTACCTTTACCTTTACCTTTACCTTTACCTTTACCTTTACCTTTACCTTTACTTTTACCTTTACCTTTACCTTTACCTTTACCTTCACCTTTACCTTTACCTTTACCTTTACCTTTACCTTTACCTTTACCTTTACCTTTACCTTTACCTTTACCTTTACCTTTACCTTTACCTTTACCTTTACCTTTACCTTTACCTTTACCTTTACCTTTACCTTTACCTTTACCTTTACCTTTACCTTTACCTTTACCTTTACCTTTACCTTTACCTTTACCTTTACCTTTACCTTTACCTTTACCTTTACCTTTACCTTTACCTTTACCTTTACCTTTACCTTTACCTTTACCTTTACCTTTACCTTTACCTTTACCTTTACCTTTACCTTTACCTTTACCTTTACCTTTACCTTTACCTTTACCTTTACCTTTACCTTTTACCTTTACCTTTACCTTTACCTTTACCTTTACCTTTACCTTTACCTTTACCTTTACCTTTACCTTTACCTTTACCTTTACCTTTACCTTTACCTTTACCTTTACCTTTACCTTTACCTTTACCTTTACCTTTACCTTTACCTTTAAGATAGCAAGAGATAATTGCGAAAATATGTTATCTCCAAAACTGGAAATCAGGCTATATCTCGAAAACGACTTATCCGATTTTAATTCATATCTGGATTCAGCATAAAATTCTGATTCAATTTGATGTGCATATTGGTCCGGTTACTTTTTTCGATTTTTCATTTTTTAGAATCCGTCTTGGTCCATAAAAACCAAATTCCGTAACATCAAAATTAATTTTAGGCAAATGGCGTGAATGAGTTTTCTACTCAGAAAAATGATTGGAACTCCAACTTCGATGGCACGGTATTGATTAATTTTGCAAACTGTACTTTTCTCAATAAGAAAATGCGTGTACAAGGGCGAGGTACTTTGTTGCAGGGCTGCACATTAACATCATTTTTTATCAATAACCGAAAAAAAATTGTCTTCAATTCAACTTTGAAAAATTTTAACGTAAATGCTTAACAAAAAAATACTGTTTTGATAATTATCAAAAAAAAATTATCAAAAATTATTTCGTTTTGTTGATTATCAAAAAACAAATATTGAAAAAATTTCGTTTCGGTAGCCAACAAAAAGAATTATTAAAAAAATAACGTTAATAAAAAAAGAAGAAAATTCAAAGTGAAATGAAGCCGTAAGCCCGAAACAATTTTTTTAGTATTATTTTGGTTTTGATGATCAACGAAACGAAATAATTTTGATAATTTTTTTTTTTGATAATCAACGAAACGAAATAATTTCAATAATTTTTATTCGATATTCAACAAAACAAAATTTTTTTGTTAATTTTTATTTGGTATTCAACAAAACAAAATTTTTTTGTTGATATCCTTGTGCAGCCTTGCTTTGTTGTAAAAACTGCACTGAACAATACTACTACTGTGCACCAAAGCAAATAAATACTTATAAATACAAATGTATGTAAGGAGGAATGTTTAAAATGCTTCCTTTTTATTAGCTTAGCTACTGTTGTGCAAATGCATATTAAATAATATAAAAAAGAAATGAAAGCGAGCAAATGCATATAAAATTATTTTTGCTTGTTTTTGTTATGGGCTCATCATCATCGTCCTCATCGTATCAAGACTAACTGTGTAACCTAAATCAAACGCAAGTCGTCAATTTAACGCACGCACGCAAATTTTTCATATGCGTTGAACCGAAATTGACTTGCGTGCGTGTTCAGATAAAGAAATAGAAAAATACAGAAAATCAGAGAAAATCTTGTTATTTTGTGGAATATGTACCTAACAGACACGATATCAAAAGCAAGTGTCAATTTTTTTGCAAACAATCACCCACAATGCTTAATTTCAACTGTCACGCAAAACAAAAATTGGGCGTCGAATTTGCTTTTTACGCACGCCGTTCAATTTCGGTTACTCCCATACAAGTTGTATGGGCATGAGAAATTTTTGACAGTAAATTGACGGCGTGCGTTTGATTTAGGTTACACAGTAAAGCTTTCGCCAGATGCACAAATTATAACAAACATGTACAATGTATGGACATACGTATGTAGGTACATACATATCGTTGGCTTCCTGAGCAAATGTGCCAAGTCCATTTATGGTAACTTTTGCAGGAGAGGCATAAAACCTCCTAACTTTTTTTTGTTCTTACTATTTTAAAAATCTGAAAATGCAGTTTTGTTCCTCAGATGGTCGTGCTAAAATACCAGTTGTCGGCACATTTTAATATAAAGCTTGTATAAAGTTATGAGCTTCTTTAGGACTTAGCACATTTGCTTTCTACGATTTTTTTTTTGCGTGGACTTAGCACATTTTCTCACAAATTATTATACTCAACTGTACGTAGTAAAATTGAAATATTTTTTTTATGAAATTTGGTACAGAGGGAAGGTTGGTATTGAAAATAGGCGAAACTGGATGATAACCACGCCCACTTTCCCTATATAGTTTATATCGAAAAACATACAAAAAGTGATAATGGATGACATTTCATCCATGCAAACCTTACGCCGTTATAAAGGAATAAATTGAAATTCTCGAAAATGGGCGGCGCCATCCCGACTTATGAAAAGATAAATTCTGAAAGTTTTATAAGACATAAATAACTCAGAAACCGCAGTAGATATAAGATGTAATTTGAAAAGCGTGATTTACTTGCTAAGGCAAGCGATTGGACGAAAAATTGTCCAAATCGGTTGACGACCACGCCCACTTTTATATATGGGAACTATAAATGGTACTAATAAAAAAATGTTAAGCGACATCTTTGTCCAATATAAAGATAATTCATTGAAAGTTTTTTGGCATGAGTCCAACTATGAACAAAAACAGAAACCATAAATATTTTTGAAAGTTGGCGTGGCATCGCAAATCTAAGAGATTCCGGAGCCCAAACCAGGCCCGTAGCTAGGGGGGTGGGGGGGCATTGTGGGGCAATGCCCTACCTTAAAATTACAATGCCCTACCTTAAAAAGGCCAACAAGTGAGATGAATTATTATAATTAAATTTTTTGTCATAGTTTGAGATAAAAAATTATTTCGGTTGCAATGTATGATATGGAGAATCCACCGTGCATCACATATATAATTAAATAAGACCATCGAATTTTTGTATTTTGGTTAAAGGAATGGTTCATTCCGTCACTTTTCTGACAAAAACTAATCTCACTGTGAGCGAACAACACCAAAAGCGCGGAATTGATTACTAAGTGTGCTAATCAGTGATGCCGTTTTGATACAATCGTATCAAATGTGATACTTTTTTAAGCCCAAGATACGTAGATACTTTTTATTTTGACGTAGAAAAAATTTGATACCTTTTTAATCAGCATCAAATAATTTTGATACAATTTAATCAAAATCAAAGAATATTAACCTATTCTTTTTCATTTTTAAGATTTTCTAAAAATTGTAACAACCTGTGTTTGCAGCGAAAAATATATATTGTGAAAGTCTTGAGAATGCCAAAAATGGGCAATATTTTATCAAACTGTATAGTAGGCATCACTGCACGGCTCACTAACACAGGTTAACTAACTAAACAGCTGATTTTTAATTTCCACAGTATTCACAGAATACACAAATAATCTTGATCTTGATCAGTTCTTACGTGTTTTGTATATGGAGTTTTGAATTTTTTATGTTAACTATTATTTTAATAGCTTTTATGATTTTCTTGAATTAAATTGAATTCGAAAAATCTAAAATGATACCTAACTATTCATTGTCTTTATATTTTTATATTGGTAAATGTAATAAAAAAACGATGTCACGTTGAAAACACGAAAGCAGCTTATTTTAATAATTTTTTTTTTTTTTCAAAAATTTTTCAGTGATACGAAAAAAAAAATTTGTTATACGAATTAAAAGCCCGAAAACAGCTTTTTTGGTTAATTTAAGTTTTTTTTCCAAAAAATTTTCGGTGATACGAAAAAAACCATGAAAGTATCAATTTTTGATACCAAATTTCTTGAGGCTGCGGCAACACTGGTGCTAATCTAAAACATTTTACTCGATGGAAAAATCAGATGTCTAAATTTTCTATGGTTATCGTTTAATCATTTTCGAGAGTTTTTTCTCACCTTGACTTGCGTGCATACAGGCGACCCACATACCAAATTTAAAGATCTCCACATCTCCACATCTAAATCTGAAAGCTGAACCATCTTGTTGGCTTATTCTCAATGAGTATTGCTTATGTACTGTCACAATAATTATGGGTCAATAAATAGGTATTAAATGTACGGGGAAAATTTTCCAACAGTCTACCACGCGTTGAAAAAAGTCATTGGGGATTGCAGAGGAGGTCCTCCTGATTCTAAATCCAAAAGTCCCGTCGGCCGGAGATGTTTGTAAGTTGTAAAATTTACCAAACAAACACCCAAAACTGCGTACGATTACCGAGGAAAGGCACTTATAAAAACCATGCACATATGTATATATGTGTGTAGAACACTTTTTTTCTTCGAAAGTCATTTTTCTCGGACCGTGGTTCCTGAATGTAAAGCCGTCCCTTTCGGTAGACAGATGGAAATCTGAGCCAATGTACGTCACTGATATATGTATGTGCTGATTGATTTTGGAAGCCATGCCTCGATGTAAGATTAATTGTGATACATTATTTACTTCCGCCCTACCTTAAACCAACGCTGACCTACCTTAAATTTAAGTCTAGCTACGGCCCTGGCCCAAACTCGACAAATAATTGAGATATTACGGCGAAACTTGGTGTAGGTACATACTTGTATTACTTATAGTTAAATGTTAGCAAAATCGGTTTGTAACCACGCCTATTTTAAAACAAAATATTCTAAAACTCCCTTTGGAAGCTTACAACGTGGCATCTTTGTGACTAAAAGTCATAAATGGATGAAATTTTGCACTAACGAGAACATTTTGATGGCAAAAACAAATATTTTATTGACTTAGCACATAACACTGCATTATACCATGAATAACAGACATTATGGTAACTTATTTTTGGCAGACAATGTATTTTTAATTGTACCATATTACTGCATTAAAATCTCAGTTTTGATAAAAATTGGACTTAGCACATTTGCTCACGAAGCCAACGATATGTATTTTATTTTGAAAAACAAAAGTACATCAACAGTATTTTTAATCCATATCAGTATGTTTTGCTCCTGTTTTTTCCGTATAAATGTTGTCGGACCTAATGTTTGTGTTCTTAGATAACTTGCTTCTCTAACAATTAGCAAACTAAAGAATAATCAGAGGAGAATACCCTGCAAAAATACGACGGGATAACTCGCAAGGGTGTGTGGTCTCTTTATATGGAATGAAGTGTTCGCTTTTGTTTGAGCATGTGCTATGGGGAGACTAATTGTAGCCTTTTATACCTGAACGAGTACGACTACTCAACTTTTGTTATATCGAATGGAAGTTGTATTATACCTGAACAAAAGCATATTTTGAAGTTCGTTTATAACCCTTTGAGTACAATTGTCAACAATTGGTCTACTTTTTTACTCTTCCAGGTACAATTGAGGAGTAATTCTCCGGGACAGATCTCTTTCGAGACTAATCGCACAATTTGGTACAGGGTAGTAACAAACATATATCCACATACCCACACATAAGATAGTTGCGGGCAATTTAGATGCTTTTCTGGAGACTACGGCAACAAGCCGTATAAGTTTGCGCAAGGACGACTTGGCCAGGATGCCACGATACAAGAGTATGCAAACAGTAGGCCAGGACAATGCCACCCCTGATGCTGTTGAAGCTTAACTGAAAGAGAAACTCTTTAAGTTTAAAATAAAAAAAACTGTTGTTGCACTACCGTTTTCTAGCTAAGGATGAAGGGAATGAAATTAAGCGGAAATGTTGTGTCTTCCTTGATGCAAGTGCTGTAAACGGAAGTGGTACGAGGCACGAAACTTCTACAGCCACAACCGAAGCCGCAGCTGCAGCCGCAACAACAATGCTAGTAACGGTAACGTCAGACTTAAACAGGAAACGGAGACGAACTGGAGGCAGCTTTGAATGTAAACTTGTACGTATGTATATATAAATCAGGAACCGAAAAGAAAAAGTATATTGCTTTTTATGATATAAAACTCCAGTGCTATATAGTATCCTTGAGCAAAATTATTAACTTTACTTTCATCCCAGGACCTCCAGAATCAATATTCTGGACCCTATTCATTTTTCTGACTTTTAAAAAAAAAACGGCAGCTATAAAATAAAAATCTGGTGTTTTATTATTTAAGGACAGCGATAAAATAAAAATTTGTTGTGTAGTTTTTTATCGCCAGCGATAAAATAAAAACCTGTGGGCCTATTCTGTAACCAATTTGCGACAATTTTTGGATCGGTATCGTAAATTTGCGATCATTTTTGCGATTATGCTATTCTGTACGATTTTTCGGTCGAATTCTAGAGTATATTTTGACAGATGTTTCCGATAATCATCGCAGAGGTATCGAGGGAAATTTTTGTGTGTTACAGATTTCCAGCACTGGAGTTTTATTTTTTTACTCAACAAGTAAGGAAGCCTAAGTTCGAGTGGAATCGAACATTAGATACTCAGCTGTATGCTTTCATTGTTTGTTTGCGTTTGATGAAAACACGGTGTATTTTATATAAAGCGAGTGCTGCATAAAGTGGGCGTAGCCACGCCCATTTTCAACATTTTTATCAGTCATCCAACTAAGCATATGAATATTATTCTTTGTGCAAAATTTCATTACTTTATGACTTCTAATTACAAAGATGTCACGTTACAAATTCCCAAAGGGTGTTCCAGAAATATCTTTGTTAAAAAGTAGGCGTGGTCATAAACCGATTTGAATAAATTTTTGCGTGTCTATTAACACAAGTTATAAAAGTATGTAAACCAAGTTTCGTTATAATATCTCAATTATTTGTCGAGTTATAGGCTAAGAAATCTCGTATATTCCTTTGTCTAAGAAGAGGCGGTGCCACGCCCATCTTCCAAAATTTTTATATTTTTTGTTTCCGGTCTATTGTGAAACTCATGCCACAAAATTTCTATGAATTATCTCTATATTTGACAAAGATATCGCTTAAAATGTTTTTATTAGGCCCCTTTATAGTTCCCATATATAAAAGTGGGCGTGGTCGCCAACCGATTTCGCTAAAATTTTGGACATGTATTACCACAACTAATAAAAGTGTACACTGCAAGTTTCGTCATTATATTTAAATTATTTGTCGAGTTATGGGCTCAGAAATCTCGTATATTCCTACTTCTAAAAAGAGGCGGTGCCACGCCCATTTTCCAAAATTTTTGTGCTTTTCGTTTTATATCCGCAGTTGGACTTCTGCCATAAAATATCAGTGATATATCTTTATATTTGACAGAGATATCGCTTAAAATGTTTTTATTAGGCCACTTTATAATACCCATATATAAAAGTGGGCGTGGTCGTTAACCGATTTTGGCAATTTTTCGTCCAACATTTGCCTAAGTAAGTATATCACGCCTACCAAATTTCATCGATATATCTTCAACGGTTTCTGAGTTATGACATATACAACTTTCAATATTTGGCCCTTAATAAGTGGGCGTGGCACCGCCCATTTTTCTCACCAGATTTCTTCATAAGGGCCTGAGCTCCACACGTGGGTGAAATTTTATCACTCTAGCTCTATTAGTGACTGAGATACAAAATTTCCGATTTTTACTATATAGGGGAAGTGGGCGTGGTCATGGTCCGATTTCGCCCATTTTCAATACCATCCGTTCCAGTCTTGATACCAACTTGCATTCCAAATTTCATCAAAATATTTCAATTTTTGCGCGAGTTATCGTGCGTACAGACAGACAGACGGACGGACAGACGGACAGACGGACGGACATGGCTCAATCGATTTCTTTTTTCACCCTGATCAATTTGATATATATAAGTCAATATCTATCTCGATTATTTTATGGTGTTACAATCCACCGTTATGTGATTAAAACTATAATACTCTGTGTACTAGTACAGCTGAGTATAAAAATAAAACTCCAGAGCCAATAACTTTTCGAGGTCGAAAAAATTACTTTCAGTTTTTTTTTCATTTTGTCACAGTCTTATTATTAGGGCAACCGG
Source organism: Urophora cardui (assembly GCA_960531455.1). NCBI lineage: Eukaryota > Metazoa > Arthropoda > Insecta > Diptera > Tephritidae > Urophora > Urophora cardui. Next base: position 78,947,136 of record OY482672.1, on the reverse strand, counting down.
AAATATGCAAATGCATATTTTTCTGTTGCAGTCCTATTTACATATGATGAAGATATATCGGCGCTTTAGACCAAAGCGAAGAGAATAAGCCTAACTTGTTACGGCATATTTTCGCATATTTAGGTCAAAAAGGCTTATTTTTGCATATATTCGCTCATTTGCATATTTTGCTATAAATGCATATTTTAGCATAATATTTCGTCATATTTTTGCATCACACTCGTTAGTTCTTATTTACATTTTTTACTCTGGCAACTTTGTTTTGTATATGCGCGTACTATTTGCCATTCATCTTTGTGTGACAAGTTTAAGACGAATTTAATAATTTTCGCAATGCTTCATACAAATCTGCTACACGAATCAGCTGTGTAACTACATACATATGTATATACTTCCATGGTGTAATTTGAAGGTGCGTGCACTACGGCATTTGGACAAGCTCAATGTAATTTGTGCGCTGTCATGTCAAAATTTGCGAATTTGCCCAATAGGAGAATGGGAGAAATGTAAAAATATGTATGCGATTGCCCAAAAACATCATACAAAAGCTCCATCCGACCGTGGTCCAGAACATAAAAATTGCGAATAATTTTTACAAAAAAAAATATTTGCAAAAATAAGAAATGCAGTTTGGTAGAAGATACCATCTTTTATATATGTATATGTCAAAATTTAGCAAAATCAGTTTGACCAATCGTGAGAAAATCTACAAAAACTGAGGAACTTCGAAAAGCGTTGATAGCTATAACTTTGAAAATAATTCGAATTTCGAAAAATTGTTAAATATGTACGTATTTTTGTTTAAGCGTTGTGAGCCATACTACCCACCATTGTTTATACTATATAGTTTGGTCACTCAAATGGTCTTCTTCTTGTTCATTTTTAAAAATGCATTTGTATTTGTGCGAAAATCGAGAGAATGAAGGAATCAATGCTGTGCAATTTCGCAGAATTGCTGTTACTACCAAAATGGGATCAAATTAGTTAGGATTTACTCCGTTTCTACTGAATTTTTTTCTTGACAACGAAACGATTTTAATAAAAATATATCGCACCCTAAATCATAAAGTGACACAATTCAAAATTTGTTTAAATCGACTTTTCTAGCGATTGCCAACAAAAAAACTTTTCATTCGGGTCTCTTTTGACTGAAAAATAGCCATTATACGTCGCCTTTTGCCATGTCATTGCTTGTAAAGGAAAAAAGTTTTTGGCCTCCTGCAAATTTTTGAATTTTGAGTTGTGCCACTTTATGATTTAGGGTGCATATACATATATTAATTTTTTTGGTCATATCGGTCCAATTGCGCACAAAATAACAGATAAATGTGCAGAACTAACATTAAAATAATATTGAGTTTTGCTGTTGACTTCACATTTTTAACTAGATAATTTTGCAATTTAAGCTAGTTAAATTTACACGGAATGGTCGCGTTAAATTAGCAATAATATCTTTTTGATTTTACCTTAAATTTATTGTTAAATTAACTGGATTGATTTTACAATTTACAAAAATACAATTGGGCAATTCACAAGCTGTTGTAAAGTATTGTAATGTTGTATACTGGTAAAGGTTTACAATAGGTGTATCAGTAGGGTTGATTTTTCTCATACAAATTTCAATACAACCAATACAACTGGGCAGCCTATGTTTATTGAGTGTGCTATTTGATTTGTTTTTTATTCTGACAGTTTGTTAACAAAAATTTAAACAAAAATATGGAAGCGGTGAGACGAAAAAAAAAAACAAATTACTTACATCGTGTGTATCATATATCAATTAGGACTTGAATCCGCCGCTAACAAATCTAATAACTGTTTTTCGCTTTCGCCTGGCATTTTTTTTATTCAAATTTTTGTAAACAACAAACTGTAAACAATAACGAAATACAACAAAACACATACGATAGTCTGTTCACAGGTACTGCGTTCTTATGTACATTTTCCTTTACAACATACAACTTTACAATAGCCAGTGAATTGCCCAAATATGTGTATGTACATTAAGCCGTATCACGTTATATGGACAAAAAAAAAGTTAGGTGTGTGTCAGTTTTCTTTGAACACTTATGTCGAAAAAATATTTTTGGTGTAAAAAATTTTTTTTTAGGCCCGCGTTAAAAACAGCTAAATCTCGTTTTTTGTAATAACTTCCTTATTTGATGTCGGATCTCTATGATCTTAATGTCGCAGAAAAGTTCTCGCTCAGCACTATATTTGGCCCATATAAAGTTTCGACCTCAAAGGTTGTTCTGAGTTTTACCTTTAAAAATTTTGAAGTTACTATCCCTAGATTTTTTTATTTTTATCACTAATACAAAGCTCTCAAAAAACAATGAGGAATCCCCCAAAAAATTCTAGCCTTTATTCACAAACAAAAAAGTTATAACGTTGTAAAATGAAACACTTGTTTTTTTTTTTATAAAAAATTACCACAGAGAAACGGCGAAACACGTCAGCTTATTTTTTGGCTCCAGATTACGATGGCGTTTTAAGAAAGTCCGGAGATTTCGAGATATTTTAGAAAACATTTTCAGTTTTCACATACAAAGCGATTCGATGGGGGGGCTTATGAGTAACTATTGTTGAGGTAATAAAAATAGACATATATGTCTATAAAGTGCATATGAGAGGGAAGAGAATACCCTGCAAATAAATTCCAATTTGTTTTAAACGTTCGAAACCTGCACTGAAAAAATAACTTACTCAGATTATGGAAAAATGAGAATGTTTCGGCGCTAAAGACATATTTTCATTGTTTTGATGTACAATTGTCTTTAAATCAAGGAATAAAAACCACGTTTTAAAGAAAATTGTATTCAAAACAATGAAAATATGTCTTTAGCGCCGAATCATTCCCATTTTTCCATAATCTGAGTAATTTTTTTGAGTGTGAGCAAAGTAATATAAGCGACAAAGAATTCACTTTCAGAGCTCTGAAACTTCTTTCATAAATATCTCAAAATTTGGAGGACATCGTCATTTTCGGTCTCGGTTATCATAGATAAGAAGATGTTTTCTGGAGTTAAGCAAAGTGCGTTGTTTTAAATTGTAGGCTGAATAATTAACTGCATTTCTAGGGGCAGACGACGCATCCAGCGTAAGTATTGATAATACATTTAGACTTCCGTTGTCTTTTCAGGCGCGTATAATTTTACAACGAACTCTAGCAATTTTCTAAATAACTTGGATGATTTTAAGATACGCACGGATGCAGAAACCGTGAAGCTGTTGTAAGCCAGCTCGCTGTGCTTAGAGATCCCACTTGAATACTTACCAAATCTTCACTACAGCCATTATCATTCAATATACATACATAACGTTGATCAGCACGAATAGTCCAATCATCAATCATTTTTTGCATATCATGTGTCCAGTATTGGTAGCTGTTCCATCGCAGCACAACATTCTCAAGTCAAGCGAGGACTTAGAATACTTTTTAATCAAAAACTCATACTATATGGCGTTACTGCCTCATATAAATAAGAACTTGCGATAATTTTTCAAAAAACAAGTTCTCTGATTTTAAAACGGTATAACTTTTTTGTTTGTGAATAAAGGCTACAGTTTTTTAGCGGAGTCCTCATGGTTTTTTGAGAGCTTTGTATTAGTGATAAAAATAAAAAAATTAGGGATAGTAACTTCAAAATTTTTAAAGGTAAAACTCAGAACAACCTTTGAGGTCGAAACTTTATATGGGCCAAATATAGTGCTGAGCGAGACCTTTTCTGCGACATTAAGATCATAGAGATCCGACATCAAATAAGGAAGTTATTACAAACAAGTAAGGAAGCCTAAGTTCGAGTGGTATCGAACATTAGATACTCAGCTGTATGCTTTAATTGTTTGTTTGCGTTTGATGGAAACACGGTATATTTTATATAAAGCGAGTGCTGCATAAAGTGGGCGTAGCCACGCCCATTTTCTAAATTTTTGTCAGTCATCCAACTAAGCTTATGAATATTATTCTTTGTGCAAAATTTCATCCCTTTATGAGTTACAAAGATGTCACGTTAGAAATTCCAAAAGGGTGTTCCAGAAATATCTTTGTTAAAAAGTAGGCGTGGTCATAAACCGATTTCAATAAATTTTTGCGTGTCTATTAACACAAGTTATAAAAGTGTATAAACCAAGTTTCATCATAATATCTCAATTATTTGTCGAGTTATGGGCTCCGAAATCTCGTTGATTTCTTTGTCTGAAAAGAGGCGGTGCCACGCCCATTTTCCGAAATTTTTCTATTTTTTGTTTCCGATCTATTGTAGAACTCATGCCACAAAATTTCAATGAATTATCTTTATATTTGACAAAGATATCGCTTAAAATGTTTTTACTAGGCCACTTTATGATACCCATATATAAAAGTGGGCGTGGTCGTCAACCGATTTCGCTAAAATTTTGAACATGTCTTACCACAAGTAATAAAAGTGTATACACCAAGTTTCGTCATAATATATCGATTATTTGTCGAGTTATGGGCTCAGAAATCTCGTATATTCCTGCTTCTTAAAGGAGGCGGTGCCACGCCCATTTTCCAAAATTTTTGTATTTTTTGTTTTATGTCCACAGTTGGACACCTTCCATAAAATTTCAATGATATATCTTTATTGTTTGGTATATACATAAAATAAATACCAACAACAATGTTCATTGCGAACTGCCTACAACAAAAAATTCAGCACGTTTGTGGAGAATATATGCAAAAGCATATACACACTAACGTTAATGTTGAAAATGAAAAAGGCAAAAGTGGGGAAAATCCAACAGCTTGCACAGAGTCTCAATGGCCGAGTGTGTTTATCCGTTGGGTCATTGCGGCTGAAGTTGGAATGGACTCGGGTTCAATCCCCGGTGCATCCACTTCCGAAAAGAGTGCTGATGATCGAAAATGGTTTTTCGTGAAATAGCTATACACTCAACCTTCGCTGTAAATAGTTGTTGAATTTTTTTCCACTTACCCCAACAATTAAAAATTGAATTAAAATAAAAATTTCGTGCTAAGCACTAAAAACTCTTTCAAGTAAAATTGTTAACGTTGTTTGGTATATACATAAAATAAATACCAACAACAATGTTCATTGCGAACTGCCTACAACAAAAAATTCAGCACGTTTGTGGAGAATATATGCAAAAGCATATACACACTAACGTTAATGTTGAAAATGAAAAAGGCAAAAGTGGGGAAAATCCAACAGCTTGCACAGAGTCTCAATGGCCGAGTGTGTTTATCCGTTGGGTCATTGCGGCTGAAGTTGGAATGGACTCGGGTTCAATCCCCGGTGCATCCACTTCCGAAAAGAGTGCTGATGATCGAAAATGGTTTTTCGTGAAATAGCTATACACTCAACCTTCGCTGTAAATAGTTGTTGAATTTTTTTCCACTTACCCCAACAATTAAAAATTGAATTAAAATAAAAATTTCGTGCTAAGCACTAAAAACTCTTTCAAGTAAAATTGTTAACGTTGTTTGGTATATACATAAAATAAATACCAACAACAATGTTCATTGCGAACTGCCTACAACAAAAAATTCAGCACGTTTGTGGAGAATATATGCAAAAGCATATACACACTAACGTTAATGTTGAAAATGAAAAAGGCAAAAGTGGGGAAAATCCAACAGCTTGCACAGAGTCTCAATGGCCGAGTGTGTTTATCCGTTGGGTCATTGCGGCTGAAGTTGGAATGGACTCGGGTTCAATCCCCGGTGCATCCACTTCCGAAAAGAGTGCTGATGATCGAAAATGGTTTTTCGTGAAATAGCTATACACTCAACCTTCGCTGTAAATAGTTGTTGAATTTTTTTCCACTTACCCCAACAATTAAAAATTGAATTAAAATAAAAATTTCGTGCTAAGCACTAAAAACTCTTTCAAGTAAAATTGTTAACGTTGTTTGGTATATACATAAAATAAATACCAACAACAATGTTCATTGCGAACTGCCTACAACAAAAAATTCAGCACGTTTGTGGAGAATATATGCAAAAGCATATACACACTAACGTTAATGTTGAAAATGAAAAAGGCAAAAGTGGGGAAAATCCAACAGCTTGCACAGAGTCTCAATGGCCGAGTGTGTTTATCCGTTGGGTCATTGCGGCTGAAGTTGGAATGGACTCGGGTTCAATCCCCGGTGCATCCACTTCCGAAAAGAGTGCTGATGATCGAAAATGGTTTTTCGTGAAATAGCTATACACTCAACCTTCGCTGTAAATAGTTGTTGAATTTTTTTCCACTTACCCCAACAATTAAAAATTGAATTAAAATAAAAATTTCGTGCTAAGCACTAAAAACTCTTTCAAGTAAAATTGTTAACGTTGTTTGGTATATACATAAAATAAATACCAACAACAATGTTCATTGCGAACTGCCTACAACAAAAAATTCAGCACGTTTGTGGAGAATATATGCAAAAGCATATACACACTAACGTTAATGTTGAAAATGAAAAAGGCAAAAGTGGGGAAAATCCAACAGCTTGCACAGAGTCTCAATGGCCGAGTGTGTTTATCCGTTGGGTCATTGCGGCTGAAGTTGGAATGGACTCGGGTTCAATCCCCGGTGCATCCACTTCCGAAAAGAGTGCTGATGATCGAAAATGGTTTTTCGTGAAATAGCTATACACTCAACCTTCGCTGTAAATAGTTGTTGAATTTTTTTCCACTTACCCCAACGATATATCTTTATATTTGACAGAGATATCGCTTAAAATGTTTTTATTAGGTCACTTTATAATACCCATATATAAAAGTAGGCGTGGTCGTCAACCGATTTTGGCAATTTTTCGTCCAACCATTTGCCTAAGTAAGTATATCACGCCTACCAAATTTCATCGATATATCTTAAACGGTTTCTGAGTTATGACTCATAAAACTTTCAATGTTTGCCCCTTAATAAGTGGGCGTGGCACCGCCCATTTTCCAAAGACACCATATTTCTTCATAAGGGCCTGAGCACAATACGTGTGTGAAATTTTATCACTCTAGCTCTATTAGTGACTGAGATACAAAATTTCCGATTTTTACTATATAGGGGAGGTGGGCGTGGTCATGGTCCGATTTCGCCCATTTTCAATACCATCCGTTCCTGTCTTGATACCAACTTACATTTCAAATTTCATCAAAATATCTCAATTGTTGCGCGAGTTATCGTGCGCACAGACGGACAGACGGACGGACATGGCTCAATCGATTTCTCTTTTCACCCTGATCATTTTGATATATATAAGTCTATATCTATCTCGATTATTTCATTCTGTTACAATCCACCGTTAGGAAATCAAAACTATAATACTCTGTGTACTAGTACAGCTGAGTATAAAAACGCGATTTAGCTGTTTTTAACGCGGGCCTAAAAAAAAAATTTTACACCAAAAATATTTTTTCGACATAAGTGTTCAAATAAAACTGACACACGCAAACTTTATTTTCGTGATACGGCTTAATGTACATTCAATAAAAGAAGGTGCTTCGGTATTGGGAGATATGGGAGGATATCCTCCTGGTAAAATTGCAAACTATGAGGAGAAAGAAGAAAATAGAAATAAAAATACGTTTCACCTTTAACTCGCCTACAAACTGAAAATATAAATGGAAATGCCATTATCACGCACTTCCAATGACGCTAAACTCTTCCCACGGCACCAGATTTTCTTTTTATTTAAAAAATAATAATTCCATTTTGCACGAAAAGCAGAACTCCAAATGTTCAAAAAAAAAATTGTGTATGTTTCAAAATAGTTTTGACGTTCTTTTTTTTAAATTTTTTAGTTTATATTGACACTATCATGTTAAATAAACCAAATGACATTTAGGAATAAAATTTTATATTTGATATGATTCATTCATTATTTTAAAATTGCCTAATGTTGCATCAACACTAAAATTTGGTTGAATTTACCAAAATGTCAAATGACGTTTTAAAAGTATAAATCACGTTCCAAAAATCGTGTAATTTGAAAAAAATTGTTGCTGTTATATGTGTAAAGATCGATCGTGTTAATCTTACATGAATTAAAATTTGCATACACGCGAACGAAGTAGTAAAGGCATTGGTATCCGTATATTCCCCTTTCTATATTTCTAGGAAAAATGTAGTAATAGTGCAGTACGAGAAAGTGCAACCCTGCTTATACGAAAATGTTCAAAAGGAAAGAAAAAAATTTGAATTCAACGGCCATTTTGCATGGCGAAACCCAGCAAACATTTAGGTTAGATATCGGTTTGAGAATGACTCAAGAACTAGCACTTTTCTAAAATCTCTAACGTTAGAGGACGAGTCGAGAAGCAGTCGAGAATCCTAGCGATTTCAAACAAAATGGGACATAATTCTCAAATTTAGAAAATCATAGTTTCCGAATGGAAATCAAATTTAGTTTTCTAATGAGATTCTAATGAGAATTCGCAAATATTTATTTTTCTAATCAGTCTCCAATTTATATCTAGTGTAGTTTTCTACCTTCGCTTTGGATTAGAGATAAGTTTGAGAATTAAACTCTCTGCCAGTAGATATTGTGTTTGCTGATAAAACGCTGTGCCAATCCATACTTTTTGATTAATGCCTGGATGCCTTTGAACGCTTTGGTTGCTTTGGAAACTCTACATTCTCCTACATTTGGATAGATCCCAATTAGCACGAATACAATGTTGGAGAAAAGTCTCAATTCTCAAGTTTATATCCAACATGTTTTTACACTTGAGTTACAACACTTTTCCAAACTGTACTGAGAGTATAATTAGCATGAATTAAATTCAATCATATTAGCAATAAATAAACTAAAAACGAATATAGTTTAAAATAAATTTAAAATATAATTTAAAAAGGAATGTATAATTCAACTAATTTTTGTGTATAAAATGTTGTTACTATTTTTAAATGCATAACAAAAAAGTGAGGAAATAAGTTAAACAGACAATCATAATTGTTACATTTTTGTTCCTTTATTTCAATCGGATGAGCGTTTGTTGTTCAAAGGCTTTATCCTGACGTTTGATTTTGGTTGGAGAATATCGATAGAATTCAAGTCAAATCAATGAAATTCAAATGCATTCAAAAATGCTTATTGGGTAGCAACGATTGGCATCATGGATATTTCATTTTTGTTTTGAAAAAATAAATGTGTATCTATATTTTTGATACATACAGTAAGTCGCAGTTAAAATGAGCCACGTTTTGTTGTCCGAAGTTTTATGAAAATAAAAAAATTATACACAAACCGATTGAAAACCTAGATTATATACTTAGGTGTATTTTATAATAAACCGCAATTTAGTATTTCAAAAAATATTTGATTGAAAAGTTCATGAAACGGGCTAACAGTGAAAGTTAGCCACTAAGAGGAATATGCCCTAAAACGGTTTTAATACTTTGTTGCATTGTTTCAACAGTTCAATTACTCTATCCCTAATGAATTAAATATAATACAAATTTTATTAGCATGCAATGTGTTTTATTCATCTAACAAAACACGTTTTTTACGCGATCTAGCGTATATTGTCTGATAAGTACACCTTTTAAAATCGGAAAAAAAATTGCCTGAATCCCCTTTTATATAGATTGTGTATACCTATAATTAACACATAAAGTAAGATGTGAACTGTAAAAATATATAAGAGAAAAATAATAATTCTTGAGAGAAACTTTAAGTATTTAAATTAGAGCTGCTAGAAGAATTACTTTGATTGTTTTTGTTTTTCATCATTTCTGGCATGTTGTTGAAAGTTTTCCGTTGCAAAGAAATTAGGAAAGTCAAGTAATTGTTAACAAAGATATTTAATAATAAAAATTTGTGAATAAATGATGGCTCACTTTCACTGTGACTCACTGTATTCCCATCAAAACAAACTTCAACCATGGGAATTGTTATTGCAAAAAGTGACAGGCACATTATGTGTCAATGGGAGAATGGGAAACTAAATAAACCAAATGTGAAGAAGAATCGACCACAGTGTTGTATTCAAACGTAGTAAAATCTTCACAAGAAAATATCCAAAATTGCTAATAAAATCAATTAAAACTCAAAAATATGTTAATTTTTTGTTATTATCGCTACAAATATAGCATTAGAAATTCAATTCACACAATAATTTGAAAGATTTAAAGATTTGAAAATTCATTTGAATTTTGTTTCTGTAAATTTTGCACAGCACTGCATGGTGACAGGCACAACATGCCAAACGATCAGCTGAGAGTGTCGCAACTTATAGATATAAACTATGCTACCCACTTTCATTGAAATACAAGGCCGTCGAATAATTTAGGTGGCTCACTTCAAAAAATTCTACTCATGTGTATTCTGCATAATAATTCAACCATTTTCAGGTATATTTCCAAAAAATCCAAATGTGTTTCAGAAATTTCGAAGTGAAATACAATTATATTTTCATAATATTAATATATGTATTTCTTTCCAGTGACACGAGAAATTTTTGATATTCATATTTTTTGGACACAATACACATAATATGTTATCGAGAAATCCGAGAAACGAGATTTAATCGAGAACTCGGTTTTCTCGATCCTCGAATTTCTCGACACTACTCGAGATCGAATCATAAGCCCTAATAGGTATATAAATAGGGTTAGGAAGGGATAGGGACAGAAATAGAGATAGATATAGAGATAGAGATTGAGATAGAGATAGAGATAGAGATAGAGATAGAGATTGATATTGATATTGATATTGATATTGATATTGATATTGATATTGATATTGATATTGATATTGATATTGATATTGATATTGATATTGATATTGATATTGATATTGATATTGATATTGAGATTGAGATTGAGATTGAGATAAAGATAGAGATAGTGATCGGGATCGGGGAAGTAAGCTTGTCGCGGCAAATATAACCATATAACTTTTATTCAGAGAATAGACCATTTTTTATTATTCGCAGTCATTAAGATGTACTCTAAGATAATGGTGGCAATACGGTAATCAAAGACTTTTCTTTAGGCTTCATAGGAATAAATTTTATCATAACAACTCCTCCCGGGTCAGCTATTTTTTATGAATATTTTTTTTTTTTATTTTAGAAACAAAAAAAATTCAAACATGGATGTAACTACAGCTATTTCACCTTAGATCCCCCTAAGACTCATCAGATTACTTTTGCTTCTGCCAAGACTCGAGCTTGCACCCTTTGCAGTAAAATGACTACAGTGTTAACCGCTGAGCCATTTGATAGAAATTTGTTGCTAGTTTCTTTCCAACTATAATTCGTTTCTAACTTATGCACCTACATAAATATGTACATATTTACATATTATTGTATGATTTAACATAAGCAGCGAATAAAGTCTAGGGACGTTCAGAAGAACAAATTTTTTATTTTAATTTATTTAATTTAACGAGCGCAGGCCCAGGTTATATTTTTTACAAGAATTCGCCGCGATAAACCTACTTCCCCATATCCCGATCTTTATCTCTACCTCTTTTTCTATCTCTCTATATCTATATCTATATCTATATCTATATCTATATCTATATCTATATCTATATCTATATCTATATCTATATCTATATCTATATCTATATCTATATCTATATCAATATCTATATCTATATCTATATCTATATCTATATCTATATCTATATCTATATCTATATCTATATCTATATCTATATCTATATCTATATCTATATCTATATCTATATCTATATCTATATCTATATCTATATCTATATCTATATCTATATCTATATCTATATCTATATCTATATCTATATCTATATCTATATCTATATCTATATCTATATCTATATCTATATCTATATCTATATCTATATCTATATCTATATCTATATCTATATCTATATCTATATCTATATCTATATCTATATCTATATCTATATCTATATCTATATCTATATCTATATCTATATCTATATCTATATCTATATCTATATCTATATCTATATCTATATCTATATCTATATCTATATCTATATCTATATCTATATCCAGGGCCGTACCCAGGAATTTATTTCGTGGGGGGTTACATCGTTGTGGATTCTGTTTTTTTTTGTTTTGTTTTTGAGTAAAATATATAACTAAAAAAAATTCTGGTTTCTCAAGTGCTATTTAGAAGAAATTTTTTTTACGAAACTTTTGATTTTCAAATTAGGATTTTTATAAGAAGTTTTAAAAATCAGGAAACTTTTATTCATTTAAAAAAAAAAAATTATTTTTGGTGATTTTATCCAAGTAAAAAAAAATAATATTTTATGGCCGAAAAACTCGGTTAGATTACCCAGCTTTTTTCAGATGTAAAAGTCCGCCTCAAGATTTTTAGCTTATGTTGAGACTCTAACTTGTTTTTTTTTGCAACTTTGTTATTTGACATCCGATTTTTAAAATTGATATATATGTCATTATTTTAGTCTTTTGAGCAGGGTTTGAAATTATTTTCAACTTTTTTTTTTCATTTCCATTGAATTTCATTTTCATTTGAAAATTAAAAAATTAACAGCACAGCAGAAGTATAAAAAATAAAAAGTTCTACTGTACTGCATCTGCGCAGCCTTAAGTTTCAAAAAATTATAGTCGACTGTTGCTGTATTGTGGAAATTTGTACAGCACAGCAAAGGGCACACATAATTTCGAGTTTTTAAAGCGCTGTTGTTATTGTTTTTTTTTTTTTAATTTATGGGAACACAATCGAAATTGTAATGTACAAAAAAACCAATTTCAAAAAGTCGCACTTAAAACTAAAATTCTGTTTATCTGTGTTTTACTGTCGACTGATCTGTTTGAAATTACACAGTAAAGCATCAGCACAAATAAACAAGCAAATATATTCGACTGTTCTGTGCTTCGACTTCAGATATTTTCAAAGGAAATCGAAATTCAAAAGTTCTCAAAAAATTATGATAACTTTCGCAAAACAGCAACAGCTTATTTTTGAGACTGTTGGTGTTATGCTGGCAAACAGTGCTTGGGAAGCTTTATATTTCCTCCTAATGTCCTTTTATCTGTGAAGTCGTTTTCATATAGTTGGGTCACCTAACCGAGTTTTTCGACCATAAAACATCCTTTTTGTTTCACTTGAAAAAAATCGCCAAAAATAAAGTATTTATAGCATCTTTTTAATATTACGCTTAAAATGTTTGCAATAAAACAGAATAATTTTAAATAGAATAAAACTTTCCTGATTTTTACAACTTCTTATAAAAACCAGAATAAAAACCAATTTTTTTCAATAATCGCAAAAAATCAAAAATGGTGACTTTCCAAAGTTAGTATTGAAAATATGTAGGTGAAATCGGACTACATATAAAAACGCACACATCCCATATATGGGATCTTTCGAAAAACACACAAAATGTTATAATTCAGAAACTAATATAACCCGAGTAATGAATTTTCAGCCATGACTTTATGAAGTTATAAGGAAATATGCTAAAATTTTAGAAATGTAACATAATTTAATTTATAAGTGGTATGTCGTTAGAAGCGTACTTTAGTTATCTTTCGAACGGAGTAGATACGGTTTGCGGGTATTTGTAACTTCAGCGAAAAGAATTTTTGATTGAAGTTGTAACCAAAAAAACTCAAAATTACGTTATCTCAAAACCCTAACCATAAGAAAATGGTTTTGATCTCAGCAGGTTCATACCAGCCCTCCCCTATACCTGAAATTCTTGGTATTTTCTCAAATTAATTATTCGTAAACTAGTGTTTTCAACATATAGCTTTGAATATGATAGAAGTAAAATTTATCTACCAGAATTTCGTGGGGGGTTCAAACACCCAAACCCCCCCCCTAAATACGGCCTTGTCTATATCTATATCTATATCTATATCTATATCTATATCTATATCTATATCTATATCTATATCTATATCTATATCTATATCTATATCTATATCTATATCTATATCTATATCTATATCTATATCTATATCTATATCTATATCTATATCTATATCTATATCTATATCTATATCTATATCTATATCTATATCTATATCTATATCTATATCTATATCTATATCTATATCTATATCTATATCTATATCTATATCTATATCTATATCTATATCTATATCTATATCTATATCTATATCTATATCTATATCTATATCTATATCTATATCTATATCTATATCTATATCTATATCTATATCTATATCTATATCTATATCTATATCTATATCTATATCTATATCTATATCTATATCTATATCTATATCTATATCTATATCTATATCTATATCTATATCTATATCTATATCTATATCTATATCTATATCTATATCTATATCTATATCTATATCTATATCTATATCTATATCTATATCTATATCTATATCTATATCTATATCTATATCTATATCTATATCTATATCTATATCTATATCTATATCTATATCTATATCTATATCTACCTCTTTCTATATCTATCTCTATCTCCATCTATATATTTTTCTCTACTTGTATCTCTATCCTATCTATATCTCTACCTCTATCCCTCTATTTCGATATCCCCGTCCCTATCCATATCCCTATCACCACCCCTATCTTTATCCCCATCCCTATGCCTATCCGCAGCCCTATCCCTCCATTTTTTTTTTTCGTAAGTATAGCATTGATATCATTTTTCAACTCCGCGCCGATTTCCAGGGTCCTATCATGAACGCTTCCAGAGATATTGAGCACACAAAATTTGGGGGTGTATGGGAGGTGCAACGCCCCTTTTTCCAATATCGCTCAGCTTTATTTGTGAACTTGGCATCACGTTAGCGTATCTTCCCAAATTGCAAGCCTTACAAAGAATATTTCCAGAAATATACGTTTTGTTTGTATGGGAGGTGACACGCCCTTTTTTGAAATTTTTTCCAATAGAACCTTATCCAGACAATACTAAACACAATCAAAAAAGAATTATCGAAATCGTTCAATCCGTTCAGGCGTAATGCGATAACAACGGAAATAGCGATTCATTTTTATATATACTAGGAGTTCCCGCTACTGTCGAAAATCGACAGTTTTCTATGATATTTTTTATTAAAATGTATCTTTATTTGATTCAAATCCCATTTGTAGTTCAAGCACAACCCTTTTCCATTTTTAATTTATTAACATTTTTCATACAAAATTATTTTTTTATCTTAGTTTGGATGGCACTGTTTTGTTTTTTTTTTATTTAGTTTGGACACAACCGATTTATTACGCCTCAAAGCAGGCAACAAAAAATATAAAAAAATTATTATAGGCAAAGGAATTTTCTGCAACAACAACAATTACACAGAAATTTTCCAACGGCGATTGTGCACGTATTTTCCAACCGATTTTAATGAAAATCAAAATGGACCTATTCTTGGTAATTCCCTTTCTAATGATGGTCTAACTTTTAAAATCGGTTCAGTAGAATCGCCAAAAGGTCGCGGACAAAATTCATGTTAGCGTATTAATATATAAGCCGCTTTCGATTCACAATTTCTCTGCTCGCTATAAATTTCCTTCTGTCAAATTTATATGTGAATGATAGCGAGCAGAGGGAAATTTTTATCGACCAGTTTGCGAGTACGTCTACTACTCATTATGGATTCGAACATTTTTGTTCGATCAGACCTCGCTTGTTCGATGGCGAATCGAAAACGACAATTATATAGATTTTTTAGAAACTAGAAAAAAATTTTAAGCATGGATGTGACTGTAACTACAGCTGTTTCACCTTTGATTCGTCTAAGACTCATCAGGTTACTTTTGCTTCTGCCAAGACTCTGTGCAACCTTAATTGGTTGCCGGATTAATCCTCACCTTAATGTGCAGGTACACCCGGAGCCGCGCTGTAAATGTATTTATTATTATTATTTATCTTCCGGTATAGGAAAACTAGAATGCAATTTTTTCCTGGGCCCAAAATCGCGGTATGGGTTCTCTATGTTATAGTCATTCGATACCGATGATTTTCGCCGACAGCACTTTGTGTACAATAAATGCACTAAATAAAGAATTTCAGAATTTTAGCTGCAAAACTTAGAGTTATACTCCAAAACGTAGACGTATGCTGTTTGGGACTTGTGTTTTTTTTACTTTACTCGTACTTAACTCTAAATAAAACTCAAGGTTACTCATACGCCATAGTGTACTACTGGAAGCAAAAAACAAATTTCAGAAGCATAAGTCTACGTTTTAGGGAATAACTCCTAAAATTTTGCAGCGAAAATTCTGAAATTTTGGATTTGGAGCATCTATTGTACACAAAGCGCTGTCGGCGAAAATCATCGGTATCGGATGACTATAACGTAGAGAACCCATACCGTCATTTTAGGCTAAGGAAAAAAGAGTGCATTCTAGTTTTCCTATACCGAAAGATAAATTATAATAATATAATACAATGGCGCTATTATAACTCTGACGAGTTTTATGGCCGAGCTTCTCTCCCAATTCGAGGTGTGCTCCTTTTTGTTTTTCCTACTAATTGGGTGGACCTACAGTTTTAAGCCGGCTCCGAACGGCGAATGCATTTTTTGTGAGAAGCTTTTTCATGGCAGGAATACTCTCGGAGGGTATGCCGCCCACTGCCGAGAGGTGACCGCTGCTCTTAAAAAACCCAATAATTGGATTTTTACTAATTGAAAAATTGTTTTGGTGTTTGGCTCGGACCGTGGTTTGAACCCGAGACCTCTGGCACAGCAGGCGAGCACTCTACCCACTGCACCACAGCGGCCACAAGATAAATTAATACTAGAAAATATTCTGCATATATTTTATTGACTTATCTTTAAGAAATTCAAAAAAAAAATCAAGATATATTGTACACAGCAAGAGATAATCGCGAAAGTATGCGATTTTGGACATTCATCCTCTATAACCAGAAATCAGACTATATCTCGGAAACTGATCTGCCGATTTTTATTCTGATTTCATATCTGGATTCAGCATAAAATTCTGCTTCAATTCGATGTGCATATTGGCCTGGTTATTTTTTTGTCGATTTTTGCCTAATTTTTATTTTCAAAAATTCGTCCTGGTTCATAAAAACTAAATTCCGGAACATCAAGCTTAATTTTAGACAAATGTCGTGTAGGAGTTTTCTACTCAGAAAAAGGAGAGAAATCCGAATTTCGATGGCGCGGTATACATAGATTAGTAAATCGCCCCACCCTAACCTACATCCATGCGAGTCGGCTTCAGGTTCAACCAGTAGCACTTTTATCTTTTTTACAATCGCTATTTTTAACAACAACAAATGTGGTTTGCTTTATCGATTGTGATCTATATCTATATCTATATCTATATCTATATCTATATCTATATCTATATCTATATCTATATCTATATCTATATCTATATCTATATCTATATCTATATCTATATCTATATCTATATCTATATCTATATCTATATCTATATCTATATCTATATCTATATCTATATCTATATCTATATCTATATCTATATCTATATCTATATCTATATCTATATCTATATCTATATCTATATCTATATCTATATCTATATCTATATCTATATCTATATCTATATCTATATCTATATCTATATCTATATCTATATCTATATCTATATCTATATCTATATCTATATCTATATCTATATCTATATCTATATCTATATCTATATCCAGGGCCGTACCCAGGAATTTATTTCGTGGGGGGTTACATCGTTGTGGATTCTGTTTTTTTTTTGTTTTGTTTTTGAGTAAAATATATAACTAAAAAAAATTCTGGTTTCTCAAGTGCTATTTAGAAGAAATTTTTTTTACGAAACTTTTGATTTTCAAATTAGGATTTTTATAAGAAGTTTTAAAAATCAGGAAACTTTTATTCATTTAAAAAAAAAAATTTATTTTTGGTGATTTTATCCAAGTAAAAAAAAAATAATATTTTATGGCCGAAAAACTCGGTTAGATTACCCAGCTTTTTTCAGATGTAAAAGTCCGCCTCAAGATTTTTAGCTTATGTTGAGACTCTAACTTGTTTTTTTTTTGCAACTTTGTTATTTGACATCCGATTTTTAAAATTGATAGATATGTCATTATTTTAGTCTTTTGAGCAGGGTTTGAAATTATTTTCAACTTTTTTTTTTCATTTCCATTGAATTTCATTTTCATTTGAAAATTAAAAAATTAACAGCACAGCAGAAGTATAAAAAATAAAAAGTTCTACTGTACTGCATCTGCGCAGCCTTAAGTTTCAAAAAATTATAGTCGACTGTTGCTAACCCTATACCTGAAATTCTTGGTATTTTCTCAAATTAATTATTCGTAAACTAGTGTTTTCAACATATAGCTTTGAATATGATAGAAGTAAAATTTATCTACCAGAATTTCGTGGGGGGTTCAAACACCCAAACCCCCCCCCCTAAATACGGCCTTGTCTATATCTATATCTATATCTATATCTATATCTATATCTATATCTATATCTATATCTATATCTATATCTATATCTATATCTATATCTATATCTATATCTATATCTATATCTATATCTATATCTATATCTATATCTATATCTATATCTATATCTATATCTATATCTATATCTATATCTATATCTATATCTATATCTATATCTATATCTATATCTATATCTATATCTATATCTATATCTATATCTATATCTATATCTATATCTATATCTATATCTATATCTATATCTATATCTATATCTATATCTATATCTATATCTATATCTATATCTATATCTATATCTATATCTATATCTATATCTATATCTATATCTATATCTACCTCTTTCTATATCTATCTCTATCTCCATCTATATATTTTTCTCTACTTGTATCTCTATCCTATCTATATCTCTACCTCTATCCCTCTATTTCGATATCCCCGTCCCTATCCATATCCCTATCACCACCCCTATCTTTATCCCCATCCCTATGCCTATCCGCAGCCCTATCCCTCCATTTTTTTTTTCGTAAGTATAGCATTGATATCATTTTTCAACTCCGCACCGATTTCCAGGGTCCTATCATGAACGCTTCCAGAGATATTGAGCATACAAAATTTGGGGGTGTATGGGAGGTGCAACGCCCCTTTTTCCAATATCGCTCAGCTTTATTTGTGAACTTGGCATCACGTTAGCGTATCTTCCCAAATTGCAAGCCTTACAAAGAATATTTCCAGAAATATACGTTTTGTTTGTATGGGAGGTGACACGCCCTTTTTTGAAATTTTTTCCAATAGAACCTTATCCAGACAATACTAAACACAATCAAAAAAGAATTATCGAAATCGTTCAATCCGTTCAGGCGTAATGCGATAACAACGGAAATAGCGATTCATTTTTATATATACTAGGAGTTCCCGCTACTGTCGAAAATCGACAGTTTTCTATGATATTTTTTATTAAAATGTATCTTTATTTGATTCAAATCCCATTTGTAGTTCAAGCACAACCCTTTTCCATTTTTAATTTATTAACATTTTTCATACAAAATTATTTTTTTATCTTAGTTTGGATGGCACTGTTTTGTTTTTTTTTTTATTTAGTTTGGACACAACCGATTTATTACGCCTCAAAGCAGGCAACAAAAAATATAAAAAAATTATTATAGGCAAAGGAATTTTCTGCAACAACAACAATTACACAGAAATTTTCCAACGGCGATTGTGCACGTATTTTCCAACCGATTTTAATGAAAATCAAAATGGACCTATTCTTGGTAATTCCCTTTCTAATGATGGTCTAACTTTTAAAATCGGTTCAGTAGAATCGCCAAAAGGTCGCGGACAAAATTCATGTTAGCGTATTAATATATAAGCCGCTTTCGATTCACAATTTCTCTGCTCGCTATAAATTTCCTTCTGTCAAATTTATATGTGAATGATAGCGAGCAGAGGGAAATTTTTATCGACCAGTTTGCGAGTACGGCTACTACTCATTATGGATTCGAACATTTTTGTTCGATCAGACCTCGCTTGTTCGATGGCGAATCGAAAACGACAATTATATAGATTTTTTAGAAACTAGAAAAAAATTTTAAGCATGGATGTGACTGTAACTACAGCTGTTTCACCTTTGATTCGTCTAAGACTCATCAGGTTACTTTTGCTTCTGCCAAGACTCTGTGCAACCTTAATTGGTTGCCGGATTAATCCTCACCTTAATGTGCAGGTACACCCGGAGCCGCGCTGTAAATGTATTTATTATTATTATTTATCTTCCGGTATAGGAAAACTAGAATGCAATTTTTTTCCTGGGCCCAAAATCGCGTTATGGGTTCTCTATGTTATAGTCATTCGATACCGATGATTTTCGCCGACAGCACTTTGTGTACAATAAATGCACTAAATAAAGAATTTCAGAATTTTAGCTGCAAAACTTAGAGTTATACTCCAAAACGTAGACGTATGCTGTTTGGGACTTGTGTTTTTTTTACTTTACTCGTACTTAACTCTAAATAAAACTCAAGGTTACTCATACGCCATAGTGTACTACTGGAAGCAAAAAACAAATTTCAGAAGCATAAGTCTACGTTTTAGGGAATAACTCCTAAAATTTTGCAGCGAAAATTCTGAAATTTTGGATTTGGAGCATCTATTGTACACAAAGCGCTGTCGGCGAAAATCATCGGTATCGGATGACTATAACATAGAGAACCCATACCGTCATTTTAGGCTAAGGAAAAAAGAGTGCATTCTAGTTTTCCTATACCGAAAGATAAATTAATACTAGAAAATATTCTGCATATATTGTATTGACTAATCTTTAAGAAATTCAAAAAAAAAATCAAGATATATTGTACACAGCAAGAGATAATCGCGAAAGTATGCGATTTTGGACATTCATCCTCTATAACCAGAAATCAGACTATATCTCGGAAACTGATCTGCCGATTTTTATTCTGATTTCATATCTGGATTTAGCATAAAATTCTGCTTCAATTCGATGTGCATATTGGCCTGGTTATTTTTTTTGTCGATTTTTGCCTAATTTTTATTTTCAAAAATTCGTCCTGGTTCATAAAAACTAAATTCCGGAACATCAAGCTTAATTTTAGACAAATGTCGTGTAGGAGTTTTCTACTCAGAAAAAGGAGAGAAATCCGAATTTCGATGGCGCGGTATACATAGATTAGTAAATCGCCCCACCCTAACCTACATCCATGCGAGTCGGCTTCAGGTTCAACCAGTAGCACTTTTATCTTTTTTACAATCGCTATTTTTAACAACAACAAATGTGGTTTGCTTTATCGATTGTGTGGTTCACTAACTTTTGCTTAACATCAATTAACAGCTATTGTTTGGAGTTTATTCAAAGCGAAAAAAGTTGCATCTCAGTCAAGATTTACGAAAACCACAAAAGGGAATTGGTAAAAAACAAAAATTTCTTTGTTCCGGCTACGTTTGTTTCTGCAAATATTTAACTAAAGTATTTGCAGTTACCTAAAGTATCATTTACTTACCTATGCTTTTTCTTTTCCATATGCTTTTTCATTTCTTTCTGTTTATTGTCGTAGTTGCGCTGATGGATTTCATGGTTATCATAAACTCCGTGCATATTGGCCAAGGAACTAAATGGATTATTGTATATACTTGCAGAATGATGATGACCATCGTGATGGTATGCACTATGCGAGGTAAAATCATCTGTAATAAATAAAAGATGAAATAAAATATGGAAATGGCACAAGTAACAGCACGTACAACTTTTATCAAATTCATAAAGTTGCTTTATGAATACTTTCTTAGGGCCAAAATGGTAAGCAGTCAGTTAGAAAGGGATTTACAAAACTTTATATTCTTTCTTCATATGTGAATAAATATTCCATCGAGATGAAAATATAATAAACATTTCTAAATCGCTAAGAATTATTAAATATCATAATTAATTAATGAAATACATATAGGTATGTATTAATGTACATACATATGTATGTATAAGTGCATATGTTGATATGAAATTGAGAGGAACTTTATTCAAACAATTTTATGTATTTACCACATTCTAGTTTCGACGAGCTTAAATTGTCTGATGAATGTTTGTTTTCATTGAAAGCATTTACCCTGTGGGGAAAATCTCGGGTTCATAACTGGTGCGCTACACACTCAGCAACTGGCGAATTTAACATGGCGATGTCATTGGCTGTGTCAATTGTCCACCGCTGCATGACTTATTCGATAGTTCTGAACTAGTTAAAAATTCCTACAAATTCTACAGTTTTACATCTGCCAGTTAAGTGCAGCATTTGACACACTTAAAGAAAGTAGCGAGATGGCAGAGTGGTTAGCGCGTGAGACTTTCAATCTGGTGAGCGCGGGTTCGAATCATTACAGTGGCGGATGACCTTTTTTTATATTTTTATTTTGTTTTATTTTTTTTTATTTAATAAAAATTTAAAACAATATTTAAAAAGTGATAAAATACAAAAAATAAAAATAATAATAATAATTAGGAGAACATTTTATTTCCTTAAATGAGAAATCATTAAGTGAAAATGCAAACTGTAAATACTCTTTATATAATATGCTTCAATAACAATCTGAGATTTGTAGAAATATGCAAAGCCGACGGCTAATGAACTGGCGCCTCTTTTACACCTTTTCGCTAGTTCTGAACCAGAAATTGTGTTCATTAGTTATTGATTTTCCTACAGGGTTATAGTGTTACATCCCAGCAAAAATCTGGTCATCGCTATTACCTGACAGGCATGACAGAAGGCCTTGCCATGAAACATCTGACGAGTTCATCACTTCTTTCACGCATTGCCAGTAATGCAGAGTAGAATGAGCTTCCATTACCCATTCCACGTAATTAAAGTAGAATGGAGCGCGAAAAATGAACTGAAATAAATACCGTTATTTTCAGTGGAAATTTAAGCGATTGCCAGGGTTTTTCTGGATTACCCTCTTAATTCCACGGTAATCGAGTTTTTTGGTGGGATTCTACAAATGTACACACAAACATACACGTACACATATACATAAGTATGTATGTATATCACGCACAGAGTGAGACGGATGAGGCCAAACTTCCTCCAATTTATTTTATTAATGCCAAAAGCAATAACAAACGTCAAAGTTGGTTCGGTAATTAAATAAGCAATAATGCAAAGGTCAACACGGTATTTGCAAAAAGAAATTTATGTTTTGCGGCCCATTTTTTACTTATGTACATACTGTATGTACATATTTGGGTGTAATTTCAGATGGGTTTCTTTCACATTTAGCAGCGCTTTCTTCCCTGAAAAAAAAACTCTGTAAATGGAAAGATTTAAATCAACAACTTTCCGCAGTTGAAATGTGCCCAAAAACGATCCGTTGTTGTTGGAAAAGCATTTCTGATTCAAATACTCTTCTATTTAAGTCAACAACGGAAACTGTTGGATCAAATACCTTTGCATTAAGTCAACAACGGAAACTGTTGGAAAAATTTGTCACCTAAAAATGAATTTTTGTTTGCATTTTTCTCCTCATCTTCTCTCCATTCGGGTCCCAATTTCAAATTGTAACCTCCTCTTATTCTCCTCTTCTTTTCACCTTCTTTGCCTTCACTGCTTACTATCTTTATTTCTTATTTTTCCTTTTCTTCTTTATTTTATATTCTCCTACGGATTCGAACCATTACATCAACCTGAAATTCAATCCAACGGCATCACATACTGGAACATTCAATATTATATTGAATTTTAAAGATCCTTTTATACTTCCCGAAAAAGAATCTATGAATTATATAAATTATTGTAAAACAAAATGGAAAAAAATTGATTCTCATAATTTTTTTTTTTAATTTTTGATTTTCTCCCAAAAAAGTTTTCTCACAAAAAAATTTTTAACAGCAAGGGAGTTTTTGAATCGACAACGCCCGTCTTTGAATTAACTACGGAAAGTTGTTGGATAAAAAATTTTTCTGTAAAAATAAATACTTTTGCTGTTGAATTAAAGACAGAGATTCTACAGCGGAAATTTCTTGATTTAACTACGGGTTTTTTTCAGAGTATGCTTCTTTTTTAATTGTATTCACTGAAATAACCCATTACAAATACTAGAGCACTCCTCCCTTCTTTTACCAATTACTTGTAATGCTAAGTACCTACAGTTCTAAAATTATAATTTCATCGCTTACAAATAATGCAGAAAATACATTTTAGTAACGATTTTATAATCAGAGATCCCAAATAGCAGTTAACCAGAAAAAACCAAAGCATATATTATTCAGAGAACCACCTTTTACGCTGTGTTCAAAAGGTTTCCCTCAGTAATAAATACCAATGTGGTAGCTTTTTTGGTTTTCAACTGAGAGATATGTTTATGGTAAAAAAAATAACTGTTATTTGGTGAAATTTATAAAACGATATTTATGCAAAAGATTGAATAATAACTGTTATTCACAGAGCGAAACGCATTTTGGTTATACTAAAAGTTCTTTCTACAGTAAATACAATCCATTATATAAAAATGAACGTGTATGAGTGTATGTACAGCAGACTCATGTGAGGTCTAGGCATAAAAGTGGCTATATTCTTGAAAACTTACCCGGGTCAGCCACCATAGAAAGATCCCTATCGCTTCGAATGCTTTTCAGCGATATGGGTACCAAATAAAATGTATTGATCTGGGTTTTAATAAAGAAGTATCTTCATGATTATTTCGATGTTGTCTCTCCAAATGTACAAGTAGACCAAGGTTTGGACCCGGATGGTCAAGGTATGCGTTTCAGCGATATGGGTATAAAATGATATGGGTATTGATGGGTGTTTCAATAAAGAAGTGCTCATACTGAATGCCATTTACTGAATACCGCATGCCCTATACCGAATACCGTATACCGAACAACGTATACTGAATAGCGTATACCGTGCACCGAACACAGCACGAATACGGTATACCGAGCACCCAATACGGTACAAATACGATACACTGAGTACCTTACAAGCACTTAATGCGGTACAAATACTGTACACCGAGCTCCTGATTCGGTACAAATAATGTACACGGTGTACCTAGTCCGGTACAAATATGGTACCCCTATTACCTATTTTGGTACAAATACGGTACCCCAAGTACCAAATTCGGTACAAATTCTGTACACATAGTACCGGATACTGTACACCGAGAACCTAATACTGTGCAAATACGGTACGAATACTGTATTAGGTTTACGGTATTCAGTGTACGGTATTCGATTTACTGTGAAGAGACAACATCGAAATTACCATGAAGACACTTCTTTATTGAAACGCTGATCAATACCTTTCATTTGATACCCATATTGAAGAATTTTCTAGGATATTGTACGGGTGATACCTACACACTTGTAAGTATTCAGGTGTTGTCGCAATTATTAAATGAAAGTGAAAGCATTTCGAGACTTAGCTTAGAAAAAAGTTTACTTAAACAATATTCTAATAGGAAATGGTGGATTGTTTCATTGAGCTTGGAAATTATCTAATGGTTAAACAAACCTGGTCGACCTCCACTCCATCGCAAGCTTTTGTCATATCGATCGATTAAATGGGGTACTTGATATTGTTGTTGATACTGGTTGTAGTACTGTTGATAATATTGTTGCTGCAGTAGTTGCTGTTGTATTTGATGTTGCTGCTGCGCTCGCCGATGACTTTTATTAGTCATAGAATAGGCGTGATGTGTTCGCACATATTTATCATCAACCTGAAAAGCATTAAGAATACAACAATGTTAAGGAATGTTAAATTTTATTCGTTATAGAATAACTTTTTTTATAGATGAATGGAAGTCATGGTTACTACCTACTCTCTTTTCTATAATTACAATAACATTAAATTGTTATGTTAACTTACCTTTTTACCGTTGATAAGCCATGTTATATGCGGTGCGGGAAAGGCGCGCGTCGTATTACACAAAGCAAATAATCGTTCACCGATGATAAAGGGCATTCTCTTTCGGAATTTTATTATGGGAGGTCCAGTTTGCGGCACTGAAATTTTTATACGTATGCTTGTATGTAAATATATGTGTGACTTGAATAATGGAAAGAATTCCAAGTATACATATTTATGTACGTACGCTTATAAATGTAAATATGAAAATTTATTAATTTAAGAGCGATTGCATTCTACCTTCTAAATGGGATAATTCATTCACTAGTATAGCCAAAGTGATAAAGTTTCATGCATGCCATGTTTCTATAAATAATTATACACATACATACATACATATTTATTTTAAAATAGATCTTATCAAGCCCACTGTAAAAAAAAAAATTGTTCATGCTAAATCTCTCAAGGTATTTCGGCAAACATGATTGACGATCACGTTCAGTTGTTGAAGAGGTCTGGAAAACACTTCTAGAAGGCAGTGAAACTTTTAAAATCATCAGTAGTTAAAAGCAGAGATGTACCTACTTTAATTACACTCTGTGACAAAATAAAAAAAATTGAAAATATTTTTTTTAGATTACCATATGATATAGGCCTTACCAAGCATACGAAGACTGCATACTTAGAATTTCCAATACACCCTCAAAATCTGGAGTTACGGCCCAAAAACTCCTTTTTCATAGATTAAGTCATATATTCTCCGTTTATCCCATCAACATGATTTTGAAGTCA
Organism: Urophora cardui; assembly: GCA_960531455.1. Classification (NCBI taxonomy): domain Eukaryota; kingdom Metazoa; phylum Arthropoda; class Insecta; order Diptera; family Tephritidae; genus Urophora; species Urophora cardui. The sequence continues at coordinate 78,920,596 of OY482672.1, read as the reverse complement.
TTGAAAATATGACATTTTGCTGCTTTTAACGGTATATGAACAGTTAATATATCTTGATAAATGTCAGAGAAACTGTAAAAATAATATCGAAATTTTGCATGCGCAGACCTTTTGGTCTACTCTAACTACTTCCGAAGAGAAATGGTTGGAAATTTTTTTACAAATGGTGTTAAAATATGAATTATATGCTTTAAATTCTAAGCTAGTTTTACAGCATATTGCCGTGGCGTATACGCAACATTTTTCAAGCCAAAAATCCTAATGGTTCAGGCTGTAGGACGTTTTGAGTTTTATTTTATGAAAAATAAAATAAAAATCAGACTGTAAATTGTTTCCTTTAGCAAAAAATAAAAATTACACATAATTATGTATTATAATACAACTGAATTGTATGTGAATTACACCACCTAATAATAAAGTGATTGAATTTTGTGAAAAGTGTTGGTATTTATTCAAAAGGCAAAATCCTCGTTGAATGCCAAGGAAAACAATGCTCCTCCAGCCTCCACCTAAGAAAGATTACCTCCTAAAGTACCAAAATCGTTTGCCATATCTCCGCCGCTACCAGAAGCCTGAAGCCCTGATCAGACGAAAAATTGCAAAATCGGGTGACGGAAACGCCCACTTTTTAAATAGGCCTAATAAAAACATTTTGAGCGATGTCTTTGTCAAATATAAAGATATATCATTTTGTGGCATGAGTTCAACTACGAACATAAAATAAAAAACACAAAAATTTTGTAAAATTGGTGTGGCATTGCCTCCTTATAGAACCAGGAATGTACGAGATTTCTGAGCCCACAACTCGACAAATAATTGATATGTACTGACGAAACTTGGTAGACACAATTGTATAACTTGTGGTAATACATGTTCAAAATTTTAGCGAAATCGGTTGACAACCACGCCCCATTTTATATATGGGTATTATAAAGTGGCCTAATAAAAACACTTTAAGCAATATCTTTGTCAAATATAAAGATAGTTAATTGAAATTTTGTGGCTTGAGTCCCAAAATAGACCGAAAAAAAAAAACAGAAAAATTTTGGAAAATGGGCGCCTCTTTTTAGACAAAGGAATCTAAGAGATTTCCCAGCACATACCTCAACAGATAATTGAGATATTATGACGAAACTCTTTGTATCAACTTTTATCAACTGTGGTAATACGTGTTCAAAAATTTAGCTAAATCGGTTTATGACCACGCCTACTTTTTAACAAAGATGTTTCTGGAACAACCTTTGGGAATTTGTAGTGTGACATCTTTGTAACTAGAAGTCATAAAGGAATGAAATCTTGCACTAACAATAATACTTATATGCTTAGTTGGATGATCGTTTCAAAGACTGAAAAAACGCTGTATCGATGTATTTTTACAATTTTCCCATCCCTACTTTTAATAACAATATTAACGAGACTTCTCTCGGCCAACAATTAATATATCACAATTGATATATCACTTTACACTCTTATAACCGTATTCCATAGTCACACAAATGGAAGAATTGGAATGTTTTCATGACTTTTTGAGTGCTCACCTACTCTTCAGGGTTCGAATTCTGCCCGAGTCAAACATCAAAATTAAGAATCCAATTATTGGGTCTTTCCCTTGCCAGTGCTGGACCACTAACTCTATTCGATATTCATTCAGAACACCACTAACCCTTAGTAAACGTAGTTAAATACAAGTTTTTCTAAACAACCAAATTTTTATATGTATAATATCGACGCTTCCAAACAAAACTGTACTAAGTCGACTTAGTACATTTTCCCGTTTTCAAGTAGAGCGGTTCTTAATTTAGTTGCTGTCTAATTTTGGTATCAATCGGACAATCCAATCAAAAGTTATAATCAAAAGTGTACATATAATACAACTCGAGATTTTTATAGAATATAAACTTTGAGAGCTTGCCATGAAAAATCACGTAAATTTTTTCTTACGGTTTTATATAAAGCGTACCTTGACTTTGATATTGTCGAGTTTTGGTGTTGATCGTTCAATCCAAACAGAAGTTATAAGTGAAAATATACTTAGCATACAACCGAAGTTTCATATCGAGTTTAAACTTTGAGAGCTTCTCCTGCAAAACACAGTTTTCAGACTTAGTACAGTTTTGTTTGGAAGCGTCGATATAATATAATAGAATAGAACAAGGCAAAACTTTTTTAAGCTCCATAATTATTTATTTTCTATAAGGAATCAGATTTTACGGTATGTCCGGGAATAGAAATAATCATATATTAATTATTTGTACTTACGAAATACTGATAACAATTCATCGACAGATGCCTTGGTGAAAATAGGTGCGTCCGTTGAAACCTCACAGAAAAATTGGCCGGACAAATCGAAATCGACGTTTTTTAACGTCACCTGCGTCTCGTTAGAATTCTCCCACTGTTAATTATTCAAAATAAAATATATGTATGTAAACATTTTAACATAAGTATTTATATTTAAACAATTTTATCAAACATTAAATTAGAGTTATTGTATAAATGAAAGTTGTTATCGTGTATAGTGTGTCAATATTCCCAAACGGGCTATGAAGGAATCTTATGCACGCACAGGTATGAATAGGTACATACATATATGCCATTTAACACACAAAAATGCATTCAACAGAATCCTGTGTATGAATAAGGAACCTAGTCTTTGTTCTTTTTATTAACACGCTTTTATTAGCTTCACCTGTATCTATGTATGTATGTATGTATGTAAACATTGCATACCTTTAGACCAGGCAAGGTTGACCCATAAGATTGTCGCAGTGCGTAAAAGCATTTGTTGTTGCCCATTTTTCTATCCCAATTGTCAAACGTCCATTTTCAATTGGCCAAGCAACACATGCAGCATTGCCGCTGGGGCCACTAAAGTGGCAATTTGAACCTTTTTAAGAGCCAGGCCACCGGAACCCAACCTTTTGAAAATATGCAATATTTGAAACTTTGATTTAGATTCTTGGATACCGGAAGAAAATTTGGTTGTCAAATATCTGAGAACTAAATTTTAAATCTATTTAATTATAACTTATTTATATTATATATATGTACACTTGAATTAAATATATGTTTACTTTAGTTTTACTTGGTTTTAGTAAAACACTGTTCCTTAACCTGTGAATTGCTTTAAGCATTAAATAAACCACAAAAATATATAAAAATGTGTTTCTAGCTAAAAAAAATTTGGGGGCCACTTTTTTCCCTTTGTTGGGCCACTTTTTGAAATTTTTTAGCGGCAATACTGCATGCATACAAGAAAAGCTACAAACACATAAAATTTGACAATATAGATGATGAAAAAAATAAAATAGACAGCTGTTTCTACCAACCTTGAGACCAGGGATTATCACACTAATCCTTTCAAACATTGTGCATGTGTTAAAAGCACAAAAGTTCTTAGCTACACCCAAAAGAAACACAATCATGGTCGAAAACTAAAATTTTTAAATTGCAAATGGACATTATTGTTAATAACACTGGATCACAAAATGAAATTTTTTGTCTGTACTTTGGACGTGACTATCCTATCTATATGTAAAATCGGTCGCTGATTCCGAAAATCGGGTTCATTTTTAATTCTATGGGAAGGTTTTTGAGATATCGGCAATTTACCGTTATTTGGGCAATGTCTCCACTTAATCTTATATATCTCTTTAACACAGTGAGCTATGTCATCACATCAAACAAAAGAAAATTAAATTTACTTTTCAGGGCCCCTATAACATTTTTTTCTAACACTTATAGTTTCTGAAATACTGATGATTCAATTTGAATTTTTTCGATTTTTTACGATTTTTTTAAGAAAAAATTGATTTTGTCAGGCAATATCTTTAAAACCCATGTCTTCACCTTCGGTTTTACTTCTTTACGTGAATCTCCATTCCATTAGGAAAAAAATAACCTATCAGCGAAGAAAATCCATGGAAAAATGGAAAAGTTATAGGCGATCAAGTAAATACAGCCAAGTCGCGCAATGCTACTGCACGGGTACATTCTATGCATGTTCTACCCGTAAATGGGCTTGTATCTACTGCGCTGCCAATACGCTGCTACTGCAGATGTGTAGGTATTGGTAATATATGCATAGAATGTACCGTATAGTGGCATTGCGAGGCTTAGCTGTATTTACTTGATCGCCTATAACTTTTCCATTTTTCCATGGTTTTTCTTCGTTGATAGCTTATTTTTTTGCTAATGGAATGGAGCTTCACGTAAAGGAGTAAAACCGAAGGTGAAACATTTGTTTTTCTTTCGGTTATTGTCGCCCCAAAGAAGATAGCTTACTGTGTTAATGAGATATACAGGATTAAGTCTAGTGGGTCAAATAACGGTAAATTACCGAACGAAAATTCGATGATTAACGTCGATGTTTGAAAATTACTCAGTATCGGAAAATCGCCGATACATGGATGTCAACATCGGAATCTCTATTTTCATATATATATGTATCGATGTTGGACCTCAAAATTTGCATCCCTAGACTGAACAAAAATTTGCAAAATTTTTGTGTGTGAACGAAATGCTTTTTTTGTCGGTGTGAAAGCTATAAAAAGCTCATCCACGTGGAGATAGGCGATGAGAATCACTGCTTTGGACGAAAGCGTGTGTATTCATACACTGAATAGACGTTTTCAGTGTGAGATGTGCTTTAAACAAGCAAACTTGTTATGCTTTTCCTATTTGATATGTTACTGAAACCCAAAATGGTTGAAGCTATATATATATAAAATACGAGTATTAGATGAAAACACTACTACATCTTACTAATATTATAAATGTGAATGTAGCGATGTTTGGATGTTTGGATGTCCAGACGTTTGCTTTTGTTCCTCAAAAACGTGAGAATGGCAAGACGGATTTTGTTGAAATTTGGCACGCATACAGGTTATAGTCTGGAAGGAAGTATAGGCTATTTTTTGTTTTTAATTTTTGGGGTTCCGACCCTGCTAAGGACCGTTACTTTTCGATATATTTTTATTCCATATAACTATGAGTATACTGGAACTATACTTATGATATTTCGCATATAGGTATAGAAAGATCGTACAATATTGGTATCAAACGAAAGGGGAAGGTCCCAGGTTTCATTTGGACTTCGATAAATTAATCGATAACTGAGTTATCGGTGAAAATGTGATTGCCCAAAAACCTTAAACTTGCCCTACAATATGCGTATCAAACGAAAGGGGATGGCCCCAGGTTTCAATTGGACTTCGATATATTTGGATAAATTTATCGATAACTGAGTTATCGGTGAAAATGTAATTGCCCAAAAACCTTAAACTTGCCCTACAATATGGGTATCAAACGAATGGGGAAGGTTCCCGGTTTCATTTGGACTTCGATATATTTCGATAAACTGATCGATAACTGAGTTATCGGTGAAAATGTGATTGCCCCAAAAAGATTAAAATTACACTACAATATGGGTATCAGACGAAAGGGGAAGGTCCCAGGTTTCATTTGGACTTCGATATGTTTCGATAAATTAATCGATAACTGAGTTATCGGTGAAAATGTGATTGCCCAAAAACCTTAAACTTGCCCTACAATATGGGTATCAAACGAAAGGGGATGGCCCCAGGTTTCAATTATACTTCGATATATTTCGATAAATTTACCGATAACTGAGTTATCGGTGAAAATGTAATTGCCCTAAAACCTTAAACTTGCCGTACAATATGGGTATCAAACGAAAGGGGAGGCCCCAGGTTTCATTTGGACTTCGATATGTTTCGATAGATTGATCGATAACTGAGTTATCGGGGATTGCCCAAAAACCTTAATATTACCCTATAAAATGGATATCAAACGAATGGGGATAGCCCAAGGTTTTTTATTTGGATTTCGATATATTTCGATAAATTGATCGATAACTGAATTATCGGTGAAAATGTTATTGCCCAAAAACATTAAAATTACACTACAATATGGGTATCAAACGAAAGAGGATGGCCCCAGGTTTCATTTGGACTTCGATATATTTCGATAAATTTATCGATAACTGAGTTATCGGTCAAAATGTGATTGCCCAAAAACCTTAAACTTGCCCTACAATATGGATATCAAACGAAAGAGGATGGCCCCAGGTTTCATTTGGACTTCGATATATTTCGATAAACTGATCGATAACTGAGTTATCGGTCAAAATGTGATTGCCCAAAAACCTTAAACTTGCCCCACAATATGGGTATCAAACGAAAGGGGATGGCCCCAGGTTTCAATTATACTTCGATATATTTCGATAAATTTACCGATAACTGAGTTATCGGTGAAAATGTAATTGCCCTAAAACCTTAAACTTGCCGTACAATATGGGTATCAAACGAAAGGGGAGGCCCCAGGTTTCATTTGGACTTCGATATATTTCGATAAATTTATCGATAACTGAGTTATCGGGGATTGCCCAAAAACCTTAACATTACCCTATAAAATGGGTATCAAACGAAAGGGGATAGCCCAAGGTTTTTATTTGGATTTCGATATATTTCGATAAATTTATCGATAACTGAGTTATCGGTCAAAATGCGTTTCCCGAAAAACCTTAATATTACCCTACAATATGGGTATCAAATGAAAGGGGATGGCCCCAGGTTTCATTTGGACTTCGATAAATTTATCGATGATTGAGTTATCGGTGAAAATGTGATTGCCCAAAAGCCTTAAAATTAACGAACAAGGGGAAGTTTTTTAGTCTATGGACACACGGTTGGTGCGACGGCATCAATTACGGTGCATTGCCCACCCGCAAAAGCAAAAAATAAAAAAAAAAAAACAGGTAAGAATTTAAATATTTCCCTTACGTCTCTTCTATAACCATCTTTGGGCCTTTTCACATTACTCGGCACGACTTTTGTCTTCAATGAATCCATTAAGATGAATTTTTGTTAATACATATTCAAACCCATGAGTTTACATTTTTTTCTCTTTATGCTGGACTTCGACAAACTGAATGTTGAAAGGGGACTTCGTAGGTGCGGACAAGACCGCGGGTAAAGACTAGTAAATTTATAAAGCCTTCATCATATGTCGATATGAATAAATAAATCAATATACTAATAATATAAACTACTAGTAAATACCCGTCCCACTTCGCTGCGATAAATCACACTATAACACCCCCTTCCTTATTTGTTTTCCTACCACTCTGCATTTCCCGTTCCCTCTATGTCTTCCTCCTCCTGTACTACTGTCTCTTTCTCTCCTTCTCGCGTCAAGAACTTTCCCTGGCCATCCGGTTCCACAAATCGGTGTATGTCATGATTACTACTATAGTATGTCATGATTACTACTATTGCGCAAAAATATTTCGGTCCACGTTTTGGTCTCTATCTGGAGAACCGACTGGAAATTTTAATTGGAATGAACTCTGTAATGAAGCCCTGATTGATACCTTTAATTTGACACCAATATTGCTGAAAAATATTTCGGTGGCATCTGGATCCATATATTGGCCTATATCTCGAGAAGGGGTTGAGATACCAGAACTTAATTGGGTCATAATTTTAATCTAATACCAGGCGATCACAGTGTTAAAATTTTAATGTGGGCCGATCACAATAGTTTCGGTGTCCATAAGCAAAACTTTCATCCTTATATATACTCGTACATACATATACTCAGAAGAGACAGATAGATAGTGGTACTTTAAAAATGTGTTAGAAATGAATGCTTAATTTTTTGTTCGTTAACTTTAATAAACCCATACAATGAAATACCTAAATACTCACATCAACTTCACCGCCTGCGATGGACGTATTCCGGAATGGTGGGTTTCGTCCGTTTATAAATTCAAAGAATTTACCCTTGTCAACTTTGAGCCACGTCACCTGCAATTGATGGAAAATATACCAATATTTAATAAAAGTTAACGCGCATATTATTGCGTGACAGTTATTCGAATTTTGTATATACGTACATACATAATATGTATATGTATGTATATGGATTTACATATCGCTTCCTAAATCATAAAGTGACACAACTCAAAATTTTTCGAAATCGGGTTTTTTTTCATAAATAAAAAAAAACTTTTCAATCGGTGTCTCTTTTGACTGAAAACTGACCCTTTGCCATATAACTGCTTGTAAAGAAAAAGGTTTTTGGCTCTCCTGTGAATTTTTGAATTTTTAGTTGTGTCACTTTATGATTTAGGGTGCGATATGTACATAAATTCAACCTTTTGTCCTCTTCGATTTGTTTAGTACTATCAGAACAAATAGCCGAAGAAAGAATTGTCTATCTACCGATTTGCAGCCTCACTAATTTGAATTGAAACGCTTGACAATGCTTGACAGTAACATTGAGAAGAATTGAATCCGTACGAGTCTGTGCTTATTAGGGTGGAGCGTGTGTCTTTCTAGCACAGAAGTAAGTCTGCAAAATATTACTTGCCTAGTCCTTTATTTAGAGACGTCCCTATTCCATTAAAAACTTGAGAAAATGGACAAAAAATAAATTTTCTTAGCGTTTTTTGGTGCCATTTTGCTGGTATCGCAAGCTTTATTTTGAGTTCCAACTGTGGAAGTACCTACTTGTGTGTAAACCAGGGACCGGGAGTTTTATTCCTTTTATAATAAAACACCAAAGAAGAAATTTATATTTGGAGGAATATTTTATTTGGACAAAAATAATCAATCAACTTGGAGTTTTATTTTTTAAAGACAGCGATAAAATAAAAATTTGGTGTTTTATTTTTTAGCACCCGCGATAAAATAAATACTTGGTGTTTTATATTTTAGCTCCATTTATAAAACAAAAACCTGGAGTTTTATTTTTTAACTCCAAAATAAAACTCCAGGGCCAATAACTAGCGAACCTCTTAACCGAATTTCATAAATTTGGGATCAGATGAAAGGTAATTCAGCAAGCTTTTGAATGGTGGCACTTATACTAAATTGGGAAAAATTAAAAAAAAAAGGTGGTAACCTTGGCATGGGTGGCACCATTAAAACGCTGACTGAATTACCTTTCATCTGATTTATGCAATTCAGTTAAGGGATTCGCTAGTTATTGGCCCTGGAGTTTTATTTTGGAGTTAAAAAATAAAACTCCAGGTTTTTGTTTTATAAATGGAGCTAAAATATAAAACACCAAGTATTTATTTTATCGCGGGTGCTAAAAGTAAAACACCAAATTTTTATTTTATCGCTGCCCTTAAAATATAAAACGCCATATTTTTATTTCATAGCTGGCGTTTTAAAAAAAAAATCAGTAAAATTAATAGAGCCCAGGTTATTGATCCTGGAGGTCCTGGGATGAAAGTAAAGTTAATTATTTTGCACAGGGACACAATCTAGCCCTAGAGTTTTATAGAATCGAAAAAAATAATAATTTTTATTTTCGGTCCCTGGTGTAAACTGTATTTATTATCTGCACAAAGTTACCTTTTCAAAAATATACCATATACATAGGGTGTCTTAGACGTAAGTAAACTGAGAAAAAAGTTCACTTTTCTAAAAACTGGATGGAGCTACACCGAAAACCGCGCAAATTCCTAGAATTTGAAGGTATGTTTAGATTTATATATGAAAAGAGTTATGATTTTGCACAAAAAAATTAACCGCTAAACCGAATGGCGTATTCAGTTTTTTGGTACACTACCCAAGGAAGGTAATATCGCGGCCTAAAGTGATCATTTTCTTTTTTTTCTCATGAATCTTCATCTTCTTGGCCTATACTCTTCCTGAAAGCGGACATTATTTTTTAATTAAATCACACTATAGGCTGCGTCACTTAATGCGCTTTTAAGAAAATTTTTTCTTGTGCAAAAGCCTAACTTTTTTTCATACATAAATATAAACATACCTTGAAATTTTAGAAATTTGCGTGGTTGCGGTGTAGCTCCATCCAGTTTTGGGAACAGTGAAATTTTTTTTTTTAGTTTACTTACTCTAAAACACCCTATTTTCATATTGCTGTGCCGGAGCGAATATCTAAAATAAGCACATCTCACACTGAAAAACCCCCATTCAGTAAATGAATACACACGCTTTTGCGTTAACTTATGCTACATAATGCGTACAAGCAAACATACAGTGAACTACACTGCGTATACGTAACTTGTTTACATACATACATAAATACATACATACATACATACATACAGGTGAACTAACGTGTTAAAAAAACGCATCTTATGTACCTTCCATTGCACTTTTCTGTAGAAACTAATCTTTTAAAGTGGTGAAGCGAATCGGTTTGAGTTGAACTTTTTCAGATGTAGTGCACGGAAGTGTCTCAAAAGCCTTCTTTTGACATGAAATTCCAGGAAAATTTTTCATTTTCGGATAGATTAGATATTTAACTATTAAATAAGATCAAATCGCGTTGTCACTAGCGACATTAAAAATGTCATTAAAAATATGCACTTTTTCTAGCATTTTCCACTGTTCGAGGACATACTATATGTATGTATATATGTATATGTACGTCCCAAGTGTCTATACCTAGCAAACAGATTCGTAAGCCTAAGCTGAAGTTAAGTTGTTAAACTGGAATACGCTGGCAGTGCTGCTTGCACTAACTCCCTCTGCTCCAAATGTTTTAATACTTCATTTTAACACATCCCACAGAGAAAGAAAAGGAATTGGGTTTTTATGAGCAAAGTACACTGTGTGGTGAGCGTAAAAATTGCGTATTGTCGCCTCAGTCCATTTTCATCTGACATGCAATCAAGTGCTAAGTGGTTAAGTGCGCACGCTTATCTTCGATATATACATATATTTACATGTAAGTACATATAGAAATGTATGTATAATAACGTTTCAACCCTAGCAGGATATATGTATTTTTATACTCAGCTGTACTAGTACACAGAGTATTATAGTTTTAATCACATAACGGTGGATTGTAACAGAATGAAATTATCGAGACAGATATAGACTTATATATATCAAAATGATCAGGGTGAAAAGAGAAATCGATTGAGCCATGTCCGTCCGTCCGTCTGTCCGTCCGTCTGTCCGTCTGTCCGTCCGTCTGTCCGTCTGTCCGTATGTAAATACTCTAACTCGCGCAAAAATTGAGATATTTTGATGAAATTTGAAATGCAAGTTGGTATCGAGACTGGGACGGTTGGTATTGAAAATGGGCGAAATCGGACCATGACCACGCCCACTTTTCCTATATAGAAAAAATCGGAAATTTGGTATCTCAGTCACTAATATAGCTGGAGCGATGAAATTTTACCCACGTGTTGAACTCACGCCCCTAGGAAGAAATTTGATGAAATTTTGGAAAATGGGCGGTGCCACGCCCACTTATTAAGGGTCAAACATTGAAAGTTTTATATGTCATAACTCAGCAACCGTTGAAGATATAGCGATGAAATTTGGTATGCCTGATGTACTTATTTAGACAAATGTTTTGACGGAAAATTGTGAAAATCGGTTGACGGCCACGCCCACTTTTATATATGGGAACTATAAAGGGGCCTAATAAAAACATTTTAAGCGATATTTCTGTCAAATATAAAGATATATCATTAAAATTTTATGGCAGGAGTCTAACTACGGACATAAAACAAAAATCACAAAAATTTTGGAAAATGGGCGTGGCACCGCCTCTTTTTAGAAGCTGGAATATACGAGATTTCTGAGCCCATAACTCGACAAATAATTGATATATAATGATGAAACTTGGTGTGTACACTTTTATTACTTGTGGTAATACATGTTGAAAATTTTAGCCAAATCGGTTGACGACCACGCCCACTTTTATATATGGGTATTATAAAGTGGCCTAATAAAAACATTTTAAGCGATATCTTTGTCAAATATAAAGATAATTCATTGAAATTTTGTGGCATGAGTTCTACAATAGATCGGAAACAAAAAATAGAAAAATTTCGGAAAATGGGCGTGGCACCGCCTCTTTTCAGACAAAGGAATCAACGAGATTTCGGAGCCCATAACTCGACAAATAATTGAGATATTATGACGAAACTTGGTTTATACACTTTTATAACTTGTGTTAATAGACACGAAAAAATTTATTGAAATCGGTTTATGACCACGCCTACTTTTTAACAAAGATATTTCTGGAACACCCTTTGGGAATTTGTAACGTGGCATCTTTGTAACTAGAAGTCATAAAGGAATGAAATTTTGTACAAAGAATAATATTCATATGCTTAGTTGGATGGCTGATAGAAATTTTGAAAATGGGCGTGGCTGCGCCCACTTTATGCGGCACTCGATTCATATAAAATACACCGTGTTTCCATCAAACGCAAACAAACAATGAAAGCATACAGCTGAGTATCTAATGTTCGATTCCACTCGAACTTAGTCTTCCTTACTTGTTTGTTATTAAATTGTCGCAACGCTTAAATTGCGCAAAAAATGTGAATTATGCAGCTAAACAAAAAACACCTCATTATTGAAACATTTACATATAAGGTATAAATACACCACATAAGGCATGATTATCACGCCATAATAAGGCCCTAAATAAGCCTTAATTCGCATGCGGATAAGCCCTTGAATAAGGTTTGCTCTCAGAGAGAGAGAGAGTTTTCCTCATGGCCTGATGACATCAATACAGGAAAATCAGCCTTATTTTAAGCCTTTGCCCATACAACTTAGCTTCCCTTAGAATTTTCAGGCCTCATTTCTTAAGCCTCTAAAGCTTCTGTACTAATTCTTAAATAAGCCGTAGATTCTTTGCTGGGTAGGCATACGTTTTTTTTATAAAGCTGTAAGCTTTAGCACAGATATTAAGCCATACCTGTGCATGTTAAAGGAAAAAGAATGAAATTAGCGTTTGTTTACCTTGTAAAGGATTTCCGGTCGCACATTATGTCTGCATATCATGGTGGCACTTGAGCCACGTTCCACATACCGTTGTACAACTAATTGCACATCCAGCTCAGATTGTCCATCTGAAATAAAAAAGGAATCTGTTGAAAACAGATAAAGGAAAATGTAACATAAATTAAATTTTATTGCTCTAAAAGCTTATGTAAATATTACATACATTGCATTAGGATGGTCCCCACATATACATTTTGGTCCCGATCGGAGATGGTTAAGATGTTTCGTAAAGGGATCAAAGTTCAGAAAACTCTATGAAGACTAAGACAATTAAATTAAATTTTTTTGATGTCTAATGCCCAAAATCGATAGTCTTGCACTGAAGGACAGGTGTCACATACATATGATATGAACTTCGACGCCTGTGCGACACCCCTTAACCATCGCTAATCGGAACCACAATTGAAATGTGATATCTTTGATTCTGCCGTTACCAATGTGAAGGATGAGACCGAAGAAAATCTCTAATTTCATTATTTAGAGACCACCCTATTGTGTATATATACAACATTTCACATAAGTTATATTTCTCTCAACTTGCCTTAGCAGATAATGATCACAGGTGCGACAGAGGGTCCACAGAATGAACAAAAACAAGTAAGGAAGCCTAAGCTTGAGTGGAATCGAACATTATATACTCAGCTGTATGCTTTCATTGCTTGTTTGCGTTTGATGGAAACACGGTGTATTTTATATAAAGGGATTGTCGCATAAAGTGGGCGCAGCCACGCCCATTTTCAAAATTTTTATCCATCATCCAACTAAGCCTATAAATATTATACTTAGTGCAAAATTTTACTCCTCTGTGACGTCTAGTTACAAAGATGTCACTTTACAAAGTCCCAAAGGGTGTTCCAGAAATATCTTTGTTAAAAAGTAGGCGCGGTCATAAATCGATTTTGCTAAATTGTTGAACATGTGTACCGCAAGGTTCTAAAGTGCATACACAAAGTTTTGTCATAATATATCAATTATTTTTCGAGTTATAGGCTCAGAAATCTTGTATATTCCTGCTTCTAAACGGAGGCGGTGCAACTACCATTTTCCCAAAGTTTTTGTGTTTTTTGTTTTGCGTCTCTATTTGAACTCATGCCACTCAATTCCAATGATATACCTTTATATTTGACAGAGATATCGCTTAAAACGTTTTTATTAGGCCCCTTTATAGTTACCATATATAAAATTGGGCGTGGTCGTCAACCGATTAGGTTTTTTTCATCCAAACAATGGCCTAAGAAAGTACATCACGCGTACCAAATTTCATCGATATACATATCTGCTATGGTTTCTGAGTTATGACTTCTAAACCTTTCAATGTTTGCCGCTTAATAAGTGGGCGTGGCGCGTGGCACCGCCCATTTTCCATATTTCTTCATAAGGACCTAAGCTCAATAGGTCGGTGAAATTTTATCACTCTAGTTACAGTAGTGACTGAGATACCAAATTTCCGATTTTTTCTATATAGAAAAAGCGTGGTTATGGTCCGATTTCGCCCATTTTCAAAACCAACCGTCCAGTCCAGATACCAACTTGCATTGCAAATTTCATCAAAATATTTCAATTTTTGCGCGAGTTAGAGTGTTTACAGACGGACGGACGGAGATGGCTCAATCGATTTCTCTTTTCACCCTGATCATTTATATATATGTATATATGTATGTAAGTCTAAATCTATCTCGATTATTTCATTCTGTTACAATCCATCGCTATGTGATTAAAAGTATAATCCTCTGTATACTAGTACAGCTGAGTATAAAAATTTATGAGTAAAGCGGCTAACATCACATTGCACATTGACTCACTTTGAGATTAACGACTTTTTTCCGTTTTAATGCCAATTCCTCCGGCCTTGCTAACCGCCTATCCACCGAGTTTTCTTATACAATTAACAAGGAAAAATTAGAGGCGCACAAATTTTATTCGAAAAGCAAAACAAAATTACGAAAATTTAATGGGCAATGAACATTTTCCGTGTGCTTTTGAGCACGTGGTGGTTTACCGGCACTGAATTACCACATATTGGTTGGATATAAAGTAGGCTGGGTCAATTTTCTAAGCCATAGTGTTCCTAGCAAATTGGGATTCTGCATTAAATTCTATGAAAAAAAGTCTTCTAGAACATGCCTCTAAAATCAATTTCGAGCTTGCCCATTTTCGATTGAAGTTTATGTAGAATTGTTTTAAATATAGCAACCCATACTGTTTTAAATTCAACTAGTAGTTTTATTGTTATCGCTTTACTTTTTTTTCATTTTGTTTGTCACTTTAAACACTTTTAATAACACTGCTCTACAGCCAAAAAATACTCTGAACGCGACCATCCTTTCTATTTGTAAAATCGGTCGCTGATTCCGAAAATCGGGTTTATTTTTAATTCTATGGGAAGGTTTTTGAGATATCGGCAATTTACCGTTATTTGGCCAATGGGTCCACTTAATCCTGTATATCTCTTTAACACAGTGAGTTATTTTCCTTGAGGTGACACCAAACGAAAGAAAATTAAATTTCCTTTTCAAGGCTCCTATAATATTTTTCTCTAGCTCTTACAGTTTCTGAAATATTGACGATTCAATTTGAATTTTTTCGATTTTTACGATTTTTTGAAGAAAAAATTCACTTTGTCAGGCAATATCTTTAAAACCAATGTTTTCACCTTCAGTTTTACTCCTTTGCGTCAATCTCCATTCTATTACCAAAAAAATAAGCTAACAACGATGAAAATCCATTGTAAAATGGTAAAGTTATATGCGATCAAGTAAATACAGCCAGGTCGCGCAATGCCTCTGCACGCGTACATTCTATGCATATTGTACCAATACCTACACATCTGCAGTAGCAGCACATTGGCAGCGCAGTAGATACAAGCGCATTTACGGGTATAACATGCATAGAATATACCCGTGCAGAGGCATTGCGCGACTTGGCTGTATTTACTTGATCGCCTATAACTTTTCCATTTTACCATGGATTTTCTTCGTTGATAGCTTACCTTTTTCCAAATAGAATGGAGCTTCACGTAAAAGAGTAAAACCGAAGGTGAAGACATTGGTTTTAAAGATATTGCCTGACAAAATCAATTTTTTCTTAAAAAAATCGTAAAAAATCGAAAAAATTCAAATTTAATCGTCAATATTTCAGAAACTATACGCGTTAGAGAAAAATGTTATAGGAACAGTGAAAAGGAAATTTAATTTTCTTTCGTTTGGTGTGACCCTAAGGAAGATAACTCACTTTGTTAAAGAGATATACTGGATTAAGTGGACCCATTGGCCAAATAACGGTAAATTGCGTATATCTCAAAAACCTTCCCATAGAATTCAAAATGAACCTGATTTTCTGAATCAGCGACCGATTTTACATATAGATAGGATAGTCACGTCCAAAGTACAGACAAAAAATTTCATTTTGTGATCCAGTGTAATGTATATAAAAGTGGGATTTCGCTGCTGTGGTTTTGTTGAAAAAAAAAAAAACATATTACTGAACAATTTCCACTCGTTTAAGCGCAAAATGAAAATATCCTAAATTTCACAATTTTTGATTAAGAACAATAAAATAACACTTTTCTAAAATAGAATGTTCTTCTGATTCCGAATATCACATCCACTTGCTTGTGGTGGATCTAGTTTCCGAGATATACTGGCCTAAAAATGAATAAGATGCAAAAATTGCTCTTTCTGCGCTACCTTTGACTTAGTGCAGCATCAACATTTTTAAATCAATAACAAAGCTAAGAATAGCTGCTTCAAGTATGCATATATTTCAATCTTGCAATTGCCGTTGAATTTGCTCAAATGGCTTAGGTTCCGCCCATACAAATTGACCCACCCTAATATACAGGTATGTAAAGAGCATCTGCCAAGGTGGATAAATCCATGAGAAGCATTTTCTCTACAGAAAATGCAGGCATTACTAAAAATTCAAGAAGAAATATTTTATGGTATCATTTGCAGATGTGTAATCAAAAATTACTTTATGGCAGTGTTTGACATACAATTAACAGATTTAGTTACATAATTTACTTTACTGGTAAAATAAAGAACCTGGAACTTTGAACACCCTTTTCGTATTTTTGCAGCAGGCAAATTAAGTTATCAGTGATCAAATTTGTGCCAGAATACCAATTGAAACGATAGTAACAATTTTGAGCAAAGTAAATTACCAGTAAATTAATTTTGCGTAACACTCAAAATCGGGCTGCTAATGGTACCTATAGCATACTTTTATGCACAACACGCTAATTTTTATTGGTATTTCTATATATACAATACTTCTATATTGCTAGTGTTGCATTTTGTAGTCAGCAGAACACTACAGTGCGGGTATACTGTAAGAAAGGGTGTCAAAATCCCATAGGCGTCGTTAAATTTTTGTTTTGACAAACAATTGGGAAAAATTTCGATACTATCGTGCAAGACAAGCCGTCCCTGCGAATAAAAAAACAGTTATGTATGTATTTTTCAGTAACATAGCAGGAGAGCAAAAAAAATTGATTCCTGGCGTCCATTGGCAAAATTTAACAAACTTTTAATTCAGAAAGGATGGTACAGGTAAAGTTTATAAATAAAAAAATTAAAAATTTATTTATATACTTTACATCTACAATTGCAGTCAAAATTAAACTGAAAAACTTTTATTCTCTGAGCAGAAAAATAAAACTAAGAAAATACATTACTTATTTTCTCATCGAAAAATTAAATCTCAAAAAATAACTTTTATTTGCTGATCGAAAAATAAAACTTAAAAAGTAACTTTTATTTTGTAATCGAAAGATAAAACTCAAAAAATAACTTTTATTTTCTGATCGACAAATAAAACTCAAAAAATAGCTTTTATTTTCTGATCGAATATAAAACTCAAAAAATAACTTTAATTTTCTGAGGAGAAAATAAAACTCAGAAAATAATGATTAAAAATCAACTTTTTGGATATAACTCATAACCATTACAGTCCCTGATAAAAACTGATTCTCATTATTGTTTTTGTTCGATTTCTCGCAAAGAAATATTTTCTCACAAAAAAATTTTGAACAGAGAGCCAGTTTTTGAATCAACATTCATTTTCATTTTTAATTTAAGTACATATCGCTCGCTTAGAGTGCAAATTGTGTAAGTCCTTTTTTTCAAACTTTGTAAGAGAGACAAAAAACAAAAAAAAAACAAAAATTTCGAAATGAAAAAGAAAATTTTTTGAATAACAACGAGTAGAAATATGACAAGTATCACAGACTGGTTTAGCGTGGTGTGTATTTGATTTTTCTAGCATTCTACATAAAAATACACTTTTTCATAAAAGTGGACTTACACCGTTGCACTCTAAGCTAGCGATATGTTTCTTTTTAAATACAAAATACACTTTTATTTCAAAAATTTAATTTTTAATTTAAAAATTTTCTTTTTTAAAATAAAAATGATATGGTTTAAAACGTAATTTATGAAAATAAAAATTTTATTTTTTATTTTAAAATGCTGTATCTATGAGTGTAGATATGGCAGCTTTGGGACTACTTTATTGCCACAAGCGACTGGTTTATACATGCGTGTATGGATTAGTTCCGTTAATTTGCAAAATTCCGAGTACTCCATTTGCGAATCCATGGAGTGCTCGCTATGGACCAACCAAGTACTCCATAACTTGCCACATTTCACACAAAAAATATGGTCCAATTAAAATTGCATGTCATTGAAATGGAGTATATGCTCCAGTCCCGCATAACAATCAAATTAATCCATGGAGTACCTACATTGGATCAATTGATTGAGTACCTAACACAAATACATAAATATGTATGTATGTATACACGGGCTTCGTCGTCGTCGCGATAAACATTTGGTTTTCGTTGTACCTAGTGTTCGGCTAACTACGATCCGATGCAGTTAAGTACATACCTATAGGTATACCTACATGTACATTAGATGAGTTTTTTTTTGTATGGGATTCTTTAAACCTTCTCAGATCCTCCCTCCGGCACCGGAATATGAAAATAGGTTGTTTTAGAGTAAGTAACGCAGCCTACCGTGTGATTTAGTTAAAAAATAATTTCCGATTTCGGGAAGAGTATAGGGCAAGAAGTTGAAGATTCATGAGAAAAAAAAGAAAATGATCACTATTTAAGCTTTGATGGGAGAGGGGAAGGCGAATTGCTTTTTTGGAGGGAATTGGAGTGGGTTTGGCTACGGGGAGATGTAGCATCTTTTGTTGGGTAGAGTGGGGGTGGCTACGGCGAGGTGTAGCATCTTTTATGCGAGTGTGTACATATGTACGTGTATATGTACATATCAAAAATGGGCATACTGAAGTAATATTGTAATTCAGTAAAGCAAACAGTAAGCAGTAAAAGAATATTCCTTACTTAAAATTTTTTACAGTAATAAGTAACGGTTCACTTGTTACTTAAAAAATTTTACAGTAATAAGTATCGCTTTACTTAATTCTTAAAATTTTTTACAGTAATAAGTACCGCTTTACTTATTACTGTAAAAAATTTCAAGTAATAAGTAAAGCGTTACTTATTACTTTAAAAATTTTACAGTAATAAGTAATCTTTACTCGTTACTCTACAAATTTTACAGTAATAAGTAATATTTACTAAAGTCTAAGTATTGGCATACATACACACTTACACTGATGAGCACAAACGCATAGGTTAACGAGCATCTGAGAGATGATGCCCAATAAACATAATAGAAAAAATCTCGAACGTTGAAAAAAAAATTATACAAAATTTTAAAATCAGAGCATTTTAAAATTCATAACTAAACGTATTCTCAAATATACCGAGGTACGTACTTAGGTATGTATAAATTAAGAACATGCAAATAAAAACTATATTTTTAGAACAATGCTCGGTAAAACTTGGGAAGCAAAAATTTATTTAAAAATCAATTGTAAATTAAATGTAAATTTATCTTAAAAACAAAATACATATTTATTTGATATTAAATAAAATTGCTCTTCATCCAAATGTTATTTGAAGCAGTGGCAGGAAATATTGTAATTGTATTCTAGGTTAAGGTTTTATAAAAGTTGTTATATTCTTCAGGAATGGTACAAGCCTTTTAAGTTGAGAACATTTGAGATGCATTTGGGTTTTGGTATACATATGTATGTATATACAGTTGCTTACAAATACATCTCAAATTGAGAATTAAGAAAAATGTGTATTGGGTAATTGAGTAGGAGGAATAGTAGGTAAGAGAGCAGCGTTACCACTGTGATAAAATTCTGTCAGCATTGTGAAGCAATTTCTCGCTCGGTAGGTATAAGTATTTTTCTTTAGGTACATGTGTATTTCTAGTAAGCAAATAACTGGAAGAAGAAAGTTTTCATCTGCTTTACTTAAAAACACAAGTTCATCGATTTTTCGTTGAAGTTTTTTTAATAAGATGAAAATCTTTTATCGATTGTGAGCACCTAGAATATAGGTATGTATATCCTTGCAGGAAGAAAAAAAAATGAAATGCTAAAAGTAGTTGACTTTTAATTGGATATTTTGAGACAATTGAAAAAAAAATCAATATGTATCACACAGCAAGAAACCCATTTTTAGTTAGTACATTGACAAAAGCTTTCAAATTCCTGATGAAAATATTTTTATTCAAGAACATTTTAACTGATTTTGCTCTGAAAAATCCTCTTTTTTAGATTTGAAAAGCGAAGCAATGGAAATACATATGTATAGCGAAATGCTTGTGAATTCCATGATTCTAAACTTGTATGCATGTAGCAGTTACATATGCAACCATTTCCCTTGTATTTTTTGTATAATTTTATAAACATTAATAATGTTATATTTTGGGACTAACTATTTTTCACCCAAAAAAAGTTAGTTTATAATTACCTTCCAAGTAATGCAGAAGTACACATGACTGACTTTTTTATCGCCATTCCCATACAAAAGTAGTTAGCCTTTTTCAAAGAAAATATACCATTAACAGTTACCACTAGTGTCTTTGTAAACTGTTTAAAGTCAGTTTTAAGTTAGATGCCCTACCTGCGAGGGTATAAATGTAATAAACAGTTTTGAGAATTGGTTAAATTTCGAAACCCGTATTTTTTCATTCTTCATGTTATCCCAATCGCTTTTAAACAAAGTATCTCTTATCAAAACATGTAGGTACTTACATATGTAAGTATTTATTACTAATAAGTGTAGAAAGAGATAATGGTAATTTTTCCCCCAAAATTGGTAGATTTTTTCTAGTAGATGGTTATTTTTTTGTTCTGAGTGGCAGGTAGTAAAGACCAAGTTAGATGCAAATGCGTACATATATGTATATGTACATACACATGGATTTGCGCTACATTGGTAAAAAGGGGTGTGAAATTTGTGATGCCATGATGTAGATACCCTACATAGCCATACTGATACCCTACAAAGAAATTCACATTAATCGGGAATTATTTCGGGATCGCGCGCAATGGAACATGCGAATGCTCGTAATTATATCTGAACGACGTTGGTCATAATAAATAATGTAAATGCATGTAAAATCTGGGATTTCCCGCTAATGGGAATGCACGATTTTCTTGTTTTGAAACAAAAACTATCCTTTTTGGTAAGATTCGTTTTCGGAGAGCGAGAGAGAGAGAAATGCGTTCCCATTAGCGGGAAATCCCAGATTCTGCTTAAATACTAAAGATCTGTAAAGAAATTCTATTC
Organism: Urophora cardui; assembly: GCA_960531455.1. Lineage (NCBI taxonomy): Eukaryota > Metazoa > Arthropoda > Insecta > Diptera > Tephritidae > Urophora > Urophora cardui. The sequence goes on along the minus strand of OY482672.1, from coordinate 78,899,119 downwards.
AATTTCTCTCTGAAAAATAAAAACTTAACAGCTACCTAAGCATACAAAAACGATTGTTTGAGTTGCAAAAAATACGATGATTTACATTAACGAGCGTTAACGCGCGGAAACCCCCAGTTTTAGGCTAATAACTAAGTATCCGTAACGAAATTCAATGTAATTTCTCTCTGAAAACAAAACTGCACAGTCGGCTACCTAAGCAAGCTTACCAAAAAGGATTGTTAGAATTTCAAAAGAAAGCAATAATTTACGGTCATGTCAAATTTTAGGCCAGCCAATACTTACCTGCATATGTACATATACATACATATGTATAAATGATTTTACATGCATACAATTTAATAAAAATTATTTATTATGACCAACGTCGTTCAGATATAATTACGAGCAGTCGCATGTTCCATTGCGCGCGATCCCGAAATAATTCCCGATTAATGTGAATTTCTTTGTAGGGTATCAGTATGGCTATGTAGGGTATCTACATCATGGCATCACAAATTTCACACCCCGTTTTACCAATGTAGCGCAAATCCATGTGTATGTACATATACATATATGTACGCATTTGCATCTAACTTGGTCTTTACTACCTGCCACTCAGAACAAAAAAATAACCATCTACTTGAAAGAATCTACCAATTTTGGGGGAAAATTTACCATTATCTCTTTCTACACTTATTAGTAATAAATACTTACATATGTAAGTACCTACATGTTTTGATAAGAGATACTTTGTTTAAAAGCGATTGAGATAACATGAAGAATGAAAAAATACGGGTTTCGAAATTTAACCAATTCTCAAAACTGTTTATTACATTTATACCCCCGCAGGTAGGGCATCTAACTTAAAACTGACTTTAAACAGTTTACAAAGACACTAGTGGTAACTGTTAATGGTATATTTTCTTTGAAAAAGGCTAACTACTTTTGTATGGGAATGGCGATAAAAAAGTCAGTCATGTGTACTTCTGCATTACTTGGAAGGTAATTATAAACTAACTTTTTTTGGGTGAAAAATAGTTAGTCCCAAAATATAACATTATTAATGTTTATAAAATTATACAAAAAATACAAGGGAAATGGTTGCATATGGGCTAATCCTGGGTAACGCACACGACATTCGTACGCATATAATCATGATAAAGGAGGGAAACAACGAGAGGATTACATGTTTATTTTATCTAATGCAAAGCACTACCAGAGTACTACATTCACGAGAAAATTTAAGCTGGAGTAACAGTTAAGTTCTGATATACACGCAAATATATAGTGGTAACGCACGCGACAAAAAATAGAAGTTATTTTTTAATGTGTTTGGAATTATGCAAAATTTAGCGAATTTTGCACAATAACATGTTTACTAAAAATGAGGAAATGAAGTTCGAAGAATACCTTAGGTTCGTAGATTTACGAAATTTTAAAAATATTTCTCTAATTTTCTTTATGGACTATAATAGTAGTACTCACGCGACAGTAACGCACGCGACAAAATTTCCCAATGAAAAAATATAAAACAAAAATTTTTTTTAATTCTCATTTTTTATGAATTTTTAGCAAAGAAGGAATAAAAAAGTACATTTAAAGTATTTTGATAGAATAAGTAAAAAAAGTATGGCCGCTGTTGTGCATTGGGTAGAGTGCTCGCCTGCTATGCCAGAGGTCTCGGGTTCAAACCACGGTCCGAGCCAAACACCAAAACAATTTTTCTAATTGGTAAAAATCCAATTATTGGGTTTTTAAGAGCAGCGGTCACCTCTCGGCAGTGGGCGGCATACCCTCCGAGAGTATAAAAAATTTGGGTATATGGGAGGTGCCAAGCCCTTTGTTGCAATAACGCTTATCTCTATTTGTGAGCTTGGCATCTCGTTAGTATATCATCCCAAGTTCTAAGCCTTACAAAGAATATTTTCAGAAATACGTATACAGTATGAAAAGTTTTGTTTGTATGGGAGGTGCCACGCCCTTTTAACTTTTTTGAAATTATTTTCCAATAGAACTTTCTCCAGACAATACTAAACTCAACAAAGAAAGAATTATCGAAATCGTTCCATCCGTTCAGGCGTGATGCGATGACCAAGGAAATAGTGATTAATTTTTTTTATATATATAGATTGAATTTTTGCACTTACGGTAACGCACGCGACAAATTTAAAACACACATAAAGTGGTAACATTCAGCTTTCGGACAACACTGATTTTATTTTTGGAAAAAGGTACACAAGCTTTCTTTGTCACTAAAATTTCTTTTTATTTCAAGTGGTTTCCTATTTATATAGTTTTTTGGTAACGCACGCGACAAAAGGATAAGCGAAAATTTAAAGTAAAAAAACTCCTTTATTCTTACTAGCTTCGCAAATTTTATACTCTTATATTAAATTACGTTCTAAGTAGAATGATTAGAGCGTGTAGTTGTTTTAAACGTTCGAGATTTTTTTTATTATGTTTATTGGGCATCATCTCTCAGATGCTCGTTAACCTATGCGTTTGTGCTCATCAGTGTACGTGTGTATGTATGCCAATACTTAGGCTACTGTATCCTCGATACTTAAGTAGCCTTAGAGTAACAAGTAAATATTACTTATTACTGTAAAATTTTTAGAGTAACGAGTAAAGATTACTTATTACTGTAAAATTTTCAAAGTAATAAGTAACGCTTTACTTAATACTTGAAATTTTTTACAGTAATAAGTAAAGCGGTACTTATACTGTAAAAAATTTTAAGTAATAAGTAAAGCGATACTTATTACTGTAAAATTTTTTAAGTAACAAGTAAAGCGCTACTTATTACTGTAAAAAATTCTAAGTAGCCAGTAAAAAAGGTAAAAATAATGAATTACTACTGGTACTTAAAAGTGCCCATCTGTGGTACATATGTGCATATATTGGATGTATATATGCACATACATACCATATTTACAACCCTTGAATGTATTCAGTTGGGGAGGAGCGTGATTGCGGCTCCAAGGTTGGGCGAGAGTGTCAACCTCTTTTTCGTTGTGAAAAATCCCGAGTACGATTTGCTCCTTCATGCTATATAGCTCGAACAATGCATAAGACGGCTGAGAATTACCGCAGTTTTTCACAGCCGCATGCAAATGCACGAACGAAAGCTATACAGCATAAGTTGCATAAACAATCACTTTAGACCGCGATATTACCTTCCCTGGGTAGTGTACCAAAAAACGGAATACGCCATTCGATTTAGCGGTTAATTCTACGTATGGATGGATATAAGTTTTTTTCTCGTGCAAAATCCTAACTTTTTTCATACATAAATCAAAAATACCTTGAAATTTGCGCGGTTTTCGGTGTAGCTCCATCCAGTTTTTGGAAAAGAGAAATTTTTTTTTCAGTTTACTTACTCTAAACCATCATATTTTCATATTCCGGTGCCGGAGGGAATATCTTAAAAAAACTCATCTAATGTACATATATACACACATATGTATCCATGTAATTACAGAAAATTCAAATGAGTAGGCTGAACATGAACACATTACGAGTATGTATTTATATAAACTTACATATATATGTACATATTAATATGTATGTCTACGTTAATTTATGCGCAATTATTATCTATAATACATATGTAGGTACATATAAAAGGTATGTATATGACTTCAGGCGAATTATTCAACAAATTTTTATCTTTAAAATATAGTCCAGATCGTGTTACTTCTTGTATCCATTAAGCGATATATTGCGCCTGGTTTGGGCAAATTTTAATTCATCGATTTTATCATGATGTATGTAAGCATGTACATACATATATACCCTGCAGGGAACTCAATAACCAGTGAGCAAAATTTCTAGTTCCGAACTAGCGAAAAGGTGTCAAAAATGAACTAGCTCCATTGTAGTTAGACGCTCACCAGTTCAGAAGGAGTGAATTGAGTCACCATTATAAGACACACTTTGATTTGTAAGCAATTTCGAATTGACAAAAATTTCATGTATTTTGTTCGTTCATCCATTTGCCGTCGGGTTTGGATATTTCTACAATTCTGAGATAGTTAGTGAAGCATTTCAATTTATCAAATAAAATGCTTTTCTGATACCTCAGTCTTATTTTTAATTTTTTTTATTTTATTACTTTTTAAATATTTTTTTATATTTTTATTTAATATATAAATAAAATAAAATAAACAAATAAAAACAAATTATCATCAGCCTCGACACCGACAGGATTCGAACCCATGCTCGCCATATTGATTGTCACACGCGTTAGCCAGTGGGCCATCGCGCCCCTTGCATGAAGTTCTGCACTTAAGCGGCAGATGTAAAACTGTAGAATTTTTAGGTACTTGTACCTAATTCGGAACTAGTGAAAACTGTAGAATTTAAGCCTTTTAAGTCATCTGTCCATTGATACCAAGTTCATTAAATTCGGTTAAGCGGTTCATTAGTTATTGACAAATGATTTTTATTCCATCCTTAAAAAATAAAAGGATAGGAATAATTTTTATTCCTGGCTCGAAAAAATAAAAATCAAAATAAACAGCCAGAAATCATTTTTTCTAGGGATTTTTATTTTAAAAGAAATAAAAATCCCGAACCCTGGTTTAAATGAATTGGAGTTGTTTAGTATATTATTCGTTTTTTCAAAAAAACCACAACAAAAAAATCAAACTTGTATATACATCATTAAAAGTAGTTAAAGTGACAAACAAAATGAAAAAGAAAGTAAGGAGATAAAGTTAAAACTACTGGTTGAATTTAAAAGAATGTGTGTTACTATACTTAAAACAATTCTTCAATCGAAAATGGGCAAGCTCGAAATTGATTTTAGAGGCATGCTTAGAAGACATTTTTGCATAGAATTTAATGCAGAATCCGAATTTGCTAGGAACACTATGGCCCGGTTTCACTAACCATACTAAGCTTAGTTTAGTCGCAATTTTTATGTTTTTGGTTTCACCGCCTGTTCTCAGCTTAGTTAGAAGTTAGGCAGCGTTTGTCTTGACTAAAACCAACTAAGAATTTGGGTCGCTTTAGCAAATTCAACAACCAAAAAGCGAATATGACAAAAAATTAGCAAATACAGCAACCAAAACAAACAATAAAACAAAGTAAACAAATTTAAAAAGCTTTTATTTAATATTAACATAAAAATTTACTAAAAAGAAAAAAAAATAAATTTTTAATATTTCCGCATGACACCTGAGTAATCCAAGGAGTACCTACATTGGATTAATTCATGGATTAGGTACTAAAATTAATGCAATTTAATAATCTCTGAAAAGATTTGAACGACTGCCAATTCAATTTGATTATTAGCATTATATATGCTTTTCTTTAATAAAAAAATAATACAATTTTTCTAGCGCATTCACCAACATGTTGTGTTGCGTTTCAATGTCTCTTTATTACTAAATCGCGCACGTGGGCGTGATCATGGTCCGATTTCGCCCATTTTCAATGCCAACCGTCCCAGGCGGGATACCAACTTGCATTCCAAATTTCATCAAAATACCTTAATTTTTACAACGGACGGGCGGACGGACGGACATGGCTTAATCGAGATCTCTTCATACATAGTATTAGATATTGGAGCCAGAAAGAATGAACCTTCCACTCACGTTAGTTGTTTGAAAAATTTTCAAGCCCCACTATCGCGACAGTAGTGGTAGTTAATAGCGTAGTGCTGACACGGATTAGTTACCCTGCAGCGAAAGTAACCAGTTGCAAACTAGAATTATACCAGTTTGCAGGGTAAAGTCAACTACTTTTTCGACTGTAAATTTCCCGTGTAAACATCTGGTATTTTTGGTGTGTTAATGTCCTACGAAATGGCAATTGTCTTCCTCTGCATAAGCTCATACTAGTTAAATACCAGTTTGTATGGGTCAGAAAAATACCAGTAGCATCTACATAAGCGAATACTAGTTTAGGTATGCAAAAAAAAATTAATTATGAAGACTATTTATTTCAAATGTAATTCATTATATTCATTCATTCAATAAAGATGCTTAGATATACATACATAGGTGACAGTTCAGTTTTATAAGCAAAAACAAAACGTAAGATGCATATTCAGTAATTAAAAAACAAAAACAGACACATTGTATAAAAATTCAGGCACTCAGGAATCTTATGATCTTGTCTTTTTAAAAGCGGTTGATCAACTAGTAGATAGCTAACTAGTATAATTTTGTCCCTTTCATACCAGTTGATCAAGAGGTAGAAAACCAACTAGTATAATTTTTTCCTTTACATACCAGTTGATCAACTAGTTTATTTTCATATTAGCTTAATTTTGCCTGCAGGGTACATATGGCTGAATCCGTATAAAGGTGGTACACCATGACGAAAAAATTAAATGTATGTATTTCTCAACATATGTATATTAGAGAAATTCGACGTGTGGGTGTCTTTTTATGAGAAGCTGATCATTTGTCGGAATCGGCTAATCGGACCACTATAACATATAGCGGCCATAAAACCATTAGGTATAAAAATCGAACGTGTGCATTAGGGTGGGGCGATTTGTATAGAGGGGAATTAATCGATACCGCGCTATCGAAATTTGGATTCCTCTCATTTTTCTGAGTAGAAAACTCCTCCCCGACATTTGTCTAAAATTAATTTTGATGTTCCGGAATTAGGTTTTTATGAACCAAGACGAATTTTTGAAAATAAAAATTGGGCAAAAATCGACAAAAAAAATATCCAGGCCAATATGCACATCGAATTGAAGCAGAATTTTGTGCTGAATTCAGATATGAAATCCGAATTAAAATCGGATGATCCGTTTTCGAGATATAGCCTGATTTCCGGTTATGGAGCCTGAATGCCCAAAATCGTATATTTTCGCTATTATCTCTTGTTGCGTACAATACATCTTATGTATTTTTTGCAAACTTCTTTAAGATAAGTCAATTCAATATATGAACAGTATTTTAAAATATTAATTTATCTTGCGGTATAGGAAAACTAGAATGCACTCTTTTTCCTTGGCCCAAAATCGCGGTATGGGTTCTCTATGTTATAGTCATTTGATACCGATGATTTTCGCCGACAGCGCTTTGTGTACGATAAATGCTCTAAATACAAAATTTCAGAATTTTAGCTGCAAAAATTGAAGAGTTATAACCCAAAACGTAGACGTATGCTGTTTGGGACTTGTTTTTTTCAGGGACCGATTTTAATCGTTATTTTCATTTCTTCGGAAGAAAAAATCATTATGAAAACTTCGTTAACAATAAAATGCAAGTATGCCGATACAATGATTTTAGCACATTCTATCCAAATATGAGCTCATCTTTATTCTAAAGATTTTTATTTTTTACATTTTTAAATAACCATTATTTACGAATTTTTTTTTTTGGATCAAAAATAATTTTTATTATTGGATTTAAATTTTTCCGATGAAACTTGATCGATATTTTATGATTTTTATTTTTTCGATCAAAAATAATTGTTATAATTGAATTTAAATTTTTCCGATCAACTTTAATCAATATTTTTTTCAGGGACGTAACGGTTATAAGAGAAATGGTGTAAAAGTCATATTTAACCATTATCATGAGAAAAGAAATTTTTTTGGTCCTTAATAACCATTATATATATAAAACCAAAAACCCGTTTTGGGACTGAACAACCGTTATGGCAACCAGAAAAGTGTTTTGGGCTTGAATAACCGTTATGGCAACCAAAAAACTGTTTTGGGCCTGAATAACCGTTATTCAGATTTTTATTTTTTTTGGTCAGCAATAAAAATCAAGCCTATTTATTTGTCAATATTTCTGGGCGATATTGGTATCAAATGAAAGATGTTGAGCAGGGATTGTAGCTCTGATTACCTCTTTTCCTTTGATACCAATATTGCTTAAAACATTCCAGGGCATCCGGGTCCACCTTTTCACCCATAACTGGGAACCCGACCTACGAATCTTAACAAATCCACCTCTATGTAAAAGCCCTGCTCAACACCTTTCATTTGATACCAATATCGTCCAGAAATATTGACAAATAAATAGGCTTGATTTTTATTGCTGACCAAAAAAGAATAAAAATCTGAATAACGATTATTCAGGCCCAAAACAGTTTTTTGGTTGCCATAACGGTTATTCAAGCCCAAAACACTTTTTTGGTTGCCATAACGGTTATTCAGGCCTAAAACGGGTTTTTGGTTTTTATAATGGTTATTAAGGACCAAAAGAAGATAAAGGTTATTTTTGCGTAACCTTTTCACCACACAAAAAAAAAATAACCGTTATTTTCGGTCCCTGATTTTTTTTATTTTTTCTCCGATCATAGTAAACTTTTTCAAACGTTAGTGAATCCTATATTTGATGGTTTGAAGTTGACGATTGTGCCAACATTGGCGCAGTTCTATTTGAGAACAAAATTTGCAAAAAAAAACAAGTTTTTAGAGTTTATTATGATCGGAAAAATTGAAATCCAATAATAAAAATTATTTTTGATCGAAAAAATAAAAATCATAAAATATCGATCAAGTTTCATAGGAAAAATTTAAATCCAGTAATAACAATTATTTTTGATCGAAAAAATAAAAATCATAAAATATCGATCAAATTTCATCGAAAAAATAAAAATCAAATTATAACGATTAAAAATGATATTTTTTATAAAAATGATAATCGTTACGGTCCCTGGTTTTTTTACTTTCCTCAACTCTAACAAAAACTCAAGGTTACTCATACGCCATAGCGCACTATTGGAAGCAAAAACAAATTTCAGAAGCATAAGTCTACGTTTTAGGGAATAACTCTTAAATTTTTGCAGCTAAAATTCTGAAATTTTGGATTTGGAGCATTTATAGTACACAAGGCACTGTCGGCGAAAATCATCGGTATCGGATGACTATAACATAGAGAACCCATACCGCGATTTTGGGCCAAGGAAAAAGAGTGCATTCTAGTTTTCCTATACCGGAAGATAAATTAATATTTTAAAATACTGTTCATATATTGAATTGACTTATCTTTAAGAAGTTTGCAAAAAAAAAATTAAGATGTATTGTACACAACAAGAGATAATAGCGAAAATATGCGATTTTGGGCATTCAGCCTCCATAACCGGAAATCACGCTATATCTCGAAAACGGATCATCCGATTTTAATTCGGATTTTATATCTGGATTCAGCACAAAATTCTGCTTTAATTCGATGTCCATATTGGCCTGGATATTTTCAAAAATTCGTTTTGGTTCATAAAAACCAAATTCCGGGACATCAAAATTAATTTTAGACAAATGTCGTGGAGGAGTTTTCTACTCAGAAAAATTAGAGGAATCCAAATTTCGATAGCGAGATATAGGTTAGTAAATCGCCCCACCCTAGTGTGCATATATTTTAACGCTAATGCAATCAATGAAAAGCTACATTATTATTGATCGCTAATCATAACTTTTGAATGAAATGAAATGTTGAGCCAAAGTTCGCTGAGTTTTGCACTTTTCTAATTGCACCTAAAATTGCTTCTATATTTGTCCCGTCCGCCATTACCCTTTAAGTGTCAATATCTCAGAAACATAAAATCGGTAGTACTTCTTATTTGCACCGATTGTAATGCTACTCAAATGCTCTCCAAAATTGAAAATAATAAGAAGAATATTCAGCGCTATGCATATCGTCGGTGATACTGCAACACGTTCCATGTCACATTTCACTTCTTCCTGAATACACCTAAATAACCTTTTTACACTTTTGTCAATCACATAGATTTTGCTTTTATATATAACTTCGGTTTTATATCGTCGGCCTCCGGCCAGAAACACGAATGTGAAAATTTTGATGTGTAAACATCTTTGCTGTAGCTACGAGTAATTTCGAAAAACAGGTAAAGTTTACGCGTAAACATGTAAACGGGTAAACATGTAAATGCGTAAACCGTAAATGACCTTGGCATTGTCAGTGGTAGGTAGGTAGCTAGGCATGTACTTACAAATGCTTGCATGAATAGTCGTGCAAATGCAAATATCAGCAACAACAGCAACGAAGCGAAGCGAAGTTGTTGTTGTGTTGTTTTCTGCAACAATGCGACAAATAGGCAAAATAAAAAGGACCAACCTGTTTGAACATGTATGCAAATGTATGGATATGCATACCTACATCTACCTACATCTAATTTTCTGAGCAATATTGGTACCAATGAAAGGTTTTGAGCAGGACTTCGATATGAAGCTCTTTTCATTGTGACCCCTAGACCGGGTCTCCAGATATGGGTCAAAACGAGGACCCGGATGATCCTTGAATGTATATGAGCAAAATTAGTATCAAATGAAAGGTTTTAAGAAGGCCTTCTACAGGGAGCTCTATTCTTTATGGTTCCTAGGTCGGGTCCGGAGATATGGGTCAAAACGAGGACCCGGATGATCTTGCATGTTTCTGAGCAATATTGGTATCTAATGAAAGGTTTTGAGCTGGCCTTCTACAGAGAGCTTTATTATTGATAATTCCTAGGTCGGCTATGGAGATACGGGTCAAAACGGACGATCTTGCATGTTTCTGAGCAATATTGGTATTAAATGAAAGATTTGAACAGGCTTCCTACACGGAGCTCTACTCCTTATGATTCCTAGACCGGGTTCCGAGATATGGGTCAAAACGAGGACCCGGCCTTGAATGTTTTTAAGCAATATTGGTATCAAATGAAAGGTTTTTTTTGAGCAGGATTTCTACACGGAGCCCCGAGATATTGGTCGAACGTGGATCCAAATGATCTTGGATGTTTCTGAGGTAAGCAAAACAAAACAAATCAAAATCAGAAATCAAAAATCAAAAATTAAAAATCAAAAATCAAAAACGAAACACCAAAACAAACAAAAACAACAAAATGTGGCAGCGACAATGACAAAAAAAATTATAAAACGACAGTCGCGTTGTAATCCATAGAAAACCAGGGAAAAAAGAATAAGGCAAAGGGAATAAAAATCCGATTTCGAAACTGTTTACACATCAATGTTCATGAGTACTCGTTACTCACGCTTTCTTTTTTTTTAAGTGCTATGTCTGCTCTTTATCGGGTATATATTGATATAATAACCATTAATATTTGTATATATACTTATGTACATACACGCACATATTATTTTTGTATGTATACATAAGCACTTATACAAATATTAATTGTTATTACTTCAATATAAAGCCGATAAAGAGCAGACATCGCTCTTAAAAAAAATTTTCACAATCGTGTTTCTGGCAGAAGGTCGCCGATATATACTATAAAAATGTAAAAAACAACGCGAAAAGTGAAAATATATATAGTTTTTTCTCTTTCATCAAAAATTTAGTCACGGCGCATAGCACGTTTTGCAGTATCACCAACGATATTTTATTGAGCTTTGAGGGCGTACGAACGTCACGTTCGCTATTTTTGATTCGCACATACATATGTACATACATATATGGTTCTCGGCAAACCTATGAAGCATAATTACTTGCATAGGTACATTAATTTGATCCATGCCAGTTAAAGTGGAAAAGTCAATTTACTAAGTAAGTATCAAAACGTGATCGTTAATCCTTACATAAATAATATTAATTTAATTTAACGCATGAAATATTTCATGCATATATCATTGGGTTTACTCATGTTAAGTAAAAAAATTTCTCACCATCATCGTCGCATCGTTTATAAACTCGTCAAAATACCCACAAGCTCCCATCCGAGCCAACGAGAAAAATGCCAGCTCACCTGCCGAAAATTAACTGCAGGTATCAAGTGCTTGCGCCTCTACTACGCACACAAACTTTATATGTATATACATAAGCATGTACCTTAATACACAATAAATATGCATATGCATGAAATGGGGTGAAATTCACATTTTGCCCCACAATTGCCTTGAAAGACAAAGAAAATTATAATACATAAATCTTGAAAATAATGTTTGTTGCTGAAGTGGGAGAAATGTGGCCACTCAATAATTGGATTATTTAGCTCGCAGGATAGCTAATCGACGGAAGCAGCGCAATCAGGCGAACTCGTTAAAGGACTCAACTAGGCGAGCAAACATAAACCAGAAGCGATAAGCCAGACACTTAATATTCTCACCGAGTCACCAGACCCGCTGACTGATGGGTGTACAATAAGGTGGTCCAAAAGGATATTTTTATTCCATTATTCCTAAAACAATATGTGTTCTATTTTATAATGATAAAAAATATCATTATTAACAAGAATTAAGCACTTCCAGAACATCCAAAACAGTATGTATCATCACTGATAAAAGAAGAAGTAAATTTGGAGTTATTTGCGCGACCTATAAACTTTAATCTATTAAGGCAAAATTTTCGGTATAGATTTCCGTAGTACAGTCATATGAAATGAGGGTTGCTCCGCAGATTTCGGGAAAACTTTATTTTCTTCATACAATTTAGACCACCCTAGTAAAGAGATATTTTGATGAAATTTGAAATGCAAGTTGGTATCGAGACTGGGACGGCTGGTATTGAAAATGGGCGAAATCGGACCATGACCACGCCCACTTTTCCTATATAGAAAAAATCAGAAATTTGGTATCTCAGTCACTATGATAGCTAGAGTGATGAAATTTTACCCACGTGTTGAGCTCAGGCCCCTAAGAAGAAATTTGATGAAATTTTGGAAAGTGGGCGGTGCCACGCCCCCTTATTAAGGGTCAAACATTGAAAGCTTTATATGTCTTAACTCAGAAACTATTGAAGATATATCGATGAAATTTGGTACGCGTGATATACTTACGTAGGCAAATGTTTGGCCAAAAATTGTTAAAATCGGTCGACGGCCACGCCCACTTTTATATATGGGTCTTATAAAATGACCTAATAAAAACATTTTAAGCGATATCTCTGTCAAATATAAAGATCTATCATTGAAATTTTATGGCAGGAGTCCAACTGCGGATATAAAACGAAAAACACAAAAATTTTGGAAAATTGGCGTGGCACCGCATCTTTTTAGAAGCAGGAATATACGAGATTTCTGAGCCCATAACTCGACAAATAATTTATATATAATGACGAAACTTGGTACGTGCACTTTTATTACTTGTGGTAATACATGTTCAAAATTTTAGCGAAATCGGTTTATGACCACGCCCACTTTTATATATGGGAACTATAAAGGGGCCTAATAAAAATATTTTAAGCGATATCTTTGTCAAATATAAAGATAATTCATTCAAATTTTGTGGCATGAGTTCCACAATAGACCGGAAACAAAAAATGGAAAAATTTGGAAAATGGGCGTGGCACCGCCTCTTTTTAGACAAAGGAATATACGAGATTTCGGAGCCAATAACTCGACAAATAATTGGGATATTATGACGAAACTTGGTTTATACACTTTTATAACTTGTCTTAATAGACACGCAAAAAATTATTGAAATCGGTGTATGACCACGACTACTTTTTATCAAACATACTTCAGGAAAACCCTTTATGAATTTTTAACGTGACATCTTTGTAACTAAAAGTCATAAAGGAATGAAATTTTGCACAAAGAATAATATTCATATGCTTAGTTGGATGACTGATAAAAATGTTGAAAATGGGCGCGGCTACGCCCACTTTATGCGGCACTCGCTTTATGTAAAATACACCGTGTTTCCATCAAACGCAAACAAACAATGAAAGCATACAGCTGAGTATCTAATGTTCGATTCCATTCGAACTTAGGCTTCCTTACTTGTTATTTTAAGCACTTTGCAAAAAAAAAACACACTGCTTCGCTCTTCAGTGTCCTCCATTTTATATTCTCCCCCTTCATCTTCCTTCCTTCTTCGCATTCTCTGTTTGCTATCTTATTTCTTATTCTCCTTTTTCTTCTTTATTTTATATTCTCCTCCGGATTCGAACCATTACTTAACTACTTACTTACTTAATTGACACGTAACCGAAGTCAACTTTTTACTCGATTGTGATTTTGCAATATTGGCGATTCTTTCGATTGTCCAAACATCTCGGACTCGCCCATCACTAATATAAATATGCCAGCTCGAACACACATTACAGTGAATGCACAAATGGGTATAAAAATAAAGCAAAACAAAGCGCAAAAATCTAAAAGCAAAATAACGCGTTACAAAAGAAATAAAGATGCGCTTAAAGTACTTAGCAGCGAGAACGGGTGCAGAATAGAAGAGATTCTATAGAAGGGCTTAAAGATTTAAGAAAAGAAATACATATGAGCGGGTCGGGGTGAGGGTGAAAAGGCAAAGGAGCATTACGCCTACATTTGAGTGGCATATAATAAGGGATATTACTATATTTTCGCGTTACAAAGGAGGGATTGAAATAAGAGGAGTCGGACAAAGGAGCAACGGTTAAAGCACTAGAACACTTTCATTGTCTATAAATATATGTACATGTACGTATCGCACCTTAAATCATAAAGTGACACAACTTAAAATTCGAAAATTTTCAGGAGAGCTAAAAATAGCAATTTTTCAGTCAAAATAGACACCGATTGAAAAGCAATCGCTAGAGATATTCCAACAAACAATCTGGTAAGCGTTTCGCAAATAAAACTTAAAATAAGCTGCATAATTAGGCTAGTGCAAGCGTTGTAAACCAAGCTTAAAATAAGCTTGCATGAATAAGGATTTTGCAAGCGACATTTACAATTAATTTGGTATTGTAAGCGTTTTGCGAATGTTGCTGGCGACCGACTAAATTTACTGTTATTTTTCGGCGCAAACAAAAACATATTTGTATAACTCATTTTAGTTTTGATATCTGAACCCTAGACAAGTTAAAATAGTGAATTTTTAGTGAAATAAAGAAAGTGGAAAAAGTAAAGTAAAAAAGCAGTTAAGGACGTTTTTTTTATTTTGTATAACAATATAATAACAAGAAAATCGAGAAATATTGTGCGCAAAGCTTGTGAAAACATATAAATATGACTTATAATACGTTTACTGAACACTTTGACAAAACAATCCTAATTTTAAGCTTATAACGAGCGACGCGTTTCGATTACGAAAGGCTTACTTTGCGATGTTTTTTAAATGTCAAAGTAAGTGTTTTGCTTACATTTGAACGTTTACAAAATGCTTATTTTTATATGAAATTTTTTGCTGGGATATTCTGTGTACCAGTTTATGATAAAACCGATATCGAAAAATTTTGAGTTGTGTCACTTTATAATTTAAGGTGCGATATGTACATACATATGCATGTATGTGATTATATAAATATGTACATAGGTATATATTTAAATATATGAATGCGTATATGTATGTACATATCGTCGCTCCCAACGAAGCCTAGCACGGTTCGTTGTTCGCGTTGAAGACTAGCATGCTTCAGTTCTCTGCGTGGAAAACTAGCATACTTCGTTGTTCGCGTGGAAGACTAGCATGCTTCAGTTCTCTGCGTGGAAAACTAGCATACTTCGTTGTTCGCGTGGAAGACTAGCATGCTTCAGTTCTCTGCGTGGAAGACCAGCATACTTCAGTTCTCTGCGTGGAAGACTAGCATGCTTCACTTGTTTTGGGTGGAAATTAACATACTTCTGTTTGTTAGAAATGAGCTTAGGGGTTAAGCACATGAGGAGGATAGTCCGAGGAGTGAAAGATATTTGATAAGTAAGTGCAAGAACAATAATTCATACTGCAATAAAACTTTAAACAGGGACCTTCAGCCAAACTATATGAAAAGTATATGAGTTTCAAATATTCCTAGACTTGTACTAGGCCTACTTTTAAGTATGTGCATAGGTTGTGCAAATAAAACCTGGCTTTCGCATCAAATAAAACACAGCGTTAGTTATTGCTCGGAACTCTATATTTATATATATGTAGATATGACTAGTGCTGAGGAACTACACAAAAGGTGTGCACAGTGTGTATCTTTGTATTTCTAAAATGTTTTTAAAAAAATAGAACCGTGCTAGTCTTCGTTGGGAGCGACGATATATAAATATAGAGTTCCTAGTAATAACTAACGCTGTGTTTTATTTGATACGAAAGCCAGGTTTTATTTGCACAACCTATGCACATACTTAAAAGTAGTCCTAGTACAAGTCTAGGAATATTTGAAACTCATATACTTTTAATATAGTTTGGCTGAAGGTTCTGTTTAAAGTTTTATTGCAGTATGAATTATTATTCTTGAACTTACTTATCAAATATCTTTCACTCCTCGGACTATCCTCCTCATGTGCTTAACCCCTAAGCTTATTTCTAACAAACAGAAGTATGTATGTTAGTTTCCACCCAAAACAAGTGAAGCATGCTAGAACAACGAACTGTGCTAGTCTTCCACGCTAACTGAACCGTGCTAGTCTTCGTTGGGAGCGACGATATGTGCGTGCGCATTTTTTTTTTTATACATATCCACCCCTTTGTGCGAATTTATCGTAAGAGACGAAGGCAAATTTTAGAGAAGAGCATTTTTTTTGTTTTCTTTACTGTTTTTATTGGTATATTTAAATGAAATTGAACACTCGCTTAATTAAACTACTGAACCTGATATTTTTTTTTCTTGAAAAAATTTCCAGTTTGCGAAAATATCATAATTTTGTCCCTTACGATAATTTCGCTGTTAATTTTTCATGAGCGTATTTGAATAAATGTCCCTTTTCAATGGTGGGGTCATGGTAATACATATACATATGTAGTGAGTGAGTTTCGAGCTCAATAAAAAAGTATAGATTATCCCTTACGATAAAAAAGAAAGCAAATTTTTGGCACAACTATAAGAATTTCAGCTACAATATTTTACCAGGTGATGCGCTGAGGGATGTACAACAAATTTGTATCAAAAAGTAAATTTCGAGGAAACTACCCTTACGATGAAATCGCGCAAAGGGGTCGATATATTCAAATTTATTTTGTACGCATACCAACCCTGCAGGGAACTTAATAACTAGTGGGCAAAATTTCTAGTGCCGAACTAGCGAAAAGGTGTCAAAAATGATCTAGATTATTTGTATTTAAACCCTCGCCAGTTCAGAAGGAGTGAATTGAGTGACCATTATATATAAGACACACTTTGATTTGTATGCAATTTTGAAGTGAAAAAAAGTATATGAAAATTTTCGTTCGTTCAATTGTCGTCGGCTTTGTATATTTCTGCAATTCTCAGATGTTTAGTGAAGCATTTTATATTAAGAGTTTTCTATTTGCATCGTAACTCGTATGAAATGAAATGTTCCCCTAATTATGCTTTTCCCATCCCTCAAGCTTATTTTAAATTTTTGTATTTTATTACTTTTTAAATATTTTTGTAAATTTTTATTAAATAAATAAATAAAAAAATATTAGTTAAAGAAAAAATGAAAATAAAAAAAGTATCATCCGCCTCGACACCGACAGGATTCGTACCCGCGCTCGCCAGATTGGTTGTCACACGCATTAGCCAGTGTGCCATCGTGTCATCACGCCACTTGCATGTAGGTATTGTGTCAAATGCTGCACTTAAGCGGCAGATGTAAAACTGTAGAATTTAGTACTAGTTCGGAACTATCGAAATTATAGTGCATAGGGTGACAATTGACACCGCCTAGGACATCGCCAGTTGATAACATGCAAAAGGGATTTAGCCCGTACAAGTAGTTGCGAAAAATGGACTAGAAGCGACCTAGTTCGGAACTAGAGGTTTTCCCTACAGGGTAGATACTTATTTAAACACAAATACGACATATCCTTTTGGCGTGAATGCAAACAGTCCATTCCACCAACAGTGGATAGTTAAGAGGCTGGTGCTGAAGCGCGTATATCCCAAAGCTTTTGGTAATTGGAGTTCAAGCTAATGTGCCCTTTGGGTGTGAAATTGCTGCGTGAATTATTGATTGAATGGACAGAACCACAATGTCACTCAACGAAAACGAACTAATGAGCTTTTGGCTACATAGGTATGTATGCATGGCTGTGTGTACGGATGTTAAGCTGACAACGGATTCCTTAATACGAAACGGTGTCTATGCCTCAACTACTTAAGCATTTATGAAATTTTTACAAAGCACAAGGATTATAGCTTAGGTCTGCTAAGGGTCCCCCAAATACCTCTACTTGTACATATTTATGTAGATACATATACATATGTTGAATTTATATGTATCATACTGACGCAGATATAACTCCAGAGCATTTTAGGCCCAGCTTTCCTGCCAACTCGAGGCGTTTCCCTAAATTTCGTAAATTTTTTTATTCTCTTTGGGATAGGGACAAATGAGTTACGTATGCAGACGTGGGTAGAAATATGCGAATAGGATAAAGTATGAAGTATTCAAAACGGTGCAGTGAAAAATTGGAATAAAAAATAGCGCGATTTTTAGTTCCAATTTTTCGTTTGCTTAAATATGGAGTATTATTGAAAAAGCGTCGGAGGCTAAAAATTTGAATAAAAAAACGCGCGGCGCAAATTTCAATAATACACCATATTAAAAAAAAAACAAAAAATTGGAATTTATAATCGCGCAATTTTTTATTCCAATTTTTCACCTTCGGCGATTTTTTCAATAATACACCATATTAACAAAAAAAAAAACCGTCTGCGGGCTTAAAACAAAAAAAAAAATGGAAAATGGGCGTGCCGTCGCCCCGTTTTAGACAAAAGGAATCTACGAGATTTCAGAGCCCATAACTCGGCAAATAATTGGGACATTATGACGAAACTTTGTGCATAAACTTTTACCACCTATGGTAATAAACGTTAAAAAATTTAGCGAAATCGGTTTATGACCCGCCTACTTTTTAACAATGATATTTCTGGAACACCCTTTGGGAATTTGTAACGTGACATTTTTGTAACCATAAGTTATAAAGGAATGAAACTTTGCACTAACAATAATATTTATATGCTTAGTTGGATGATTGATACAAATTTTGAAAATGGGCGTGGCTACGCCCACTTTATGCAGCACTCGCTTTATATAAAGTACACCGTGTTTCCATAAAACGCAAACAAACAATGAAAGCATACAGCTGAGTATCTAATGTTCGATTCCACTCGAACTTGGACTTCCTTAATTGTTATCTTTAGTTTTACCTGT
This sequence comes from Urophora cardui, assembly GCA_960531455.1. Lineage (NCBI taxonomy): Eukaryota > Metazoa > Arthropoda > Insecta > Diptera > Tephritidae > Urophora > Urophora cardui. The sequence continues at coordinate 78,880,168 of OY482672.1, read as the reverse complement.
TTGCGTGAAGCCACATTCAATTGGCGAAAAAATAATCTATATACGAAGAAAATCCATGGTAAAATGGAAAAGTTATAGCGATCATATAAATATAGCCAAGTCGCGCAATGCCACTACACGGGTACATTCTATGCATATTGTACCAATACCTACACATGTGCAGTAGCAGCGCAGTAGATACTAGCCCATTTACCGGTGTCACTCATTTCGTTTGGTGCCACTCCAACATAGATAACTCAATGCGTTAAAGAGACATACGGGATTAAGTGGAGCCATTGGCCAAATAACGGTAAATTGCCGATATCTCCGATTTTCGGAATCAGCGACCGATTCTACATATAGATAGGATAGTGGCGTTCAGAGTATTTTATGGCTATAGAGCAGTGTTGTCAGTACTCCTTTGCAAATATTTAAAAAGATTTTCGATGAGAAAGTTTCAGTTTGTATGGGAGGTTCCCATCCCTGCTTCTCCAAGGCCAAGCGTTTTTATCCGTTGAGTACGTAATTATCTCATATGCTTGCAAACCAATTTTCTGTACCCTCCTCCAAATATTTCAAGAGATATTCGCTGTGAAAATTTCAGTTTGTATGGGATGTGCCCATCCCTGCTTTACCAAGACCTAGCATTTACCCGTTTAGTACATAGTTATCTCATATGCCCTAACACAAATTTTCAGTATCCTACTACAAACATTTCCAGAGATATTCGCTGTGAAATTTTCAGTTTATATGGGAGGAAAGTGCCCATCCCTGCTTTACCAACACCTAGATTCTTTATCCTTTGACTATATATTTATGTAATATTCCTTCACACAAATTTTCATTATTCCAGTACAAATACTTCAAGAGATATTACGAATAAAGGAAAGGACTTTCAATAAGATTAAAAATAGGCCTATAGTATTCACCGGACGAAAATACTTAGGTGCGCAATGTTTCGTGAAGGTCCGTTCAGCGGTTTTCCCGCCAATTGAGTTTAAACACAATTTCCATTTCACATTTATAATATATAAGAAGAAGATACTTTTCTTTAATATAATAGGGGAATATTCTGCCTTTGTTTTACTAGAATTTGATCACGGGATTTTCCGGGTGTCAAAAAGGGCGGGATCCCGGGATTCTAATCCCTAGTCTGCATGGTTAGGCAAAATCACACCTGGGTAATATCAAGTACCAGTACGACTTGTGACAAGTACATTTTAAAAGAATTGTACTAGTACTGGTACTTGCATTCCCAAATTTTCAAGTACTAGTACAAGTACAAGTACAAGGAATTGAAAAAGAATTGAAGTTTTAGCAAATACTTCAAAGTAATTGAAAAGAATTGAAAGTACTTGAAAAGAATTGAAAAATGTACTTGAACCGATTTTTCAATTCTTTTCAAGTACTTTCAAAGAATTGAAAATAATTGAAAATCGATTCAAGTACATTTTTCAATTCTTTCCAAGTACTTTCAATTCTTTTCAATTACTTTGAAGTATTTGCTAAAACTTCAATTCTTTTTCAATTCCTTGTACTTGTACTTGTACTTGTACTAGTCTTGAATATTCTGGAAGTACATGGTACGGACTCATTACTTCAAGATCAAAATATAAAGTATTTAAGTACGTAATAGTCCAATTACTACTCAGTATTACCCAGGTAAGGGCAAAATATAGAAACTTGTGCTCGTTTGAAGGTCACAAGTCGTTTCCAATAAGTGTTTTTCAGGTCCAACCTTAAATCAATTTATTATTCCCTCCTACATACTACTATATTTATCTCTCCTCCTCTCCCATTCCCTATCAACATTCCGTGATCATCCGGGTCCACATATCAGTCTATATATTTTGATTCGGTTCAGATATCTCGGGACCCGATAGAGATAGATACGCCCAACAGGCACACAATGGTCTGCAAATATCGCACGTTTCTGAATTATAAATTATAATGCCTGGATGCTCTCCTGTTTTTATTTTCAACAAAGTTTTGTTAATTTTCTTGGCAGCAAGAGCCAATGCTCATAAATATGCATTGTAAATGCATAATTGAACTCTCATTTCTTAACTACAAGTTGAATGTAACATATGCTCCAAAGCCTTTATTTATTTGTGGTTAGGCGTGAGTTGTTGCCCGACCTCAAGACTGTGTCTCCTTTATTGTAGAAAATGACAAAGTGCACCCTTTTGTGGAAAATCATATTGTTGTGGAAATTGAAAAACGTCAAAAAGTGAAATCTTGACAAATGAGAAAACGAAAACTTTCGCACGCGGCACACCAGACCACTTAGCTGTTTAACACAAAACAAGCCAAACTTTTTGGTTCCTTGCCAAAAAAAATACTTAAACTTTTGCTCTTCTACAAACAGCTCCCAGGGTCTGCGCGGTGTTGATGAAAATAAAAATGGCTTTATCGACGACAATGACAAAAAGTGGTACAATGTATGCGAATAAAAAAGTTAACTTTTTTTTATTTAAGAGAATCGTATTCCAAACGTCGGAGATGTGTCACACAAACAAATGTACATATATACATACATACATACGTATGTATGTAAGTGCCTATTTGTAGCAAAAAAGGTTATCAAAATATTTTCTGCACAACTGGCTCCGATGGCATTGATGAGTTTATTCGTGTTCGTTTACATGGATCATCTTCGTCTACCTCATGCCTTCAAAGAAAACCAAGCTGATGTGATACATATGTATGTACTAGGGATTCCAATCCCGGGATACCGGGATCCCGGGATCCCGCCCTTTTTGACTCCCCGAAAATCCCGGGATTGCTAGAATTTCATCCCGGGATTTTCGGGATAAAATAAAGAGAGAATAGTCCCCTATTATAGCAAAGAAAAATTGTATTTTACATAATTTTTATTGGTCTCAGATCTGTATACTAATCTCGCTTCCTATTCTGAACGAAAATGTTGCATTATTACATGGCATGTGCCCTGTGCCCTATGAAAATGGTGAATTTTTCATGTGATAAACGAAACAAAAATAATGCAACCATTTACTTGTGCTAAGAACAGAAAATGTTGCCCCTTAGTCGGGCCAGTTTTACATTTTGTCCATAGAACAAACAGCCCTATAAAATGTGTGGAATCTCTGTGGAAGAGAATAAAAAAAAATTGACAGTCCGAAGAAAATGCAGAATAAGTTTGACATTTTTGCCAGAATAAAAAAGGCAAAGTAAGGATTAATATTTTTGGTTTAATACAAATAATTAAAAAAATACCAAGAAATTCAGGTTTTGGGGGAGAATAGATATGGGCCTGCTGAGCTCGGAACTATTTTTTTTTTTTTTAATTTTTAGTATGGTTAGGTTTCATTGAAAAAAATTATTTTCGCCGGAGTCACAAATGCGATAATCACAAGCAGTACCTCGTTCGAAAGACAATTCAAATTGTCAATGTACAACTTATAGTAATTGGACATAACCTCGCTGAGTGAAAGCTGGTCGAAATCAAAATTTTGTTAATTACTTGCGATTTTTGAAAAAATTTTGATTTTAAAATTAAGTTTTTTTTAGGAAGTTGTAAAATTCAGAAAAGTGTTATTCTTTTAAAAATTAGCCTGCTTAATTGTGGTTATCGCATTCGTGATTTCAGAAAATAATTTTTGAGTGAAGTGATAACCAAAAAAATACCAAATTACGGTTTTTTCAAAAACCTAACAATGCAACACATTAAAAAAATAGTTCCGAGCTAAGCAGTTCCATACCTATCCTCCCACATAACTGAATTTTTAGGTATTTTTTGGCGGTAACCTAGTGTAATTAAATTTTTCTTTTTGTGAAGTACGCGTTGTAAAGAAACGTACGTTAGGTATTTTTAAAATCTTTAGAATTCTTGTGGTAAAATTCATTTGATAATTTCTATTTCCTGATTTTTGGCCATTTATTTCTCAAAGGTTTTTGCAATTTCATCCCATGAAAAGTAAATAATGGAAGAAAATGCAAACAACATTCAAAAAATAAAATAAGCAAAAACCAGGAAAAAGTTTAATTTTATTTGAGAATTTCGCATTACGTACTAAAATAAAATACGCAGCTGTATACTCGGAATTCAGCTCAAAATTTGTGTATCCGATTTTTAATTTTTTTCGAATGTAGCATTAATTTTCAGTATTTTTCGCAAGCTTGGATATATTCGCTTAAACGAAGTACGTCGTTAAATTCTAAAAATTTTTATTGGAAATTATCAAATGATCACAAACTTTATTATTAATATCTTAAAAGTACCAACTGTAAAGGCAAATGTTTTGTTCACCAAATGTATGTAATTTTCTTTGTTGGTTGGTTAACTCTTATTATTAAATAATACGCATGATTTTACGTTTCTATTTTATTTTGTTACTAATGAAATAATAGAAATGGCAATAAAAATCAATTTTTTCTTTGCACTTTAAAGTTGTAGCGTTCCTCGAAATATACATTTACTTTTTTCAACCCCAAACTGTGGGCAAATAATTAATGTCCAAATCCCGGGACAAATCCCGGGATCCCGGGATTATAAAAAAAAATCTCGAAAATTCCGGGATCGTAAAAATCGGAAAAATTGGAATCCCTAGTATGTACATATCGTCGTTTAAAGTGGAAAACCGCATATCGACCAAATACAATTCCGCGTGACATTTTTGCTAAATCAACATTCATTTTAATTTTTAAATTAAGTATGTTTCTTGTTAAATCCAAAATGCATTTCTACTTCAAAAAGTTCATTCTTAATTCAAAAATTTCTTTTTTAATTTACAAATTTTCATTGTTAAAATAAAAATGGTTTGGTTTAAAACGTGCATTATGAAAACAAAAATTTTATTTTTGATTTTAAAATGCTGTTTTTCCCTGAGTGTAGAAAAGACAATTGACCCCTTCATAGGACATACATGCCCATGTTAAATTCGCCAGTAAAATACACGTAATGGAGATTAGCGCTGAGTTTTTGAGGGTCGGTAATATCGCTAGTTCGGAACTAGCCACCGTGAACTGCAGGGCTATGTACTAAAGTGAGTACCCTTATTATACCCTTCATGAACACGAATTGGATTATAACTTTGTGTCAAAACAGGGCTTTTAAAAGCACCAAACTCTTCACTCAAAGGGGGAATATAAAACTTTAACACGTCAACGTAAAGGACCTGAAATAGAGATATTGCAAATATAGTCATAAGACACGCATTGAAGTATATAGATGCAAATCTTTGTTTCTTTTTGTTGCTTTTCCGACAGTAAATATTTGCATTTGCAATACCTGAAAAGTGTTTTTCCGGTTGATTGTCATTCCTTTTATCACAGGTTGCCATATAAATATTAATAATTGTATTTTTTCCATTACCATACATGTAAGAATTTTAATGAATAAAGCGCATTACTTTTTTATGTTTTTAGTTCCTTATTTGACTGAAAAAAGGAGTTTCCACTTACACCTGCAAAACCGCGTATATGTACATCACTATGAACAAAATAAAAGATGCAAAACCGCTTGTACATACATATGCATACCAATAACTCCACATTTAACGGTTTTCCGAAAAAAGTTTTATTTGGATTAATATAATCGAAAAATCTACTTTGGTTTGAGTTTTGGATTTAAAATCCTGAACCGTTTTGAATTAAAACAGTTTTTACCCTCTCCTGTAAAATTTGGGTAGCAGCAGATGCGCGGTATTGTATTTGGTTGATACGCGGTATTGCACTTTAAACGAAGATATGTACCCTGCAAAAAAATGTGCGAGTAGTCTCTAAAAAAAATTATCCGTGATCGCTCTCCTTCGTGTATAATTGGTCTACAATTGTTTCCCGATTTTATCCGAACAGGTACATATGTAAAGAAATTGTAAACGAATTGTACCCGAAAGGGTAGATATTATTTGAGGATACATAATTGTAAACAATTAAGTTTTAGAAAAGTATCATCTATTATATAAAAATAAGTCGCATTTTCCTCCCTGATGATTTAATTCCAGAACGTCTGGACTGAATTAAATGAAATTTTGCACGTAGTTTTCGATTGAGCCCGACATGGTTTATGGCCAAAAAAAGTATAAGAATCCGGGAAGGTTTTGGAGATATTCCACAAAATGTGGACCAGGGTAACCCTATAACGGGTTCGTATGATATGGGTATCAAATGAAAGGTGTTGATGAGTGCTTGAACATGGGGTAGTTATTGGTCCCATATAAGACCCCGTATTCGAGGTATTTCCTGAAATATGAACCAGGTGTGACCCCAAACGGGTTTTCTACAAAATGGGTATCAAATAAAAGGTGCTGGTGAGTATTTGAAAAAGAGGTAATTTTCAAGACCCTATGCGACCCGTTTTCCGAGATATCGACCAAAATGTGGACCAGGGGTGACCCTAGAAAGTCTGGAGGGATAGAATAGGCATAGGGATAGGGCTAGAGATATGGATAGGGATAGAGATAGGGATAGGGATAGGCATAGGTATATGGATAGGGATTAGCGATAAGGGATTAGGGATTCAGGATTAGGGATTAGGGATTAGGGATTAGGGATTAGGGATTAGGGATAAGGATAGGAATAGGAATAGGAATAGGGATTAGGATAGGGTTAGCGATAGGAATAGGAATAGGGATAGGTATAAGGATAGGGATAGTGATAGGGATAGGGATAGGGATAGGGATAGGGATAGGGATAGGGATAGGAATAGGGATAGGGATAGGGATAGGGATAGGGATAGGGATAGGGATAGGGATAGGGATAGGGATAGGGATAGGGATAGGGATAGGGATAGGAATAGGGATAGGGATAGGGATAGGGATAGGGATAGGGATAGGGATAGGGATAGGGATAGGGATAGGAATAGGAATAGGGATAGGGATAGGGATAGGGATAGGGATAGGGATAGGGATAGGGATAGGGATAGGGATAGGGATAGGGATAGGGATAGGGATAGGGATAGGGATAGGGATAGGGATAGGGATAGGGATAGGGATAGGGATAGGGATAGGGATAGGGATAGGGATAGGGATAGGGATAGGGATAGGGATAGGGATAGGGATAGGGATAGGGATAGGGATAGGGATAGGGATAGGGATAGGGATAGGGATAGGGATAGGAATAGGGATAGGGATAGGGATAGAGATAGGGATAGGGCTAGAGATATGGATAGGGATAGAGATAGGGATAGGGATAGGCATAGGTATATGGATAGGGATTAGCGATAAGGGATTAGGGATTCAGGATTAGGGATTAGGGATTAGGGATTAGGGATTAGGGATTAGGGATTAGGGATAAGGATAGGAATAGGAATAGGAATAGGGATTGGGATAGGGTTAGCGATAGGAATAGGAATAGGGATAGGTATAAGGATAGGGATAGGGATAGGGATAGGGATAGGGATAGGGATAGGGATAGGGATAGGGATAGGGATAGGGATAGGGATAGGGATAGGGATAGGGATAGGGATATGGATAGGGATAGGGATAGGGATAGGGATAGGGATAGGGATAGGGATAGGGATAGGGATAGGGATAGGGATAGGGGTAGGGATAGGGATAGGGATAGGGATAGGGATAGGGATAGGGATAGGGATAGGGATAGGGATAGGGATAGGGATAGGGATAGGGATAGGGATAGGGATAGGGATTGGGATAGGGATAGGGATAGGGATAGGGATAGGGAGAGGGATAGGGATAGGGATAGGGATAGGGATAGGGATAGGGATAGGGATAGGGATAGGGATAGGGATAGGGATAGGGATAGGGATAGGGATAGGGATAGGGATAGGGATAGGGATAGGGATAGGGATAGGGACAGGGATAGGGATAGGGATAGGGATAGGGATAGGGATGGGGATAGGGATAGGGATAGGGATAGGGATAGGGATAGGGATAGGGATAGGGATAGGGATAGGGATAGGGATAGGGATAGGGATAGGGATAGGGATAGGGATAGGGATAGGGATAGGGATAGGGATAGGGATAGGGATAGGGACAGGGACAGGGATAGGGATAGGGATAGGGATAGGGATAAGGATAGGGATAGGGATAGGGATAGGGATAGGGATAGGGATAGGGATAGGGATAGGGATAGGGATAGGGATAGGGATAGGGATAGGGATAGGGATAGGGATAGGGATAGGGATAGGGATAGGGATAGGGATAGGGATAGGGATAGGGATAGTTATAGGGATAGGGATAGGGATAGGGATAGGGATAGGGATAGGGATAGGGATAGGGATAGGGATAGGGATAGGGATAGGGATAAGGATAGGGATAGGGATAAGGATAGGGATAGGGATAGGGATAGGGATAGGGATGGGGATAGGGATAGGGATAGGGATAGGGATAGGGATAGGGATAGGGATAGGGATAGGGATAGGGATAGGGATAGGGATAGGGATAGGGATAGGGATAGGGATAGGGATAGGGATATGGATAGGGATTAGGGATTAGGGATAGGGATACGGCAACACGGTAATCTAGGACTTTTCCTTTAGGCTTTATAGGAATAGATTTAAGACAGAACAACGTCTGGCGTGTCAGCTAGTAATTTTATGAAATTAAACAAACTATATACTGTACTAGCTGACCCGCCAGACGTTGTTCTGCCTAAATTTATGCCTATAAAACCTAAAGAAAAAGTCCTTGATTAGCATGTTTCTCAACATTATCTTAGAATCCATCGCAATGTCTGCGAATACCAAAAATTTGTGTCCCAATTCCTATCGCTATCCTTTCCAGTAACACGAATTTTTTTTCGTAAGTATGGTATTGTATTGCTTATCTCCGTACCAATTTCCAGGGTCGTACCATGTACACTTGTAGAGATATTCAGCATGACAGATTATGCTTGTATAGGAGATGCCTCGCCCCCTTAATATTTTCAACTTTATTTTCCTAATACAATGTCTCCACATAACGTGTTTCGCTCTGTTTTTCTCCATTTTCTCTCTCAATCTTGTTTCGACATGCAAACCAGTGCCGAAACTCGCCAATTTCAATACAAAATTTCTGAGAGCGAGTGAAGATTGAAACACTGTTTCATTCTGAATCATCTTGCCAACCTCGATGATATCGATGTCTTCTCTAATTTTGTATCGAAAATCTATCGAAATCTCACACAGACCAAAACAAAAACGCAAAAATAAGCAAACATACAAACATTTAAGAAGAGCAAGAAAGAGAAATGTTAAACTGAATCACGATCAGCCACGTGGAGACGGGTTATTTAGCGAGATGTTTTGCTACATGTTTCTTTGGTGAAACAAGTTATTCATTTCTAGCATTAATATATTGATAATTTCCCTACAAACTTAGGTGCTGAAAGTCCTGAACAGGGTGAGAGATTTCATCAGGACTTAATAGTTTTTGAATGGCGATATCAAAGGTCTTGGTACGAGGATATGATGGGAGACTATTTTTTGGACAATCATACGTGTAAAAAAAATGCAGAAAATCACAAAAGAGTAGTCAAATGTACTTACTCACATCGCTCATTATTTATCCTCTCCTTAAAACCGCGAAAAACAGATTAATTAATTTTTTTTCCTATTAATCGCTGTTCTAAGAGACATTGTGCACTTCAAAACACATAATGAAGTTTTATGAATAAACCCAATTTTTGTTTTTGAAATTTTACTCTTCTGGAAAATTTTTTAATGAAGTTTTATGAATAAACCCAATTTTTGTTTTTGAAATCTTACTCTTCTGGAAAATTTTTTGTTAAGGACTTTCAATAAAAATAGATAAATATAAACAACGGTACATCCGCTTATTGCAATATTAGTCTTAAAATTTTCACAATTAAATTCTCTATAGGATAGAGGGGCTAACTTTTTGTCTCCCATATCATTTTTCTGGTTTTAGAACAGTCGAATCTGAAATTTCTTTAAAAAAATTCAATTTTTTTCCAATTTTTTTCATTCTTTTTCCCATTGTAACCAAACTACTTGACCAATTTTTGAGCGTGATGGCAAAAAATGTTTGTTGGTGTACCGTCGTATATACAAAGTGCCAAAATGTGCATACCCCTAACCCACTCAACTTTAATCGAACACTAATAGTGCCATCTAGTTGGGAAACCCGAAAAATCTGTGATGTTTCGGTTGCTTAGAATAGTATGAGGGTTGTCGTGCAAAACGTCACCTTGACACTTGAGAAAAGATAGTCGAAAATGGAATCGAGAAGAAGCGTGCTAGATTCGATCTTCCGGTGAAGATTCGGTCTCTTTCGTTTCCTGGATGTAGCAGAGGAAAGTTGGATCTTTTAGATTCCAGCCAACATACAAACAACAAAAAAAAAGTTTAACATTTGTTCAATCGGTTGCTATAATTTAAATCGTTCATGCAATATTAGCCAATAATAAGTTAATGTATTGGCTCGGCAATTCCCAATGGTCAATAATTAAACATTTTTTCATGTGACATCAATTGGAGGGGTAAGACACCAGCAAATCTCTTGGCGAACGATGGCGATACCACTCGATTGGATTGAGACAACTCCACACCTGAAAATTTGCACCAAAGTGATCGTGCCAGGTTATGTTATTAAGAAAATATTCGCCTAAGTATAGGGAAAAGTACTACTTTTATCAAAAAAAAAAAAAGGTTAAAAAAAATTCCGCCGATTTCTCCTTGAGATTTTATGTTAACCAATAACTCATGGAGTGCGTTATTTAAGCTCAAAGTAAGACACCGGTCATACGCCTTCAATTGCATCCACTTGGCATGCCGATAAGATTTCTCAAAAAAAAAAAAAAAAAAAAAAAGAGGTAATACCGAAAGAGACTAGGGATGATTTAGTAGAAAATAGAGAAAACTAAAAGCAGTATAATAAGCCACGCGGTCTGGTTCACGAGCCATTTGCATATCGCGTAAAGAAAATTAGAGAAAAAAATTAATTTAATGTATTTGAAAAAAAATAAAATAAAATAATAATAATAAATTTATTTAGTTTGCCGAAATTAAGAACTATACGTAGTAGTGAATATTATGTACTTGTGAAAAAAAATAAGTGTCTGTATTATATACACATAAGTATATAGAGATAGGCATAGAAAAATGTAAAGGCGCCTACACATATATATATGTACATATAGGTATGCATATATGTATATATGTATGTACATGAAATACATATTTACATATGTGTATATATATATGCGTATTTGTTGAGAAGAAAAGTATATCCCATAATCCTTGAATTTAATAAGCCTGTGAATTTTGCACATAATGAAAAAAAATTTAGTAAATTGAAAGGAATAATTGCCTTTGTTTTTTTTTTGCGAAATATAAACATATAAATTTTTGTAAATATCTGTACCGAGATACAATAGTGAAACCAAAATAAGCTTGAGAGAACAAAGCGGGGAAAATAAGCCGGTCTCACGAAGCCGACTGTGTATTTGCGTGATATATAGAGCAGGTAAATTTTTTTTATTTGCGTTCAAAAAAAAAAAAAAAAACCACTAAACAAGTCAAAAAACAAAAAAAAAAAAAAAAAAAAAAAAAAAAGGGGAAGACCATTTTTTTGGTTTACATAATAGAACCAGATTTAACAAATTATGTCAATTATGTACATGAACCACGCAGCAGCATTCAGCGAAGGCCTTCGGAGCAGTGCAGCAGTATGCAAGTAGGTGTACCTTTTTCTTTAAAACTACATAAATTCATAGTAGCAAAGTTTTTGTATATTCTCAATTTTTTTTTTTGAGTGAGTAAATTTATTTGTTTTGATTTTTCCTTTCCGGCCATTCTCTCAATTTTGTTTTGAGTGACTATAGTTGTTAAAGCACTCAATGTTGCTAGGATTTCTAAGTATGTTTATAATCATTTGTTAATAAAGCAATACCTATAATGAATTGTTGATAAATTTAAATATGGTCTGAAACTTATTGGGAGTTAGTTGGTCGGATTTATGGGGGTTCAACAACACCGAATCCATGGAAGGGAGGGCAAGGAGCAGCATAAATCATCCGAGCTGCTGAATTTATAATCATCTTGTTGTGAAGGGGATAACGTAGGTTGGGCAGACGTGTCGGTTCGTCGTCTTCGATTGGTTTTATATTTCTTTTGTTACAGTGTGCAAAATATCTTTTTCTTGATATGTTCCCTTTGGTAGTAAACTCCTACCCACTCTATTTGCCGCCAATAACCGAACCCACGGGACTGAAGCAGCTGGTATTTCGAGTGCACACTAGGTGGTGAATAGTATGGTAAGTCGATGGAGTTAAGAAAACATCACCAAATACTAGCAAGGGCCATGGGGTACATAACATTGGGACTCCCTCTACGAGATCTTCCTAGATGTCAAATTACCACAATGTCTAATAAAACTTTTTGATGCACTTATATGATGCAATGTCTTGCAATATGGCTTTTTCTACATTTTTACCGATATCTCGAAAACTGGGTCTGCCACAAAAAATGGATGATCTTCGGAATCAGCGTAAAATTTCGCTTTAGAAAAGTATTATTTTATTCTTGATGATTTTTGGTGTCGAGTAGTGTAATATAATAAAGAAGTTCGTTTTCAGAAAGTGAAAAAGAATTATACTTCATAACCATACATACCTACATACATATAGCAACTCAAAATTCAAACATTTTCAGGAGAGACACCGATTGAAAAATTTTCTTGGCAGTCGCTGGAAATATGTTCTGTTTATGTTAAAAAATCGATTTGAAAAAAATTTTGAGTTGTGTCACTTTATTATTTAGGATGCGATATGTGCATACATTGTATTTCGTACATACAAATAATAGAAAACCCCAAACACGAATTGCAAATTTTCACAAAAGTATCTATTTTTTTATTTTATTTTATTATAATTGCAGCTACTCCATTTGGGATCAAAAAAGGATATGTGGATGGTACAATTAGTCTCTTTATAGGACGTGCTCAAGCAAAAGGAAACACTTCAACCCATATGAGGCGCTCAGTGCCAAAACGGCCTAACCCTCATTTCAAAAAAAATCAAACTGACTATGCTGATCTAACCGGAACCTTTTGAAATAAATACTAAAAAAACTTCCTATTGTATAGTATAACACTAAGTTATACTACCTGCTGAAAACTGTTTTTCGTCTATGCAAACTTCAAACAAATGTGGATGCCATAATGGCCTAAGCCGCTTAGGCCAAATCGAATCCTAGAAATAAAAAAGATGTGTTGGTTAGGCCAAAAACGAATGTTACGTTTTAATCAAGAGTATGTTCGAAAAATAAACCAAGTTAGCCATGTTGAACCATTTCACTAGGTAAAGATGACGGCAGATGCTCTTAAAAGCATATCCTTAATCGAGAAACTGTGACAAACATAAAAATCTCCCCAGACAAGACTTCAAAAGTTGAATGGCTTAAGATTCAGTGGCTTCGATTCCAAAATGTGAAGTCATTTATAATTCAATACAAATATTCAAATGACATAGATGTTTATTTCAAGAAGTTGGTATTTCAAAGAGGAACTCCTGCAAGTTCGTAGACTGGAATTGGAACCGCTTTATCCTGGAGGAAGATTCATTGAAGCTGCAAAGTTTAAGGATTTGCAGGAACTCAAAGAGTTCATACCTCCCATAAAGCATGATTTTTATAATAATTCAAAAAAAAAAATCGAGAGCTGAAGGCGAAGATATTCAGAAAAAACACGAATAACAATTATTATTAATTTTTATTATTTAAAACGCTAAAAATTATTTTTATTATTTATGTGAAGAAATTTTGTATGTTTTAATTAATGGAGCTAAAATGGCCTAACCCTCAGTTCCTATCAATATATTTTTTTTTATATGGATTCCAAAATGGCCTAACCCACTTTAATTATTGTATTAACCGTTTAAAATATTCTTTATGTAATTTAATTAACACCTAATGATTAACCTTAAACAAGTATTACAACTAATCTTTATTTACGATTAATAAAAAATCAGTAAAAATATTTTGAAAACGTATTTTCTTTTAACTTTTTTTTTCTCAGAACCTTTTTTTTGGGCTTAGGCCGTTTTGGCGCTGAGCGCCTCATATAAAGAGATACAAAAACGTAATAGTTGCATGCTCCTTTGCGAGTGATCCCGGATTGGGCGTCTTTTTTGCAGGGTAGCTATAAAAACGTACCAATATACATCTGTATGCATACATGTCCATGCAATGCAATGAATGAGATTTCATGAATTTTTCGCTCGTTAGTGCATTTTTTCATATTCGAAGAGAAAATGGATCCATTTTTGCTTGTTTGATTGGATGTGTGTATCATTGCATAGCGGCATTCGAACTGAATCATGCAACTAGTGTCACTTTCGATCTCTTTATGAAACAAATGGTAATTCACGGACGTTGAAGAGATGTACATATTTATGTACATATGTATGTATTATAAGCTTAAAAAATATTGTCTAAAATAAAATATTCATTAAACTAATGCAACGTGCATTTACGAGTATATTTGTTTTGTTTGTTGTGCGGTTTTAGCTGCCACTCATACCTGCACGGCGATATGCAAGCACAAAGTTAATTTAAAACGTCTTCCCAATAAATACGACCGATTATAGTAACGGCACTGTTTCGAAACTCGCACTGATTCTATCGAATTTTATGCAATTGGTATGAGTTCGGTCCCAATTAATCCATTTTTTTGTTGGGAATTGATTAGCACTCGTGTGTGTGTATGTATATACGTCTGTATATTTCTTCAAAAAACGTATACTTACATATGTTCTTGGGTGGTTGTGGTTATGCCATGCAGTGGCGTAGTAACGGGGGGGGGGGTTTGGGGACAAAAACCCCCCCGAAAGATTCGTTTTGACCATAAAACCATCTTTGACTTTATTAGCATACATTTCTTTTTCAGGAAAAAATCAATGAGAATAGTAATTTTTCGAAATTGGTAATTCGAAATTTAGCGCTTTTTCACGAAGTATTACTTATAATTCTAGCGTTTGTTGAGCCGTAGGAAAGTGCAAGGACCGCAGGAATTTTACCACAATTTACATTCTTTGTACTTATATTCGCTCTTTTGTGGTAAAATTCCTACGGTTCCTGCACTTCCCTACGGCTCAACAAACGCTACAATTATTATACGGTATTGCTGTTATTAACATGCTAATAACAGAAAAGTAACGCCAATTATTTAAATTTCAAGTTTTCTTACTTATCATCTTAATCAAATAATATTAGTATAAACTACAATGGGAATAAATATGCAATGTATAAGAGTATCTGAACTTGAGATTTTACTTAATGTCTGTCAAAATGGAATATTAAAAAACTAAATTATATAAGAAAATTATTATTTATAACCGTAGCACATAGGTAGAAATTTTTTATTGTGTACATCTATTCAAAATTGCTTGTTTAATGCAAAATTTTAATAATTTGTGTTAAAAGTAGAGCTCTCGATTTTTTTTGAACATTTTCGAGTAGCCCGAACAGTTGTTGTTCAAATGCTCGAAGAGTTGTTTGTTTGTTTATTACCCATATGTTTGTACGGGCATTTGAACAATTCGGGTATTTTGAAGTTTGTTTTTTTCTTTTGTTTATTATTTTTTTTTCTTTATATGTAGTTTTTTTTATTTTTGTTTTTCCGATACACATTTTTTTGTTTGTAAGCTCGAATGCTCGAATGTTTGTACGGGCATTTGAACAACAAACGGGCTTCAAACAAAAACGATCAGATCGAATTGCTCGATACCCGGGTATCTAGGGCTCTAGTTAAAAGTCGATTTTATTGAAAAATATATACAGTGACTCAAAAAAAAAAAATCATACGCCAGAGTTTTTAAATTTATTTCAAACAATTCTGTCGAAAATTTGACTCTCTTATTTTCGTTTAAAAATGTAAACAATTTTTCAATAAAAACAGGATTTCTAAGCTTATGGAAAAAATTCGAAAAATCGTAGAAATTTCTAAAAGTGGATTAAAAATTTCAAAGCGCGGCCAGAATTTATAGAAGATTTTGAGGAGATTTCTAAGTGTACTGTTATGTAGCCAACAAATTTTAGTGTAAAAAGTGCTATTCTCAATGCTGTAAAAATTTCCGTCGATTTTAGTAATTTTTTTCTGTAGGGTGTTTGCGTTATATGTACGTGAGACCGTTCCAATTAAAATTTCCGAAAAGCCAATGAAATTTTTCAAAAAGTTGAATGTTGCATTTTATTATATTACAATTGAATGAGCTGCAAAATTGCATACTCAAAAATCTTCTAAAAAATGTAGCTTTATAATTCTTAGCCCCTTAACTTTGAAAAATTGGAAATACTAAAAACACTGCCTAAAAAGTTAACAATAATCGCTGCTAAATATCTGGGTTACTTTCGAGCATCACCTACATTAACCAAGATATGCGTTAGAAATATAAACATTAAAATTAAATATAAAGCACAAAAAGAAAATTATTGTAGGTACATATGAAAAACCCTGTATCTAGTAGTGAAGTGCGGCTTTGTGCGACGTAATTTTTTGTCGGCTAACTACTAATTGTACTAGATATCATGTCCGAGGGTTAATTTGACTGAGTCTGACAGAGCAACATAACAAAACCAATTTTTAACATGAAAAAGAGTGATAATTTTTTTTTAAATATCCCAACTTCAAAAGCTTAAAACTATAAACTTAGAATTATTGGAAACCAAGGATATTATTGAAGAGTGTTAATAATTACTTGAACTTTTAGGATTCATCACGATTACTTAAATGAAATGCTTTAAATAATAAATATTCAAGTTGAAACTAGCACTTAAAAATATGTAAGAAAAAAACAAAAAAATTAACTTTAGATATGCTAAGTTACGACCATCTGGGGCAAGTGCAGAGTATGGGGTCGGGAAAAAAGCGATGAGTTATTGTTCCCCATTCTATTTCCAATATGTGGGTATGTTTTCTTTCTGTAATTGTAACAATTTTACAAAATTCAATTTTGGGAGCATAAAACTTGAAAATCTACCTATGCGCGTAGATTTCCAGAAGAGAATATGAGACTTACTTTTGAAGTATAGTTAAAGGCCCTTGGCAACTGACAATCTGGCATGTCAAGCAGTGTGTATGTGTGAGTTTTTTTTGTGTTAGTGCAATCGGCAGTCGTAGTGCTACACGTTCTTGTTCGGGCTCGCGTTGATGAGAATCAAATCTTTTAGATATTTGCGTAAATCACCCGACACTCACACATATGTATACACTGCTTAACATTCCAGATTTTAAGTGGCCAAGGGCCTTAAGAGTTTGATATATGTATTATAAGCGATATTTGTGTACTAAAATGTTAAATTATAGTCTGAAAAAATTACATTTCGCTAGCTTAGAGTGCAAACTGTGTAAGTCCACTTTTATGAAAAAGTGTATTTTTATGTAGAACGCTAGAAAAATCAAATACGCACCGCGCTAAACAAGTCTGAGATACTTGTCATATTTCTACTCGTTGTTATTCAGTGATACGCAAATTGTGTAAGTCCAAAAAGCGAAAAAATTGTGTAAGTCCAAAATATTTATATGAACACAAATTTTTTTTTATTTCGAATTTTTTTTCTGTTTTGTTTTTTGTGTCTCCTACAAAGTTTTAAAAAAGGACTTACACAATTTGCACTCTAAGCTAGCGATTTTTATCATTTGTAAAAAAAATTTTAGTTTTTTTTTGGTAATTTTAATTTTGGTAAATTTTTTACATTGGCTGTGACCCCCCCCCCCCCCCCCGAAAAATTCTCTAGCTACGCCACTGATGCCATGAAGGCTTTCCGCTTGCAACAAGTTGACGTGCAAAAGGAAAATATGAACAACTCATTTTTCTGCATGGCTGCATATTTAGGGTTTTCTCATCATCTGTACGAAGTGATGGACGTTGAGTATTTATCGAAGACATTTCACGTGCCTGATAGCGGAATAATTACACAAATTAGGAAAAATTACTTTAAGCATCCATAATTAACACGTAAGGAAAACAAGTAAGGAAGCATAGGTTCGAGTGGAATCGAACATTAGATACTCGACTGATTTCATTCTTTGTTTGCGTTTGATAGAAACATCCCACTAAGCGTATAAATATTATTGTTAGTGCAAATTTCCATCCCTTTATGACTTTTAGTTTCAATTATGTCCCGTTACATATTCCAAAACCGTGTCCCAGAAATATCTTTGTTAAAAGTGGGCGCGGTTATAAACCGATTTGGGTAAACTTTTGGACGCGTATTACAAAAGTGTGTACAGCAAGTTTCGTCATAATATCTCAATTATTTGTCGAGTTATGGGCTCTGCAATCTCGTATATTCCTTTTTCTAAAAGAAGGAGGTGCTACACCTATTTTCCAAAGTTTTTCTGTTTTTTTTGTTTGTTTCCTGTTTATCGTGGGACCCATGACACAAAATTTCAATGAATTATTTTTATATTTGACAAAGATACACCCAGAAAAAAAATCGTGTGAAATCAACCAAAAATCAACAAATTTTCTGGTTAATTTTTTCAACACGATTCTTAATGTATGCCATCCTGTAAACGTGTAAATTTAACACAACTTTCAAGTATTAGTTTAACAGGATGATAACTGTAGAATTAACACTAAAAATTATTGAGTTTTTCTCAGGGACTGTAACAGTTATGAGTTAATCCAAAAAATTGATTTTTAATCATTATTTGCTGAGTTTTATTTTCTGCTCACAAAATAAAAGTTGCTTTTTGAGTTTCATTTTTCCCTCAGAAAATAAAAGTTATTTTTTTAGTTTTATTTTTCGATCAGAAACGATAACGATTATTTGCAATCCCTGGTTTTTCTGTAGATTTTACAATTTTAACTAGTTAATGTTACAATTTAAGCTAGTTAAATTAAGACGAAATTGGCCCTGTCAATTAACATTATTTCTAATTGTTGGGGGTAAGTGGACCGTTGACCTTGTTACCTGTCACCTGGCGAAACTACGTTATTTATGGGTAATTAACGCCAAAGCAACAATTTTTGCCTAAATAACCCTTAAATTACGCCAATCTGAAAATGGTTTTGAACACATGAAGTCCTCTCTTCCAAGCTAAAAGCCCGTCTCCACATAACTTAATTCGCCAACGAATAATGAAGCGAAACATCTCGCGGAAATAACCCGTCTCCACCTAGCTGATCGTCGTTCACTTTGATGTTTCTCATTCTTGTTCTTCTTAAATGTTTGTATGTTTGCTTATTTTTGCGTTTTTGTTTTGGTCTGTGTGAGATTTCGATAGATTTGCGATAGAAGAGAAGGCACCGATATCATCGGGTTTGGCAAGTGTGTTGAGAACGAATGACGTGTTTCATTCGTTATTCGATCTCAGAATTGTATGGAAATTAGCGGGTTTCGGTACTGGATTCCAGGCCGAACGACGATTGAGAGAGCGAATGCAGATAAAAAGAGCGAAACACGTTTTTTCTTCCAATAGTATCCTATGGCGCCATGGCGTATGAGTAACCTCGAGTTCACTTAGAGTTGAATAAAGTAAAAAAACGAATCCCAAACAGCATATGTCTACGGTTTAAAGCCCGTCTCCACATAACTTGTTTCACCAACAAAACATCTAGCAAAACATCTCGCTAAATAACCCGTCTCCACGACGAAGACATCGATATCATCGAGGTTGGCAAGATGATTCAGAATGGAAGAGTGTTTCAATCATCACCCGCTCTCAGAAATTTGTATGGAAATTGGCGAGTTTCGGCACTGGATTCCGTGTCGAAACAAGATTGAGAGAGAAAATGCAGAAAAAAAGAGCGAAACACGTTATGTGGAGACATGGTATTAGGGTAAAACTCTTCAATTTTTGCAGCTAAAATTCTGAAATTTTGGATTTAGAGCATTTATTGCATACAAAGCGCTGTAAGTGAAAATTATCGATATCGGATGACTATAACATAGAGATCCCATACCGCGATTTTGGGATAAGGAAAAGAGTGCACTTAGTTCTCCTATACCGGAAGAAAAATTAATATTTAAAAATATTGTTCCTATATTGTATTGGCTTATCTTTAAGAAATTTGCAACAAATTTAAGATATATTGTACACAGCAAGAGATAATGGCGAAAATATGCGATTTTGGGCATGCAGCCTCCATAACCAGAGGATCATCCGATTTTAATTCTGATTTCATATCTGGATTCAGCATAAAATTCTGCTTCAATTCGATGTGCATACTGGCATCGTTATTTTATTGTCGATTTTTTTCCAATTTTTATTTTCAGAAATCCGTTTTGGTCCATGAAAACCAAATTCCGGAACCTCAAAATTAATTTTAGACAAATGTCGCGGAGGAGTTTTCTACTTAGAAAAATTAGAGGAATCCGAATTTCAATGGGGCGATATCGATTAATTTTCCTCCATTAAAATCGCCTCACCCTAATAGATATGTATGTACTATTTATGTATTTACATATATATCGTCGGCCTCCTGCCAGAAACACGAATGTGAAAATTTTTTTAAGTGCGATGTCTGCTGTTTATCGGGTTTATATTGATATAATAACAATTAATAATTGTATATATACTTATGTACATACACGTACATATCTACACAAGCATTTATACAACTATTAATTGTAATTACATAAATATATACCGATAAAGGGCAGACATCGCACTTAAAAAAATTTTCACATTCGTGTTTCTTGCAGGAGACCGACTATATGTATGTTTTAATATGTCAGTAAGTGCCTTGAACGAATAATCGCATGCAAGTGTTACATTTAAGTTGACGTGTAATCGCACTCGTCCCAAACCTTTTTTCTACTGCCAGGAACTGAACTAAGATGTGTGAGGAGGAATTTATTGCACGATACTGAACGCTGAATCTTTTGTACATACGTAAGAGTGTATGTAAATACATGTACCTACCCAGCAAAAAATCTACGCCTTATTTAAGAATTATTACCGAAGATTTAAAAGCCTTTGAAATAAGGCCTGTAAATTATTAGGGAAGCAAAGCTGTATGGGCTAAGGCTTAAAACAAGGCTGATTTTCCTATGTTGATGTCATCAGGCCATAAAGAACACACTCTCTCTCTATGAGAGCAGACATTTTTTAAGGCTTACCCGCCGGGCTTATTTAAGTCCTTATTATGGCCTGATATTCAGGCATAACGTAGTGTACGAATACCTTATAAATGTTTTAGGCGTTTAGGCGTTGTGACAATTTAATAACTAAAAATATATTCTGCTAGCGGTGAAACGTTATTACACTGCTCTGCACCCAAAAAATACTCTGAACGCCTTCTGTTTTTTTTTTATCCATAAAAATCCATAAAAATCGAAAGTAATAATTACAGCCTGAGTTTTATTTTTTCGATCGAAAGTAATTATTATTATGTAATTTTAATTTTTTTGATCGTTAATAAGTATTATTCTTGGATTTTAATTTTTTTACTCAAGAATAATTATTATTTCTTGATTTTTACTTTTTGCATCAAAAATAATAATTCTACTTGATTTCTATTTTTTCCCTTAAGGCATAATGATTATGTGTCATTTTTATTTTTTTTTTTATTCAAAAATAAAAATTATGGTCAGATTTTTATTTTATTATTCATAAAATAAAACTCAAAACGTCATACAGCCTGAACCATTAGGATTTTTGGCTTAAAATTTCGCATGCATACACCTTCTACTCTGCTCTAACTACTTCCGAAGATAAATCGTTGGAAATTTTGTTATAAATGGTGGAAAACAGGTGTTGAAGTATGCATGTAATTTGCTTTAAAATTCATGCAAAAATGTTACGTATACGCCACGGCAATATGCTCTATGTAAAACTAGCTTATATCCTTGTGTTTCACGCCTTGGGTAGATATCAATTTTTTTCTTGTGCAAAATCCTAACTTTTTCCATACATAAATCTAAACATACCTTGAAATTCCGGGAATTTTCGCGATTTTTGGTGTAGCTCCATCCAGTTTTTGGAAAAGTGAAATTTTTTTTCAGTTTACTTACTCTAATGTACATATGTCTGAAGATATGCATCAAGTTGCGTCCTAAACGGATTGGCCGATAAATAAATCTTACACACACATTGAAATACAATAGAATTTTCTGAAACACAGCTGGAAAGGCTGTATAAAAAATTTAAAGTTGTTCTTTTTAACACGCTTTTATTAGCTTCACCTGTATGTATGTATGTATGTATGTATGTATGTATGTATGTATGTATGTATGTATGTATGTATGCATGTATGTAACTTCATCCCATCCTAAAAGTTGCAACATTGAACAAAATTATTATATCTTTCAAACATTCACTTTTTTGTGTTCTCTCTATTATTTCTATTCTCCTCCGGATTCGAAACATGACATCAACAGCCCAACAGCATCATATAGTAGGACATTCAACATTATATTTTATGCTTCATTGCGGCTTTTATGTTACCGTTCTTCAAAATAGCCTCTATGAATTTCAATTCACTCCCGTATACAAGCCAATAAGTAACAAGCTTGCAGGGTACGGAAAAACTCACTCACGAACGCTCAAAAATACATTCTACTCAAATCACAAACAAATGTTCAAAGAAAAACGTATAACCACTCAAATAGCGAGCGAACTAACGCACAACAGCCAGCGATCGCTCATAGCGATGGCGATAAACTCAATGCGTAAATTCACTCAAAAATAAAGCTTGAAGCTTTCTGTTTTGGGTTTGTTGTATTTGCAATGAAATCAACGGCATGTACAATGTACATACATACGTATGCAGAGCAAGACCTGATTTTGTGTTTTTTGTAACAAGCTTTCTGTTTTGTCGTTGTTGTGTTTGCAATAAAAACAATCGCATGTACATACATATGTATGCAAAGCAAGAACTGGTTTTGTTTGTAATTCATTTAATAGTAAGTGCTGAATCAACGAAAAGGAAGCCTAATTACATTTTTATACAATGTTTTGTAAACGTGAGGTGAAAAAAATTTCTCTAAAAATAAAAAAATAAAAATAAAAATAAAAAAAAAATAAAAAAAAAAAAAAATGCGCCACTCGGGACTCGAACCTGATCACCTTGGTCCTTAGGCAGCATACCTCACCATTACGCTACAAACGTATTCGCAGCTTTATTGTCTAAATTCGAATTTATTCAATCAGGTTTCTTTCTTTTTTGTTCTTTTCAAATGCTTCACCTCAACTTCTCTTCACTTCCTGATTGTAAAATATAACAAAACGTTTGGGAAATTTTTTATTTCCAAACTAGTTTGGAAAACCTTGAATAAAAGGGTTTGGAAAATATTGCATAATAAGCTAGTTTACTTCACTGCATATTGGGATTTTTGGTAGGTTATAAATACATATGTATGTAGATCTATTTCGGAGAACACCACATCCCATCAGACTTCTTTTTACTTTTATTCTTGCGTCCGCATAAAACATCCTTTAATGAAAAATTTCACTAAAAAGTCAAAAATAATAGCTTAAAGAACTAAAAAACACGCTTTAATCTTAAAAATCGTACTAAAAATTGAGAAATAATTTAATTAGAAACAAAAGGATGAACGAAAATATAAGTATTTAAGGAAAAGCGTGGGGGTACTCAATAATATTTGAACATGAAAATATTCGATTCGTACAACTAGTACAAAAATATACCTAGTTGCGAAATTAAAGAGTACGATATATGAAATCTCAAAAAAGCCAAATAAAATTATTAGTAAAAAAACACCGATTTTAAATATTTTTTGACATACTGAGCACCCCACGCTTTTCCTTAAATACTTATATTTTCGTTCATCATTTTGTTTCTAATTAAATTATTTCTCAATTTTTAGTACGATTTTTAAGATTAAAGCGTGTTTTTTAGTTCTTTAAGCTATTATTTATTTCATTTGTTTTGCATATTTTACAGAAACGCGGCGTGAAACCCAAGGATATAAGCTAGTTTTACATATGAGCATATTGCCGTGGCGTATACGTAACATTTTTGTATGAATTTTAAAGCAAATTACATGCATACTTCAACACCTTTTTTCCACCATTTATAACAAAATTTCCAACGATTTATCTTCGGAAGTAGTTAGAGGAGACTAGAAGGTCTGTGCGTGCAAAATTTTAAGCCAAAAATCCTAATAGTTCAGGCTGTATGACGTTTTGAGTTTTATTTTGTGAATAATAAAATAAAAATCAGACCATAATTTTTATTCTTGAGTAAAAAAAATAAAAATTACGGTGCAGTGAAACAAAGCCCGTGGAATTAACGCCCACGGGCGTTATTTCCCAAAAAAAAAAAGGAAATAACACCCGCAGGCGTTTTTTCCTTTCTTGAAAAAGAAATAATTCCCGCGGGCGTTATTTCGTTTGATCCGCGGGCTTTATTTCTCTTTTTTTTTTAAATATGGTGTATTAGGGAAAAAAGCGCCGCAGGCGAAAATTGTAATTAAAAATCGAGCGATTTTTAATTCCAATTTTTCGATTCTTTCAATTTTTTATAAATCCCCTTCTAAATATTCAAATACACAATCAAAATAAACAAAGCTTCAGTAAATTTCTATAATCATTTATTAGTAACAATTTTCAAGGTCTCTAAGTAAGTAAATATTTAAATAAGCAATCAAAATAAACAAAACTTCATTTCGGGATTACTCATTTGATTCGCCTGCGGCGCTTTTTCCAATAATAATACAACATATTTAAAAAAAAACAAAAAATTGGAATTAAAAATCGCGCGATTTTTTATTCCAATTTTTCGCCTGTGGCGCTTTTCCCACTAATACACCATATTTAAAAAAACCCCGTCTGCGGGTTAATTGCACTTTCGAAAAAGAAATAAAGCCCACATCGCCAAATAGGGGGCGCGGGCGTTCTTTCCCTTTCTGAATGGAAATAAAACCCACGGGTTTAATTTCGTTTTATTCGCAGGCGGTATTTCTTTTTCAAGAAAGGAAAAAACGCCCGCGGGCGTTATTTCCTTTTTGGGAAATAACGTCCGCGGGCGTTAATTCCACGGGCGTTAATTCCACGGGCGTTATTTCACTGCACCAAAAATTACACATAATCATTATGCCTTAAGGGAAAAAATAAAAATCAAGCATAATTATTATTTTTGATGCAAAAAGTAAAAATCAAGAAATAATAATTATGCTTGAGTAAAAAAATTAAAATCCAAGAATAATACTTATTAGCGATAAAAAAAATTAAAATTACATAATAATAATTACTTTCGATCAAAAAAATAACACTTAGAAAATAATAATTATTTTTAATCAGAAAAATATACATCGAAGAATAATGATTATACGGTGATTTATATTATTTCGCTTATAATGATCACCGTCCCTGAAAAATAATCAAAAAAAATTCTGCTTTCTAAAGTGCTATTTAGAAGATACAAAACTTTTGATTTTCAAATTAGGTTTTTTTATAAGAAGTTGTAAAAATCAGGAAAGTTTAAAAATTAGCCTGTTCTGTTGCAAACACTTTAAGCGTAATATTAAAAAGATTCGATAAATACTTTATTTTCGGTGATTTTTTGCAAGTGAAACAAGTGATATTTTATGGAGGAAAAACTCATTTAGATGACCCAACCATGTGGAAACGAAAAAAGCTGTAAAAGTCCGCCCCAGGATTTTTAGCTCATATGAAACTCTCCACTTGAGAGGGTTTGGGGTATTTCTTTTTTTTATAACTTTGTTATTTGACATCCGATTTTAATCATTACTAGTATCGCCGGTGGTCGAAATTCGACCATGCAATTTATTTTTTCAACTTTGTATTGGTACAAAAATTATTCCTTTTCGCGGAGATAAGCAACACTTTCCAAATTCCAGTTGTACCGCAACACTGATTTGCCCTTTTGATCACGGTCCGACGCGAAATCATGGTCAAAATCAAGGCAGATCTAGGAAGGTAGGCCCGGTGGTGAGCGCTTTTAAATTAAAGCGACTCTTCAACTGTGTTTACGATATTTGTAAACACGTTTACGATATCCATTTATCTTAACTAAAAATTTTATTTATTAATTATAAAGAAATTAAATAATTTATAGAAAAAATTATATGCCTATGCACTGCTCCTGACTCATACGAACACATCCATATCAATTTTATGTGGATATGAGTATGTTAAATGTGCAAAACAGCCTGGCAATTGTTTGTATGGGAGAAATGTTAGCCTATTAATATATAGATAGTGGGCACATTTGCCAACGAAGCAAAAACGAAGTAAATCAAAAATGGTACAAAACTAAAAACTTTATTTATTAATTATAAAGAAATTAAATAATTTATAGAAAAAATTATATGCCTATGCACTGCTCCTGACCCATACGAACACATCCATATCAATTTTATGTGGATATGAGTATGTTAAATGTGCAAAACAGCCTGGCAATTGTTTGTATGGGAAAAATGTTAGCCTATTAATATATAGATAAGCGAAATAATTTACATCAACATGTAATCATTATTCTTCGATTTATATCTCTTCCATCAAAAATAATTATTATACTTGATTTTTACTTTTCTTGATGTTTACTTGTAAGCTAGTTTTACATATAGATGCGGTGGCGTATACGCAACATTTCTGTGAGAATTTTAAAGCAAATTACATGCATACTTTAACACCATTTTTCCACCATTTGTAATAAAATTTTCAACAATTTCTCTTCGGAAGTAGTTAGAGTAGACTAGAAGGTGTGCGCATGCAAAATTTCAAGCCAAAAATCCTAATGGCGCAGACTGTAAGAAAAATAAACATACGGACATACTAATTTTTTGAAAAATTTTTTAAGAATAATAATTATTTTCCATCATTGATCATTATTTTAGTCTTGGGAACAGGGTTTGAAATTACTTTCAACTTTTTTTTAATTTCCTTTGAATTTCATTTTCATTTGAAAATTAACAAATCAACAGCGCAACAGCGTATTAAAAATAGAAGCAACTGCGCAGCCTTCAGTTTCAAAAAATTACTGTCGACTGTTGCTGTATTGTGGAAATTTTTACAGCACAACAAAAGGCAAATAGAACTCCGAGTGTTTACAATACTGCTGTTGTTGTTTTTTTTTTTTTTCAATTTATGGGAACACAATCGAAATTGTAATGTACAAAAAAAAAAAAAACAAATTTCAAAAAGCCGCACTGAAAACTGAAACTCCGTTTATCTGTGCTTTGCTGTCGACTGTTCTGTTTGAAATTATACAGTAAAGCAACAGGACAAACAAAAAAAAAATATATGTTCGACTGTTCTGTGTTTCGACTTCGAAATTTAAAAGTTTTCAAAAGATAATTATAACTTTCGTAGAATAGCAACAGCTTATTTTTTGAGATAGTTGCTGTTATGCTGGCAAACACTGCTTGGGAAGCTATGTATATATTTCGCTCTAATGTCCTTTGATCTGTGAAGTCGTTTTCATATAGTTGGGTCACTTAAACGAGTTTTTCGACCATAAAATATCATTTTTGTTTCACCTGAAAAAAATCGCCAAAAATAAAATATACATTGAATCTCTTTAATATTACGCTTACAATGTTTGCAATAGAATAGAATAATTTTTAAAAGAATAAAACTCTCGAGTTTTACAACTTCTTATAAAAACTTATGTAATAAAAATCATGTTTTTTTTTCAAAAACGCAAAAAATTAATAAAATTTTGATCTTGAAAAGTTAGTATTGGAAATAGGTGAAATAGGACTATAACAACTCACACATCCCATATATGGGATCTTTCGAAAAACACACAAAATATTATAATTCGGACACTAATATAACCCGAGTAATGAATTTTCAGTCATGCAATGACCTTATGCCGTTATAAAGAAATATGCTCAAATTTTAGAAAATGTCCGATGATTAACTGCTTTATTCCGGAGTGGTAACATAATTAAATTGATAAGTGGTATGTCGTTAGAAGCGTTTTACAATTATTTTTCAAACGAAGTAGATACGGCTTGCGGTTATCGCATTTGTAACTTCAGCGAAAATAATTTTTGATGGAAGTTGTAACAAAAAAAAAACCCAAAATTACAGTTATCTCAAAAGCCTAACCATAAAAAAATGGTTTCGACCTCAGCATGTTCATGCCAACCCTCCCCCATACCTGAAATTCTTAGAATTTTCTCAAATTAATTATTTGTAAACTGGTGTTTTCAACCTATGGCTTTGAATATGATAGAAGTAAAATTTAGCTATCAGAATTTCGATGGGGGTTCAAACACCCACACCCCTTCCCCCCTAAATACGGCTTTGGTATGTAAAATCGGTCGCTGATTCCGAAGATCGGGTTAATTTTTAATTCTATGGGAAGGTTTTTGAGACATCGGAAATTTACCGTTATTTGGCCATTGACTCCACTTAATTCATTGAGCTATCTACGTTGGAGTAACACCGAAATTAAATTTCCTATATATGGCTCCTATAACATTTTTCTCTAGGTCCTATAGTTTCTGAAATATAGTTGAGTCAATTTGAAAATTTTAAATTTAAAAAAAAACGTTTTTACCTTTAGTTTTACTCCTTTACTTGAAGACCCATTCTATTGGCAAAAAAATAATCTATAAACGAAGAAAATCCATGGTAAACATGGAAAAGTTATAGGCGATCATGTAAATACAGCCAAGTCGCGCAATGCTACTGCACGGGTACATTATATTCATGTTCTACCCGTAAATGGGCTTGTATCTACTGCGCTGCCAATGCACTGCTATTAGAGATGTGTAGGTATTGGTAAAATATGCATAGAATGTACCAATATGTATTTATCGGAATGAGATAAGCACGCGCACTTAACCACTTAACACTTCATTGCATGTCAGTTGAAAATTAACTGAGGCGACAATATGCAATTTTACGCTCGCGACATATTGAACTTTGCTCATAAAAACTCAATTCCCTTTCTCTCTCTTTGGGATGTGTTAAGCTGAAATATTAAAACATTTGGAGCAGAGGGAATGGGTGCAGCAAGCAGCGCTGCCAGCGTATTCCAGTTTAACAACTTAGCTTCAGCTTAGGCTTACGAGTCTGTTTGCTGACTACATATGCATTTGTGAGCTCGGCTGCTGGCAATGAGTTGTGTCAGTTGGCTCGCAGACCATTCAGGGCACAGGCGCCTATTTATGTATGTATGTATGTTTGTACAAATGGCTGTGTAGCTACTGAAGGACACTTCACATTCATTCAGTGCCTCACATTTCAAGCTACTCTTTTCAAAAGAAATAATATATGTACATACATATGAAATGTTATAATTTGATGCACATAAATGCTACATGTGAGTGCCTGCATTTTCACATGCCTGCACGCAAATTTTTATCTTTTATGTTTCCGTTTAGTCACAAACGTCAAATTAACGCATTTAATTCGGGCGAAGAAAGATTATTTAAAATTGTATGTCGATAGATAACCGTAAAATGAACAAGAAATAATGAAAATAAATAGGATAATGCCGATATACAAATTTACGCATAATCAGGCTACATAAGCCTATTAAAGGCATAATAATTCCAAATTTAAATTAAATTACCACGATAAACTAGCGTGTGGTACCTACCTATCCCTTTAAAAGTTTTTGGCACCAAAAACCACTATTTTTTATGCTCAGCTCTACAAAGAATACTGTAGTTTTAATTACATGATGGTAGTACTTAACACCATGAAATAATGGCGATACATACATAGATATGGACTTATAAATAAATGATCAGCATGACAAAAGAAATCGCTTGAACCGTGTCCGTACGTCTGTTTGTCTGTCTGTGATAAACTAGATAGAATACGGATGATCCTAAAAGCGCCAGCTAATAAAACCGCAAGCCGCCAATTAACACACGCACGCAAATCTTTCATATGCGTTGAACCGAAATTGACTTGCGTGCGTGTACAGATAAAGAAATTAAAGTTATAGAAAATCCGAGAAAATCTTGTTATTTTGTGGAATATGTACCTAACATATGTACATATGTACATGATATCGTAAGCAAGTATACATTTTTTTGTAAACAATTACTCACAATGCTCTGATTCTACTGGGAGTCGAGCTTGCTTCACACCAAGGCTTATCCAAATAGAGGTTATATTACTTCCGTTTTTATGTGTGTGTTTTCTTAAAAAATGTCAATGTGAAAGAGAAGAGAAATGAATTTCAAGGCAAAATTTTTGCCAATTCGTTTTGTCTGACATTCGCAATTTTTAGTATACATACACAATTTCAATCAGCTTATCTACTGCCATATCCTTTTTTGGATAATTCTTGCTTCACACGCACGCCGTTCAATTTCGGTTACTCTCACACAAATTGTATGGGCATGAGAAATTTTTGACAGTAAATTGACGGCGTGTGTCGATATTAGGTAGCGTAGTAATCCAATCCACAGAGGTCGCCTCAAAATTACAAAAAGTAAATATCAACATTTAAAAAACTTTAAACGACTGATGCCGTACGATTGTCATAGCTTTTATAACAATTTACCACATTTACCTTAAGACTTCTTGTCCTATGTGTAAACAAACTTACGTTTTCTTAATTAAAAATTTGAATTTTAGCTTAAAATGATAATTAAAAATGAGTCGTCGTTTGCTCGGTGTCTTAAAACTTGAAAACCACTGTACTGAACTGAATACTTCCTTCTGAATGTTTGTTCGTAATTACCTCGAATCGGGGTTGAAGTTGAAAGTATTGAGGGGGCGTGGTACCACCATACAAACTTAATCTTTCATGCTGAATATCTCTAGAAATGTTTATGATAGGACCCTGGAAATTCGTACGGAGTTAAATAATAACTGTACCATACTTATGAGAAAAAATGGAAGCTTTTGTAAAAGGGGCATGGCACCTCCCATACAAATTTAATCTTTCCTGCTGAATATCTCTGGCAGTCTTTATGGTACACTCATAGAAAAACAGCATTTTAAAATCAAAAATAAAATTTTTATTTTCATAATGCTCGTTTTAAAGCAAATTATTTTTATTTTAACAATGAAAATTTTTAAATTAAAAGTGACATTTTTGAATTAAGAATGAAATTTTTGAAGTAAAAATGCATTTTCGATTTAAAAAGAAACATACTTAAATTAAAAATGAAAATGAATGTTGATACAAAAACTCGCTCACTTTTAAACATTTTTTGGTGAGAAAATATTTTGTTGGGGATAAGTGGGGGTTTGTGAAAAATCCAACAAAAACAATAATGAGAATAATTTTTTTTTTTAATTTTGTTTTTAAATGATTCATATAATTCATGGATTCCTTTTTAGGAAAAGGGAAGTATAAATAGGTTACTACAATTCAATATAATGTTTAATGTTCCACTACAATGTGATGGCGTTGGATTGAATTTCAGGTTAATGTCATGGTTCGAATCCGGAGGAGAATATAAAATAAAGAACAAAAGGAGAATAAAGAGAATAAGAAATAAAGACAAACAGATAAGGCGAAGAAGAAAAGAAGAGGAGAACAGGGACTCGTATTAAGAGAAGATGATGCTGGGTATTCCCGTATGCATTTTGTAACTGCATACATATGTACATATGTATGTAGATTAGGCCGTCTCGCTTTATATGGACCGAGAAAGAAACCCACCGTTCGTCCTCCTTGCAGTTTGGACATTTAGTTCACGGCGAGTATGTGTGTATGTATCTTGAGCCGACCTGTTAAATGGGCCTTCATTAGCGTCATTGATGTGTCAAGTAAATTAAATATGTCTGAAAACCAAAGGGTTATTTTGATTCCGTTTTTATAAAATTAGGGAAAATGGTATTTTTTAGGTCGCTATAGGGTTAAAATGTAAAAAATTATTCGCCATAAAATTTCACTAGGGATCTCCTCAGAAAAAATCTTTGTAAAATAATCCTAAAATAACACAGCAAGCGGAAAACACATATTCCTCGGAATGTTTAATGTGTTTTATTTCGGGTTCTGCTGAAGCCATCGGAATATTTTTTTACAAAATATTAATGATTTTTGAAGACGTTTAACATGTAGGCAATAAAAGGTACATTAAGGTGGAATAATTAATTACTGGGTGGTAGAGATTCCAAGAGGCTTACATAGGGTTGATACGATTACATAGTAAGAAACGATTGGACTATAAATACCCATGATATGAAAAAATTTATTTTAGCGACATTTAGCAGCGTCCAAAAAACATTAATAAAATTTCTGGAAATGTTTTCCAAAAAGACATCATATCTGGGGGCGGTAGGCGAACTTCTTTTTTTGCGATACCGTCTAATGCACGTAAATGTTTGAATATACATACATAAGTACATATATCCGTAGGGTCTTCGAGGATAGAAATGGAGAGGAATTAACACGTACCAGCAGTTTTCTGCTCTCAACGTTTATCGCATGCAACAGCAGCAAAATCAATTTCAAGTCATTAAATGAAATGAACCTTTATTGGGCAGCAACTGAAGCAAAACCAACATAAATTGAACACACAAAAATAATATAATCCAAAGGAAAACTAATAACGAACAAGTAAGGAAGCCTAAGTTCGAATGGAATCGAACATTAGATACTTCATTGTTTGTTTGCATCTGATAGAATCACGGTGTATTTTATATAAAGCGAGTCTGCATAAACTGGGCGTAGCCGCGCCCATTTTCAACATTTTTATCAGTCATCCAACTAAGCATATGAATATATTCTTTGTGCAATATTTCATTCCTTTATGAATTCTAGTTACAAAGATGTCACGTTACAAGGGTGTTCCAGAAATAACTTTGTTAAAAAGTAGGCGTGATCATAAACCGATTTGAAAAAATTTTTGGTTTCGTCATAATATCTCAATTATTTGTCGAGTTATGGGCTCAGAAATTTCGTATATTCCTGCTTCTAAAAAGAGGCTGTACCACGCCCATTTTCCAAAATTTTTATGTTTTTACTTTTATGCCCGCAGTTGGACTCATGCGACAAAATTTCAGTGATATATCTTTATATTTGACAGAGATATCGCTTAAAATGTTTTTATTAGGTCACTTTATAATATACATATATAAAAGTGGGCGTGGCCGTCAACCGATTCTAACTATTTTCCGTTCAAATGTTTGCCTAAGTAATTAAATCACGCATACCAAATTTCATCGATATATCTTCAATGCTTTCTGAGTTATGACATATAAAACTTTCAATGTTTGACTCTTAATAAGAGGGCGTGGCATCGCCCATTTTCCAAAATTTCATCAAATTTCTTCATAGGGTCTGAGCTGAACACGTGGGTAAAATTTCATCGCTCCAGCTATATTAGTGACTGAGATACCAAATTTTCCGATTTTTTCTATATAGGAAAAGTGGGCGTGGTCATGGTCCGATTTCGCCCATTTTCAATACCAACCGTCCCAGTCTCGATACGAACTTGCGTTTCAAATTTCATCAAAATATCTCAATTTTTGCGCGAGTTAGAGTGTTTACAGACGGACGGACAGACGGACGGACGGAAATGGCTCAATCGATTTCTCTTTTCACCCTGATCATTTTGATATATATAAGTCTATATCTATCTCGATTATTTCATTCTGTTACAATCCACCGTTATGTGATTAAAACTATAATACTCTGTGTACTAGTACAGCTGAGTATAAAAATAGCAGCAAATTGGTAAAGCAAAACAGAATAACAAGAAAAATTGATGTGAAGAGGCACCAGCAATAATAGCATAGTCGAATTAGAGGGCTGTGTGCGAATAGTATCCGAAAAGGAAATGAAAAGTAAAAAAAAATAAATAAAAATATAGTATTTTAATGGCTGGCAATAACGAACTAAGGAAAGGGCTAGTTTTGATATGCGGGTAGTTACACCGAAGAACAAATTGGTACAAAGAAGTAATTGAAGGTGAGTTTTAAAACATTTTCTTAATAATACACTGGCGCTATTAGTTATAACTCTGACGAGTTTAATGGCCGAGCTTCTCTCCGAATTCGAGGTGTGCTCCTCAACTTTTGTTTTTCCTACCCATTGGGTGGACCTACAGTTTTAAGCCGGTTCCGAACGGCGAATGCATTTTTTGTGAGAAGCTTTTTCATCGCAGAAATACACCCGGAGGGTATGCCGCCCACTACCGAGAGGTGGCCGCTATTTCTAAAAACCCAACTATTGGGATTTAATTAATTGAAACAATTTTTTTGATGTTTGTCCGGACTGGGGTTTGAACCCGAAACCTCTGGAATAGCAGGCGAGCACTCTACCCACTGCACCACAGCGGCAACATTTATTTAGCACTAGCAAATACCCGTCCCGCTTGGCAGCGACGAAAAATTTTTTAATGTTATAATGAGGGTTTCCCCCTACATTTCCCTTTCTCTTTCCTTTTCTTACCTTTACCTTTACCTTTACCTTTACCTTTACCTTTACCTTTACCTTTACCTTTACCTTTACCTTTACCTTTACCTTTACCTTTACCTTTACCTTTACCTTTACCTTTACCTTTACCTTTACCTTTACCTTTACCTTTACCTTTACCTTTACCTTTACCTTTACCTTTACCTTTACCTTTACCTTTACCTTTACCTTTACCTTTACCTTTACCTTTACCTTTACCTTTACCTTTACCTTTACCTTTACCTTTACCTTTACCTTTACCTTTACCTTTACCTTTACCTTTACCTTTACCTTTACCTTTACCTTTACCTTTACCTTTACCTTTACCTTTACCTTTACCTTTACCTTTACCTTTACCTTTACCTTTACCTTTACCTTTACCTTTACCTTTACCTTTACCTTTACCTTTACCTTTACCTTTACCTTTACCTTTACCTTTACCTTTACCTTTACCTTTACCTTTACCTTTACCTTTACCTTTACCTTTACCTTTACCTTTACCTTTACCTTTACCTTTACCTTTACCTTTACCTTTACCTTTACCTTTACCTTTACCTTTACCTTTACCTTTACCTTTACCTTTCCTTTACTTTTACTTTTACCTTTACCTTTACCTTTACCTTTACCTTTACCTTTACCTTTACCTTTACCTTTACCTTTACCTTTACCTTTACCTTTACCTTTACCTTTACCTTTACCTTTACCTTTACCTTTACCTTTACCTTTACCTTTACCTTTACCTTTACCTTTACCTTTACCTTTACCTTTACTTTTACCTTTACCTTTACCTTTACCTTTACCTTTACCTTTACCTTTACCTTTACCTTTACCTTTACCTTTACCTTTACCTTTACCTTTACCTTTACCTTTACCTTTACCTTTACCTTTACCTTTACCTTTACTTTTACCTTTACCTTTACCTTTACCTTTACCTTTACCTTTACCTTTACCTTTACCTTTACCTTTACCTTTACCTTTACCTTTACCTTTACCTTTACCTTTACCTTTACCTTTACCTTTACCTTTACCTTTACCTTTACCTTTACCTTTACCTTTACCTTTACCTTTAGCTTTACCTTTACCTTTTTCTATACCTTTACCTTTACCTTTACCTTTACCTTTACCTTTACCTTTACCTTTACCTTTACCTTTACCTTTACCTTTACCTTTACCTTTACCTTTACCTTTACCTTTACCTTTACCTTTACCTTTACCTTTACCTTTACCTTTACCTTTACCTTTACCTTTACCTTTACCTTTACCTTTACCTTTACCTTTACCTTTACCATTACCTTCACCTTTACCTTTACCTTTACCTTTACCTTTACCTTTACCTTTACCTTTACCTTTACCTTTACCTTTACCTTTACCTTTACCTTTACCTTTACCTTTACCTTTACCTTTACCTTTACCTTTACCTTTACCTTTACCTTTACCTTTACCTTTACCTTTACCTTTACCTTTACCTTTACCTTTACCTTTACCTTTACCTTTACCTTTACCTTTACCTTTACCTTTACCTTTACCTTTACCTTTACCTTTACCTTTACCTTTACCTTTACCTTTACCTTTACCTTTACCTTTACCTTTACCTTTACCTTTACCTTTACCTTTACCTTTACCTTTACCTTTACCTTTACCTTTACCTTTACCATTACCTTTACCTTTACCTTTACCTTTACCTTTACCTTTACCTTTACCTTTACCTTTACCTTTACCTTTACCTTTACCTTTACCTTTACCTTTACCTTTACCTTTACCTTTACCTTTACCTTTACCTTTACCTTTACCTTTACTTTTACCTTTACCTTTACCTTTAACTTTACCTTTACCTTTACCTTTACCTTTACCTTTACCTTTACCTTTACCTTTACATTTACCTTTACCTTTACCTTTACCTCTACCTTTACCTTCACCTTTACCTTTACCTTTACCTTTACCTTTAATAATAATAATAATATAATACAATGGCGCTATTATAACTCTGACGAGTTTTATGGCCTAGCGTCTCTCCCAATTCGAGGTGTGCTCCTTTTTGTTTTATCTTTACCTTTACCTTTACCTTTACCTTTACCTTTACCTTTACCTTTACCTTTACCTTTACCTTTACCTTTACCTTTACCTTTACCTTTACCTTTACCTTTACCTTTACCTTTACCTTTACCTTTACCTTTACCTTTAATTTTACCTTTACCTTTACCTTTACCTTTACCTTTACCTTTACCTTTACCTTTACCTTTACCTTTACCTTTACCTTTACCTTTACCTTTACCTTTACCTTTACCTTTACCTTTACCTTTACCTTTACCTTTACCTTTACCTTTACCTTTACCTTTACCTTTACCTTTACCTTTACCTTTACCTTTAATAATAATAATAATAATATAATACAATGGCGCTATTATAACTCTGACGAGTTTTATGGCCTAGCGTCTCTCCCAATTCGAGGTGTGCTCCTTTTTGTTTTGTCTTTACCTTTACCTTTACCTTTACCTTTACCTTTACCTTTACCTTTACCTTTACCTTTACCTTTACCTTTACCTTTACCTTTACCTTTACCTTTACCTTTACCTTTACCTTTACCTTTACCTTTACCTTTACCTTTACCTTTACCTTTACCTTTAGCTTTACCTTTACCTTTACCTTTACCTTTACCTTTACCTTTACCTTTACCTTTACCTTTACCTTTACCTTTACCTTTACCTTTACCTTTACCTTTAATAATAATAATAATATAATACAATGGCGCTATTATAACTCTGACCAGTTTTATGGCCTAGCGTCTCTCCCAATTCGAGGTGTGCTCCTTTTTGTTTTATCTTTACCTTTACCTTTACCTTTACCTTTACCTTTACCTTTACCTTTACCTTTACCTTTACCTTTACCTTTACCTTTACCTTTACCTTTACCTTTACCTTTACCTTTACCTTTCTTTACCTTTACCTTTACCTTTACCTTTACCTTTACCTTTACCTTTACCTTTACCTTTACCTTTACCTTTACCTTTACCTTTACCTTTACCTTTACCTTTACCTTTACCTTTACCTTTACCTTTACATTTATCTTTACCTTTACCTTTACCTCTACCTTTACCTTTACCTTTACCTTTACCTTTACCTTTACCTTTACCTTTACCTTTACCTTTACCTTTACCTTTACCTTTACCTTTACCTTTACCTTTACCTTTACCTTTACCTTTACCTTTACCTTTACCTTTACCTTTACCTTTACCTTTACCTTTACCTTTACCTTTACCTTTACCTTTACCTTTACCTTTACCTTTACCTTTACCTTTACCTTTACCTTTACCTTTACCTTTAATAATAATAATAATATAATACAATGGCGCTATTATATCTCTGACGAGTTTTATGGCCTAGCGTCTCTCCCAATTCGAGGTGTGCTCCTTTTTGTTTTATCTTTACCTTTACCTTTACATCTATGGTGTAACATGGACTGTCAGTTTGCTGATTTGACAGCTAATTTTTCATTTCAACGAAAAATTCACAGTGGCAACATCTCCACATTGAACGTGAAATTTGGCACGGCGCACTGCGTTGCAAAAATTATAACTTTTGAACCAATAGAGATATTTCATAGATTTAAATTGCATCTGTAAGCTAATTATTTGATCTTTTTGTGGTAGAAATTTCATAGGCCCACAATAGCAGGGTGACTCAAAATAATTCGTAAAAATTTCAATTTTTATAAAAATGCAAAAGCAAGAATTTGTAAGTTTAAAATTAATGAGAAAATAATGAAATTTGGTTTATAAAGTTTCAATTGAGCGTTAGACCAGATCAAGGCCGTATTTAGGGAGAGGGTGTTTGGTTGTTTGAACCCCCCTAGAAATTCCGGTAGCTAAATTTTACTTCTACCATATTCAAAGCCATAGGTTGAAAACACCAGTTTACAAATAATTAATTTGAGAAAATACTAAGAATTTCAGGTATAGGGGAGGGTAGGCGTGAACCTGCTGAGGTCGAAACCATTTTTTTATGGTTAGGGTTTTGAGATAACGTAATTTTTAGTTTTTTTGGTTACAAATTCAATAAAAAATTATTTTCGCTGAAGTTACAAATGCAGATAATTAAAATGCGTTTCTAACGACATTATCTTACCACTCCGGAATAAAGTAGTTAATCATCGCACATTTTCTAAAATTTGAGCATATTTCTTTATAACGGCATAAGGTCATTGCATGGCTGAAAATTCATTACTCGGGTTATATTAGTGTCTGAATTATAAAATTTTGTGTGATATGAATATTATTCTTTGTGCAAAATTTCATTCTTTATGAAATCACGTTACAAATTCCCAAAGGGTGTTCCAGAAATATCTTTGTTAAAAAGTAGGCATGGTCATAAACCGATATCAATAAATTTTTGCGTGTCTATTAACACAAGTGGTAAAAGTGGATAAACCAAGTTTCGTTATAATATCCCAATTATTTATTGAGTTATGGGCTCCGGTATCTCGTATATTCCTTAGTCTAAAAAAATGCGGTTCACTTTCCAAAATTTGTCTATTTTTTGTTTCCGGTCCATTGCGGGACCCATCCCACAAAATTTCACTGAATTATCTTTATATTAGGCCCCTTTATAATTTTCATATATAAAATTGGACGTGGGAGTACATATGTATGTACATATTTTTAAACATTTTTCATTTCAAAATTCGAAAAGTTATCATGCCTTCTTCATGAAACTAATGTGATTGCATTCCATCCATCAAGGACTTGATCAATTTAATCAAATGACATTATTTGTTGTTGAATTTTTGGCCCTTATAAAAATATGTATAAATACATATATCCAAGACTGTAATTTAACCATCCAGCCAAGTAAACCAGTTGAATGTTTCTACAAAATTGCCTTCATGAGTGAATGCCTTGCCATGAACCAACAACCAAACTCCTCGAATTGTCCTAGCAATCAGCACAATCTGCTCGATGACTAGTAACCGCCTATGTTTCATTTGACGGTAAGCCAATTTGTCTTTGTCGTTATGGATAAGGGACGATGTGTTTACTTTCACTTTTGAATAATTTATTTGGCCGCGAGTCGATAATTTGCTTATTCTATTTGCTCAACATTTTTCGTTCATTTCAATCGTTAAGTGCATTTGTATGTCTGTCGAGTGAAATTCAATTGTAATTTACCTAAATTCTGTGGCCACAAGGCACAATCAACTAAGTCGCAAAATATGATTTCGAGAAAAATTGCTTTTTGTATTCGAATGCGTTTTGTCAAAAATTATAAAAGTCGATTAAAAACTATGAATGCAAAATCTATGAGCCATCCACAATGTTACGACTAAAGTTTGCAAATAAAACAAAATGTTATGAAGAAATTTCATTAAGTATATACTAGAGCGTTGCAAAGAGACATTCGTTCAAGTGCAGATTCGTGTACTTTTTGCTTTCGATTATTCTACTACTCGTACTCATTTCAAATGGGAAACAGTGATGTGATACGTAGGGAAAATTCCCTACATGTAGGGATTTTAGTCGGAAAAAGTGACCGTGGGGAAAAAGGACCACAGAATTATCCGAATTTTAGATAAAAACTAGAAATCGAACACCTTTCCAAATGGATCTGTTTGAAAACCAAGCCTAAAAATAGTTTTATTAATTTTTGTTATGCGTTTGAAAAGGTAAAAACTACGTTTGTCGATAAATTTTATTTAATTGATATAAGTCAGGCCTTCATGTTGAATTTGACAAAAAGTAGCAATATTTGTTTTTTTTTAATTTAGCTTCCAATTTCGAAGTCAATATTTTTAACGTTAACTGCTGCCGAGCATATCTACGCGTCGCTGCGTTCCACTATGGCGCCTCTACCGAAAAAGCGTGGCAAAAATTAAAAATTTCATGAAAGTGTTCCATAAATCGGATATATGTATCTAATAGAGAATTTTCCAGCGAACGCGAATATGTAACCTTTATTAAATAGCAAATTTTAGTTTGGGAGGTAGAGCCGCTCAAAGTTGACAAATTTTCAACACAGAAAAAAATTTGTTCTTTTTACTTTTTTTGTAGAATTTAAAATTGTTTTGCCTGTAGGTAAAGTGGCCGGTTGCTACTACTTTGTGTTTTGATGAAAGGTAATTCAATTCCAAGTTTAAACAAAAGATACAATTTCTTGTTCTCTAGTAAAAGTTTTCGAAAAGCATATTTTTAGGACCTTTCCAAACTTTAATGGAAAATAAATAAATAATAGCTTAAAAAACTAAAAAACACGCTTTAATCTTAAAAATCGTACTAAAAATTGAGAAATAATTTAATTAGAAACAAAATGATGAACGAAAATATAAGTATTTAAGGAAAAGCGTGGGGTGCTCAGTATGTCAAAAAATATTTAAAATCGGTGTTTTTTTACTAATAATTTTATTTGGCTTTTTTGAGATTTCATATATCGTACTCTTTAATTTCGCAACTAGGTATATTTTTGTACTAGTTGTACGAATCGAATATTTTCATGTTCAAATATTATTGAGCACCCCCACGCTTTTCCTTAAATACTTATATTTTCGTTCATCATTTTGCTTCTAATTAAATTATTTCTCAATTTTTAGTACGATTTTTAAGATTAAAGCGTGTTTTTTAGTTTTTTAAGCTATTATTTATTTTTGACTTTTTAGTGAAATTTTTCATTAAAGGATGTTTTATGCGGACGCAAGAATAAAAGTAAAAAGAAGTCTGATGGGATGTGGTGTTCTCCGAAATAGATCTACATACATATGTATTTATAACTTCTACCAAAAATCCCAATATGCAGTGAAGTAAACTAGCTTATTATGCAATATTTTCCAAACCCTTTTATTCAAGGTTTTCCAAACTAGTTTGGAAATACAAAATTTCCCAAACGTTTTGTTATATTTTACAATCAGGAGGTGAAGAGAAGTTGAGGTGAAGCATTTGAAAAGAACAAAAAAGAAAGAAACCTGATTGAATAAATTCGAATTTAGACAATAAAGCTGCGAATACGTTTGTAGCGTAATGGTGAGGTATGCTGCCTACGGACCAAGGTGATCAGGTTCGAGTCCCGAGTGGCGCATTTTTTTTTTATTTTTTTTTTTATTTTTATTTTTATTTTTTTATTTTTAGAGAAATTTTTTTCACCTCACGTTTACAAAACATTGTATAAAAATGTAATTAGGCTTCCTTTTCGTTGATTCAGCACTTACTATTAAATGAATTACAAACAAAACCAGTTCTTGCTTTGCATACATATGTATGTACATGCGATTGTTTTTATTGCAAACACAACAACGACAAAACAGAAAGCTTGTTACACAAAACACAAAACCAGGTCTTGCTCTGCATACGTATGTATGTACATTGTACATGCCGTTGATTTCATTGCAAATACAACAAACCCAAAACAGAAAGCTTCAAGCTTTATTTTTGAGTGAATTTACGCATTGAGTTTATCGCCATCGCTATGAGCGATCGCTGGCTGTTGTGCGTTAGTTCGCTCGCTATTTGAGTGGTTATACGTTTTTCTTTGAACATTTGTTTGTGATTTGAGAAGAATGTATTTTTGAGCGTTCGTGAGTGAGTTTTTCCGTACCCTGCAAGCTTGTTACTTATTGGCTTGTATACGGGAGTGAATTGAAATTCATAGAGGCTATTTTGAAGAACGGTAACATAAAAGCCGCAATGAAGCATAAAATATAATGTTGAATGTCCTACTATATGATGCTGTTGGGCTGTTGATGTCATGTTTCGAATCCGGAGGAGAATAGAAATAATAGAGAGAACACAAAAAAGTGAATGTTTGAAAGATATAATAATTTAGTTTTTAGGGTGGGATGAAGTTACATACATACATACATACATACAGGTGAAGCTAATAAAAGCGTGTTAAAAAAGGTAAAAAAAGGTATTCCGGTGTGTGATATAGTCAGATTTCACCTTTTTCAATACTAACTTGTCAAAGTCAAAATTTTATTGATTTTTTGTCATTTTTGAAAAAAAAAAAATTGATTTTTATTAGGTTTTTGATAAGAAGTTGTAAAAATCAGGAAAGTTTTATTAATTTGAAAATTAGCCTGTTCTATTGCAAACACCTTAAGCGTAATATTAAAAAGATTCTATAAATACTTTATTTTCGGTGATTTAATACAAGTGATATTTTATGGAGGAAAAACTCATTTAGATGACCCAACCGTGTGGAAACAAAAAAAGCTGTAAAAGTCCACCCCAAGATTTTTAGCTCATGTTGAGGCTCTCAACTTGAGAGGGTTTGGGGTAATTTTTTTTAACTTTGTTATTTGACATCCGAAATAATTTACATCAACATGTAATCATTATTCTTCGATTTATATTTTTTCGATCAAAAGTAATTATTATTATTTGATTTTAATTTTTTACTCAAGCATAATTATTATTTCTTGATGCTTACTCTTTCCATCAAAAATAATTATTATACATACTAGATTTTTACTTCTCTTGATGTTTACTTCTAAGCTAGTTTTAGATAGTGATGGGCGCGTCCGAGATGTTTTATTCGATTCTCTCGATTGTTGAAACATCTCGAATGCTCTCGATGGTTTTCATTCGTATTCGAGTCAAGTCGTAAATGGCCGTCAGTCGAAACAATCGCTAAAACATCTCGGACTCGCCAATGATTCCTCTCGTTTTCAAAGCAACCCTACATTTCGGACTCGCTGCAAAAAATACA
The DNA here is from genome assembly GCA_960531455.1 of Urophora cardui. Taxonomy (NCBI): domain Eukaryota; kingdom Metazoa; phylum Arthropoda; class Insecta; order Diptera; family Tephritidae; genus Urophora; species Urophora cardui. The sequence continues at coordinate 78,837,323 of OY482672.1, read as the reverse complement.
TAACATTTGTTGTTGCCGCTTGAATATCAAAATTGCTTAAAAAGTATACAGTGGTACAAATCTATTGCCGTTGTTACTGCTCGTAAAATTAATTTGTTTCGTAAGCGTCTCACTTCAGAAAATTTATTAATGTTTAAATAATTAATTATTATTATTATTTCTAGCTAACAAAAAGCTGCTTTATTACAAAACTATATAGCAAGAAGGTAATATACAGCCTAAAATGCATTTCTAGCATTAACATCTTGATAATTTCCCTACAAGCTTAGGTGCTGAAAGTGACGAACAGGGTGAGTGATTTCATCAGGACTTAATAGTTTTTGAATGGCGATATCATGGGTCTTGGTACGACGATATGATGGGAGACTATTTTTTGGACAATCATACGCGTAACTTATGCAGAAAATCACCAAAGAATAACAAAAGTACTTAGTCACATCGTTCATTATTTATCCTCTCTTTAAAATAGCGAAATGCAGATATTTTTTATTCAATTATTTCTTTTTCCTATTAATCGCTGTTTTGAGAGATATTGTGCACTTCAAAACACGTAATAAATGAAATTAAATAATCTTGAGTATTACCCCTTAATAAAGTTTTATGAATAAACCCAATTTTGTTGTTGAAATTTTACTCTTCCGGAAAATTTTTGGTTAAGGACTTTCAATAAAAATAGATAAGTATAAATAACGGTACATCCGATTATTACACAATTAGTCTTAAAATGTTCACAATTAAATTCTCTATAGGATAGGGGGGCTAACTTTTTGTTCCCCATACAATTTTTCTGATTTTAGGACAGTCGAATCTGAAATTTCTTTAAAAATATTCGATTTTTTTCAAATTTTTTTTCATTATTTTGGCCATTGTAACCAAATTACTTGACCAATTTTGGAGTGTGAAGGCAAAAAATGTTTGTTGGAGCTCCCTCTACCAGATCTTCCTAGATGTCAAATTGCCACGATGTCTAATAAAACTTTTTGATGCACTTATGTGATGCAATGTCTTGCATATATGGCTTCTTCCACATTTTTACCAATATCTCAAAAACTGGGTCTGCCACAAAAAAATGGAGATGATATTCGGAATCAGCGTAAAATTTCGCTTTAGAAAAGTATTATTTCATTTTTGGTGGTTAAAGTTGATTAAAAATTGTCGAGTAGTGTAATTAATTGTATTTATTAAGCACGACACTCTTTAATTGTGATTGCAAAAATACAGCGTCTATATATAGCATATTTTTCAATTTGGTTCATTTATTTACATATGTATTTGCCTCACTTCCATTAACAATCCTACTTTCTTCATCAACAACACTCATTCAGTTTATTTTATCAACTAAAACAAATCATCAAAACAACAGCCGGCCCGCCGACTCCGAACAGTCGCAAAAACATCTCGCTTGTGTAGTCGAGATGTCATCGAAACAATCTCCGACTCGCCGACTCTGAACAATCGCAAAAACATCTCGGTTGTGTAGTTGAGGAGCGAGTCAACTTTTGACTCGATTGTGAATTTGCAACGATGGCGATTCTCTCGATTGTCTAAACATCTCGGACTCGCCCATCACTAGTTTTAGGTATAGATGCGGTGGCGTATACGCAACATTTCTGTAAGAATTTTAAAGCAAATTACATGCATACTTTAACACCATTTTTCCACCATTTGTAATAAAATTTCCAACAATTTCTCTTCGGAAGTATTTAGAGTAGACTAGAAGGTGTGCGCATGCAAAATTTCAAGTCAAAAATCCTTATGGTTCAGGCTGTAAGGCGTTTTGAGTATTATTTTATGAAAAATAAACATACGAACATACTAATTTTTTTAAAAAATTTTTAAGAATAATAATTATTTTCCTTCCTTGATGATTATTTTAGTCTTGGGAACAGGGTTTGAAATTACTTTCAACTTTTTTTCATTTCCTTTGAATTTCATTTTCATTTGAAAATTAACAAATCAACAGCGCAACAGCGTATTAAAAATAGAAGCAACTGCGCAGCCTTCAGTTTCCAAAAATTACTGTCGACTGTTGCTGTATTGTGGAAATTTTTACAGCACAGCAAAAGGCAAACAGTACTCCAAGTGTTTACAATACTGTTGTTGTTTGTTTTTTTTTTTTTCAATTTATGGGAACACAATCGAAATTGTAATGTATCTACACAAAACAAAAGAAAAAAATTTCACTGAAAACTGAAACTCCGTTTATCTGTGCTTTGCTGTCGACTGATCTGTTTGAAATTATACAGTAAAGCAACAGCACAAACAAACAAAAATATATGTTCGACTGTTCTGTGTTTCGACTTCGAAATTTAAAAGTTCTCAAAAGATAATGATAACTTTCGTAGCACAGCAACAGCTTATTTTTGGAGTTTTTTGATCTTCTGTCAAAGTTAAGCTAATCACGTGTTGTTGGTTTTAAGGAAGTGAACTGAAATTTTTTTTAATGAAATTTGAACTCTATATTGTTGATTAGATTAAAAAAAAATAAGTTTTTCGTTTTTTTTTTGGCTGAAACCGTAATATAAAAAAAAGAAAATATTTTCTGGTTAAGAAGAAGGAATATGCACTTACATATTGGCGTTGTTGCTAATGATCCTAAACATACGACGATTGCCCAAAAGTTATACATTTTCAGTTTGCTTTGCTGGTGGTTGATAAAAAGAATTTTCAGGAAATTTGCTGCTGTATTTGTATATTGGAGTGCACTGAATCGCATCTGAGAGTACTTAGGGCAAAGTGTTTGACAATATTTGCCTAGAAATTTCGCTTGTAAAGTATTTATAAAAATAGTTTAGTAAATGAAACAGTCGGTTGGCTGGTTTGGTGGATTTTTTTTTATTGATTATCTTCACAATTTCTTTTTTTTATCGGCGGGGGAGGTGGGGAGGGGTGCCACAATAAAGTATTATTTAAATTAAATTTTCATTTTTTATTATTTACACAGGTCCATGGGAGTCATTTTCCCAACAGCGATGTTGATTAAAAATTTATTTTTAATTTTTGTTGTTATAAAACGTGCCAGGCACGAAAAAATCTCTAGCATTTAAATTGAAAAACAAATTGCGGGAATGGTGTGCCACTAAAGCCATAGGAATAATACACCTATGTATGTATGTATATCAGGATATTACATTTTCTTTCTTAATTTGTATGTTTTGCTACAATTTTTTTTGCGATGTATTTAACATCATTATTTTCACTTCCAATCATATATATATTTATATATACATACGAGTGTGCACATCCGAAGCTAGTATATATGCATGAGCATGTATAGATGATTTTTTTCGTATACAAATATTCACATTTATTTCAACTCCGCTGGAAAATAGTTAATTAAATCATTCTCTATTTGTTTTTTCTTTGATAATTTATTAATGTTGTGCAAAACTGAGCATAAAAATAAAAAGTAGATACATATCCTCGGCCTCCTGCCGTATACATAAATGTGAAAATTTTGTTAAGTGCGATGTCTGATCTGGCAGGAGACCAACGATATAAAATTGTATGATTTGGCCATTTTACGAGTATTTACTTTCTTTTAATTCAAATCATTTTTTTTTATTTACACAAAAAAAAAAAATTGCACAAAATTGCATCCACATATAATCTCCACTCATCCACAGCAACAATATAATAAAAGTCATAAAAAATAAAGTTAAAAAAAGTAAAAAATAAACACCGTCACTCCACGTAAAGTATTTTCTTTCCTTTCTGAACATGAATCACTTATTTCCGTTGAAATCAAACTCACATGAGTGGTGCAATTTGAAAGCAAACGTCGAATCTACAAGTAAATGTGTATGTATGTATGTAGATATGTATGTATGTATGTATTTATGTATTTATGTATGAATGTATGTATGTATGTATGCATGTATGTATTTATGTATGTATGTATTTACGTATGTATGTATGTATATATTTATGTATGTATGTATGTATGTATGTATATATGTATGCATGTATGTATGTACACATGTACGTCCGATTGCCGCCCGCCCACCGAGCCCATTTGGCGACACCCCAGAAACCTCAACTTAATGACTGAATACACAAAAACGTAATTCATAAATGAATATTCGCGGTTGGCGGTTTAGGCGGGCTTGAGACTAGCGTTAATCGCGGGTTTGCCTTCGCTTTGCTAAATGACTCACTTCATCTTCAACGCACGACACTTTCCGTTTTACACACACGCATTCACGTACATACTTATGTATGTACATACATATGTACATATATTGCTATTAGTACAACTCCTGCTGTTGCAACACTAACCACTTTCACTGTCACTGCCTTTTGGATCAGTAAATATGTATGTAAATTTAAGTAGTGAGTGTAGATTATTTACACGCGTGCACTTGTTGTGCCCATCTGAAGCGATTACCCAGGACTGGCATGCTCATTGGAACCGTTTCAAAAAATTTTGTCGACGGGCAAGCAAAATCCTACTCAACAGCACTTCTTGCTATTCCTTTGCACCAGCAACAGCTCTAACACCAACACATTCAATGAAAATACCGAAGGATATCTGCCAAGTTTGCAGCACCACCCACTCAATTCGTTTTATAATTTTAGAGCATATGCTCGCGAGAGAGTCTAAGAGTCGATTCAATGCTATTCGAAGCACAGTAAAGAGTCTTAGAGAGTGTCGCTTCGATTTTGGGACACATTGTTGTTGTTTTTTATGGGCTGTGCTGCTCGGAGCTTTTCTGATTTGCTGTTATAGCTTTACCAACAGAAAACATTTGTTGCTTCCTTATCAGTACACCTTGTGTAGGATTTTGCGTGGAGGGAGGCCTTTATTTTATTATTTTCTTTTTTTTTTTTTGTGCCGTTGGGCCTTTTCACTGCTTGGACATTTGCTGGGGTTTGCCAACTTACCTTGAAAGAATGTGTCTTGCATTTGGTTGCGAAGTTTCGCAAGGTCATATGCTTTGCCTGAAAAAAACGAATAGGGCGTAGGTATTTTGAACATTTTTGCTTGCAAGTAAATAAAGCGTTGTAAATGCACCAATTTGTTTAGGAAGAAACTAGAGCACTGGTAGTAAAAACCTATCCTCTGATTCAAGGAGACTAAGGAAAAAGAAATGGTATAGTTATATACTACATATCTTTTTAATGCTTTTATTATTTAACGTATATGTATAGATATGTAAATATGTACATTCATACCTAATCAAACGTGCCTGAATGAAAATTTCCGTAAATCAATATTTTTATACTCAGCTGTGCTAGTACAAAGAGTATTATAGTTTTAATCACATAACGGTGGATTGTAACAGAATGAAATAATCGAGATAGATATAGACTTATATATGTATATCAAAATGATCAGGGTGAAAAGAGAAATCGATTGAGCCATGTCCGTCCGTTCGTACGAACTCTAACTCGCGCAAAAATTGAGATATTTTGATGAAATTTGGAATGCAATTTGGTATCGAGACTGTGACGGTTGGTATTGAAAATGGGCGAAACCGGACCATGACCACGCCCAGTTTTCCTATATAGAAAAAATCCGAAATTTGATATCTCAGCCACTAATATAGCTGGAGCGATGAAATTACACGCACGTGTTGAGCTCAGGCCTCTATGAAGAAATTTGATGAAATTTTGGAAAATGGGCGGTGCCACGCCAACTTATTAAGGGCAAACATTGAAAGTTTTATAAGCCATGACTCAGAAACCGTAGCAGATATATCGATCAAATTTGGTATGCGTGATTTACTTACTTAGGCAAACGTTTGGACGAAAAATTGCCAAAATCGGTTGACGACCACGCCCACTTTTATACCTGTGTATTATAAAGTGGCCTAATAAAAACATTTTAAGCGATATCTCTGTCAAATATAAAGATATATCATTAAAGGGCAGGAGTCCTACTACGGACATAAAACAAAAAACACAAAAATTTTGGAAAATGGGCGTGGCACCGCCTCTTTTTAGACAAAGGAACATACCTACGAGATTTCTTAACCTATAACTCGATAAATAATTGGGATATTATGACGAAACTTGGTGTATACACTTTTATCACTTGTGTTAACAGACACGCAAAAATTTAATGAAATCGGTTTATGACCACGCCTACTGTTTAACAAAGATATTTCTGGAACACTCTTTGGGAAGTTGTAACGTGAAGTACATCGTGTTTCCATCAAACGCCAACAAGCAATGAAAGCATACAGCTGAGTATCTAATGTTCGATTCCACTCCACTTAGTCTTCCTTACTTGTTTTATATGTACATGTGTATGTACCTACATATATTGTCTGTTCTATGTAGACCTATCTACCAAAGGTAATGAATTTTATGGTAGCTTAGGTTAAACTATAGATTCGAATTCTGGACCTCATTGATAATAGGATGGTGGATACCAGCTTCCTGTACTGGTTAGAGACTAGAGTTAAGTTATACGGACAGTTACTGAAATTTTTTGGATTTCCAAATCGTTTGGCAGCATATAAACGCATGGTAGTATGTTAAATGTATTTGTATCCTTTTTCTGTTTTACCACTACTTAAAAATGTATCCTGATTTACTTTTTTCGCTTAATAATAGAAGTCACAGTGCTACAGGTAATAAACAAATATAGCGATGGAAAAAATTTAGTCTCGGTGCAAATTATTTATAGGTCTGTTTTATTTTAGTATTGATTTTTATCAATTATGCCCAGTGACATTTTTAGTAACTGACTTATAAAAAATCTACACGAATACATAATAGTATAAGTTCAAATAACAAAAAATTTAGTATTTTCCAAAAATTCAAACACAAGCAATGGCATATTAAATGCATACATATAATTTACTTATATACAATCTGCAGAGGAAACACCAACAACTACAGGAGCGTCACCCGGGCTTTCAGAAACAACCCACGAGCTCTCAATTCAATAAAAATAAACTACTCGCTTACATTGAGATTTCAAACTCTTAAACTTGCATCGGCTCTCAAGTTTACCACTCTTTGAACCGTTTCGCTCAAGCGCTGATTGGAATGGCGAACGTTTCTCGGTTGGTATATTTCCAAGCATACTGACCTATTGAAGCAACAGGCTATTCCAACTGGATTCCAAATGTCGTAAAAATATCTTCACAGCACAAAATATTGGAGAAAAACTATTGCGACATACATATATTAAGTAGTACATCTGAGCTTGTTGCTTGCGGATATCTTTGTCAGCTGATCCGGTTTGTTACTATCCCTGTATCTTATATACTGATCCATCTTTTCAGAGAATATAAGTTGTGTTCACAGTCTTCAAATAAAATAGTTTCTTGGTATATTTTTTCCATAGTCGTTACATCAACTTACGAACGAGCCTCTCACTTATTTCGCGCAGTCCCTCTTAATATATGTTGAAGACACTATTACATCAGATCTCCTCAGCCTCAATCCCTATATCAATGCTGATATAGTCGGTGTCTCCGACATACGTATGTGATATTTTGACCATGGGTGATACTGAATAAAATTGTTTGTTTGATTTTAAGGACCTCCCTATTATCCATACGTAAATTTGTTTTAGAATTTCCACCCAAGAAAACATTATAAAAACATATGAAAACGTGCTTAAAATGGGCAAAAACGTATTTAAAAGTGGTGTACATACAAAAATTTTTTAGGTGAAATAAAAATGTGCTTGGTATCAAATGAAAGAGAATAAAATTCTACACCACACTGTTGACAAATTTTTGCTTGGAAATGTACCGTTTTCTTGCAATATGCTCCCGAAGTTGCCACTTTTTTCATTTGTTGTGCGCAAAGTGAAAATATAGAATTTATCTTTAATTGTTTAAGCCATTTCTAAGTTGTTAAAAAACAAAATGGAAAAACAACAATATATACATAGACATCCCACATAGCGTTTTATGAATTTTTTGATCATATTCCAGTCTTTTTCGATCCCTATGCACGTTAAAAAAAAACGGAAAATGCGCTCATATTCTGATCATAAAAGAGCCTCTCGGCTGTAGAAAATGGTACCCTTAACCAGAAAATTGATAATTTATTATCATTTTTAGAAAAAGGGTTGCCACCTGTCAAACAATTTAAAATTCCGGTATTGTTTGTTTGATTTTTAAATTTGAAACGTCATCTGAAAGGGCTTGCCCCGTAGATGAATAGTCAAATTTAATTTTTACAAAACCGATTGCCACCTATTTGAAAACTTTGTTGACATTCTTTCACTACTTATAGGAAAGAAAGGAAGGAATGGAAAGGAAAAGAAAAGATAGGAAAGGAAGGTAAAGGAAAGTAAAGGAATGGAAAGGAAGGAAAAGGAAAGGAAAGAAAAGGAAAGGAAAGGAAAGGAAAGGAAAGGAAAGGAAAGGAAAGGAAAGGAAAGGAAAGGAAAGGAAAGGAAAGGAAATGAAATTGAAGGAAAGTAAAGGAAAGGAAAGGAAATGAAATGAAATTGAAGGAAATTAAAGGAACGGAAAGGAAAATAAAAAAGGGGAAATTGAAAGGAACGGAAATGGCGAAGGAAGACGAAAGAAAAGGGGAAAAGGTAAGAGGAAAGTGTACGGAAAGTAAAAAGGATAAAGGCGAAGGAAACGCAAAAAGGACAGAAGAAGAGAAAAAGGAAACAAACTGGAAAGAGAAAAAAGAGTCCGGAAAATGATATTTTAGAGGTCGCTAGAGGTTTAGAATATTCTAGAAAATTATTCGACATAAAATTTCACTATGTCTCCTCGGACAACCAGTACCAGTAACTACATATATGTTTTATTTTATACATATTTTGTTATAGAAATGTTATATAAGAAATGTGGTCTTCCCACTCTCAAATCGTTCCGCTCTCAATTTAATTGGTCGAATTTTCGACCACGGTGATACTAGTAACTATTATATTTGAGCAGATAACCACATTAAACTATGCAGTCTTTCTTCACATGTACAAATGAACAAACTCAGTGAAAACTATTGAAATCAGATGACTATGACATATAGCTGCCGTACAACCGACTGTTCACATATTTACACATTTGGGTATATCTTCGCCATTTGGGCAGGTAAATTCATGAAACTCGGATGTCGTTGTTGTCTTGTCTAAGTACATAATCTATGTGAAAATCATTATAATCGCTTAATTATTACCAGGGTTGCAAACCGGTTCTAATCGACAACCACTCCCCAGTCTGGTCCCTCGACGTCAAATCAGAAGGCACTGACCTCAAAGAGATCCCGATCTCTAGAGAACGCCTCGAACGTTCCAAAGAGCCACAGGCCTTCTAACACACCTCCTGCCCTGACCAAAACTCTCAGCGAGGCGGCGAAAGCCACCTTAACGCTGGCAGTTATGGACCGCGGCCACCCGGACCGGAACCTGACCCCGGAAAAGTGGAAGATGATCCTCATAGGTCTTCTCAGGAACTATTAGGAGCTTATGGACCATTCCGGGGCCTCCTCCTGATATCCGGGATGGCGGATGGCATCAGGGTAGAATAAAGCTAGTGACATGCGCAGATGAGCGCTCGTACGAGCTTTATAAACTAGCTATGTCCGGGGTGGGTGAGCTGTGGCCCGGGTCTGACTTGGTTGCGGTCAGTAAGGAAGAAATTCCTAACAGACCGAGAACCTGGGTCTGGGTCCCGGCTGAGCCATCTGATCCGGACAAAATTCTGAGGATCATCTCTCGCTCTAACGCGGAAATGCCCACAAGCGATTGGAGGGTAGTACGTGTTGGTGACGTGAGGGAGATGCAACACCAGGTCAGGCTCTTCATTAGTGAGTAGGGTTGCCAGATACCTTTCCCGAAAAAATCAGTACATTGCCTTCCAAAAAAGAACAATATATGCGGAGAAAATCGTCTTTATTACTGGCATTTTTTTCCGTATCGTTAACTGTCAATCATGTTTCTATGACATTTGACGTTCGCATTGCGTCCTCCTTCCTAATTGTTTCATGGTTATGCCGTGGTTATGCTTACGAGCAAAACACCGATGAAATTCGGACACATTTTCGTCATCGGTGAGAGGTGGTTACGCTTAAATCGATGATTAGAGCGCACATACACAATATACTTAACACATTATTACCCCGAAATCTCGGCGTGCTGAGTGCTTGTTTCACCCAGCAAATTTGATCGATTTAAGAGTCCGAAAATTCTCTCACTCTTCGGAGTGGACAACAAGAATGACACGTTGCTCGTCGAGTATTGTTGTAAGCATAACCACGGCATTACAAACTTCAAATGAAAACAGTGCAGGGTGATAAAAATGAATTTTTTTAGTGTTGGCTAAAAATCAGTACAAATCAGTACAAAATCCAAACAATCAGTATTTCTTAAGGTTTTTAAAATCATCAGTACGGAGCACGAAAAATCAGTATTGTACTGATGAAATCAGTACGTCTGGCAACCCTATTAGTGAGGCGTCTCTCCCATGGATTGCTAGGCGAGGTGGTACAATCGGCTACGGCCTTTTTACCATCACGCCGAAAATCAGGAGGGATGATCCCCAGAAGGAGGATGAACTGGTCGCCGACGAGGACAACCCTGGTCCTTCGAGCCTTGTGGCGGAGGGCAGCGCTTTGAGCGCACCCGAACCGCAGGGCTCTGGGGATGGGCGGTGTTCTATGAAAACATCCAGTTCCAATTCTGTGGAGATAGGGGGCAACGCCATGAGCGAACCCACTACCCCCTTAACAACAGACGTACGGGCTCCATGCAACACTTCGAGTGGACATAGGGCCGCTAATGAACGGGTAGACAGCACTCTGGGCTCCGGGAGCGATACGTTCTCGGTGTTTAAGTTAGTAGGCCCGTTCTACAACATGCTCGGTGAAAGCACGCTGCTGGACTCGGATCCGGACTAGGTCGACTTTGACTCTACAGTCATTGAGGTCTCCGAAGGGGCGGGTACAGTAGCAGCGGACGTCGAGATGCATTCCGATGACCAAAATGATACAGGTAGGTACTGCAAATTCACCTGCATCACTCCAAAGAAGCTTCGGCTGCGTTAATCTTACGTCTCAGCAAGACTGCTGAGGCGATCGTTCTGGTCCAGGAGCCTTGGGTCGTTGAATCCAGGGTCTGTGACCCCAAATCTGTGGACTACCATGTGGTAGCAGCACCTGCGACAAGTAGGACCACATCATGTATTCTAATACACAAAACTCTTTCCTACTTTATGGTATCTCTTCCTATTTGGCGTACGACCGCCCCATTTCTGGGAAAAATCGGCTGCTTGGTGCGGTGAAGGAAACCGAACGCTTAGGGCTCCGTCTGCTGATAGGGGCCGATGTCAATGCCCACCACACAACATGGGGCTCATCGGACCTAAACACGAGGGTTAAGTCTCTTTTTGATTTTATTATATCTAATAATTTATCTATATGTAATTCTGGAGGCAAACCTACTATTGTCACCGCAAATAGGAGTGAGGTACTTGATATCACTCTGATCTGAGCCTGCTCTCTGACTAAGTCAAGGAATGGCAGGTGTCTGGAGAAAACTCCTTCTCTGATCATATGTATATAACTTTTATTCTACTCTTGAGACCTCCATTTAGAGCGGGATACAGGAACAGGAGGCGTGCGGATTGGGGTCTTTTTGTCAAAATCTGTCTGCTAAGCTCCTCGAGCATGCTTCTCTCGGTATGTTAAGCCTACCGTTAACAACTGATGAAGCGCCTATCTCCAATAACGGGTCTGTTTCTCTCGGTGTGCTGAACACATCGTCGAAAATCGATGAAGCAGTTGACTTTGTTACTAAATCCTGTAACGCTGCTTTCAAGAGTACCTGCCCGGAAGTCAAAGTTCGGGGTAAAAAGAAACCGTATTGGTGGAACCGCGAGATCTCCAAGCTTCGGCTTAACAGCAGAAAACTCTTCAACCAGGCGGAAACAACTGGCAACTGGCAATCCTACAAGGGTGCCTTAAAAATTGCTGTATCCGAATGCAAAATGGGGACTGGGCCACATCTAGCACTGATATTCGGAACACCCTGGTCACTACACACTTCCCAGAGTGCACCTCGGAACCTTATAGAACCTACTCTAACCCCAGGGCATCTAATGAATTGGAGCACATAATTTCTAACACAAGGGTAAAATGGGCAATTAAATCCTTCAAACCCTTCAAATCTCCGGGAATAGATGGGATTTTTTCTGCCGAACTACAGGCAGCAGGTGATATTCTCATCCCACTACTTGTTCCTATTTATAAAGCCTCCTCTGGAATGGACCAAGGCGAAGGAGATGTTTATTCCTAAAGGGGACTGAGCCTCCTACAGCAGCCCAAAGGATTTCAGGCCGATAAGCCTGACCTCTTTTCTACTCAAAGTTCTTGAGAAATTGCTGGATGTCTATATCAGACTCCGTGCGAATACTCTATCTCCTTTTCAACACGCTTATTCCAAAGGCAAGTCCGTAGAGACTGCTCTACACGCAATCACTTCGAAGATAGAAAAGGGGCTAGCCTTTAAGGAATTCACACTGGGCATCTTTCTCGACATAGAAGGAGCTTTCAAAAATGTTCTCCCGGGAGCCGTTACCACCGCCCTACGGGTCTTGGAGGTAGAGGAGCCTCTCGTGAGGTTTGCCGAACTTCTTCTTAGTAGAAGAGCTATTATTTCTGAACTGGGTAATTCATCGATAACTAGGTATGCCAACAGGGGAACACCCCAGGGTGGAGTTTTGTCTCCTCTGCTTTGGAACCTAACGGTGAACACTCTGCTCTCTAAACTTCAGCACACGGGCTGCCAGGTCATTGCGTACGCCGATGACATCGCCCTGACAGCGACTGGCAAGCATATACCGGTGCTGAGCAACCTTTTGCAAAATGCACTCAACATTGTAAAAACCTGGTCTCTGAAATGCGGGCTCAGTGTCAGCTCTGAGAAAACGGAAATGGTTCTGTTTACCCGCAAACATAAGATACCTGAATTCAAACCTCCGTCCCCAAATGGGAAGGAGATTAAACTCTTTATCGAGGTTAAATACCTTGGTGGTATTCTAGACAGAAAACTAAACTGGAAACGGAACGTAGAAGTACGATCCCAAAAAGCCATGTTAGCACTTTACGCATGTAAATCAGCGATAGGCAAGAGATGGGGACTTAACGCCGAAATCGTCCATTGGCTGTACACAGCGGTAGTGCGAACTATTCTCTTCTATGCAGTCAACATATGGTGGCCAGCACTGGAATTCGAAACCAATAAGAGCAAAGTAACTAGAGTGTAGCGAATGGCTTCCATGCTTATCAGCGGAGCCCTCCCTCCACCCCAACTAAAGCTCTCGAAATCATCCTATTTTTTCTCCCCACGGATACACAGGGGAAACTCATTGCCAGCTGCAATGCGGCAAGGCTCAATGCAACCGAACCCTGGAGGGGCACCAGATTCGGACACGCTCAAATTCTTAGTAACGTCCCTGCCAATTTTCTAAAGCTGGACTATGCAATACCAGCCTTCTTTTGGGATAACAAATTTTCCAGGAGAATACCGGAGAGGAGCGAGTGGAAGAACTTGGGGGATCCCGACCTTAATACACTGCACCTTTATACGGATGGCTCCAAATTGAACAATAGAATTGGAAGTGGGTTTTTCTGCGAAAAACTTCATCTGAAAGTAAGTTTGCGTCTACCTGATCACTGCAGCGTCTATCAGGCTGAGCTCATAGCCATATGGGAAGCAGCTCGTCGCCTGACAGATCTGCCAGACATAAATTCTATCAAAATCTTCTCTGACAACCAAGCTGCCATAAAATCCTTACAGAGTAACAATGCTATATCTGTAGTTGCAATGAAGTGTAGGGAGTCTTTGAACAAACTAGCCGAAAGGTGCGACCTGGACGTCATTTGGGCACTCACGCCTCTCGCATGGGCCTATATAAAAACGACTTCTGCCGCAGTTGCAGGGAGGAAATAGAGAGTGTTGAGCACTATCTATGCCACTTCCCCGTACTGTCACTATCCAGGTTCCGCTTTCTCCATAAACAGTTTTTCGAGTGCCTGGCGGAGATGGAAAATGCAAGGCATCTAATCTTATCATAATATTGAATCTAATTTTTGCGGAAAGGTTTGTAAACAGGGATAAGGAAGCCAGGGCTCCCGTGTGGTATCACAATGGGCCACCTCGGCCTAAGTGTGTCCCCCTGTGCAGTATGCAGAAGAAGACAATTTCCCTCTCGAAAGACACCGCCATTTCAACTAGCAGTTGAGCAACTAAGTATTTAGCGAGACATACAAACTAGTATATTTCTAGTACACAACTAGTTGCTTTGCCTGCAGGGTAAGTAATCGTATATATGTATGTATGTTGGTACATGCATCCATCTGTAAGCTTCACTGGCATTCAACGATTGTGCGATGAAAAAAAACATTGACGTTCAACAGGCAAAACTTTGTCGCCACAAAAGAGGAAAGAAAAATGCTATGTATGTAAATTTGTTTAGCTGTTATTTTTCCTTTTTGCATTCTATTCTTCGCGTTTTTGCTTTCTTTTGATTGTGATTCCATATAATATGTATGTATATAGGTACACATATGTATATGTTTGAACGTTTCCAAACTATGTTTTAGTGCTGTGCCAGGCTGTTCTGAGTTTTCCTTTCGAATCAGTTGACACAGAATTATCGAGCTCTAGGATGTAACCAATTGTATGGAAGCTCATTAGTTTTTGATTTCATTGAGTTTTGTTGGGATTTGTAAGATATGAAAGCGAACAATATAATTAAAAGTGATGAGATTAAATTGAGTGCAATGGGATTTTAATTCATACACAGGGAAAAAATTTGCCTGAAAAGGAATCAAAGAGAGTATTGTATGTATCGAAAAACTAAATTTTAAAAAATTTACAAATTTAACATTTAACAGAACTCTCACTGTGTTCCATTCCGAACTATATTTATACTCACCTCTACGTAGCACATAGGTAGATTTTCAAGTTTTATGCGGCCAAAAATATTTTATTGTCTACATCTATTCCAAATTGATTGTTTAATGCAAAATTTTAATAATTTGTGTTAAAAGTCGATTTTATTGACTCCAAAAAAAAATCATACGCCAGAGTTTTAAAATTTATTTCAAAGAGTTCTGTCGAAAATATTACTTTCTTATTTTCGTTTGAAAATATATACAATTTTTCAATAAAAATCGTTTTAAGCAGGATTTCTAAGCTTATGGAAAAAATCCGAAAAATCGTAGAAATTTCTAAAAGTAGATTAAAAATTTCAAAGCGCGGCCAGAATTTATAGAAGATTTTTAGGAGATTTCTAAGTATACTGTTATGTAGCCAACCAATTTTAGTGTAAAAATTTAAATTCTCAATGCTGTGAAAAATTCCGTCGATTTTATAAGTTTTTTTCTGTAGGGTGTTTGCCTTATATACGTGAGACCGTTCCAATTAAAATTTCCGAAAAGCCAATGAAAATTTTCAAAAAGTTGAATGTTGCATGTTATTATATTAAAATTTAATGAGCTGCAAAATTGCATACTCAAAAATCTTCTAAAAAAATGTAGCTTTAGAATTCTTAGCCCCTTTTTATGATAAGTATTTCCTTGACTTTGAAAAATTGGAAATACTAAAAATACTGCTTAAAAAGTTAACAATAATCGCTGATAAATATCTCGGTTACTTTCGGGCATCACCTACTTTAACCAAGATATGCGTTAGAAATATAAACATTAAAATCAAATATAAAACACAGAAAAGAAAATTATTGTAGGTACATATGAAAAACCCTGTATCTAGTAGTGAAGTGCGGCTTTGTGCGACGTAATTTTTTGGCGGAAAAATACTAATTGTACTAGATATCATGTCCGAGGGTTAATTTGACTGAGTCTGACAGAGCAACATAACAAAACCAATTTTTAACATGAAAAAGAGTGATAATTTTTTTTAAATATCCCAACTTTAAAAGCTTAAAGCTATAAACTTAGAATTATTGGAAACCAAGGATATTATTGAAGAGTGTTAATAATTACTTGAACCTTTAGGATTCATCACGACTACTTAAATGAAATGCTTTAAATAATAAATATTCACGTTGAAACGAGCACTTAAAGATATGTAAAAAAAAATTAAAATATTAACTTTAGATATGCTAAGTTTCGACCATATGGGAGCAAGTGCAGAGTATGGGGTCGGGAAAAAAGCGATGGATTATTGTTCCCCAGTCTATTTCCAATATGTGGGTATGTTTTTTTCTGTAATTGTAACAACTTCACAAAATTCAATTTTGGCCGCATAAAACATGAAAATCTATCTATGTGCGTAGGTAGTACACAGTATTGTAATTTTGATTTCATAACGGTAGTACGTAATACCATAAATTATTCGAGATAGTTATGGACTTATATGTATACATATGTATGTATGTATATCAAAATGATGAGGGTGAAAATAGATATCGATTAAGCCATGTCCATCTGTGCTCGGTTTGTCCGACCGTGCGTACTCTAACTTGCGCAAAGATTAAAAAATATTTTTATGAAAATTGTTACATGGCTGTTTATTTCTACCCAGTACACTCAGAGAAAAAGCAAGCTAAATTTAAGTATAACGGGATTGAATCAAGCCGAAAACGTTGTGAAAGTCTGTTAAGCTCGAAAATGCTAAAATCAAGAATATATTCTTATTTTTAGAACGGCATTTTTTAGAAGAAACAAACTTGAATAAATTTATTTTAAGCATTGATCATGATTGATTTGAGAAAGTGCATTCTTATTTTCAAAATTTTCAACTTTATTTTAAGAATACTTATACTTGCTTTCCACTTTTTCGAAATTCAAAATTTGAAAACATTTAACCCACCTAACAAAAATAAGAACAAATATTTTTTATTTATTTGCATGTTATTTTAATATTTTTTTAATAAATGAGTCATATGTACATGTATATGGACATGCAATTCTTATTATCACTATATATAATTCAGTATTTACATACATACTTATAAATAAGAAAGATCTACATATGTACATATACATATCTTATAACGAACTCATTTTAGAAAAGTGTATACATCCTTCCGTAAACTTTTTAACGATTAAAAAACCCAGTCAATATTTCCACTACCAACACAGAGTTTTACCACCCAATTTGAGTGGTAGTATCCCTATAGTAAACTATTTTGAACCGTTTCTTACCAACACCGATGGTCTGGAATCCAACAATTTTGGCCACGATTTAAAAAACTCAAAGGCTTTCGCAGTTCATGTGTACATGCCATCCACATTTGATGTAATTCTTCATCTATTTTAAAAGCCATATTAAAACATAAGCTAAATTCTCATCAATGCGATAACTCTTACCTGTTCCTTTTCCAAGAAAACAATTTTACGCCAAGCTCCATTCGCAATCCCAGCAGGGGAAAATATAAGTTTTTTTTATTTTATTAATGTTTTTCACACAAAAATCAACAACTATTGAAAATTATATATTTTCTGGTAAACATTTGGATATGGTGGTCTTAAATTGAGAATTTCATTCTTAAACCAAGATTTTTTCAGTTTTTTATCTTATTTCAAGAATACCATTCATCGTTTTATTAATCCCGGAGTACTCTCTTGTCAGTACTCCATTACTCCCTATACGTCTGTATATATGTAGTAAGCATTGGCGCACTCAAGGGGGGGTTTTGGGGATAAAACCCCCCCAAAATTTGACAACACCATAAAAAAATAATTTTATAAAAGATGGTACATGCAAAAATATTTGTGTAAATGCATGTTGTAAAATTTATTAAGCTCGGGCATAAAACTCGTCAGCGTTATAATAGCGCCATTGCATTATTATAATTATTCGTGGATGTACATTGCCAATGTTTGTCAACAACTTCTGATTATGTTTATAAACAAACAGTGTGTTTCCCTAAAGGTATGCTGTGGATATTAGCTGAGGTTTGTTATACTCAACTGTACTAGTACACAGTATTGTAACAGAATGAAATAATAGAGATAGATATAGACTTATATATATGTATCAAAATAATCAGGGTGAAAAGAGAAATCGATTGGGCCATGTCCGTCCGTCCGTCTGTCCGTCCGTCTGTAAACACTCTGACTCGGGAAAAAATTAGATATTTTGATGAAATTTGTAATACAAGTTGGTATCGAGACTGGGACGGTTGGTATTGAAAATGGGCGAAATCGGACCATGACCACGCCCACTTTGCCCATATAGTAAAAATCGGATATTTTGTATCTCAGTCACTAATAGAGCTGGTGTGACAAAATTTCACTTACGTATTCAGCTCAGGCCCCTATTAAGAAATATGCTGAAATTTTGGAAAATGGGCGGTGCCACGCCCACTTATTAAGGGCCAAACATAGAAAGTTTTATAGGTCATAACTCAGGAACCGTAGCAGATATATCGACGAAATGGTCAGTGTAATTTACTTAGGAAAATGTTTGGACGAAAAATTGCCAAAATCGATTGACGACCACGCAACTTTTATATATGGGAACTATAAAGGGGCCTAATAAAAACATTTTGAGCGATATCTTTGTCAAATATAAAGATAATTCATTGAAATTATGTGTCATGAATCCAACTATAGACATAAAACAAAAAATAGAAAAATGGTCAAAAATTTAGCGATGTGGGTTTATGACCACGCCTACTTTTTAACAAAGATATTTCTGGAAAACCCTTTGGGAATTTGTAACGTGACATCTTTGTAATTAGAAGTCATAAAGGGTTGCAAATTTGCACTAACAATAATATTTATATGCTTGGTTGGATGATTGATAAAAAATTTGAAAATGGGCGTGGCTGCGCCCACTTTATGCGGCACTCGATTCATATAAAATACACCCTAGTCGAACAAACGCAAACAAACAATGAAAGCATACAGCTGAGTATCTAATGTTCGATTCCACTCGAACTTAGGCTTTCTTACTTGTTAGTTTTAGTTTAAATACAGAGAAAATGCAATGAATTGAGATTTAAAAGGTGCCTTTGTTTAATGTGTTGATACGTAGGTCCACTCCCCAAACACAAATTTAAGCAAAAATTGTCTGGACGAGTTTTAAGTATTTTTTTTAATTTTCTGTTGGATATTGAACCCCCCCCCCCCAAATTTTTTTCTGTGAAATATTTTCGTTATCAAAATCTAAAATTGAGAGTTTGTCGTTAGAAAATCTTACGCTAAGGAAGCAATTTTCTTCAGAGTTTTCTCGAACACCAAGAACAATTGAAGAATTGGATAGGTGGAAAGCAACCGAGTATCGATCTTTTCTGCTATATAGTGGACCGTATGTGTTACAAAATAAATTGGATGAGGAACGTTACCACCATTTTTGTAAATTACATATTGCAATAAGAATATTGTCCCATCCGGTGCTATGTATGCAATTAAATCACATCGCTAAAGACCTCCTTGCGGAATTTGTTGACGGATTTGTTGGTCTGTATGGTCAAGAATATTTAACATATAATTGCCACAGTCTAACTCATTTACATAGCGATGTTTTGAAATATGGTTCTATAAATAATTTTGCGGCATTCAAATACGAAAATTACCTGTTTCAATTAAAAAAGACAATTAAAAAAGGATCCTATGTTTTGGCCCAAATATCAAATAGAGTTTTTGAGAAAAGTTTCATAATAAAAGAAAATCAAAATCAAAAAATATTTCCCTATTTAAAAGGCGATTCAAAGGACAATAGTCACCAGACAGTCATATGTGAACAATTCAATTTGTCGACACGGCCTCCAAATAACTGCTTCAGCGTTGGAGATAGTGTATATATTATAAATAATATAACCACTGAAATCGACGAAATATACATATATGCAAAGAAAGTTAAAAACCTTCAGCGCCAATTTGTTTTTGAAACGAGAAGCTTTGTTTTGGACATATACGAGACTAATTGCTTTCTTTTATCTGACCACCAATTGAAGTTTAAAGCGAAAGATATTGAATGCAAATATATTCATTTTTATTTAGAATCATACTCAAAACATTCGTTTTTACCACTGCTGCAAAATGAATTTGTCGATACAGGCATCTTTAGATAAACCGGACGGTAAAGTATTTCACATACATATATATCGCGGTTTAAAGTTCCAAATCGCATAAGCAGCACTTGTGTTAACGTAATTTCTCCCACAATGTATTTTTCTAGTAATGGATCCGGAAAACCAAATCCCCCTCTTTTCGCAATTGGAGACGCAAATCCCGTCATCGATGGATCCAATTCCTGGAACTATCGAGCAGCTGCCACGTAAGTGTTAGTGCAAAGTAATTATAGTCTTAGTGTAGTTAATTGTTTAGCTGTTCATTACTTATAAAATGGTGGCGATAATTTAGTAATTAATGAATTGTGTTATTTGATTTACTTAGGCAATCAACATTTGTTAGAGGATTTGATAAATGAAAATAGAAAGCTTCGCGAGATAAATAATAAAATTTATGAACATTTCACGGAGGAATTTGTGGGTTTAAAACGATCCATAGACCAGGTTTTGACATCGTTAAAACGCCAACGCACATTGATTTCAAAATTGCCAAATCTTCCCTGCACTGAAGTGAGTGAAATTTTTGATTTAGAAAAACACTTGGACGACGAAGACGCAAAACAAGAATTGGTAAGTTAATCAACACACTTTTATCTGTTATTTTATTATCCTAATTATCATTATTTATTTTTTAATAGTTAACAAAATTCAATAAGCAACCTACGGATGACCTGAAGAAGTATATATTTGCAAATTTAAAGTCCATAATAATTAGCGATTCTTTGGCATTAAAATTTCCTTGGACGAATGTCAACAACAACATACCAGTCAAAGATCTCAAGTTCATTAAATTACTCAAAGGTTTGTTATCAATAAAGATATTACACTTAAGCAGTTTCAAATTTTTGATTCCCTTCTTTATACTTGTTCATAGATTCGTGCTTGGAGAATATACCACAGACCAACATTTCAAAAATTGAGGATATAATGAAAAAATATTTTAATGGCGCGAAGGACAGGGTAGCTAAGAAAAATAAAAGAATTAATAAAGCGACAACGAATACACAAAAATGATGAAAGGATGAATGCACTTATAATTATAGTTTAGTTGTAATTTTTCATGTACGATTACAATGACTCATATACCACGGTATATGACCGAATTTTGTAATTGAATTTTAATTTTAATTACTAGTTAAAACATATATGTTCATACATATGTAATGAATTTGAATATACACATAAATTAATAAAAATAAAAATGCTTATAAATATATTTAATACAAAAATTAATATTTTTTTAAAATTTGCTCTAGTAAATTTCTAAACGATTTCGCAAAGATTATATCGAAAAGATTTCGTAACGACAAATTCGTTTCGATTTAGTTAAGATCATTCTTTACGAAATCGTTAAGACTATTCTAAACAATTTCGAATAGCAAATTTCTAAACGATTTCGTAAAGATTAAATCGAAAAGATTTCGTAACGACAAATTCGTTTCGATTTAGTTAAGAACATTCTTTACGAAATAGTTTAGACTATTTCTTTACGAAGTCGTGTCAACCCTCTCATACAAAAATCGTAACGATTTCGAAACTAAATCGGTTCCGATTTCGAAAGAATTTTCCGATGCGGCGTAACGATTTCGAAACGAAATTGGAGAAAATTGTTTAGTGGGTAATTACAATTTAATTTTGTCAGTAAATCAACAAAAAACGTCTCACATATCTAAAAACATACATACCCAAGAAGTGCTAATGTAACCAAATTAATAACACACTCTGCTTGCATATGAAATTTTTACATTCTCATTTACATTTACAACGCACAGAACTTTTTCTGGTTTCCGAATATTTTTTCCAACAAAATCAAACATCACCGTGAAGCATTGAGATAGAAATGTTTCATTCTCGTTGCCGAAGTAAAATTTCACGTTGATGAAGTACTTCACTGTTCGAACACTTCGAAAACCATACATGCGCTACAGCGAGTGCAACATAGCATGTTCGATATCGAGATGTCTCGCGCAGGCCTTTAATATCTACAAACATACATATGTAGCTATTGAAGGCAGACAATGGCTTAGTGGTTCAAGCTTGTAAAATTTGAGGTTTTTTACCAATAATTCAGTTGACAGTTCGATTTTAAACTGCTCCGTTTCGTATCAACGAGAGTAACTCCAAAACAAGCGATTTCTATGCTGAAACAGCGCCTTCAGGCAAAATTTCATCTCTATGTGACTTTTAATTACAGAGATGTCACGTTACAAATTTCTGAAGGGCATTCCAGAAATATCTTTTTTAAAAAGTATGCGACAGATGGGCAAATGTACATAAACTCGTGCATATGTATGTACATATGCATATTTGTTGCAAAGAATAGACCAATATATGTACATACATACATACCCTGTAGGGAAAATCTCTAGTTCCGAACTAGGTCGCTTCTAGTGCATTTTTCGACACTACTAGTGCGAGGTAAATCTCTTTTGCATGTTATCAACTGGCGAATTTAACACGGCGATATCCTAGGCGGTGTCAATTGTCACCCTCTGCACTACATTTTCGATAGTTCCGAACTAGTACTAAATTCTAGTACAGTTTACACTAGTTCGTTTATTGGCACATTTTCGATAGTTCTGAACTAGCTACAAGTACCTACAAATTCTACAGTTTTACATCTGCCGCTTAAGTGCAGACTTTGACACACTTCATGCAAGTGGCGTGATGGCCGACTGGCTAACGCATGTGCCTTTCAATCTGATGGGCGCGGGTTCGAATCCTGTCGGTGTCAACGTGGATGATAATTTTTTTTTTTTATTTTTTTTTTTTTGACTAATATTTTTTTTTTTTTTTATTTCATAGATGCTCATGCCTATGCCCTTGAATCACATTTGTTTTTGTTTTTCCCCCAGACATAGGCACAGATACAAATTCGCCCAATGAATATAAAAATAAAATTTTCTTCCCCTGCCATATGCCCACAGGTATAAAAAATTTCAAATGAATGTGATTGAGTTTCTTATGGGAAGGGCGAAGCTACGTTAGCCCTTCCCATATGAAGCTACGTTGGCGTCGCCCTTCCCATATGAAATTGAAAATTACACTAACAAATTGAAAATAAAATTTTTTTGAAAAAATTGAATTCTTGAATTGAAAAGCGACGTAACTCAAAACCCAAATAAATATAAAAGAAATAGAAGAAATTCAAGAAACCCTTTTTCTTTACAAACGAAGGTTTAAAGCAGGGCTGCTCAACGCTCTCGTATTGGAAGTACAAAACTCAATACATCTACAAATTTTGTATATGCACTGAAAAATTTTTTTGCTCATTTAAATTTTTTTTTGAATTCCAATAAAATATTATTTTAGAATTTATTTTCAAATGGTAATATCACATACATACAAATTTTCTTATTTTTTATATGAAAATTTTTTGAATAAAAATTTTTTACAGTGCTTTCATTTTCATTTTCATTTTTGAATTTTTTTTTTCATTACACATTTGTTATTGTAAATTTCGATTTCTTACGGCAGTGCTCGAGCTCCTATACAAAGTGCCTTTGCTCTGCACATTCAATATGAATCATAGGCACATACATTTAAAATTTTTTTATATCTGAGTGCTTATGGGAGTGCAAAGAAAATTTTATTTTCATATTTGAAGTGAAAATATGTATCTGTGCCTATGATTCGGAACAAAACAAAAACAATTGTGCTTTGAGTGCCTATGAGGTGAGCAGCCCTGGTTTAAAGTAAAACCTTGGGTAATGAAGAAGACTCTTGCTGGGAGGAGACTAACATTTAGCAGTCCCTAAAGACGTTATTCATGGATTCAAAAAATTTTGAGTTGTGCAATTTTTTGATTTAGGGTGCGATTTGTAGGCAAACGAAAAAACTGAAAAAAATTTCTAGTTAAATTGAAAAATGTGTGGCAAAGGTGTATTTCAAATTATTTGAAGAAAAATAAAAGTAGATTTTAGTAAGAAGAATAGGAATTAGAACTTTTTTGCTGAAATATTATTGCGAGTCGCAGTCTATGCTAATTAATTATAGGTACGTATATAAATTAATAATTAAGGTAAGTTATATATATGACAGAAATAAAATATGACAAGTATCCACTCATAAGAAATTAAATTTTAAATACTAATCCATGTTCGGCAGCACATATATTTGCGAAAAAGCTTTAAGTTCATCAAAACAAACCAAAGAAACCCATTATCACAAAAGCATTGGAAGCAGTTCTGCAATTATCCACCTCTGATTCGACAATAAATATCGACAATTTAATAAACAGCCTTGAATAAACTTATCACTTATTCTTATTATGTAATATGTAGATATATTTTTTTTATATGCACGAGTTCATATCTTAATTTAATATATATGTAGATACATTTGTATAAATAAAATATGTTGTAAATATTGTACATATGTATGTTGTATGCAAAATTTTCCAATGGTACAATAAAAATTTACTTGTAGTTTGTAACTTTATTTAAATCTAACACAAATTTTTTCTGAGTGCACTAAGAAATTTTTGTAGATGTATTGGAGTTTCCCCATTCAATACGAGAGCGTTGAGCACCCTTGATTTATTTAATAAAATTTACAGTAATATTTAAAAAGTAATAAAATAAAAAAAATTAAAAATAAGCCTGAGGGATCGGAACAGGGATGCCACTAAGAAATTTTTTTTCCTACCAAAAACCTACCAAAATGACGTCGAACCTACCAATTTTTTTTTTTTTTTTTTTTAATATGAGATTTAACCATATTCAACAAATTCATCTAGGGAAACTGTGCCAGTAACCGACCACCCCGCAGTAACCGGACACTTGTTTTTTTACCGCTTAAAATAAAAAAAGTTTATTATTTTTTTTTTTTGAAAAATTTACTTTTATGCTTGTACAACAAATGCAGGTTGCGCTTCAAACTGAGTTTCTGAAGAAAGCCATACTCGGACAGGTTGGAGGAAATCAGGATTTACATTTTGTGGAATAACATTTGAGAAATAATGAGGGCAAGCAACTGATCCTCAAGGAAATGTTAGAAGATTTATCGAAGGAAATAGCGGGCATTGTTTCCACTTGGTACAGCAAACACATTTACTACCTACGTAGGTCTGATGACTTGTTGTGATACCACGTGGAGCTATTCATTACACACCATGTATACGAACAACCTGGTTTGCTTCGCATAGCGTAAAATATCAGATGCCTTTCTGTTTTCAATCTCCTCCAGCTGTGTTTGTGGAGGCAAGCGTGCCTGGAGTTGGACAGCGCGGGACAAGAGTATAGGTAGTGCCCTACGCATTATACTTCATCATCCCTGCAGATGCGACAGAAATTGTTTGTGCGCGTTCCATGGATGCTCATGAGGCAGTGGTCTGTTGTTATGCCAGCTAGAGGCCAATGTGGGGACGGCTGAGAAGAGATATGTATGTATATTCGGACAAAGTCAATGAGTATCCGGAAAGTATAGAAGCTCTAAGAAAACGTTTCTATTTAGCAGAGTTTTGTGACAAAGCTCTACTGAAAAGACACGTTTTCTCAACAGTGTTGTGGCAAATCAATGATGTTAGTTGAACGAAGGCAAAAACCTACCAAAATTCAAATCGTCCTACCAACCTACCAAAAGGTATAAAACCTACCAGTTTTGGTAGGAAAAGCCCAAAAGTGGCATCCCTGGATCGGAAAAGCATAATTAGGGGAACATTTCATTTCATACAAGTTAAGATGCAAATAGAAAACTCTTTATATGAAACGCTTCACTAAACATCTGAGAATTGCAGAAATATACAAAGCCGACGGAAATTGAACGAACGAAAAATTTTCATAGAATTTTTGTCACATACAAATGCATTTTTGTTGCATACAAATCAAAGTGTGTCTTATAATGGTCACTCAATTCACTCCTCCTGAACTGGTGAGGGTCTAACTACAATTGATCTAGTTCCCTTTTGACACCTTTTCGCTAATTCGGAACTAGAAATTTTGCTCACTAGTTATTGAGTTCCCTGCAGGGTAGGTATAGATTGAAGAATAGACTAATACATACATATATTGATTGCATGCAATATAAGTTGGTACATGCATACATATTTATTTTTTATTCATTTACTTATTTATATATCTAAGGGCCGATTTCATAATGAAACTCTTAAAGCTCCTTTTGTTAAAGGAGCCTTTTAGTTAAAGAGTCATTTAAATGTTCTTTAAAGTGGGAGTGATTTCATAATAATATAATATTAAAAGTCTCCTTTAACATCAAATGATTGTCATAAATTTAAAAATATTGAAATTTATCATTTGTTTTTTTTTTCTGAAAACAAATAGATTTTTTGATTGTGGCTTTAATTTTATTTGAGAAAAAAAAGAACAACAAAGCATAATTTGGAAACCCAGTGCAGAAAAAATAGGAAGCGGTCGTCCAACATCACAAAAGAGGAAGAAGATGAATATTGCACTATATGACTCAAACAAACAAAACAACAAACAAAATCGGTTCAAAAATTTTAATACATTTTTCATATTTGATTTTGACAGACTGCAGAAATGAAATTTTTTTTTTGGCAAAAGTAACCTTTAAATACTTAAATGCCCGTTTTTGGGTATTTAACTTTAAAGGAACTTTTATCTTCAAAAAGACTTTATGAAATCGATCAGCAAATTAAATGCTCCTTTAGTATTTAAAGGAACTTTTAATTTGATTATGAAATCGGCCCTAATTCTTTACATACCTATTTCATTATTTTTATATTTGTGGCCGCTGTGGTGCAGTGGGTAGAGTCCTCGCCTGTTGTGCCAGAGTTCTCGGGTTCAAACTACGGTCCAAGACAAACACCAAAACAATTTTTCTAATTAGTAAAAATCCAATTATTGGGTTTTTTAAGAGCAGCGGCCACCTCTCGGCAGTGGGCGGCATACCCTCCGAGTGTATTTCCGCCATGAAAAAGCTTCTCACAAAAAATGCATTCGCCGTTCGGAGCCGGCATAAAACTGTAGGTCCACCCAATTAGTAGGAAAAACAAAAAGGAGCACATCTCGAATTGGGAGAGAAGCTCGTCCATAAAACTCGTCAGAGTTATAATAGCGCCATTGTATTATATTATTATTATTATTATTATTATTATTTCATTATTTAATTATACACCAATCGGGCATATTATTTACCAAAATATATACCAACAATTTTTCGCAAATGAATATACATATGTATCAACAGAATCAAATGAGTAATCAGTTGAAAAATCAAGGGTCCGGGGATTGAGCCCAACCGTGACATGGTCATATTTCTGAAATTTATAATTTCGGTTTTTTAAATTTTTTATGACATTCTTTGAAATTTTATGTTTGAAAATAGCGAAAATTATGGAAATTGTGAATACCTATAATGACAATCGCTTTTTATATCACAGATGTGAAAAAATTTAATAACATTCGTTTCTACATCCCGGTGCTCATCTGTGTTAATACTTTGCTACACAAATTAGTACCTACAGTTAAGGGTCAGTGGTGAATTCCTCCGCGTAATGTGGCCTATACATGGGTCGATTTCCTAGTCCATTTTTGTCGTTCAACCAAAATTGACCCGTGTAAATAGCAATTCAACCGGCTCAGTCGAAAAAAATTTACTAGCTCAAAGTGGACTTGCGTTCAACTTTTGCCAGTCGATTTCTCAGTGGATTTCCCAGTCAACAAAAATTGACCGGCGTAAAGGCCGCTTAAGAGCGCTTCCATATTACTTGGAGCGGTATCGGATCGACATTTTTGGTTTTTACCGAATGTATATTGATAGCTTACCGACCACATGTGCATACATATTCCAATTGGCACTTTCGCATTACTGTTGCATACATGAAATCGGAGCGGATTAATTTCGGTATACCGCAACGCGGCAAGATCGGTCAATAAAATTTTAAAAACTTCTGTATACTTTTTTGCGACGTATGTAATAAAAAAACAACATGAAGAGAGTCAATAAAAAACTTGTTGCGGCTATAACATCTTCTTCATCGCTAGAAGACATTATTGTTATTATTGAGTGATTTGCTGAATTTAAAAATTGTTTGTCTCGATGTTTTTTTTATAATTTTCTGCCGATTACGCGCCGAAAGTATTCCCACAAGTGTGAAAAACATTGCAACGCGAGGAAAACAATTTTGATCCGAAGTCGCACCGAGTAATGTGAAAAGGCCCTTAAATTGTGCGTTTTTAGCAATCCACATGCCAGTCCATCGGTGGACCTTCTCTGGTTTTATAAGTTCTCAGTTGAAAGCGGAACTACACGAATCTACACTTATGTGAATGTCTCTTTGCAATGCCCTAGTATGTACGTGCAAAATATAAATTGAAAACACAATTATTTGAAATATTGAACAAGGTGTAAGAAGTTAACTTCTATCACGTATACTGTAGAGCGTATCGCGAAAAAAAAGTCCACCGTACGCCCCCCCATATGATTTCTCTTTCGAAAACATTTCTGGAAAAAAATTTTATTTTTTTTTGGACGCCGCTAGATGTCGCTAAAATTATTTTTTTTATATCTTCGGTATTTATGGTCCGATGCCTAAGTTTGATTCACCAATCTCTTTGGCGTGAGAGGAGGGTTTCCACTTTCAAATTGCATTAACCCTATGTGTGCCATTGCGGTCACTTCCATCCAGTACTTAGTGTATACCACCTTAATATAACTTTTTTTCCGGAATGTTAAACGTCGTTAAAAAGCATTAACTTATGCAATAGAAGTATTTCGATCGATTCCATATAAGGCGTGACGGTCTAGTGTACTGCGCTGCACGCGGGTTTTTTTTTTGTAGCGCATTTAATTTCACCTGGTTGTCATTAAAACGAACCTTTTAATTTAAACGTAACAATAACAACAAACCGGATTAATGGTCGTAAATATTCATGAAGTCATACCAAAGTTATCTATACGCCACCGTGTGTCGTCTTGTCAATGTACGTACATTAGGGCGGGTCGATTTGTAGGGGCCCAAAAAAATTAACAGAGGCACATCGCGATTATGATTATATAGGTAATTTCAAGCATTTTTGCCTAAGGAACCATATCAATTTCGAGGCAGAGGTTTCTGCGATCAATGTATATCATTTCCAACTATATTTCAGAAAATCAAAAAAAAAGTATTAAAGAATAGAAATCTTCAAAGTGAAAAAATTTATGGAAAATTTCTGAAACACATTTTGAATTTTCAGAAATACACTTTAAATTTTCTGAAATGCTGCTGGAAATCCTGTAGTTTTTTTTCAAAAAGTGCCTCACCTGTTGAAACAGCTGTATGTAAAACTAGCCGAAATGTGTATGCGGATTTTGTGGTCGAGGAAGGCCGCTACAGGGCGCTCCCGTACGTCTTTTTTTGGATAGTAAAAACCGCTGACTCGAAACTCATTTTAGACCTATGGTATCTTGGGCACAAATGCTTGATGCAATGTGTCTTTGATGCAAGAAATTGACCCGCCCTAACGCACATACATACATACATACTATAATTATGTGTGTGTGTATTAAATAATACAACCGGCCACCAAAAAATCTAAGCCTTATTTATGAATTAAAAAGCAAGTTTAAAGGCTTACCAAATAAGGCCTGAAAATTATAAGGGTAGCAAATTTGTATGGCGTTAAAATAAGGCTGATTTTCCTGTCAGGCCATAAGGAGTATTTTCTCTCTGAGAGGACACCTTATTCCAAAGGCTTTTCCACCATGCGAAATAAGGTCTAGATAAGTATTAGAATGTTAGGAGCAGACAGAGTGAGTGTATAGCAGAAGCAGAGCTGCCAGCGTACACCTTTTTTTGAACCTGATTTGTCAACAATAAGCAAAACGTTTTTGCAGGGCGGTCGCATGTACAAACCATGGAAAACCTGTTGATTTCAGATGCATATACTTACATAAACACATGTAGTTAGTAGATACGTACATACTTACCTACATAAATACCCAACAAAAAATCTGCGCATTTGAAATAAGCCTGCAAATTTTAAGGGAAGCTAAGTTGTAATAACAAAAAATATATTCTGCTAGGGTTGAAACGTTATTACTCATACATTTATGCATACATATATGTATACAGCGGAATGAGATAAACGCGCTTTTAACCACTTAGCACTTGATTGCATGTGAGATGAAAATGGACTGAGGCGACAATACGCAATTTTTACGCTCACCAAACAGTGTACCTTGCTCATAAAAACTCAATTCCCTTTCTCTCTGTTTGGGATGTGTTAAAATGAAGTATTAAGATATTTGGGGCAGAGAGAGTGAGTGCAAACAGCGCTGCCAGCGTATTTCAGTTTAACAACTTAGCTTCAGCTTAGACTTACGAGTCTGTTTGGTGGTTATTTGCATGCAAATAGCGTACAGTAAATGCATTTCACTACTGAATGATCGTTGATGATTCTTTGTTGAGCATTTGTCAATGTCATCATAACTGAGTTCAATATTGTTTTTTTTTGTTTTTTTTTTTTTCTGAGGAAAGCAAACCACTTATATAAAAAACCAGCGGGTTTCACACCAGGTGCTTTTAAAAATATTACCATATTAAGTTAGTCTAAAAAGTTACATAGAAAAAATGTCATTCTTGACGTCGAAGATAGTTTTTTTTTTGCCCGTTGAGTACGTACTTATCTCATATGCCCTCACACCAATTTTAAGTACTCTAAGACAAATATTTCAAGAGATATTCGTTGTGAAAGTTTCAGTTTGTATGGGAGGTGCCCATCCCTGCTTTACCAAGACCTAAATTGTGTTTATCCGTTGAGTGTATAATTATGTAATATTGCTTCACACAAATTTTCATTATTCTAGTACAAATACTTCAAGAGATATTACGAAATAAAAGAAAACTTTGTATGGGAGATACCCATCCCTGCTTTTCAATAAGATTAAAAATATGCCTATAGCATTCACTTAGGTGTGCAAAGTAGTGCAGTGAAATAACGCCCGCGGGCGTTTTTTCCTTTCTTGAAAAAGAAATAATTCCCGCGATTTTTTATTCCAATTTTTCGCCTGCGCCCACTAATACACCATATTTAAAAACCCCGTCTGCGGGCTTAATTGCCCTTTCGAAAGGGAAATAAAGCCCACATCGCCTAATAGGGCGCGCGGGCGTTCTTCCCCTTTCTGAATGGAAATAAAACCCACGGGTTTAAAAGTTTCATGAGGATCCGTTCAGGGGTTTTCCCGTCATTTCAGTTTAAACACAATTTCCATTTCACATTTATAATAAAGATAGATTCAGCAGTCTTTATATGAAAGTATTCACTGATGCCTTCTCAGTATTAGGAGAATTTCATCAGTGATTCATAAAGAATCCTTTTCGGATTTTTACTTCGGGGTATAGATATCTATATGAAGGTATGCGTCAATGTCTAGTCGCGATAAATTTTGGGCATCCAAGAACTCAACTCCGTCCTCCACTTAACTTCAACGACACAAAGTTTTGTGTGTCAACTGAGTTTATCCGCGTATATACCTATGTATACATATATACATACATACATATATAGGTACTCGTGCAAATACATGGCAACATTTTTTTGTTAACTAGGCATAGCTCATAAATCAAAAACTTTATTTTGCATTTTTTCATACCTTAATTTAAATTAAGCTTGTTTGTAAAACTTTGTATAAGCAAGAAAGTTAAACAACTAAGGTCACATGGTAGAAAAAACTAATTAAGACGGTTTTCGTGTTTTCACATAAAAAACCAATTTTAGCTGAAATGTAAGGTTTTTCGCGTACGAGCATGAGATAAGAAAATGCATATGTACGTAAAGGAGTGAAAACCAGGGCTATGTATTAACTACAAGAAACGATTAGTTCTTAGCTCCATAAAGGAATACTTAAGTGAATCCTTATATTTCTGAACATAATAGTCTAGTAAAGAAATTGAAACTTTGCTAAGGGATAGATTCTTACGGGTAAATACTCAAGTGTACACCAAAACCAAGTAGATACATAATAATGTGGTTAACGTTATTTTCTGGAATTTTCGCACAGTTTTTGTAGACAAACTCCACCCTCGTTGCTTGTACTGTTACTACTTATTCTGAACTACATATATATGTATTATATTTTACATATGATTAACTTAACACGTTAACTAAAACAACTCATTTGGTTTTAATGTTATAACAAAGGTATTATCCAAAACATATCAAAGGGTGTAAATTCATTTTAAAGTTTAATGACGTTCCGTTATAAGCCTTTTGGTTATACATATACCAATGAATATATATTTTTTTTTATACTCAGCTGTACTAGTACACAGAGTATTATAGTTTTGATTTCCTAACGGTGGATTGTAACAGAATGAAATAATCGAGATAGATATAGACTTATATATATCAAAATGATCAGGGTGAAAAGAGAAATCGATTGAGCCATGTCCGTCCGTCCGTCCGTCCGTCCGTCTGTCCGTCTGTCCGTCTGTACGCACGATAACTCGCGCAAAAATTGAGATATTTTGATGAAATTTGGAATGCAAGTTGGTATCAAGACAGGAACGGATGGTATTGAAAATGGGCGAAATCGGACCATGACCACGCCCACCTCCCCTATATAGTAAAAATCGGAAATTTTGTATCTCAGTCACTAATAGAGCTAGAGTGATAAAATTTCACACACGTATTGAGCTCAGGCCCTTATGAAGAAATATGATGAAATTTTGGAAAATGGGCGGTGCCACGCCCACTTATTAAGGGGCAAACATTGAAAGTTTTATGAGTCATAACTCAGAAACCGTTGAAGATATATCGATGAATTTTGGTAGGCGTGATATACTTACTTAGGCAAATGTTTTGACGAAAAATTGCCAAAATCGGTTGACGACCACGCCCACTTTTATATATGGGTCTTATAAAGTGACCTAATAAAAACATTTTAAGCGATATCTCTGTCAAATATAAAGATATATCATTGAAATTTTATGGAAGGTGTCCAACTATGGACATATAACAAAAAATACAAAAATTTTGGAAAATGGGCGTGGCACCGCCTCTTTTTAGAAGCAGGAATATACGAGATTTCTGAGCCCATAACTCGACAAATAATCGATATATTATGACGAAACTTGGTGTATACACTTTCACTACTTGTAGTAATACATGTTCAAAATTTTAGCGAAATGGGTTGACGACCACGCCCACTTATATATATGGGTATCATAAAGTGGCCTAATAAAAACATTTTAAGCGATATCTTTGTCAAATATAAAGATAATTCATTGAAATTTTGTGGCATGAGTTCTACAATAGATGGGAAACAAAAAATAGAAAAATTTCGGAAAATGGGCGTGGCACCGCCTCTTTTCAGACAAAGGAATCAACGAGATTTCGGAGCTCATAACTCGACAAATAATTGAGATATTATGACGAAACTTGGTTTATACACTTTTATAACTTGTGTTAATGGACACGCAAAAATTTATTGAAATCGGTTTATGACCACGCCTACTTTTTAACAAAGATACTTCTGGAACACCCTTTGGGAATTTGTAACGTGACATCTTTGTAACTCATAAAGGGATGAAATTTTGCACAAAGAATAATATTCATAAGCTTAGTTGGATGACTGATAAAAATTTAGAAAATGGGCGTGGCTACGCCCACTTTATGCAGCACTCGATTTATATAAAGTACCTACACCGTGTTTCCATCAAACGCAAACAAACAATGAAAGCATACAGCTGAGTATCTAATGTTCGATTCCACTCGAACTTAGGCTTCCTTACTTGTTTAATTTAAAAATTTGTATAATTGTATTATAGGCGCGAAAATAATTTATTTATTTAATAAAAATTTACAAAAATATTTAAAAAGTAATAAAATAAAAAAAAAAAATACAAATAAGCCTGAGGGATCGGAAAAGCATAATTAGGGGAACATTTCATTTCATACAAGTTAAGATGCAAATAGAAAACTCTTTTTATAAAATGTTTCAATAAACATCTGAGAATTGCAGAAATATACAAAACCGACGGCAATTGAACGAACGAAAAATGTTCATAGAATTTTTGCCACTTCGAAATTGCATACAAATCAAAGTGTGTCTTATAATGTTCACTTAATTCACTCCTTCTGATATGGTGAGAGTCTAACTACAATTGATCTAGTTCCTTTTTGACACCTTTTCGCTAGTTCGGAACTAGAAATTTTGCTCACTACAAACAGCTTTGACAACAAGGAAAAAGAAGAGAATAAAAGGATGAAGAGAAATGCGCAATTTAATAAAACCAAAGTATATAAGTGCGCTCCAAAATAAATAAAATGACAAAATTAGCCGCTCAACTGCAACAACAACACTATGCAAAATTGCCTCGGCAACACAATTGATTTAATTAATACATACAATAAATGTAAATAATATTATATTGCAACAGTTAAATTAATTAATTTAATTTTAGCACACTATTTTCCTAAGCACTTTATTTTCATAAACAACGCAAGGAATATTTTTATTATAATTTTTTAAAGCACTAAAACAGGGAGCAAATTATTATACGACTATAGAGCTTGACGTTTGAAGAAAATTTTCCTCTAAGCCTAAATTAATTATGGCTATGGCAAATGAAAATTTGGGAGATACTGAGAACAAAAATGTTGTCCCTAATTATGCACATAACTTCTTTATTTGCACAAAATAACATTATAAATACACACATAGCATTTTCGAGTATTTTTCGATCCCTATGCACTTTTAAAATAATGGAAAATGCGCTCATTTTCTGATCATAAAAGAGTCTTTCGTCGATAGAAAATGGTACACTACTTCCAAATCTCGTTTCCGAGTCTTATTTTAATCGTATTTTAATCATTTTCGAGTCCCTTTCGATTTTATTTTTTTCGATTTTAAATCTTATTTTGGTAATTTTTGAATCGTTTTTGAGTCTTTTTAGGGTCATTTTTCTTCGTTTTTCTGATAATTTTCGATTGGCTTTCCAATCTTTTGTGGGCCATTTTGCAATCGTTTTTCTGGTCATTTTCGAATCTTTTTAGGGTCGTTTTTCAGTAACTTTCAACTGATCAATTTGTAATAATTTTCTCATCATTTTCTAATAATTTTTTAATACTTTTCTACTCCATTTCTTTCATTTTTTGGTCATTTTACAACCGTATTTCTTTCCCATCTTCTTTCCTCTTACATATTCTACCCTTAAAAGGTCAAACAGAACTTTCACGGTCACCCTCAGTCCACATTTTGGTTGGAACTTTTGAAACAGCAATTTTTTTATTTGCTTAATAATGGAGTTTAAGATAAAAAAATTTCAATCCATAATGAATTCCTATGAAAATTCATATGCGCATTTTGGCACTGTCATATACAGCAACGAGGAAGACATACATGCATATGTTCCTGCTCTACAGCATTCGCAACCATCAAAACCGAAATCTAATATAAAATTCTCTGAAATTTTTTTGAAAAATGATAGCTTTATATAATAGGCTGGCTAACCCACACAGAATTTTATCAATTTTTTTTTTTATCACATTCCAGTCTTTTTCGATCCCTATGCACGTTTAAAATAATGGAAAATGCGCTCATTTTCTGATCATAAAAGAGCCTCTCGTCTGTAGAAAATGGTACCCTACGTCCAACTTTTCTAGGGAGTCGTTTTCGAGTCTTATTTTAATTGTATTTTAATCATTTTCGAGTCCCTTTTTGAATGTTATTTCGGTCATATTTGAATCGTTTTCTGATCGTTTTTCAATCTGTTTTTGGTAATTTTTTAATCGTTCTCTGATCATTTTTGAATCTTTTATAGTTAATTTTTCATCGCTTTCCTTCTATCCTCTTCTATTACCTTAGCCTTACCACATACATTAGCCTATAACCATTTAGCAAATAAGGAGTCCATTATTTGAGATAAAATAATTTTAATCCAAATTTCTTTAAGTATGTATGTATGTACTTATATTATTACGTATACGCCGTGTTGACGCATTTTAAAGCGTGTATATTTAATTCATAATGCATGTAGATATATTAGTTAGTGTTGTTGGTTACAAACTGAGTTAAGTAAATAATTTATTCTAATTTATAAAATATGTATGTATGTAGGTATGTATGTATGAATGTATGTACATATGTATGTTTTTTTGCATCTCACTACTTGCGTGGATGCTTTGATCCTTATTCTAATGTTTGTAGCCGCTGTGGTGCAGTGGGTAGAGTGCTCGCCTGCTATGCCAGAGGTCTCGGGTTCAAACCACGGTCCGAGCAAAACACCAAAACAATTTTTCTAATTAGTAAAAATCAAATTATTGGGTTTTTAAGAGCAGCGGTCACCTCTCGGCAGTGGGCGGTATACCCTCCGAGTGTATATCTGCCATGAAAAAGCTTCTCACAAGTAATGCATTCGCCGTTCGGAGCCGGCATAAAACTGTAGCTCCACCCAATTAGTAGGAAAAAGAAAAGGAGCACACCTCAAATTGGGAGAGACGCTCGGCCATAAAAAACGTCAGCTATAATAGCGCCATTGTATTATTATTATTAATTTTTTGCACTTTCCCTGTCAGATTTCATATAAAATTCAAGCTAAAAAAATTAAAGTTAAATTCTTTCGTGAAACTGGTTGTAAGTATTCGGTGGTTGCACTACAGTGAGTATTGACAAAATTCGGCCTTACAAAAAAAAAATATAAAGTTAAAAGTACCAAAAAGCAATTAATGAAAAATACTAGCGTGATTATGTCAATAAGCACCGTAGTGAAAATAAATATAATTATTTTTAAGAAGTTGAATGCATATGAACCTATTCTTTATTGTTGTTATGACAAATGATTTGTCGGCACTTGGTTTGCAATATGTTCGCTTCCAACTATAAGCAGCAGTCAGTTTATCCGAAAAATTTTTTCGCACGGCCGTCCGAAGAAACTTTGCGGAACCATCACCACCAGTTTTTCCAACAAATTCTTTCTAAAATTGCATAAGAAATTAAAAAGTCCAGTAATAACAAAAAAGTCAAAATATAATAAAGTAAGAAATAAACATTTTATAATTTTGGGATAAGCGGAAAAATCCAAGCAAATCCAACAGCGATGGTAGAAGTGATAGCTATTTCGAAGAAAACCATTTATAAAAAAATTTATAAATGTCATCAATATTGGAATAATAGCGAAACGCTAAGCACTGCGAATATTGATGGTCTTGCTAAGTTGTTGGATATTTATCGCTTATATACCTAAGTAATTTTTTTGCTTTTGAGAAATTATTATAATCAAGGTGTAGTACTTACAAATTTCCTGAGCATCTCCTCATCTTTTTGTATTTCGTCGTCAAGCTTTTTCAAATCTTCAACGACAGTGTATAGGAGGTTTTTTGCGTATGTAGTCACTGATTGTTCTGATGCCATTGCTGTCCTTCCTATTATCTAATTTCAACGCCATGACTTACTCTGTCAATTTTGTGCAGGGTTGGCAACTCGGAGAAAAAAAATTATTGTACCAGAGCCGTCAAATTATTGTATTTTGAACAAAATTATTGTACATTTAAAAATTACGCCTGCGGCGGATTTGAAATGCAACATTTTTCATTTTCGAAGATAGCTTTTCGAAAAGCTCCCGCATTTTGTAAATACGATCTTGAGAAGTTCGAAACAAACGGATCTAGTAACCCAGATTACGTAAATCAGGTGGTAAGGTTTTTTTTTTGTTTTGACTAATTAAAAAAATATAACAAGAATTTATAATGATATATACACTAATTTTACAAACCAAACGTACCAACCGCTTTGGTACCAATTTTGATCTCTTTGTTTTGTTTACTTACGTTAATTACATGTAGAGTGACGTCATCATTGAGCTCGTGTGCCCATTGCTGCTCTATATGCGTAATCTTGTAGGTATTTCGTTCTTGTATTGCCAGAGTGTTGCCACTCTTTTCCATTCGAATGGCAAATTTTTTCGTAGATTGCAGGGTCGTGTTTAGCATTTACGTCCAAAATGCAGAATTGAAGTCGCATTTGCATTTCGGTAGAGAATTTTGTATGGATAAATGTAACATTTAACGTTGTATTTTAGGCTAAATGCGAAAATGTCTCCGTAATGCTAAATGCAGGCTCAGCATGAACATAGTATAACCTACGCGTCTTGCGTTTCCTAATTCTTACTTCAAAATGAAATATTTAATTTAATTTTTGGCATTGATATTAATATTAGTTATAATAAATAAAAGGTACACATTTGTATTATTTCAGAAAAAGCAAAAATAGAAAAATGCAACAAACACACAAGAATAAAAACATATGGAGAGTTGCCAGAGTTACAAGAATTTTAAATCAGTAATGTGTAAACAACACGTTGAGTGAATAATATACTTAATTTCTGTGGTACAGTACTTGAATCTTATAATATTTTTTATAAAATGAATATCGTTGAAATTATTGTAATTTTATCGATATTGTACACATAGGATTGAGGATTGAAAAAGTCATGAAATTATTGTACAATAATTATTGTACGGTTGCTGACACTGATTTTGTGATAGTTCGCTTGTTCTCTTCCCTCATTGTTTTCATTTCATCTTTTAAATTGGAGATTTCTTCACGTAGTTCCTTAAAATATTCATCAAAAGTTTTCCGCTGGCTTAAACCAACATTTTGATCTACATCTATATCATTTATTCATTGAAAGAAAGACCCGAATTTGGTTTTTATACCTTTCATGAATACTAAGTAGAAAAAAAACTACATTTAAAAACTTAGACCGGTATTCATTTAAAATTAAATAGGTTTTACAAGCTAAAAAGTAACATTTTAATTTTTCGACAGTTTTATAACTTATTTTAACAGTCTAACAAAATAG
The DNA here is from genome assembly GCA_960531455.1 of Urophora cardui. NCBI lineage: Eukaryota > Metazoa > Arthropoda > Insecta > Diptera > Tephritidae > Urophora > Urophora cardui. The sequence goes on along the minus strand of OY482672.1, from coordinate 78,798,584 downwards.
TATTAACAAAAAAAGTTATGGTTATAAATTCATATATATATATACACTGAGAGAAAAAAATATATGGGGGGTCAAAGAAATTGTTTACCTATTTTGAACACTACTTTCTTTGTTTTGAGTAAATTTTCCTTAAAACATGTTAAAAGGTTTATAAAATATTGTTGTTACATGCGTTACCATGGTTTCATATACTTGTTTTGAAAAAATTCATACATTAAAATAATGAAAAATTCTTTAAGCGCCATTCCATTCCCAACTTTCCTTGTTTTGAAGACTTGATTTCTTTAATTTTGAGAAATTAAATTCCCATACAAATTCCCATGGCAACGAATTTGTTTGAATGTTTGTTTATTTTTTTCCACATTTTTGAGAAAATTTACACAAAACAAAGAAAATTTTGTATTGGGACGCGTGTTCAAAATAAGGAAAATTATGTCTTTGATCGAGAGAATTTTTTTTTTTGAGTGTATATATATATATATATATTCACGTAAATTATAAACACTGGCGGAGTCGAAAATAAAGTTTGCATATTTTTTACTTACAAGTCGCTGAGTTATTAAATAGGGTGTATTCTCCATTCGAGGTGAAATTATTCTGCGACATTGCTAAGTAGAGGCGTGAAAAAATAACTATTATCAACTGAATCACGTAAACACATTATTTTTCTTGCTATTTGATTGATACAAAATTCAATCTCATTACCGAAGGTGATGTCAGCTGCCCAATATAAATGAAAATTACTTGATTCAACTGGCTCTAAAAAGATAGCCGCTAATTTTTTTACCTCATTAATATAGCAAAATTTTTATTTTTTTATCTCTGTTATTTTAATAATTTTGTCATGAACTATACAAAAGTTATCGGAGTCTCGTAAAGAAAAATATAAACCATTCGCAGTTAGACTTAAAATTGTTTCACCTATAATTTTTCCAAAAGATGTTAATGGTTCACGATTTTTATCTGTTTCTATGTGATAGCTGATCTCAATATGCCTCTTATAAATTTGAGCGGCAACATTTCCTCCCTTCCTAACTTTTCGCTTAATCTTTTGAAGATGATTCTCAAATTTGAAGGCGCTTATTTCGTCTAAAGATCCATAAAGTTTAGCTACTTCGTGAATATGAAGCATAAAGAGATGGAACCTGATTCACATCTATTTCCACCTGTGGAGATCTTTCAAACTTCTAGGCTTTCTTTTAAACTGCCTCGTTACATAATGTCTGTTTAAATTCAATTCATTTGTAATGAATTCAATTTTCCAGGTCAATAGAGGAAAATCTTCGCCTCTTTTTTTAACCCACGCATTCAGCAAAGTGCGCATCTCACCTAGAGAAACCACGTGCATATAATCCAATAACCACTGTGCTAAAATAGGGGTATTCGCTATTCATAGCATAACCCTAGCACGTAGCACGGATTGCACGGATTGCAAAGTTTTACAACGCACAACAACAAAATACAGGCGCACAAAAATATGCTAGACCTCAAAAATATGCTACACCAAAACCTATAGCGGTATTCGCTATCCATAGCATAACCCTAGCACGTAGCACGGATTGCACGGATTGCAAAGTTTTACAACGCACAACAACAAAATACAGGCGCACAGAAATATGCTAGACCTCAAAAATATGCTACATCAAAACCTATGTATATTTATTTGCTATGAAGTGTAGGATATTAATTGCGACCCTGTGTCAGCTGACATTTACCAATTGCTAATTTCAATTTCAATTTGAGCATCCGAACTTTGCTTACAATGTTGTGTTTTGTTTGTATTTATTAAATTTACTAAAATAAAATGATTTATTTATTAAAAAGTGAGTGATGAACGCGTCCCTTTGGCTAAAAATAAAAGCTGCTTCTTAAAATTTCCTACGACTGTGCAATGGGGTGCTCTCGATGTGTAGCACATTTTGGTCGAGCATATTTGCAATCCGTGCCATCTTGCTATCTTGCTAGGGATAGCGAATACCCGAATGTATATGTTTGGCATTTCTAATGGCGCGCCATGGCGTAACGGGCTGTTTTACGTGATGTTCCCGATGTAAGCGAAATCTGAAGGAATCGTTACTTCTAGTCATATTTTCACTTTTTAATTCCGATATATACATATATTTGCATGTACATATATAAATGAATTAATAATACTGGATCACAAAATGAAATTTGTTGTCTGTACTTTAGACGCCACTATCTTATCTACATGCACTGAGAGAAAAAAAATATATGGAGGGGTCAAAGAAATTGTTTACCTATTTTGAACACTACTTTCATTGTTTTGAGTAAATTTTCCTTAAAACATGTTAAAAGGTTTATAAAATATTGTTGTTACATGCGTTACCATTGTTTCATATACTTGTTTTGAAAAAATTCATATATTAAAATAATGAAAAATTCTTTAAGCGCCATTCCATTCCCAACTTTCCTTGTTTTGAAGACTTGATTTCTTTAATTTTGAGAGATTAAATTCCCATACAAATCCCCATGGCAACGAATTTGTTTGAATGTTTTTTTATGTTTTTTCCACATTTTTGAGAAAATTTACACAAAACAAAGACAATTTTGTATTGGGACGCGTGCTCAAAATAAGGAAAATTATGTGTTTGATCGAGAGAAATTTATTTTTTGAGTGTGTAAAACCGGTCGCTGATTCCGTGGAAATCCATGGTAAAATGGAAAAGTTATAGGCGATCATGTACATTCTATGCATATTTTACCAATACAATTTTTTTTTTTCAAATTTTCGTAAAAAATTTAAAATTTTGAAATTGACTCAACTATATTTCAGAAACTATAAACCCTAGAGAAAACTGTTATAGGAGCCATGTATAGGAAATTTAATTTTCTTTCGTTTGGTGTTATTCCAACGTAGATACCTTAAGTGGAGCCATGGACCAAATAGCGGTAAATTGCCGATATCTCAAAAACCGTAGCATAGAATTCAAAATAAACTCGATTTTCGGAATCAGCGGCCGGTTTTACATATAGATAGAATCAGGCGCGGATCCAGGATTTCGGCAAGGGGGGTTCTCTTTTTGGAAGATGTTTTTAAGGGCAGACGCTGGTGAAAATATCTATCTATATTATTAATACGCTAACATAAATTTTGTTCCTTCTTCTCCGTCGAAACTACTGAACCGATTTTAAAACTAAGCACACCATCAGAAAGGTATTGCTCTCAAATAGAACTGCGCCAATTTTCATTAAAATTGGTTGGAAAATGCGCCGACAATCGTCGTTGGAAAATTCCCGTGTGGTTGTTGTTGCATGCTTTGCACACAACAGAGCTGTCTCAATGCGCAAGCATATGTACCTGACTTTGTGCGTTTTCACCAAACTTAACATGCAATTCTGAACATGTTTGGCTGGATGTGGTGTATAGTTTCAAAGAAGTAGAAACGTAAAAAGGTAGCAAAATTACTACAACAAAAACATAATGGCAAGGAATAAGTAGGATAAGAAATAATAAAGAAAGTAGAAATAAAATGAGACAATTATGTACATATATTGAACATATGTATCAATGTATGTATGTAGTTAGAAGAATTAGTAGGACGAGTAACAACAACAACACCACACCAAATATAATAGCAACAACAACATCTACAAATAAAAACAATATCTACAAACAACAACAACATATTAGCAGTGACAATGAGAAAAAGCACTATAACAAAAAGAAATAGACGGAATAAGTAGAATAAAAAAGATAAAGTAGGAAAGAAAGGGGGAAAAAGGAACGTCGAGAAATAGAAAGAAGCAATTAGGAAGACTAGAAACAACGATAACAACAACAGTAAGGTTTTTTACCGTTATTTTAAGAAAATTCATTTACGTAGAGGAATTAAGAAGAAAAGTAGCAACGACAACAACAACAATAGGGGTTTTTACAGTTATTTTAAGAAAGTTCATTGAGGTATCTATATTATTAATACGCTAACATAAATTTTGTTCCATCTTTTCCGTCGAAACTACTGAACCGATTTTAAAATTAAGAACACCATTAGAAAGGTATTGCTCTCAAATAGAACTGCGCCAATTTTCATGAAAATTGGTTGGAAAATACATCCGCATTCGTCGTTGGAAAATTTCCGTGTGGTTGTTGTTGCATCCTTTTGAGCACAACACAAAGTCAAGTAATAAGAAGGATAATAAAGAATAAGAAAAAATAAGTAGGAAAGAAATTGAGGAAAGAAAAGAGCAGAAATAGATAGATAGAAGTTTATATGTAGGAGAATTGTGAAGACGAGTAACGACAACAACACCAACAACAACAACAAAATAGTAGCGGTAACATTAGCAACAAAAGGAGCAGCATCAACAGGAACAATAATAAAATAGAAACAGTGACAATAACAACAAACAATTATACAAAAACTATAGTTGCACCTTAGTCATAAGAAAACATCTAGAAAACTGTCGAATTTCGACAGTAGGCAGCACTCTAGTATATATTATTATTCTATATACTAGTTGAGCCATTTCCCGCACCTTAAAAACACCAAACACAAAACCCTCCAAATTAACAATATGTATGTCATCACATAAAGTGCAGGAGATTTCAATTGAAGTTCTAAATAACATGTATAACGTACATGTATTTAATAAATTCATAAATTAAAAAATCCGGCATATGCGGGTGTTACGCCTTCAGATGGCTCTGAAGCTACTTTATTATAAACTTGACCACTGCGCGACACCTAGTGAAGGGTAGCAGTTATTATATGATATAATTTGAAGCGCGAGGTCGCTACTGCGTGTTCTAAATTTTCAAACGTGCAACCAAAGAACGTATATTGTATAAGAAGGGAAAATTCGGTATTTTGGACGAGTGAGGTGGAAATCGTTTAGTCAAAAAAAGATGATGACTTCGTGAGTTGCTTCCAGCATTCCTCAAGCTCGAATTCGTTTGTTCTTTCGCGGCGAAAAATAAATTCATTTTGACATTTCTTTTGCTTGACATTTAGTTATTATTTCTATTCATACTCTACCGCCACTGCAAAGATGCAAAGATGGTTGAAAATGTGCCGGGCTGCAAATTTTAGAATTTTATAAAAACCTTGATCTGATGAAAAGCTCTGTTGAAACTTTTTTTATCCTTTTTTGAAACATTTCAATTTTATGAATGAATCGCTTGTAGTATTTTAACTTCGTACTCGTTTTAATTCTTGTTTTTAGTGGTTGATTGGATTTTGCTTATACATACGTATGTATGTATATTTTTGCATTGGTACGATAAGCTAACTTTCTCCAAATCTGTTCGCACAAAGGATTTAATTTTACCCAACTACAATTACCTAAACTCTGCAAGGTTGTTCTTTGTCAATGCAATCCGCATTTGGAACTCCATCCCAAATCATGTTCGAAGCAGTTTAAGCGAGAGCAACTTTAAGAATGTCTTGTATTCGTACTTCTGTAAATGATGCATGTGTTTACTTACTTGGTTTCTGGCTATCTATGTATTTGTATCTATGTATGTATATTATATCATGTTAAAAATAATATATTACTAATTAAATCCAAGATATTCATATGTATTTATGTATGTACGTAATGTCAGTTATTGTACTGTTATCCCGATGTAATGTCTGATGTACTATAAAAGATCAAACTGGATCTTATTGTACTAATTTTTATATAAATAAAAAATATTATTATTACGTGCGAATGAGTATCGTATGGTATTGGTGGCAAATTGATCATCAATTTCACTCATCCTTGCATTTAAAGCCAAAAGAAATAAGAATATATGTATGTAGTACTTTTTGGTTATATGTATTTATATTTTTAATAGAATTTTTACTTTATTGAAGTTCTTGTCCTTCAAGAATTTTTCAAAAAGTCACGAAAATTGAAACATGATTGAAAGTTTGACAGAATCGACAATATAGTACGCGCTTATTGTATTAGATTTAATTCCTCTAAATTTCGGGTATTTTCTATTTAACTATAAGTTGTAATTGTATGTTATTATTGCCTACAAGGACAACTATTTCAATGAACTGATTCACTTGTACCTGTTTCACCTTGTGGATATGTGCATATAAAATATTATCTGAAAATAAATGAAAATAAATGTCGAGTTTTGCCTTTGGACAGCTAAACCCATCCAACCATTGCTTTTGGAATGATAGAGTTTACCTTGATCAGTTTGGGAAATTTGGGCGCAGAATCTATAAAGGGATTAATTTGGGATCTATGATAAACCATAAGGGGGGTTTGAACCCCCAAACCCCCCGTGGATCCGCCACTGGATAGGATAGTGGCGTCCAAAGTGCAGACAACCAATTTCATTTTGCGATCCAGTGTTATCAGATAAATAAAGCAGCTGCTTCGGTATCGCTCGATATGTGAGGACGTCCCCGTGGTAAAAATTGCAAACTATGAAGCGGAAAAAAAATTTTTAACATTAAAAACTTTTAGAAACAAAAATGCAATCCACTTTTAACTCACCTGCAAACTGAAAATATAAATGGAAAGACCATTATCACGCACTGTCAATGTTGCTAAACTCTCATCATTGCCCCGGCACAAAATTTTCTTTTTGTTAAAAAAAAAATTACAAAATTTGCGTTTTGCACGAAGTTTTGCTGCTTCAAATCATTGTTTATACTATATAGTTTGGTCACTCAAATGGTCGTCTTCTTGTTAATTTTTAAAAATGCATTTGTATTTGTGCGAAAATCGATAGAATGAAGGAATCAATGCTGTGCAATTTCGAAGAATTGCTGTTACTACCAAAATGGGAGCAAATTAATTACGACTTACCCCGTTTCTACTCAATTTTTTTCTTCACTACGAAAACGATTTTAATAAAAATATATCGCACCCTAAATCAGAAAGTGACACAACTCAAAATTTTTTTAAATCGACTGTTCTAGCGATTGCGCTACTGAGAGCAATCCACACTTGCCCACCATGTTTAATAAGTCATTATTAATTACTAATTACTTTAAACGAACCACAAAATTGTTAGATTTATTTTATTTATACAGTTGGCAAAATATATTGGATGCTAAAAAAAAAAAATTCGGGGTCTCTTTTGACTGAAAAATAACCATTATACGTCGCCTTTTGCCATGTTATTGCTTGTAAAGGAAAAAGTTTTTTATACTTTGGAATAAGTGGAAAAATCCAATTAGCTCATAGATAACTAATAATGTTAAATTATAAATTGTGCTGTTGTACATACAACTACTGTACACAGCGCCCGCTATATGTCAGCTGCCAACCATTATTCAACACTTGCATAGCAGATGTACGAAAATCGTACACTTCGTGCTAGACACTAACATACCTAATAATGAAAAATTTTTTTGCCTCCTGAATTTTGAGTTGTGCCACTTTATGAATTAGGGTGGGATATATGTATATTATGGCGTTTTCGATTCTGGCAAAAATGTCGCACTTATTCTGCATTTTTATCGGGCTTTCAAATTTGTTTGTTCTATTCCACATAGATTCCACACATTTTTTCAGGGTTGCTTGTTCTATTGACAAAAATGTCGCCCTCTGCCCGACCACAGGGCAGCATTTTCTGCCCTTAATATGACCAAGGGGTTGCATTATTTTTGTTTCATACATCACATGAAAAGTGCAACATTTTCTTAGGGCTCAGGGCGCATGTTGATAATGTTGCCTTGTAATAATGCAGCATTTTGGTTCAGAATCGAAAACGCTATTAATTTTTCACACATCCGTCTGCGCACTGAACATACTCCATTTGACTGCAGACCATAGCCTTGCGTCAGCGACTCCATCGCAACGTGAACGGTGGCGCCGACACTAACAGCGGAGGAGAACAGAAAGAGCGAGCAGATTCCCATACATATTTTTTTTTGCAGTCAATTTTCCTTTTTTTTTTGATAATTTTTGGTTAATTTCCCGCCACTTATAATAGTTTAATTATTTGCTTGTATATTTCACTAGGGCATTTGGTGAAAGGGAGGAATCTAGTTTTTTTATTATTACCTATGTACTATGTACATATTCTAACTGCTATCATTCGTGTTCGACCATTTTTTTAGTCTCTATTACATCTCATTTTTTTGTTTCTTCTTTTTCTTTCTCCTTCTTTTTTTTACACCAAGCACATTTTTCTTTAATGATATTTTTTTTTAAAGGATAATTTATATTTCTGCTGATTTCCTTTTTTTCTTTGATCATTTAATTTTTTTTTTTGGATCCTTTAAAATTTAAAGTTTAAATCACTTCTTATTGATCACGGTAAATTCCTTTGCGATATTTCACTTCGCCTATTTTCTATAAATGCTCGCCGCACGCAATCACGAGTGAGTAAGCTGCGGTTCAATTATTGAAAACCATTGAACTTCAGCTCAGTTATACATATGTATGTACATGTATCTTTGATAATAAAGGCTTCACTTAAATTGAAAAAGGTTTCACTTGACTTGAAAAAAGTTTCACTTGACCAGAAAATGCTATAGGTATAATAAAAACATTTTATGCGAGATCTTTGTCAAACATATAGGTAATTCATTGAAAGTTCCATAAGTTCCACAAAACTAAATAAATAAAAAGTTTTTTAAAATGGGCGTGACAGCACAAACCATACCTACTGGCGCCACGTGTTATGTGTTTTGTTATTTTTTGCGCTAGATGTGCGCGGGTCCGGCTAGTTTACAAATATTTAGTTCTTAACTCAATTGGAAATTTCTCCATAATCATAGATATATTTTGTCGTACCGAAAATCGAAATATTATGAGAGATATGATTTTTTAAAGTGTAAAAGTGTCCGAAAAAAAACTAGTTCGTCTATATGTATATATCGAGGCACCGTCATTTACTTTGTACACCTATGTATGTACGAGAGTGTTTGAGAAATAATTGAAATAAATTACCTTTAGTATTTGGGCTGCTTGCAAATAAATATATGTTTGTATATTTTATAACTAAAACAGTATCTACAACATCAAAGGATTATATTAATTTTTACTATATTTACATAGAGTTTGAATATTATTAATTTAATTCAGATACATATTTATTTATTATTATTATTATTATTATTATTATTATTATTATTATTATTATTATTATTATTATTATTATTATTATTATTATTATTATTATTATTATTATTATTATTATTATTATTATTATTATTATTATTATTATTATTATTATTATTATTATTATTATTATTATTATTATTATTATTATTATTATTATTATTATTATTATTATTATTATTATTATTATTATTATTATTATTATTATTATTATTATTATTATTATTATTATTATTATTATTATTATTATTATTATTATTATTATTATTATTATTATTATTATTATTATTATTATTATTATTATTATTATTATTATTATTATTATTATTATTATTATTATTATTATTATTATTATTATTATTATTATTATTATTATTATTATTATTATTATTATTATTATTATTATTATTATTATTATTATTATTATTATTATTATTATTATTATTATTATTATTATTATTATTATTATTATTATTATTATTATTATTATTATTATTATTATTATTATTATTATTATTATTATTATTATTATTATTATTATTATTATTATTATTATTATTATTATTATTATTATTATTATTATTATTATTATTATTATTATTATTATTATTATTATTATTATTATTATTATTATTATTATTATTATTATTATTATTATTATTATTATTATTATTATTATTATTATTATTATTATTATTATTATTATTATTATTATTATTATTATTATTATTATTATTATTATTATTATTATTATTATTATTATTATTATTATTATTATTATTATTATTATTATTATTATTATTATTATTATTATTATTATTATTATTATTATTATTATTATTATTATTATTATTATTATTATTATTATTATTATTATTATTATTATTATTATTATTATTATTATTATTATTATTATTATTATTATTATTATTATTATTATTATTATTATTATTATTATTATTATTATTATTATTATTATTATTATTATTATTATTATTATTATTAT